>OX422209.1:123961072-124584822 GCA_949130495.1 Sambucus nigra
TTCTGAACCTGGCTTCGTTGTCCCTGACACTTTTGTCTCTGTACATAAATCTCGTTACTACTGGAACTGACTCTATCTTGATTGTTTTGTTGTCGCAGATTCGGTGCCTTCGCACAGTTCTCAACGTCAGTCACATGCACTAGGTTAACCTCTCTAGGTCTTTTTCCTCCTTTAAGTTGTAGGCTGCGTTCTTGGTATTGTAGAACTGCAGTGGTAACTGCTTGTGCCACGATACCTGCTAACTCGGCGGTTGATACTCTCCCTGGGGATACCTGAGGTGTGAGTCGATCTTGCTCGATGACTCCCTTAACCGTCTTAGCTAGTTCTTCTTGACGATTCATCTGAAAATTTAAGTAAATTTGGATGAGTTCATCATTCAAATAACCAAATCGCAGAAGTACGAAATTCCAAAGTATAGAGATAGACACAATATTCCTAATAGTAGGGCTCTATATCAAAGAAAGCAACGTTGAAACATAATAGGCCACACAGATCCTAAAGGACTCTAGAACCTGATGCTCTGATACCACCTGTGACACCCCGCCTAATTAAATACCGGGCGATCACTCCTTTATTAAATTAAATCAAGGTAAACAGTTGGTTCAGTCTCAGCATCACTGTCGATAAAAATAAATTTTCCAATTTAACACCCTAAATAATTAAGCTAAGTGTCAAAAATATTTTCATACAAACCTTCCAAATTTTAATTAACGAAAAGATTTATTTAATTAAAACAACATTTCTACAATTAAGAATCACACCACAATAAACTAAATAACATAAACCATTCGTCAATCGAATGTCAACATATGAAACTAAAATCACAAATCCATCCTGAATAAATCCCATAGAACAATACTGGAAAAACTGAAATATAAATGTCCCAACAACAAATGAAATAATGGAAAGGGCGACACATGCCCAATGAATGAGAATGCTAGAAGTGGAGTCAATAAAAGAAGCCGTCTACTCAAGTGACCTGCAACTCCCACCTAAGCTGTAGCTCGTTCTTCTCAAGGGATCCTAAGCAAGACGCCCCTGTGGATGGGCACCTGAAAATATACATATATATATATATAAGAGAGAGAGAGAGAGAGAGAGAAGAAGAAACGGGTCAGAGACCGAAAGTGTGTTTGATTTTAGAATACGTTTAGCAAGTATTTTATTTTATACAGGCCAATGCAATAACATATTAGCACGTCACTCTCTTGAGAAAATACTCACCTCTCTTCTAATGTGCACACCTATCGCACTAACCTTCCCCACGACTACTTATCATTTAACGCACTAGTCTTTCTAAAGGATTTAACTTAACTTAGATTACTTGCAAGATTTATAATTCACGATTTCATTTTAAAAGAAATTTTCCAAACAGTAATCAAAGTCCTCCATTTTAACTTTATAAAATCAATAAAGTTATACAGTGACATCTTATATTTTTTTCAAAACAAGTATTTAATAATTTGAGTCAACAACCATGTCCTACTTATCAAATCTCAGTAGACAGTTTTAAATATCATAATCTAATATATATATTAACTACTCGTATAATATATATATATATATAACAGCACCCCGAATAAAACTATGGTGCGTGCATACTCTACTATCCAAAGCCCCATATCACTCATTTTAAGGGGAATACATTGGGAATCACTCTCGAATTGTATTAACAAAAATACACAAACAATTGAGGCGAAGCATAGATTCCAAGTCTCTAAGAGGATGGCACATACCGGCGTCTCTTAGGACCGTCTGAACTATCACATCGATAGCCTGTACCAAGGATATCTATCTCCTAGGGTACAAGTCAATATCCCCCATAAAGGTCCCATCGAGATAAGACTGTCCCAACGCGGAAACGTCAGGGATAGTAAGTAGCGTGGGTATGATTTTCACATGCATATAATATATGTACACACCATCATATAAATATACCACTTTATCATATTAATATAGGTTCTTCTCATCACCTATAATTATACCATATATCCTTAATTTCACAGTTATAGAATTTCGTATAAGGTTTTATTCCTAACCTTAACTCGAAGGATTTTCTCACTTATTACCTAACACTCGTGGGCTACATCCTCACAAATCTGAATTTCAGTAAGTGTCTTTATTAGGTTCCAACGTAACTCTCTTACGCACCTCACCCTTTAAATTCATAAGTCCACTAACCTAAAGTAAATATCCCATAAATACCATTTTCTATAAAGATAAAGGTTCCAACATTTATTCATATACCCTACTGGTTCTCAGTGTCTCCCAAATCAACTTATCAAGAGTGCCCAAGAATTATATCATGACAATTTGAATTTAACGCATTTAAAGAGGGAATTAATAGTCTTCCAGGAGGGGTCGATCGATCGAAGCTTGGGGCTCGATCGATCGAACCTTCGATCGATCGATGCTCTATGTTCGATCGATCGATCAAGCAGGTCTGGGTAAAATTCTGCAGAATTACAGTTATGGGTTCTACCACTATTCTTCATCAAATTCCATATTTTTCAGCACTAATCGACCCACAAATTCTACTACTAACATAATAACATAATTCCAGATGTTTTTAACGTTCAGCATGCGTGTATTCATCATTAAACATGGTTAAACAACCCAAAATCTCATCTAAACCTCAAGAACCCTAAAGTTTTCATAACTATGATTCAATTCAGTTTTTCTCTAGAATTTCTTCCTAATATAACATCAAAGGTTCATGGGTAATACATCTATATCATCAAAAGTTTCCAGCATAAGATTTTAATCTTCTCTACATGCAATTTCGTATCAAAATTTGGGGTTTTCTTACATGGATTACATTCCTAATTAATCCTAAACTAATATGAACATTGCACTAACGAAATACGCAAGTTAAACACTTGCCTGGGATTTTCAGAAGTCTGATTTCCTGTTGATTATGGTGTGGTTGCGTTCTCCTCCTCGCGATCTACGCGTTGGTGGTGACGGCGGTGCAAACGGTGGTGTTTCGGCCTTGAATCTCCTTGAAAGGTCTCTCCTCTCCTCTCCAATGGTCGTTCTAGGGTTCTTAATGTTCTAAACCTAAATGGCTAACCTAACCAGCTGATAAAGGCTGCTAAAATTCGTGGGTTTAATTACCCTATTTTGTAAAATGACCAAAATACCCTCCCGGGGTACTAATTAGGCCTAAAAACGCCCCGAGACCCAAACTAAACCCCCGGGTACACTTTTCTGACTATCTCGACCCTTCCGGACGCGTTGGCGCACTCAAAACGACCATACGAACAACTTATAAAATTTTTACTTTTTAATTAGCAAAATTAGTCCCGACGTGACACAGGCACGTCCCAACTTAAATTTCCGAAATAGTCATTTAATTCACGTATGACATTCAATATAACCAATATAGTATATCACTATGCTAATTAGTAATATTCAACAAGTTTCCCATAATTACTAACTCGTCACGTTAATAATTATAACACAATTAATTTTCGGATTTTCATTAAATAAACATTCTCATTAAATTTAATAAATCCACAAATTAATATAGCATAAAAATACGGGGTATTACGATTGCGGCCAAACTTCAAAGATTTATCATATCGAGATTATTTTGGTGCATGTTTCACATCTGCATTGCATTCTGATCTCTCAGGTATGAATGCGTAATGTTTATGGGACTCTAAAAATATTTTTAGGATGTTATCTTTATTAAAAAAATGTTTTCAAAGAGTTTAACTTCGTTTAATCTGAGATAAGGATTGTTTAGAATCATATTGAACTTTCTTGTTGTTTAAAAGGATCAAACGGCACTTGCTGTCATTCGAGAGACATTGCAAGGTCATTCAATATAGATGAATATGTCGTTCGAGCGACATGGTCATTTTGTTTGAGTGACATGCTGATCTCGTTCATATGATGCCCTAACTTAAATTTTCTATTTAAGGCGTGTTTCACTCAGAATTTCATAATGGGCAAACCATAAAATCAATTTACATACAGTACATTTTCTGCACAAGTTTTCTATGTTTTTCAAAGTCTAAAAGCATCCTTAGAGTTTTAAGATTTGAGCTTTCATACTCTTATGCTATAGAGATCTTGGTTTTCACCGTTGGAGTTTGTTCATTACTTAGAGCGTTGAGTTTTGCAATGAAGAAGTGAAGGAGTTCGTGTTCAGCATCGTAGACGTTGTCAAAACTTATCAATGGACACCGAGACATACATGGACACGTGTGTTTTAGACGAGCATCATGGAAAGACTTCTACATGGATACTTAATACACTAAAAAAAGGAATCCAGCACGGTTTAAAACTATGCCAGAATCAGGGGAGCCAGATTTTCTGGATCGTTCCAGATTTTATAATCTGATACATTTTTGGCACACTTTTAAACTGTGCTAGATTTTAATCTATCACACTTTTGGCACGCTTTTAAACTGTGCTAGATATTCAATCTGACAAGCTTTTAGCACATTTTAAAACTGTGCCATATTTTCCATTTTTTAGCACGCTTATAAAACATGCCAGATTGTTTTACAAGCGTACTCAAATTTTATAATTTGTTATGATTTTGGCACGGTTTTAAACTGTGCCAGATTTTTCAATTATTAAAGAAAATAATATTTGGAAACAAACCTGGAAAATCAGCAAATTCCAAATCTGGTAGGAAAAATATTTATTATTTGCAAAAGAAAATCAAGAAAATTCACAAATCATGAATATCGCTCGTTGTTGATAAAATAATGTACATACAAAATTCAAAATATTACAAAAGTTAATAGTTTCCATATTAAAAAAATGGGCAGAAGTTCCTCTATTTCTGAGCATTCCAAAACCTGTTAATACAAAACCTGCCATTATAAAGCCCGTGCGACCATAAAAGTTAACAATAAAACTACTCAAACCTGTACGTCCATAAAAGTAAACAATAAAACTACTAAAGCCTGCACGACCATATCAAAAAAATAGAATCCTGAATATTAACGATAGTAAATAAATAATCCTTTTATTGTAAACCATTGACTTCTTCATGTGTTCCACATGGATAAAAGTTAACGATTGATTGTTATCCTGAAAAAAATAGGAAACAAAAAAGATATGATATTAATAACCAAGTAATTTTATAAAAAAATCGTATTCAAACTGAAAAAATGCATATAAGAGTTACAATTATTATTATATATTCTCAAACTGGAAGTCTCGTGACTATACGGTCAGTTCATACGAGTTACATTAATCTCAAGAAAGGTGTTTGTTCCTCTTACAGGAATGTTTGGAGGATGGTTTGAGTTTTCACCCTCTAACAACGTGTTTTTAAGCCTAATATAGATATTTTCAAATTATCGTCATATTTTCAAACCGGGTGAGCTGTGACTACACGGTCAGTTCCTACGCGTTGTGCGAGGTGCTCATGCCTTTTACGGGGCTGTTTGGAGGGTGGTTTGGGTTTTCACGCTCTAACGGCACGTTTTTAAGCCTAATTTAGATATTTTGAAATTAAAGTCATATTTTCAAACTGGGACACCCATGATTACGTGGTCAGTTCCTATGAGTTACATTAGTCCCGTATGAGGTGTTCATTCATCTTACGGGGCTATTTGGGGGATGCTTTCGATTTTCACACTTTAATGGTCTATTTTTAAGCCTAATCTAGATATTTTCAAATTATCATCATATTCTCAAATTGGGAGATCCTTGACTACGTGGTCAGTTCATACAACTTACATTAGTCTCATGTGAGGTGTTAGTGCCTTTTACGGAGCCATTTGGTGGCTGATTTGAGTTCTCACCCTCTAACAGCATGTCTAAGCCTAATATAAATATTTTCAAATTATCGTCATATTTTGAAATTAGGAGAGCCATGACTACGCGGTCAGTTCCTATGAGTTACATTGGTCTTGTGCGAGGTGTTCATGCATCTTATGGGGAGGTTTGGAGTCTGGTTTGGGGTTTCACCCTCTAAAGGTATGTTTTTAAGCCTAATCTAGATATTTTAAAATTATCGTCATCATCTCAAACCGCGAGACCCATGACTACACGATCAGTTCTTACGAGTTATATTGGTCCCGTCTAAGGTGTTCAAGACTCTCATGGGGTCGTTTGGAGTCTAGTTTGGGGTTTCAGCCTATAATAACATGTTTTTAAGTCTAATTTAGATATTTTTAAAATATTGTCATATTCTCATATTGGGAGATCCGTGACTACGAGATCAGTTCTTACGAGTTACATGGGTCCCTTTTTAGGTGTTCATACCTCTTACGGGGCCGTTTTGGGATTGATTTGGGTTTTCACCCTTTAACGGCTTGTTTTTAAATCTAATATAGATATTTTCAAATTATCATCATATTCTCAAATCAAGAGACCTGTGACTACACGGTCAGTTTATACGAGTTACACTAGTCCCGTGCGAGGTGTTAGTGCCTCTGACAAAATTGTTTGGGGGTTGGTTTATGTTTTCACCCTCTAACGACATGTTTTTAAGCCTAATCTAGATATTTTCAAATCATCATTATATTTTCAAATCAGGAGACCCGTGACTACGTGGTTAGTTATTACGAGTTACATTGATCCCGTCTGAGGTGTTCATACCTCTTACGGTGCCGCTTGGGGACTAGATTCGATTTTCACCCTTTAACGACTTAGTTTTAAGCCTAGTCTAAATATTTTCAAATTACTATCATATTTTCAAATCGAGAGACCCGTGACTACACGGTCAGTTCATACGAGTTACATTAGTCTCAAGCGAGGTGTTAGTGCTTCTTACGGGATCTTTTGGAGGCTGGTTTGAGTTTTCACCCTATAACGGCGTGTTTTTAAGCCTAATATAGATATTTTCAAATTATCATCATATTCTCAGACCGGGTGAGCTCTAACTACGCGGTCAGTTCCTACGAGTTACATTAGTCTTGTGCGAGGTGTTCAAGCCTCTTATGGGGCCGTTTGGAGGGTGGTTTGGGTTTTCACCCTCTAACAACATGTTTTTAAGCCTAATTTAGTTATTTTCAAATTACGTTATATTCTCAAACCGGGACACCTGTGACTACGCGACCAGTTCCTACTAGTTATATTAGTCCCGTATAAGGCATTCATGCCTCTTACGGGGCCGTTTGGGGGCTAATTTCAATTTTTACCCTTTAACGGCTTGTTTTTAATCCTGATCTAGATATTTTCAAATTATCATCATACTCTCAAATTAGGAGACCCGTGACTACGTGGTTAGTTCATACAAGTTACTTAGTCTCATGCAAGGTGTTAGTGCCTCGTACGGGGCCGTTTGGTGGCTGATTTGAGCTCTCACCCTCTAACAGCATGTTTAAGCCTAATCTAAATGTTTTCAAATTATCATCATATTGTCAAAATAGGGAAATTATGATTACGCGGTCAGTTCCTACTAGTTACATTGGTCCCGTGCCAGGTATTCATGCATCTTACGGGGCCGTTTGCAGTCTAGTTTGGGGTCTCACCATCTAACGACATGTTTTTAAGCCTAGTGTAGATAATTTTAAATTATGGTCATATTCTCAAACCATGAGACCCGTGACTATGCGATTAGTTCCTACGAGTTACATTGATCACGTCTTAGGTGTTCAAGCCTCTTATGGGGCCGTTTAGAGTCTGGTTTGGGGTTTCACCCTCTAACGGTATGTTTTTAGGCATAATCTAGATATTTTCAAATTTCCATCATATTCTCAAGTCAGGATATCCGTGACTACGCGGTCAGTTCTTAGAGTAACATTGGCCCCATCTGAGGTGTTCATGCCTCTTACGAGGCCGTTTGGGAGATGATTTGGGTTTTCACCCTTTAACGACTTATTTTTAAGCCTAATCTAAATATTTTCAAATTATCATCATATTGTCAAATCGAGATACCCATGACTACGTAGTCAGTTCATATGAGTTATATTAGTCCCATGCGAGGTGTTAGTGCCTCTGACAAAACCGTTAGGGGCCTGGTTTGAATTTTCACCCCTTTGCGGCATATTTTTAAGCCTAATCTTGATATTTTCAAATTATCGTCATATTCTCAAACTGGGAGACCCGTGACTACGTGGTCAGTTCCTATGAGTTATATTGATTTCGTCATAGGTGTCATGCCTCTTACGGGTCCGTTTGGGGGCTGGACTGGATTTCCACCCTTTAACGGCTTATTTTTAAGCCTAATCTAAATATTTTCAAATTATCATCATATTCTCAAATCGAGAGACCCGTGACTACACGGTCAGTTCTTATGAGTTATATTAGTCTCATGCTAGGTGTTAGTGCCTCTTACGGGGTCGTTTGGGGACTGATTTGAGTTCTCAACCTCTAACGGCATGTTTTTAGGCCTAATCTAGATTTTTTCCAATTATCGTCATATTCTCAAACCGAGAACTAAAGTGTTTTTTAGGACACCATATATATTAATGATGTTAAAAGAAAGAGAATATTAACAATAAGGAACTAAAATTTATTTTAAACATCAAATAAAGAGGAAACTAAAATATATATTAAGCATGAGAGAGAGTGAAAACTCAAATAAATATTACCTTTGATAAAAGATCAGTTTGTCCTTATCATTCGTTGGTGTCATAAATGGGAGTGAGAAATTCATCGCGCCAATACGAAAATCCATTATTACCAACATATCCCAATGTCTAACAAGATCCTTGTTCTCGCATGATACTATAGATCCCATTATTGCAATACAAAGCACAAAAAAGAACTTTCCTAAAAAAAGAAGAAAAAGGAACCCCCTTTGGATCTTAGATGACAATCACATAATTTTGGCATATTAGTGTGAGTATGTTAGATTTTTAAAAAGAAAAAAAAATAGTTTGAAATGTGAGATTAAAATACCGATATGCATAGACAATTAAAATTGAGATTGAATATACAAAAAATCAATTAACTATGAAACAATGTCGTCATTCACCCAAACTCCATATATTACATGACAAAATAGAGAGTTACTATAATATCATTGACCTAAAATACCCAAAACACAAAAACTAGCACATTAAAACTTGACAGACGCAAAAACAGCATAAATGTTATGGAAATATTGTGAATGTTCCATTTCTAGTTTGGTTTGGTATAAACATTTATGCCATTTCCAATTTGGTATCCTCTACCATTTTATAGGCTTAAGAAGTGTGCTTAAAGAAATGAGGTAATCTTCATTGTCATGATATTTTAAATAGTGATCTAAGAGCATACGCGACAAGAGGTACCAAAAGTAAATCATATATGAGAAAGAAGAAAACAAAGATAAATGGATTAATATGGTTTAACACATGAAAATACCTACTTCTACGACGGTACTTCCTTCTCAAACTAGGGAAGTTGAACAATAATAGCCTCAGTTCTAGTCAATAATGACGAGACACTACATATCCAATAAGATGACCACATCAGCTCATGAACAGAAAAGAACCATGACCCTACAATGGAAAATCTCTTTAAAAGACATTACCTAGCAGCATCCCATAAAGCTTTCCTAATGACCTTTAGTGGATCAACTATTCCTTCCTTGACCATGTCTATGTATTCACCCAAATAAACCAGTGGAGTAATATAATCAATATAACCATCAAAGTTGGGACACACATAGTGAGAGAGAGAGAGAGAGAGAGAGAGAGAGATGAAGAGGTAAAGGGAAGTGGGATGGGCTAATAAACCTTTATATACATCATATCCATGGTCAGGATTGTCCTACTCCAATAGTTTGCCAACAACAACAGCTCCCTTAACTCTAGCATTGGAAGCAATTGTATGCACAGGTGCCAGCATGAAGATTATAAAGTATAAAGTAAGAGGAATTTTAATTTTAAAACATGGGTTTGTAACTTATCTTTAGTCTGCATCTAGAAAAGACCAAGGCATCAACCTTAATAATCAAAATGGAAGGATGCCCAATAGAACTTACAAGCTATGTGTATAAGTAAAATTAGAAGAACAAAGTATTTATACTTAACGCAAAAAAAAATCCAATGGCTCTAGAACTAATAAATATTAGTACCCTATTTATGAACTACTTATAATTCAAACATCATCCACTACTATATATGATCCAAATTACCTAAATAACTCATAATACATTAATACTGATTTGATCATTTGGACTTTTTGCCCCATTTTAATACGAGCCCATTCCCCATTCAGATTGCCAATAAAGTTGGTCCGAGGTAGAGGACCTTAGCACTAGGTTACTTTATCAAATACAACAACAATGTAAGGGTAAAACATTATTAAACAACATTCTTAAGAATATATTTGACACACTTACAATCTAGACGTTGTCAACACCACCAAGAATGGCAACTGCCAATTTAGAACGAAAGAGGTTCCATACTCTATAATCAACCTTTGTTCCATCTTCATTCTGTGATTTGTTTTTTAAAAATATACATTCATTATGTGAAAAAAATGAAAATATACATCAATTAATGGTAGGTATTAATGTTATTAAAAATATACAAGTTGTAACTATGAATCCATCAACATGATTTAATATACATGGCATGTATGCATAATTCACCAATACTGGAAGACATACATTGAAATGGTTTTTAGAACTTACAATGTCACTAAAATTTTAGTCTGAAGAAAGGTAGAAACTATCATATCTGTAATATGTTTTCAGGCCTTCAATAGGTAGAGGGGAATTAAAAAATGTCATCTAAAAATAGTAGATCAGTCCTTTTCGGGCCAAATAAGATCATAGCATTAACAAGGATTGGGATAACTATTACTCGATTCTATCCTGAAAAACTCAGCCAAGCACTGGAAATCATAACTCAGAATAACCCAAACACCTGAACAGCAAGACATAACATGAAGTTCAAATCCACTAAATATGTGCAAGAAAAATAGTTAAACATCTAACTTATAGAACTTTCATCTACAAAAAAATTGATAGATTGATAAGAAAACCCAATGCCTAATTTTAAAAAAAATGATAGTTACACAATCAATATACAACAATAATTATATCTACCTAATTTTAACAATGAATATATACCAACATCTTATGTAGATCTAATACCATCAATTAACAACATAGTGTTATTGTAACCTCCCCCCCCCCCCCCCCCAAAAAAAAAAATAACTTTACATCGTAATACCATCAAGTAAGTTACAACTGAAGCGATATACGAACGTAAGATAATTCATTTAAGAGCAAAATACAAGTGTAAATGGAAACCAATTGAAATAAATGTGATTGAAACATACCTTCTGATGAATGAGATGATTGATCTCTGAGGAAGGACCAAGGTTGCAGTGTGTCAGCGATGATATCAGGTCACCGTTGAGAAAGAGGGTGGGTGGGGGTGGGGGTGCAATGTGTCATCGAGATGGAGGGCGGAGGTGCGCACCGGGTCTCGTTGAGAGAAATGAGAAAGGGGGAGAGATATTGGAATGATTTGGTCCTCTTGAAATTTTGGTCCCCGCTTGAAAATTTGGGATGTTATTTTTTTAATGAGGCATTCCCATATTTGTCACGGTTTAAAACCATGCCAAATTTTGGTACAATTTTAAACCATGCCAGATTACGATAAAACCATCCCAGAATCTCCTTCCCTCAGCATCCCACATTAGCATTTTTGGTGTAGTGACTGTGGAGGAGTGGTTTAAGGATCATAGGAGTGTCAAGACTTGCGACGAATTGAGTAATTGATTAAGTCTGTTATCTGTAGTTTGTAATACCACGTCATAATGATTTTATGTCTTGAGACATCCTAGGTTTTTCCCCTTAGTGGTTTCCTCGTACATCCGGTGTCGTTTTTGTGAACTTATTTATTTTAATTACTTTATATATCTAGATGCATGTTTAGGATTAAACAAGATAGAATTGCGCTTAACTAAAATTGGTTCACACACTTGGTGCGTATAAAATTTGGAAAAAGGTTTTATAAAAAGAACGTTGGTTTTGACATCCTTAAAACACATTAGAAAGAAAAAGGGGCCTACAAGATTCAACCACTTCCATATAAAAAGAGGAAAGAGAGTTGGGGGGTCTATCCAGCAGGGAAAGACTAGAGATAACGATGTTATTGGGGCACCACAACAGCAGTATGTCAAGCATCAAGAGTGGGATACCTAGCAGGGGGATTTAGGTAAGAGGTTCCAGTCAGGGGCTTTCAGACCAAGCGATAGTGGATTTAGATAGGGCCACTAACAATGTGTTCCTCAGGGCCAATGGGGCTAAGAGAATAATGGGGGTGGATATCAGGGTCGAGGTCACTAGGGCCAGAGAATGGGTAGCCCTGATATGGCCAATACGGCCAAAGGTAGGGGGACTTCACGTGCATGTGTTTTATTTATGAAGAGTCGGGCTATATACGAAGAGATTATTCGTAGCAGGGTGCCTAGGGAGGGTCACATGCACCATTATTACCTACCGCACCACCAACTCCAGTTGTCCCACCTTAGCAGGGATAGTAATAATATGGATGTGTCTACAATGTCAAGAATGCAATAATTCCACTGGCACCGCAAGTGCCACCAGCTGCGGAGGGTACATTTTATATCCATGGGCATATGGGTCAAATTTCATTTAACACGGGGCATCGCATTCTTTTATTTTCACGAGTGAATGATTTTAAAATACGTCTGACACTATTATTATGTATGTCAATTCGCCATTAGGTATCGGGGCCCTTATCCATTCCATTTGTATAGGAGTGAGGGTAGATGATGGGATATTATGCTTAGAATCCGATTTACCAGTGCAAGATATGATGAGGGTATGATGTCATTCATGGCATGGGCTAGTTGGCATGTTATAGGTCGATAGTAGACTATTTTAGTCGGATCGTCGTGTTCTCCATTCTAGGGTAGGAGATGCTTTTAGTGGCGATACCTCTTCCCGATGGAGGTTCAAGCATGAACATTTATTATATCGAGAAGGAGACCTCACAGGGTGTGATTATCTCATTAGATTCGACCCATTTGGTTAGGGAGTATGCATATTTTTTCCAAGAGATACCGGGTTCACCACCAAGTTGAGAGATTGAGTTTGTCATTGTTTTAGTGAAGGGGACTAGGTCAATTGGACATACGCCTTATCACATATCTCCCCTGAAAATGCGGGAATTGATGGACTAGATTTGTAAGGACATTGTTTCCAGTTGATTCTATTGTATATATTTGACTTATTCTTGGAACAAAACATTATTTTTGAGTCATCGATAGATTTTTTATTGTCACAATTCCACATAGTCTATTAAGTAGAGTTTATTAAAGACGTTGCATCCAAGCTTCAAAGATTTATTATGCCGTGCACGTTTCACATCTTCATTGCATTTCGATCTCTCAGGTATGAATGCGTAATGTTTATGGGACTCGAAAAATGTTTTTAGGATGTTATTTTTATTAAAAATATTTTAAAAGAGTTTTAACTTTGTTTATTCTGTGATAAGGATTGTATAGAATCGTATTGAACCTTCCTTGTCATTTAGAAGGATCCAACAAAACTTTCAGTCATTTGAGCGACATTGCAAGTTCGTTCAAGCGAGATGAACGTATTATTCAGTGATATGGCCATTTAGTTCTAGCGACATGCTGATCTAGTTCAAATAATGCGCCAAATTAACTTTTCTTTTTAAGGTGTGTTCACTCAGAATTTTGGAAGTGGCCGAACCAGAAAATCACTTTACATACAATACATTTTATGAACAAGCTTTCTAAGGTTTTCAAAGTCTAAAAACATCCTTAGAGTTTCAAGATTTGATATTTCATACTCTTATGCTATCGAGATCTTAGTTTGCACCATTGGAGTTTGTTCATCACTTTAAACGTTGGGTTTTGCGATGAAGAAGCGAAGGAGTTCATGTTCAACATCGTAGATGTTGCTAAGCTATATCAATGGATACCAAGACATATGTGGATGCGTGTGTTATGGATGAGCATCGTAGAAGGACTTCTGTGTTGGTAGTTTGGAGGATTGGTTGAAGGATCATAGGAGCGTTAAGACTTGTGGGGGATCGAATCATTGAGTAAGTCAATTGTCTCTACTTTGTAATACCATGTCATAGTGATTTTCTGGTTTGAACCATCCTAGGTTTTTTCCCTTAGTGGTTTCCTCGTACATCTAACGTCGCTTTTGTGAACTTATTTATTTTACTTACTTTAATTACATAGATGCATGTTTAGGATTAAACAAGATAAAATTGGTTCACACACTTGGTGCGTATAAAATTTGCAAAACGACTTTATAAAAATAAAGTTGGTTTTGACATCCTTAAAACTCATTAGAAAGAAAAAGGGGCCTACAAGATTCAACAGCTCTTGGGGCTGGGTTTTATCCTCCAAAGTGCATCACCGTAGGGTGATCCGGTACCGTTTGTGAAGAAAAGGAATGGATCGCTGAGGTTATGTGTTGACTATAGAGAATTGAACAAGGCCACGGTCTGAAATAAATAACTATTGCCTCGTATCAATGACCTATTCGTCCAATTCAGTGGAACAAATTACTTCTCGAAGATAGACTTGATATCTGGGTATCATCAGCTACGTATTAGGGAGCAGGATGTCCCTAAGACCGCATTCCTGACCTGGTATGGGTCGTATGAGTTCAGGGTTATGTAGTTTGGGCTAACCAACGCACCAACCATATTCATGGATCTTATGAACAGGGAGTCCAGCTATTTCTTAGATAAGTTCATTGTTATTTTCAAACACAACATTTTGGTCTATTCTCAGACAGAGGGCGAGCATGAGGATCACATACGTGTAGTAATTCAGACTCTACGGGACCATCACTTGTATGCCAAGTTTGAGAAATATGGATTTTGGTTAGGGGTGGTGCAGTTTTAGGTCTTTAATCTGAGACAGAGGAATTTCAGTAGACCCGAGTAAGGTAGCAGCGGTAAGGGAGTGGGGTCAACCCACAATACCAAGAGGGTTCGTAATTTCTTGGGATTGGCCAATTACTATCATAGCTTTATTAAGGTGGTTTTGAAGATTATGGGGCCGTTGATGAATCTGACTAGCAAGGGAGTTACATTTGTTTGGGATGATTACTCTCAATCAACTTTCGATGACCTAAAGGACAAATTGACTTCGTCGCCGATACTCACACTTCCTAGGGGAGGAGTGGAGTAATTTGTCTTTACATATGTATCCTTACAGGGATTGGGGGGTGTATTATAGTAGGAGGACTGGATTTTAGCTTATGCTTCTTGCAAACTTAAGCCTTACTAGAGGATTTACCCCATGCACAATCTGAAGCTAGCAGCAGTAGTTTTTGCCTTAAAGATATGGAGGCACTATCTCCTGGGGGAGAAATTTAGCCTGTTCACAGATCGCATGCCAGTACAGTATCAGTTCACGTAGAAAGATAATAACACGAGGCAACATAGGTCACTTGAGTTCGTGAAAGACTATCAGTTTGACATACAGTACCACTCAGGAAAGGCTAACATGGTGGCACACCCGCTGAGCCGACGACCTATGGGGGATTTAGTAGTGGTTTGAAAAATAAAGTGGAATGAACTTTGGCAGGATGCTGTAGTGGCCAAGGCTTATATAATAGTTTTGACTATCATACCTGATATCATTATGAGGCTATAAAGGCGCAGGTAGGGGATCAGTTCTATCAGGATATGTCCTAATTATTAACAGAGGGAATAGAGTCATACACGATTAGTTCAAAGGGAGGCTTATGCTTCAATAGTGTAATACCTCGTACTTTTATGGATAATTAAATTACATGAGTGGGAATAATATAATAATCTGAGAATTTATAGTAAATAAAATGGACTAATTACATTTCATGTCGCAGGAAAATAAAAGCGATTGGTGATGTTATTTTTATGAAAAACGCGTGTGGAGATGTGTTGGGTTTAAGACGTGATTTTTTGTTAATTGTCTCGAATGAGAATTTCAAGTGCACGGTTGGTCTCGAAAGGGCTGAGATAGTCAAAATAGATTACCCGGGGGTAATATTTGGGTTTCGTGGACTTTTTGTATTAGTATGGACTCATATTGGTGTATACGAGTCAATTTTGAGTTCTCAAAATCCCTGACAGAAAAAGCCTACACGTGGTATTCACACCTAGTTCCAGGCAGTGTGAGTTCTTAGGAGGAGTTACATATTTTATTTGTGCAAAAAAAATTCTTGGCGGAGGATGAGCTCACACTCACCCAGCTCGCGCATGAGAAGTAGAATCTAGGAGAGGACGTTATGGCCTATATTTGAAGGTTTCACGAGTGCTCCCTAGATGTGAGGGAGGAGACGCGAGAGTAAAGGATTTTACAAGTATGTGCAAAAGGCTTGCTGCCCGAATATATTTGTCACCTGATTAATGAGACAAGAGAAGGTACGTTTGCAGCCTTTTTGAAGGCAGCAAGGAATATCGCATTAGTGGTGAAACCCATAGTACCACCTCCCTCTTTGTCCAGTTTGCTGATGAGGCCAACAGTTACCTCGGGGAGGGGAATAGCCTTAAGGGTCAACTACGCGGATGATGGGGGGTAGAGAATGAGGTAATGGTGATCGAGGAGGTAGAAAGGGTAGGAACAACAAGAGAATATTTTAAGACGAGGGGTATCCTCCCGAGATACCTTGTATGGTGGAACAAGCTTTGAACCTATACGATCTCATGGTCCATGATAAAGTTTGAAGGCCGATTAATGTCTACATTATGTCACTCACCCGAGAAGACATAGAGAAACTCCACTAATACGCGCTCCATAACAAGGTTAATCATCCTACTAAGGTGTATTTTTCATTAAGAAGATTGATTGATCGCCACGTGAAGAATGGAGCTATTGATTTGATGAAAAACAATGTAAACAACAACCCTTTACTGCCCGAAGGGGCCCATATGGCTAGCACCTTTGATGAGGAGGCCGGACAATCAATGATGGAGCAATGACTCAGAGGGAATGACTCTGAGGGCACTCAGGGTAGTGGCTTCGAGGATTCTCTCAAAGAATGAACTTTCGAGTTGTCTTGCATGCATTTAGATGATGGAGATGAAGATGGAGAGGACCAAGAAGGACAAGCATTCGATGCTGTTGAGATGCTCAGTGGGAAGATGGGGGTCTGCTCTCTGGGGGAGGTCAACATAGTGATAGCATATGATGAGGCTGCATATAGAGACGTGGAAGAAGTTTATGAGCTTGAGGATGATCAGACGGATCCGTGGATTGAGTGTGAACCCGTGGCTCGCTCGCCAAAGTTTGGCTGGTTCTTTGACCAGGTTAGCTTCCTGAAGATTCCCGACTGGAAGTTAGGGGGGCAATTCTGTAGATTGCAAAGAAAAATATGGCCCCACATTTGAAATGGAAGGGGGCCATGGGTAAATTAGTGAGTAGATACCTCTCATAATTCATATTCTCAGAGGCAGATAGGATGATCAGGTACCCAGATAATAGACCTTTGTATGTTACTGCATCGGTGAATAAATGCATTTTCTCATGAGTGTTATTGGATGGAGGGGCATCCATCAACATAATGCTTGTGGGGTCCTTCTATGCCACTGGGTTATTAATGACGAGAATAGTGCCCCATTCATTGGCAATATCGGGTTATGACAATCAGTCCTCTAAGTCACTGGCCAACATTATTGTGGGCATTACGATGGGGAACATCACTTCTCATATTAAATTCCACATCATGAATTGTGAGCCATCGTATCTGCTATTGGTAGGTAGGGTATGGATGCACAACCATGGGTTGGTACCCTCCACCTATCACTAATGCGCTAAGGAAAATATAAAGTGTAAGGAGGTGGTGGTACGATATACCAATAAGCCTTTTGTAAAGGAAGAGGCCCATATGGTGGATGCAACTTTCTATACTGATTTGACGGAAGAAGCTATGATGTTGACAAGATGCACTGGGGGATAAGGAGCCTGATAACTCGAGAGAGGGTGTGGGAACCATCTCAAACAACTGTGATATATGAAGAAGAACGTTATATTGGGGAAGTAAGGCCCCCCAGCCTTTCAACACAACTTCGTGATCGGATGACCCCGCAAATTGATCTTATTGAGCACCAAACATAGAAACAGAGCATTCTTAGTAGGCGAACGGTAAAAGAGGTGTATGATAATAATGTAAAGAGAATTTTCCAAAGAGAAGACGACCGGCAGAGAAAGTGGGTTGTTCTGCCTAACATCATAATTATTAATAGATTGTGAAGGTGTGAGCGGGCAGCAGAGAAAATAAATGATGAAGCTGACCCGGTGTATGAATGCTTCCTGGTAGATCACCAAGGGCACTTCCTAGTAATTGACAACTCTGGGATCCAAGAGTTTGTAGAAGAAGCGGAGGAAGATCCAGAGTGTATAAAAGACAACCCTAGGCCACAGATCCAGGAATTAGAAAAGATCGATTTGGCTAGAGAAGGCGGGGAACCGAACCCCATTTTTATTTCGAAGGACTTGGAAGGAGCCCCTCGAGAGGAGTTAATTAAACTCCTGGTTGAGTTCAAAGATGTCTTTTCATGTAAGTACACCGAGATACCGGGGGTTGACACGGAGTTTAGCTGACACGGACTGAATGTCTTGCCCTCAACAATCTCAGTGAAACAGTCCACTCGAACATACAAAGTAGAGTTGGATTTGAAGATCAAGGAATAAGTATAGAAGCTGCTCACGGTGGGGTTTATAGTGCCGATACAACATCCGATATGGTTGTCCAGTATTGTAACTGTGGTAAAAAATCCAAAAGCCAAATTAGGATATGTGTAGATTTCAGAGATCTGAACAAGGTGTGCTCAAAGGACGAATTCCCACTGCCCTCCATTGACAGCTTGATCGACGCAACAACGAGCCATGAGATGTACAGCTTCATGGACGGGTATATGGGATATAATCAGATAAAAATGGATCCATTTAATGCAGAGAAAACTGCCTTTCGAACACCCTTAGGTAATTTCATGTACACGGTCATGCCTTTCTGGTTGAAGAATGCAGGAGCCACCTATCAAAGAACGATGATGGCCATATTCCATGACCTTTTTCATAAGACTGTGGAGTTTTATGTCGATAACTTGGTGATTAAGTCCAAGAAGGAAGAATCCCACCTAAATGACTTGAGGAGGGTCTTCACTTGCTACAGAAAGTACAACCTAAAGATGAACCCCCTAAAATGTGCCTTTGGGGCAACGAGCGAGAAATTCTTGGGGTTTGTGGTGAATCACCAAGGGGTGAAAATGGACTTGGATAAACAACGAGCCATCCTTGATATGCCAAGACCAAAATCAGCGAAATAGCTAAATATTTTCCTTGGCAAGGTGTCCTACTTGAGGCAGTTCATCCCGGGGCTGGCTGAGGTGACATATCCCTTAATGGAGCTACTGAGGAAGGGCATGAAGTTTGCATGGGAAATAGTTTACCAGGAGACCATGGACAAGTTGAAGGCGCTACTTACCTCCCCTCAAATTATGATCCCCCCGAAGGCAGGTACCCCTTTACATTTATATCTCACATCAACATAATGGTTTATTGGGGCTTTATTAGCCCACGAGAGTGAAGGGATTGGAAAACCTATTTATTATCTAAGTAGAATTGTACACGGTCCCGAGGCCAGATACACTAGCATTGAAAGCCATTATTTAGCCTTCATATTTATGACGCAAAAACTGAGGCACTACCTGCTATCATCCACAGTTCATATTGTAATTAGATGTGACCCCATAACGTTTTTGTTTGCTAGAACTGTATTGATAAGCGGGGCAGCTAGATGGTTCCTTATCCTCTCGGAGTATGATCTGAAGTGTGTGGTCCCTCGGATGATTAAAAGTTAGGCATATGCAGATATATTGGCCATTTTTCCTTTGGGAACGTTCGAGCCGCCTATCGAAGAGCTCCCGGTGATGACCTCTAGGCCAATTTTATAGCTGCCAGCCTGGACGAATGGAGTATGGAGTTTAACGTCTCTTTAGCCGAGAAAAAAAGCGGAGTGGGAGTCATCTTATGAAGAGGCATTGAAGAGATTCGCTTGTCATTCAAATTGGATTTCGAATGCTCAAATAATGAAGTTGAGTACGAGGCACAGGTACTTGGGTTACTCAAACCACTGATGAGGGGCATCCAGGTTCTAACAATTAAAGGGGATTCAAATTTGGTGGTAAAGCAAGTGACAGGGGAGTTTGCACTGAAGCACATGAGTTTGGCGCCTTACTACATGATTATCCAACGATTACTGGGCCAGTTTGAGGCTGTAAAGATAAAAAAGCACCCCCAAATGATGAATAGGCATGCAGATGACTATTCCACCATCACACAAAATATTGCCTTTTATGGAGAATCAATTATGGTTCGACTCGCAAAGAGAACTGCCCCCTCGATAGTATCTGAAATGCTTCCATAAGAAGATAAAAATGACTAGAGAGGTGAAATCAGAACGTAGCTAGAGATGGGAAAGACCACTTAGCTCGACCGACTTATAATAATACTTTATTGCCAGGGGAAACCTATATTTAAAAATTAAAGGGGGTTGGCTGTCCAGGCACGTGGACCCCGAAGAGGCTAAGAGAAAATTGAACAAAATATATGAGAATAGTTGTGAGACCACCGAGATCCCTCTATAAGAAGGATACAATGGTCAGGGTAATAATGGCTCTCGATGAGATAAAAATCTACCGTAATGCAATGGGAGTGTTAGAAGTTCTTCCTTTTCTATCATGCAACAGAGTGCAACTTTATTGACTAGCCGCAAGATTGGAGACAACCCTACATGGACTTCTTGATAGATGGAGTAGTGCCAGCAGATGAATAAGATGCTATGAAGATAAGGAGGCGAGCACCGAGTTACTTCATGAAATATGGGTGGCTATACTGACGAGGCTATCACGACAGGCCCCTAAGGTTAATAAAAGGTGAAGAGGTCGAAAAGGTATTGAAGCAAGCTCATGAGCCAGGTCACATTAGGGGGGGCAAACTTTATGGCCAGCTAATGACCTTGGGCTATTACTGGCCTTCGATGGAGAAAGACTCAGTTAATTTTATTAGAAAGTGCAAAGCCTGCCAGTTACATGGGAATATGATACACGCTTCTTTAGTGAACCTGCACTCTTTATTTACACCATTCCCATTCCACACTTGTGATTTCGATCTGGTACAAGCCATCAACCCTTCATCACAGGAAAAGATATGGATCTTAGTAGCCATAGAATGTTTCACGAAATGGGCGGAGTCCATATCGCTGAAGAAGGCCACCGCGGGGGTGGTACCTCGATTTATGAAGGAATATATTATTTGCCGCTTTGGCATCCCGAAGGTGTTTTTATCGGACAAATGTACTCCCTTCGTAAATAGCAAAGTGCGCTTGCTAACAAAAAAGTTCTCTGTTATCCATCACAAGTCAATAGTGGCCTACCTAAAATGCAACGGGCAAGCAGAAGCCACCAATAAAACGCTGGTGAATATTTTGGCAAAGATGCTAGAGGACTTCCCTAGAACATGGGATGACAAGATCCTCAAAGTTCTATGGGCCTATCGAATGACGAAAAGAAATCCAATAGGGTACACACCCTTTTCCCTAATATTTGGGGAAGAATCTATGCTTCCAGTCTAACTCGAGGTACCTTAGGCTCGCTACAACCTATAAAGTGTTATGCTCCCTCAGTCACCATGTATAACTCAAAGCCTTGGAAGAACATAGGGATAATGCCGCGAGACATTTTGAGATATATAGGAAGCAGTTATCCAAATCTTATGACCAATTGGTGAGGCCAAGGAAGTTCAAAGAAGGAGACTTAGTTCTAAATGCATGCACGAGACATATAAGAGGCTTGTCACTACCAAAGTTTGAAGCAAAATGGGAAGGGCCTTATATCGTTAGAGCATCCCATGATTCGGGATATTGCGAGATATCTAAGTTGGAAGATAATGTGACTTTCAAATTGAACAATAAGTGGCTGGAGATTTATTACGTATGAATGTATGTCATGTCACTCATGTTCAATGACTTGTTCTTTTTGTGTTAAACTATAGATGTACGCTTTAAATCAATTGGGCTTGCCCATTTAATATAGTCAGAAGTAAAATTCAGAAGGCATATGCTAGATCAATATTTTATTTTCGCAAGTTCATTGATCGACCCCTTTATTATATTTGAGCTAATTAGTAGGGATGTGTAAGCATAGCTAGTAATCAATTAAACAATAGAAAAGAAGGGAAGCACCAAAGTTGCCAATATTTCTTTATTCCAAATAAATGATAGCATTTGTGGTTACAAATAAGTTAGAAAAAAATTCAAAATTTCATCAAAAAGGGAAAGACCAACAAAAGAAACATTGGATAATGAAGCTAGGGGTCGTCCATAATAAAGCATAGATTCTTTGAACCAAACAGCTAGTGGTGATGTGGGAGAAGATTCTGTTCAAGTTGGCTCTACTCTGTAACAAGTTCAACTAGATTCTTCTGGTGACTTTCTTGAGCCTGGTAGATGGTTTCTAGCTCCTGCTCTTATTCAACCAACTGTGCCTCCGCCCGAGCAACTGCCTCGTGAGCCTCTTGCACCGATTGCTCAGCCACCAACAACTAGGATTCTAGACCCAGAAGTTCTTTAGAGATAGCCACCTACTCGCGATGGGAATTCTGGAGGCGATTATAGACGCTGGGAATATCACTCTTTTTTAAACTCCGCAATAGCCCCACCAGCCATGTCAGGGAAAAACCATCATTGGTTAACGCATTAACCCTACACAATAAAGTCTTGACAGTGTAAGGGCTCAGAGACATAAGGGGGTGCTGAGAATGTCCTCTAATACCATCGCGAGCCCAAACAATCAACTAGCCATCATCCTAGGAAGTAGATGAAGACATCGAGCAGTAAAGGTTGAAGAAAAGCAAGCTAGCAGTCGATCGATCAACAAACGGGGACCCTCAGTCAGAACAGAGGGGAATCTAGCCAAAGTTTGTCGCACAGCCACCTCAGGGGATGCCTCAGGTGGATGAATACTGAAAATGCTATCACTAGCAGATGGCCATCGGGTATGTGAACAACTATCGCTTGCTTGCACTTGTGGAACGTGGGGTGAATAAATATCACCAAGTACACGGGGCCCGCCCAAAGAAGCAATTGCACTTGAAGCTGCTATTGGTGCTTGAAATAACTCCTTAACAATAGGCTCCACTTTGAGCCTACGAGTTGCTAGCTGATCGACCTCCACTTGAAATATAGCAAATAGTTGAAGTTAACAATGAAGACAAAGTAAAGCATGGAAAATTATATAATGCTAACTTAGAGATTTATGCCTGTAAGACTAGGCCTGCCTGACCCTCGGTTATGGGAGATTTATGCCTATGAGACTAGGCCTGCCAGACCCAGGATTATGGAAGATTTATGCCTATAAGACTAGGCCCGCCTGACCCTCGGTTATAGGAGATTTATGCCTATAAGACTAGGCCCGCCTGACCCTCGGTTATGGGATATTTATGAAATATAAAGTCATACATTCCTAGGCCCGTCTGACTCGCGGTTATGGAACATTTTGATACTAAAGCTAATATATCTATATACAGAAGATATATAGAAGAGTGAAAATACCTCAGGTTGTCTCTCCTCAGTAAACTCGCGAGTGGCCATCTGAACCACGTCCTCCTCCTTAATCACCTCGGGGGCCACCAATGAGGGATGACTTTGATGGGCGATCACATTTTCTCCAACCTGTGCTACCTGCTCTTGCCTTTCCTCCACCATCTCACCACGTTATTGTTCAAAATCTCCTTGGCCGAATGCAGTTGGCTCAACACCTTCTGGGTTCAAAATCGAAGGCCTGAATAAAGTAATAAGCATTTGATTATTCGAAGGTGGAGACACCACGGGGACGGTTGAAACGGGAGTGGGAGCCTTAAGAAGGAAAGAAAATAAGAAATCGAATCAGAACAATCATTAGGATAAGTAAAAGGGGGAGATCATTGCAGAAAGTAAAGGCTTACAAAAGGCATCGAAGTCACAGCAACATCAGGTACAGGCATAGCTTCAACAACTTTCGCCGAAGGCACACCTCTCTTAAGGCCAACCCGCTACCACAAAAAAAAGGGTCGGTATAATAGCCACCACTAGATGAAGTATCAAATACAACTGCCCCTAGGGGAAATGGGTTACTATCGGAGAAATAGTAGGGGCAACTACTTTAAGAGGGAGATTTCCTCAGCACCATCATGCGCATTAATCTGCACACAAACCTAAAGAAGAAAAAGAGAAAATTATAACAAACTGGGGGCATCAACATGAGAAAGAATGAATAAAATGAGGGAACTTAGGGTAAGAGATGTAAGAGACTTACCTATTTGTCCATCACATCCTCAACGATTTCATAATCTTGGGGGGGGGGGGGGGGGAGAGATAGGTTTCGAGGAAGAAACCATCACCCTCAACCTATGCCTACGTACTAAGCCAGTCTCTTCCTCCTCTTCCTCATATTCTTCTTCTTCCTCTTCCTCCTCCTCCACCTCATCACCTTCACTAGAATCTCCACTAGACAAATTCTCCTCATCAATCTCTTTCTCACTGGACCCGCTCAACTCTTCCATCATAAGCTTGAGGGGGACAATCGCTTGCCTCTTTTTACTACCCTCAATAGATTGGGGGTCATAAAAAAAACCTATGAGGAGACATCTCAGCTGATATGAAAGCCCGATCCTCTTCGCTAAAATGTTCCCATGTCTGGCGAAGACGATCCACCATCTGGCTCACCACCTTAGAAATCTTTAGGTCAGGAGAAGAGACTAACATAGGCTATGGAGCGGGTTTAAGCTTCTTCAAAGGCACCTTCCGAATGGACCTAACGACTGCACTATTAGAAGCAGCGCGAGGAGGATTGACTGGCCCTCTTTCTCTTTATAACTTCCTCATCCACAGGCACTGGGGGAGGCATCTTAGGGGGGAGCACTGTAATTGGTTGTACTGAGAGGAAAAATAGATGACTAGGTGGTGCAGTTTCTCAAACCTAACTCAGTGCGAGAAAATCTCTCAACTATAATGGGGTTCCTTGAGAAGGTTAGTTTGGAAACGAACCAATTGGTTCTGCCAGAATACATTGATATACAGTGCTGATCTTCCTCCTCGATCTCTCTTGCTCGAGATTACGAGGTTCGTAGGATATTGGGAACACAAACAGGAAAAAGTAGACATAAAGAAATTCGAATAAGCAAATGAGAAGTTAGTGGGATTCTCTCGGGTAAAATGATTTAATAGGGAGTACCCTTGATCATAGCCAAACTGCATGGCCATCCTGTGGGGGCTATAAATGGAGTAAAATGATGACCACTCAGTATATGAAGGCAAATAGGAAGGGATCAACAATAGGGGGCACTGTGCTCGGGGAAATTTCTGGCAGGGGCTTATTCATAGGAGCAACGGGACGCTCCTCTTCACCAAAGACATTATTGGTAAAAACTGGCTTACTCCAATATAAAGGCAAGGGTTGAATTGCTCAGACCAGTCAATCAAAGCTAACAATGGTTTCTTTACACTCTTATTTTTCCAACAGCAAATATAGGGGACTCTCACATCCTGCGAACTGGGGAAGTGGCCAGCGGGGGCATAATCTTTGAAATGAGCATAAAGGAACGTCGTCAAAAGAATATTACTCATAAAGTTAGACACATTGAACCTATCAATGCTTCAAACAGAATCTGTAGACACAAATGTAACCAAGTGTATAGAGACCCAAGAATAATAGTTGCGATAGGGATCTTTACATCGCAGGAAATTCGAACGACCAGATTTATCTGGTCCTTGAGAGGGAAGTCATGGGGCTTACTTGAAAGGCATACCTTCGACAGCATCACCCATATATACCCCGCCAGCTCAATTTTGGACTCATAGCCTTTCTTAGTTGGAGGTTGCTCAAAGACTTCTTTCCCTCGAGGGTTCTCCCTAGCCGCCTCACGGGATCTAATGACAACCTTCTCTTCAATGAAGTAAAAGTAGTGGATGACCTCAGAGTAGGTGCACTTGTTCTAAGTAACCATGCAATCCTTCACAATGACTTCTAACTCGTTCCTCATGGTTTTCTCTTCACTAAAAATAGCGTCCTCGAAGAAGGTGTCAAATCCAGTAGCCTCCAGTCCGAATAGTTTGCACACATCCTCAAAGATAACAGTAAACTCCTCCCAAGAAGCCACGAAGGTGTGTGACCTATGGCTTCATCGGGACACCAATAATTATAAAACAATGTTGTTTTTGGCCAAGGTAAGTTCACCCAACCAAATGGAACAAGACAAACCTACGAGGTCCAGTTGATCTGAGTACTTTACATGGATATACTCCGTCCAAGGGCCCAACCCTTCGCTAGAGCTAGAGGATGCCTCAAATTCTTCCTTGGAGCAGGGGAAATCACCACGCTCTATACATAAATGGGTGAAAATAGCGGTAGGGATATAAGAGAAGTCTTTATCATCTTCACCTTCGTCCATTAACAAGTTTAGCTCCTTAGTTAGGACCAAAGCACCAGGAAAACGTTCGACCGTCGCCCATAAATAATCGTCCTTTCCAAAGTAAGGGGAACAACGGTATCGTTCCCACCGAGCCTGGCATGCCTGGGTGGAAGGAGAGGCGCTCCTTACAGAAAGAGTCCTCTTTACTGGTTCCATAGAAGATGAGAGAAAAGAGAATGGAAGATAATTAAAAGAGATTGAAGAAGGGGAGATTTCCATTGCCAAACTCTCACAGAAAAGCTTGAACTCAGAAAGTTGAACCCAAAGATGAGTCTTAACTAAAGGTGTGTCCCGTTTCATAGGGGCGACACAAATTCCAAAAGACGACAACAAAAGTGACGTTTGGAAAAGTATAATGATGGCATTTCAAAATTATGTGGCTGGAGTGTTGGCTAAACATACGTGGTCACGCAAGATCAAAGGTTGCTATGATGATGATTCGAGGAACGACGAATCGAATGGTTGCATCGTCTTCACACACCCGCCCTAGCGCTTCCACGTGTGATGCACTGAAACGAAAATGACAACTGCATTTAATGAGGCACGCCTAGGGGCCTTGTCTACCTTGGGGAACAAAGAGCTTTGGGGAAATTTGAATAAATCTCTTCATTATCCCCAAGAGGGAAATTCATAGATAAGAGAAAGTTTCGTATATATATTTCTTCATGTAATAAACAAGTATCTCTATGAAGGGAAAAATATGGAGGGGTGTTCCCCCACATGGATGATTAACTTAGCCAAGTGAATTAATCGATTACAGAGAAAGATGCCCCCACAAAGTCACTTCGAAGATTCTCGATGCAAGTGGCTCAAAAGACCCAGCTTGAAGAACAAAGGTCACCCGGATGACAATAGTTTGTAATAAGAAATATAATGTTGTTTTATGTACTTTATCTTATGAATATATATACTGAGTGGGGATGCTTGGTACCCACGAGGGACCATGCCTGGCAGGGCATGGGAGAGCTTTCATGCTCTATCAATCTATCCCTTTTTTGGGAACTTTGAAGGGACATGGTTTGGAGGATTGAGAACAAGGCAACGTTGGGACTTATTACCAACCCTCTTGGCA
Source organism: Sambucus nigra (assembly GCA_949130495.1). NCBI lineage: Eukaryota > Viridiplantae > Streptophyta > Magnoliopsida > Dipsacales > Adoxaceae > Sambucus > Sambucus nigra. The sequence continues at coordinate 123,988,512 of OX422209.1, forward strand.
CACTTGGACAAAACTTCATCCATGACAAATGTCACTCGAGCCCACTTATTTCTTACCTATTCGAGTGAATCTCCTCTAGTCATTCGATCTCCCTCTATACTTTCCCCCTCGAGGTACCTCGGGTGCCAGCCCATCTGACTGACATGACTAGACACCAAACAATAGCCACTATTTGAACAACTTCCTGACGTCATAACGTCTAACATTTAGGAACTCAAGAATACATCATTCAAGTGCCTTTATCCTTAGGATGGAAAGTCTAGTTCACCAAATCGGACCGTATAGCCATCCTAGAGTAAGCCCCAAGCTAATAAGTCATATCCTATATTAATGACTACAATACTTCCAACCAATAGAACGCTTTCCCGCTAAAACTAATAGATCCCATGCATTCAATGAAGTATCTCATGCATTTAATGCACCAGGCCAAAGGAATCGAGGGCATGCTGACTCGAGAAACCTCTCCCTCCATATAAATAAGACCAAAACAAACAAATCAATGGAAAGAAGCATCCAGAACCTGGAATTGCTTCCCAAATTCCCTCATACTAGAGAGCCCTAGATAAGAACATTAACTCCCATACACATTCAATGTACCCATCTTTGGGAATGAACTGAGCTTGAAATTTCTTCCTTGTCTTTATTATTCCTAGAGTGCTTATTCTTTCTGCCTTCGACCATGATACCTGTTGATCATATTCATTTATTATGCTCACCACATGATGCTCATGCCAATATGTTCTTTAGTGCAACTTTGAATTTTAAATTTATCTGTCTTTGATTCACCTGCATCTCTGACCTGTTCTCTATATCTAACGATGTTAGTCCCGATCTTGATAAGGGGTTACGCCTCACTTAATACTAATAGTATTTGAAGAACCCACATATTACAAAGGGATAAAACCTTATTTCTCTCTTATAAGTCATGAGAGAAAGAGAGAAAGAGAGAATGATAAAGGAAATAAAGAAAGAAGAAAGAAGAGAAAGGAAGGAATAATCGAAGAAAAGATAAGATTTCGGGCCAAGCTCCGGCAGATTCTGGCATGAGATCGTCAAATTTATCCATTCATGCAAGTATTTAACTTGCTTTAACTATTAAGTTTGTTTATTTTTCATATCATAATTGGTGAGAAAATTATGAATTGTGGGTTGGGATTACTGAATCAAAAATTTATTTTTGGGAGATGATTTCGTATGATTGTGATGTAATAATAATCCTACATGAAATCTAAGTTAAAACCCATGTTAATGGTGTAATGTTTTTAGTGAGAAGATGGAAGGGTTGCATAAATAAGAATTAGGGCTTAAATTCTTAGAAATGGATGAATCCCATGAAATTAAATGGTTGTGTTGGTGGTAGAGAAGTTTTGTGGATGCTTATATTGTTGGTTTGGGAGATTAGGAACCTAAAATCTTAGATTGGATGAGAGTTTGAGTGAATTTCGTAGAAAGTAGAAATCTGGACAGATCGGACCGTTCCGAACTGGGGTTTCAGATCGGTTCATTTATGGATGGATTGGTTCATTTTTGGCGTTATCAGATCGGTCCGATTATCTGAGCACCAGACCGGTTCATTTTTCTTCGCCACCAGACCTTTCCGAATTTTACAGAAATTCATAAAGGTTTTTCTTGGCCTAAAAGGGATTAGAGACGAATTCCTTTTTGAAATAATTGTTAGGGGATACTATATTGAGTGCGAGGACCTCTAAAAGAATAAATGGGTGATATATAAGTCTCGGGTTAGTGGGAATGATTTGGGGTTTAAATTTTGGAATGTCTGGGACGAACTATTCGAGAAATTATTCGACGGGTTCGTACATATGTATTTATGCTTGTAGAATATATATGTTGATTATATATGAGTAGAATATATATATATATATATATATATATATATATATATATATATATATATATATATATATATATATATATATGCCGAATATGTATGAGTAATATCCTATGGTGCCAATAGGATGATATAAGAATACTAACTAAATGTGATACGCTACTATTTAGAAATAAGAAATGTGAGAATTATATCATAAGTGAATGAATACTTATGGGATTAAAATAAGTTACGTTTATACTTATTAATCTATATGAATTGATATATTTGGAATTATGGGCTAATGCCACGAGAGATAGGCATGCATAGCCGGATGTGATGATATATATATATATATATATATATATATATATATATATATATATATATATATATAGAGAGAGAGAGAGAGAGAGAGAGGGAGAGAGAGTATATATATATATATATGATGTGATTATAAATATATCTATGGATGATTGATATATTTATATAAAACATACCCCTCTAGTGATATCATGGGAAGTTGTACGATGTGGGTGAGGCCCTGGCTTGAGGAGCAGGAGGGTATAGTCCCCAAGTCATAGTCGTCCAGTATTAAAAAATGTGTGAGGTTCAGGGGTAAGACATCTTGGGTATGATTCGTCTTATTTGCAGTGAGGAACTATGGCCTCTTCCCATATGTTATGATTTGGTTTTTACCATGTCGGTGCGAGAGTCTGATTGCAGGTGCCCGGGATGATGTGTGAGTATGCCCTGGAAGATCATAGCACTGAGAGACTGCATCCATTAAGTTATACCTCTGAGGGATGGCTCTTATACTTATATATTGTGTGATAAGTCCCCAGCTCATAGTCGTCCAGTATTAACAATTGTGTGAGGTTCAGGGGTAAGACATCTTGGGTATGATTCGTCTTATTTCCAGTGAGGAACTATGGCCGCTTCCCATACGTTGTGATTTGGTTTTACCAAGTTGGTGTGAGAGTCTGACCGCAGGTGCCCGGGATGATGTATGAGTATGCCCTGGAAGATGATAGCACTGAGAGACTGCATCCATTAAGTTATAGCTCTGAGGGATGGCTGTTATGCTTATATAATGTGTGATATATAAGTATAAATATACTTGATGTGCATAGTGTGTGTTTGTGTGTGTGTGTGTATATATATATATATATATATATATATATATTTATATATATAAGATGAGAATATATATAGATATATATGTATGGACCAAAACAAGGAAACAAATGTGAGTTAATTTGTCTTATCCGGGAGTATAAAATTCGGAATATAATATGTGATATACGTATATAAAGATGAGAATATTAAATACAAAATAATAACGTTAAAATGAGAATGGGGTAATAACTAGTGAAGGTTATTTAAAATAAATGGTTATATGAGAGGCAAGAAATTATAAGGTATAAGCTTGGGCGAACACTTAGAATATTTTATATACACGAGGTACGAGATAACATATGGTGACTTATAAGTGTATGGAAATGATAGTTAGGCTGGGTAGAGTAACTAGGATGGTCAAAATATATGCATTAGGTGTGCACTGCTAGATGAGAGGTGAGGGGTATCTCATGTGAGTGCGACACCCGTTTAAAATATGGAGAATATCATATTTTAATATTAGAGTAAATTAAGCACTTGGTAAAATATTTTTCAAAACCTGGGCTCTAACCCGTATCTATTTTCCTTTTTCTTCTCCTTTGCATGCTTTTTAGGTGTCCAGACACAGGGATGCCCAGATGACTATTCTTTCGAGTTATATGTGCTGTCGCAACTATGGATATTGGCAGGAAATTATTTTAGACGCTTCTATTTATGTGATCTAGATAGGAGGTACTGAGTTTATTTTCGGGCACGTTGCCCAATTGATGCCAATTATTTTATTTACAGCAATTTTATTTTATACACATTCGATATGGTTGAAATATGTTTTATCGAGAGTTATCAGTTATTTATTTATTCATTTCAGTTGTTGTCTATATTTTCGTTTCAATGATTTTAATTGTGCATTAAGTTTAAAAAGCTTAAAAACTTTAAAATTTGATGCCAGGCCTAACAAGTTATTAGTAATTAATTGGTTTTCGTTAGAGATGTTGAGAATGAAACCATTTGACATTCCTGTTTAATTTGATATCGGATTGATCCCATGGTATTTTATTAGGCGGTCACATGTGGTATCAGAGCCTCGGGGTCTAGTGTGCTTAGGAATCCATGCGGACGTGCTACTTTTTCAGCGTTGCCTTTTATTTGATATAGAGCCCTTGTTCAAGATTAATGATTTCTATGGTGAGATTTCGTTCTCCTGCTATAATGTATATATATTAGTGCATCTTATTTTCGTTCGGTTGTGTTCGTGTGCCGAACCACGAAAGGAAATCAGATGGGGGCCGTTGGGAGATAGTAGGAGGCAGGTCCCAATTGAAGTTGTAAAATTTTTTGGATAATGACCGTAGTTGAGGCCAGCCCTATTGTTTCTCAGAAATATGGGGTTGTAAAGACTGCTAAGGTGAAGTATATATTTTCAAGTACCGCTATAGAAGAAATTGGTGCCAAACTAGACTCACCTAGTGTGGTTAAGATGGGCAAGAGTCAGAGGGGTATTTGAAGAGGACCGCCCGATGGAATTTTAAAAAATGCAGAGATTGTGTGTTTTAACAAGTGGAAGTTAGATAGCCAGAGGCTTTGGCATATGGTGGAGTGTGGTATACCCAGGTGTGAAACTTTAGGGTAAATTTTTCTTAGCCCGTGGAGCAGAGTTGTAATGGTGGGAGGAGATCACCACATTTGAAAAGAGAAATATTATGTCAATGGAAGGATCTTAGGTACGGTTGGACCACTAGTTACTTCATATTTTGTTCATAAGGATAATCACAGGAAGGGCCGGACAGAGGTCCATTTGTGAAAATTAGTTTTAATGATCTAGTGAATTTTGTACCGGATGACATAGGTACAGTGGAGAAGAAAATTCTTATGTGGATAATGGACTCGTGAGAGGGGTTTCCCGCAGTGTGTTCTTTAGGACCAGTGGAACTAAGGGGAACAATGAGGATAGTCATCAGGGTTGAGGCTATCGGTGTTCTAGAGAATAACAAAATAAATACGATCAGTGTGGTCGGAGATAAGTGGATTATATGAAGAAGTACTTTTATGGGGAAAATAGGACCTCATGAATTTATTTTGCTCGAAGTGAGAAAAAGGACAAAAGTATGATGCCTAGCTGGGGAAATAATTGAGATAGTTTTTGGTTTGGTCTGGACGAGAGTGTTATGTTCGGAAACCATTTAAGCATCCAGGGTGATTGGCAAGATATGAATATGAGTTTTATTCTCGGGTGAATGAGTCATACATTATGTGACTCGAGCGAGTCATAGTATTTTGATTAGCGCTAAATTCGCGTGTGAGATGAATTTAGTGGCTATATCGATAACATTATTATGTGTATGTATTTCCTGTTGTTTAGCGAGTGTATACAGTGAGAGTATATTTTTATTGAGATTACTCATTTTAGTGATGTGTTATACGAGTATGATGTTATCCTGGATATGATTTATATTGCTAGGTATCACTTGTAGTGAGTAGACCTATGGATCCATGTAGATTTATTTAAACACATTATTAGACTTAGGTCCTGGACCGACTTATCTTAATAACCAATAGAGCTTCACAGTACATCGGGAGGGTTCCTTTTTTGGATTTCCCTTTGCGATACCTCCCACGCACGAAAGAAGCAAAGGTCGGGAGCTGGGAGATGTTATATCCTAAGACATTTTGGATTATTGTTCTTAATATAATTATATGGATAAATTTGTTGAGATTCGGTGTATCCCTTTGGAGAGATGAGATTTATATTGTAAATGAGAGGAATCGGATTTTACATTAGTACTTTACTATTGTAAACGATAGGACCCCCAATTTTTAGATTTTTCAAAATGAGTTTCCCATAAATGCGGGATAAAGATGGTTGAACTAAACAACTACATAAACCAAATTTTAATTTCTTTCAAATTAAAATTAAACTATAGTCAAAGTGAAATTCAATTAAACGAGAAATACATTTTTCACTTAAACCAAATTAATTCAACCCAAGTCCTAGAAATTTGCCTAACATAAATAATTAATCCATTTTTGCAAATTAGGCCAAACAAAATTTTATTCAATAAAATTAATGACATGAATTAAATGAATTTTTACCCAAACAAATTTAGCACTAAATTAAATACTCCAATTTTATCTTTTACCTAAGCATGCATCTAATGTGAAGTTGCAAAAGATAAAACAAACTAAGCACTACACCGCGATGTACGAGGAAAAACCCACAACAGAAAAAAACCTCGGACGACCCTAGCCTTAAGTCCACTAAGTATGGTTTTGTGTTTACAAGACAAAAGACTTACACAAATCGACTTGACTCCGTCTAAGCCCCTGACGCGTCTTATTTCAACTACCTCCTCCTAGCCGACAATCCCGGAGTCCACCAGAACCTTGGAATCCACCAATGAAGATTTTAGGAACCCATCAACCACACACCGTGCCTTTCACCGTATGAGAATGTCACAGCCAAAACAATGAACTTCTTATTCGAGGGATGTAGAAGTAAACCCAAACTTATCTTCTTTGAGGTGTAGAGATAAACCCGATGCCAAACACTCCAAGTAAGGATATATAAGAAGGAACTTGGAATAAGCAAACCATTGGGTGTAAACTTAAAGTGTTTAAGAAAGTTTTTCTTGAAAATCACACACTCAAAACATGAACTCTTTCTTTTGGAATTGAGCTCTCAAAACTCTCTCTTAGAGATTATAGAGTACGAAAAAGTTGGTTTGAAAAGGTTGGTTCCCGCACTTAGTAATTCTGTCAAAAAGTAGTGGGAACGCAGAAAAAACTGCCAAAAACCTGTTCCAGCCAAAGTCGTTCGAATGACATTTTCATTCGAATGATATTCTCATTCGAACGACTTTGCTAACGATGTTCCATTGCAAAAAAGAAATCTCCTTAGAAGTCTCATTCGAACGACCTGGGAATCTCGTTCGAACGACGTGTCAGAAAATGTAATTTTCATTTTAAGCCCAAAACTTTTATGAAAAGTTCTTAAAAAATATTTCTGAGTAAAACAAAGTCGTTAAAATTATTTATAAAATTTTTATAAAATACACCCAATAAATTTCCAAACTCCTATATATATATATATATATATATATATATATAATGCATTCATACCTTAGGAGCATTGGAATCAATATTGTTGACATAGAAACGAGGCACAATAAACCCGACATATGATGAAGCTTTATAATCTTAGCCGCTATGTCTTCAACTAATACGTCATAGGCTTGGATGGATACACTTAAACACTATCCTATGACTCAAATGTCTTTGTCCGAAATTGAGCCAACACTACATTAAGACCCAATCGGAGACTTGTGTCCTTACAAATCTCCCCCTTTGTCTGTTCCGGGAGAAAAACCAAACAAAAATCCTAAAAGGCCGTTAAGCTCTACTAGACTTAAAAAAAAAATACGACCCAAAATAACAATCACATAGCTTGACTCAAAAACCCAAGGATCAATATCTTTGCCGATGAAAGTTTCCATTTAGAAGAATTCCTGTACACTTAAGTAAACTATCAAACGCATAGGGAATAAAATATTAAATGCATATAAAATAAATACTCCCCCTAAATTAATTCTCCCCTTTATCAACTATATGATCAACCTAAGATGGTCGCGACTCCCCCAAAGTTAAAATTTCCTAAACTAAGATATGATTATAATAGGATTAGATACCATTTCTCCCCCTATTATTCTCCCCCTTTTTATTGAGGAATAGACAAAGTATAAAACTAATTTAAACACGATGATGCTTAGAGTGATAAGAGCATGAAAGCATATGGGCAAAAAAATCGAACCTAATCCATATAAATAATAAAGGATACCAACGAAGATGAAAAGAAAATTATACCAATGTGATACATAAGATACTAAGCATGGGATATTAACAACAACATGCAATACGATAGATACCAATTATGAATTAGAAGCATAAATGGACTAGAAAGCAAGGCAAAGAAATAAAAATACCATATATATGAAGACATAATGACTATCAATAATGAACAAGCACATATATATAGGTATAGACTCCACACATGACACAGAATACAATAATCTTTTCACACTCGTATGGAGAAAATGTGTCATATGGAAACGGAAGTGTAGGAGTGTGAACTAGAGACAATTAAATTTAAACCCAATCACTTAAAATATGTTCACGGAGTTCTCATTTGATTGCAAACGTTATCACATTTGAATATAACCTCATATGACAATATAAATTGAACTCAATGAACAAACATACACAATGCATATAAGCCTAGAATTTTGATGATTCTACAAACCAATAGAGTCATGACATTGTAAGTTCAACTAGGATAAATGAACATGGTGCAAACCGTTGATATACCATCCAAACTCTCTCATTTTAAGCATATTATTTTAATCTTTTGAATGAATAAATCAACTAAAAAAATTACCCTTGGCAAATATTTTCCTTTAATGCCATTATTCTTTTAGACCCGTGGACCACGTATTTCTTTTAGGTCCAAGCAAATGGTGGCTTACTCGCAAAGGATGATTTTTTATTTCGGAGCCCTTTCCCGTCCATTATATATATATATATATATATATATATATATATATATATATATATATATATATATATATATATATATATATATATATATATATATATATATATATATATAATCTTTATATCTCACACAAATATCACGTGCAACGGATTTTAACATGCACTAGTCATCCTAGGTCATGAAATATGTAGATGACTAGATTGGTAGGAGAACACCTCACAAATCTCAAATATGCATGTGAAATTAAAATTTCAAGTGAGCTCGTGCATGTGTGGATTGAGGCATATAAAAATATAATCCATTAAGCAACACAATATCCAACTACTCCATCTAAGCATGGTAAAGAACATTTTAAGGATTGACAATATAAACCAAAAGTTCTAGCCACATGGAAGAGAAAAAGAAGGCATTCAAACACAATTATATGCCACAAAATCTGTGTAAAACTAAAATACACACAAAACAAAAATCTTTTTTTATTTTTCATTTAATGCAAACTAAAATAAATATAATACAAAAGATAAACAAAAATCATAATTTTAGCTTGAGATATGTGGTTAGGCAATGACTAGAAAATGATTAAACATGCATACACCTAGCAATGATATATAATATGAAGCATAAAAAGCTAGAGTGTGCAAACAAAACTAACACATTCAACCTTTAAATTTAGCAAGGGTGGTTTCACGTGAAAATAAATGAGAATCAACAAATTTAATATCTAGTGCGTCTAAAAATGATTTCCTAACCCATATAGATGTATATTTAAATTGATGGTATTCGGGAACTAATGAAATGCTAGAAATAGACTTCCTAGGACTTATTTTAAGATCAAAACAAAATGACCTATGGTTACCTTTCCTACCACAATGCAAGAATGTGAAAACACAAGGAATGATACCTAAGGTGTGACCTTTTCTAAAGTCCTTGGATAAAGTTGACCCTCTAAAACAAACAATGATCTTAGCTTTATCAACGGAAATATTTGAACAAGATGAGCTAAAACCATTACAACTACTATTCGAGTCTTGTAAATCATTTTTAATTTTTAAAATTTTGGTCTCAACTAATAAATTAGACTCCTCAATTTTACGGGACTCCTTCTTTAAATTTTCTATAACTCCTAGAAGGTTATCACGCTCCCCCTCAATGTGATCAATCTTGTCCCTAAGAGTCTTTTCTCGACTATCACTCTCTTTCTTGGACATATTTAAAATATTAAAATTGTAATTTATGTCCATGAGCTTTTCACGAAAAATATCTTTTTGAGATAATGAGGTTTGCAAAAGTTCAATTCTATATTTAAAACATAAATTTTCATTTTCAAGAAACATAATTCTTTTTGCAAATCTCACATTTAGTTCTCTTAAATTTTCATTACACTTATTAATCCCATTAAATTTCGCTCGAATATCAAAAACTTCATTATCATTAGAAATGGACAAATTATCATTAAGACGTCCCATCGAGAGATACAAAACAAAAATGAGAGTGAGTCAAAAATTGAACCACCTAAAAATACAAGGAGCACAAAAATTATAAAAGTCGAAAAATAGATCTTTAACGCGATATATTAGCGCTCCAGCTCTGATACCAATTTGAAAATTCGACAAGTTTTTCTAAATAAATTCTCTGATACCACTTGTTGGAAACGATAGGACCCATAATTTTTAGATTTTTCAAAATGAGTTTCCTAGAAATGCAAAATAAAGATGGTTCAACTAAACAACTACATAAACCAAATTTTAATTTCTTTCAAAATAAAATTAAACTATACTCAAGGTGAAATTCAATTAAACAAGAAATATATTTTTCACTTAAACCAAATTAATTCAACCCAAGTCCTAGAAATTTACCTAACACAAATAATAAATCAATTTTTGCAAATTAGGCCAAACCAAATTTTATTCAATAAAATTAATGACTAGAATTAAATGAATTTTTACACAAACAAATTTAGAACCAAATTAAATATTCCAATTTTATCTTTTACCTAAGCATGCATCTAATGTGAAATTGCAAAAGATAAAATAAACAAACAACTACGCCGCGATGTATGAGGAAAAACCACAACGGGAAAAAACTTCAGACGGCCCTAGCCTTAAGTCCACTGAGTATGATATTATGTTTACAAGATGGAAGACTTACACAACTCAACTTGACTCCGTCCAAGACCCTGACGCGTCTTCTTGCAACTACCTCCGCCTAGACGGCAATCCCAGAGTCCACCGGAACCTTGGAATCCACAAATGAAGCTTTTAGGAACCCATCAACCACACATGGTGCCTTTCACAGTATGAGAATGCTGTAGCCAAAACAATGAACTTCTTCTTTGAGGGATGTAGAAGTAAATCCAAACTTCTCTTCTTTGAGGTGTAGAGATAAACCCGGTGCCAAACACTCCAAGAAAAGATATATATGAAGGAACTTGGAATAAGCAAACTATTGGGTGTAAACTTAAAGTGTTTAAGAAAATTTTTCTTTAAAATCACACACTCAAAACATGAACTCTTTCTTTTGGAATTAAGCTCTCAAAACTCTCTCTTAGAGATTGTAGAGTATGAAAAAGTTGGTTTGAAAAGGTTGGTTCCCGCACTTAGTAATTCCTGTAAAAAAGAGTAGTGTGAATATGGAAAAAACTGCCAAAAATCGCCAAAATATTATTCCCGCCAAAGTCGTTCGAACAAAATTTTCGTTCAAACTAACGATGTTAGAGTGTGAAAAAAGAAATCTCGTTAGAATTCTCATTCGAACGAGATTCCAGTTTGTTCGAATGACGTATCAGAAAATGCAATTTTCATTTTAAGCCCAAAAATTTTATGAAAAGTTATTAAAAAATATGTTCTGAGTAAAATAAAGTCGTTAAAATTATTTATAAAAAATTTATAATATACTCCCAATAAATTTCCAACCCCCTATATATATATATATATATATATACCTTAGGAGCATTGGAACCAATGTTGTTAACGTAGAAACGACGCATAATAAACCCGACATATGATGAAGCTTTATAATCTTAGCCGCCACGTCTTCAACTAACACGTCATAGGCTTGGATGGATACACTTGAACACTATCCTATGACTCAAATATTTTTTTCCGAAATTAAGCCAACACTACATTAAGACTTAATCGGATACTTGTGTCCTTACATTTAGACATTTATTATTATTTCCATTTTCCTTGGGCCGATGGAATAGGGTTGAGCCCATCTATACGTGTATATACATTATGATATTTTTTGTAGCAGAATTTTGTGTGTATGTTGTCTAGTTATATTTAATCCCCATGAGTAGGGATGTTTACTGATGTGATTCAGGGTATGTTGGCTTTTATCGAGGAGAGAGACATAACTCGTGATTTATTCGCGCTAAGAAACTAGTGATAGTAAGAGCGCCATGATATACGCGGTCTTGTGTAACATATAGTGGACGAGTATACTATTATGTCAAGAGACATGAATTTGAGGGTACGTGTTCTGGACTGAGGGCCTAACGGATTTCGATGTTCCGATAATCCTAAGTAGTCGTGTATCGGGGGGTTCCTTTATTAGATTTATCTTTGTGAGACGTTCAACGCATGAAACTTAGAGCATCGTTGGAAGTAGGAAGATGTTTGGCTTTTAGTCCACGAGTCTGGTACCTCAGTTATTAAACAAGTATCTTGTTATAACTGCGAGTTGAAAGTTATGTTTCGATTTAAGTCCAGTGAAGCCGATAGTGCTGTGACGAAGCACTGAAGTTTTTCACCACAAGTTAAAGAGTCGGGCAATGTCGAGAAGGATGAAGTTACGAGTTACGGGATTATTGAGAATACCAAAGAATGATAGCCACGCTCTGAATGCAAGGGAAAAAAGATTATGTGTATTACGTGTAAAACGTATGTGATGTTTACGTTCATATGTGCGGATTATAGGGGGTATGAGCGCCCTGGTTAGCTGATTTCAAAGTCGTTCGAGATAAGAAGACGGGGGAATAAATGTGTAGAATATATGCATGTGAGGAAGTTATAAACAAAGTTAAAATGGTAGTGTGGATTAAACATCATATGAGAAGGACGAGGATCCAAGTGTTTATGTGCAATGCTAGTAGCACACTCTAGATGGGTTGAAAGGCTGGGAGAAGCCATCTACAAGGATATCTCTTGAGAAGAGGAAAAGTCTAACTATTGTGAAATTTGGAACGGAGTCTAACTTAGTTGAATGTTGAGAGTTACTTGTGCGTAAATAGAATGGTGATGTCCATAAGGTATGAAGAGCCCAAAAGTGCACATTGTGGCAAAAAAGTGCACTGGACAAAACTCTTGGTATACCCTGGGGAAAATAGGAACTATAAGTACCACTTAATGTGAGACATTATAAGTGGAAGTTTGTGTTTGGTGAGACATAGTGAGACTGTCTCTGGGAGAACCACTTACAAATGGAAATAGGTTGGTTCGAGATAGCCAACAAGAACTTAGGTATCAAGCCTAAAATTCCAGTGACGGAATGTGCAAACAGGCTAGTAAAGGAAGAGTGCACCAGTGTAAAGTGATGCCCAATATGGTTGTGAATCGGGATGAGATCCTTGAACCCCACCTCCGATAGAAATTTTCGGGAAGTAATGGGGATGACGTCTTATTTTCGGTAACTCTTGTCGTCTTGGACTGATGAGAAGATGAGAGGTGACTGACGACTAGTAAAGTGGTATGTATGAGATTTTGGAGTCACTGCAGTTAGTTTATTTTACAACTGACATAACTTGTAATTAAAGGAAAGCATAGTACGGTAATTGGGAAAAGAAATTATCAATTGGTAGAATTGTGTGTAGCCACTCGTACCTGTTTGTTATGGACAAAATTCCTATTAAGGTTTTGTGTGAAAAATCCTAGTTATTCTCCCTCTGTTTATTTGGAAGTGAGTGAGTAAATAGACTTTTGGACTGGACGTGATTTATAGTCCATTGTTAAAAAGGACATTAACCACAAACTGTTTTGGGGTGACTTTGGAGCGTCGTAAGCGTTCATCACCATGAAACGAGATTTGAAGGACCGATTGGAGTGGTCCGATGTTCTTGGGGTTTCTCTCAGGATGGGAGATTTATGTTCGAATTGGACACGGGAAGATGGAACTTAGTGATGTGCATCTTTCCAATAATATTAAGGCAATAGAGCCAGTGATTTATAGGCTCGTCTTATTTGTATCTCGGTGGTAGAAGCACAATGTGTAATATGTCATTATTAAGGTGAAGATGTTATGACTGATAGAGTATATTGGTACGAAGAGAATTAAACAAGCTTATTGTAAAGCTGGGGCTATAGTGAGTAAGCCTATAGACAAGTGGATACCACTAGCGGGCATATAATGGAGTGACCCTTATGTTAGTATGATTTGAATTTGGGTACTAGAGAGGGTGATTTGGTTGTGATCTAAAGTCTTTCATACCGGTTTCATCCGAATTTTGAGGACGAAATTTCGCTGTAAGGGGGGCGAGAATGTAATACCCCGTACTTTTATGGATAGTAAAATTACATGAGTGGGTGTAATTTAATAATCTGGGTATTAAAGTAAATAAGTTGGACTAACTATATTTCATATCGCAGGTAAATAAAAGCGACTGGTGATGTTATTTTTATAAAAAACACGCGTGGAGATGTTTTGGGTTTAAGACACGATTTTTTATTAAATGACTCGGATGGAAATTTCGAGTGCACGGTTTGTCTCGAAAGGTCCGAGATAGTCAGAATAGAGTATCCGAGGGTAGTGTTTGGGTTTCGGGGAATTTTTCGATTAGTAGGGACTCATATTAGTGTATACGAATCAATTTTATATTTAATAAGGAATATACCCTCATTTCTCTCTTATAAATCACGAGAGAAAGAGAGAAAGAGAGAGGAAAGAAAGAAAGAAAGAAGAAGAAAGAGAAAAAAGAAAGAAAGGGAGAAAAGATAAGATTTTTGTCCAAGCTTCGACAGATTCCGGCACGAGATCGTCGGATTTATCCAACCAGGCAAGTATTCAATTTGATTTAACTATTAAGTGTGTTTATTTTTCATATCATAATTGGTGAGAAAATTATGAATTATGGGTTGGGATTCTTGAATAAAAAATGGGTGTTTGGGAGATGATTTCATATGATTTTGATGTAATAATAATCCTATATGAAATCTAAGTTAAAACCATGTTAATGGTGTGATTTTTTTAGTGAGAACATGGAAGGGTTGCATAAATAAGAATTAGGGTTTAAATTCTTAGAAATGGATGAATACCATGAAATTAAATAGTTGTGTTGGTGGTAGAGAAGTTTTGTTGATGTTTATATTGTTGGTTTGGGAGATTAGGATCCTTAAATCTTGGATTGGATGAGAGTTTGAGTGAATTTCGTAGAAAGCAAAAATCTGTACATACCGGATCGGTCCGAACTGGGGTTCGGAATGGTTCGTTTATGGATAGATTGATTCATTTTTGGCATTACGGGATCGGTCTGATTATCTGAATACCGAACTGGTTCGTTTTTCTTGGCCACCGGATTGGTCCAACTTTGACAGAAATTCAGAAAGATTTTTCTTGGCCTAAAAAGGATTGGAGACGAATTCCTTTTGGATATGATTATTAGGGGATCCTAAATTGAGTGTGAGTACCTCTAAAAGAATAAATGGGTGATATATAAGTCTAGGCTTAGTGGAAAAAAATCGGGGTTAAAATTTAGGAATGTCTGGGAAGAATAACATTTGAGAAATTATTTGATGGGTTTGTATATATATATATTTATGCGTGTAGAATTTATATGCCGATGATATATGTGTAGAATGAATATATATATATGGAGCAATGGTGTTTTTATTGTTCATAAGTTTAGAAGATAGTTTGTGGTTAGGATGGGTGCCAACAAGGCTAAAAATGAAGGGCTAAGATTTGAAGATAGATATTGTGGGTGGATCGATAAATATTCTGGGCGGGTGGTTCGATAAGTCTAATAAGTTCCCCACATGCCTTTTTTATATACCTCTGTATCTCTCTCGCTACTCATTTATCTAAAAGGGCTCAATCTCCAACCCTCTTCTATTGTCTCTCATCCGCCCACTAATCAAGGAGTCAGAGCACAATGTTCAAGATACTGTCCTTCCCATCACCTACAAACCTAAATCGTTCCCATTGAATTCAAATCCAATTTCAAGTATAAACCCATATTTTCTCACTCTATTGCCGACTACCATTAACTAATTACAGATCTTCTTCGTGAGGGAACTAAAGGGAGTTTGCTTCTCTTTCTTTGTTAATAGTCTCTTTGTTTTCATGGTTGTTAGATGATTTCTGTTGTGAAATGATTGAATTTGTGGGCAATGTTTTAGGTGGTTTTGGGTTTAATTTTTTTTTTCTTGTGTTTTGTTGAATATTTTACAAGTGAAACGGAGCACAATGGTTCTTTTTGGCATTTCTTTTTTTGCTAGGTTTTGTATGTTTTGAGCCTGGTTATGTTTTTAAATGGATATTTGGTGTTTTAAACACTCATTTTAAAACACCATTTCAAAAGATTTTTCTATCTATCTCTCATACAGGTTCTTAATTTCTAATTTCTAGCTCTCATACGAGTTCTTAAAATGAGGGGATCTGAAATGTGTATGATGTTTTTTATGATGAACAGAGGTAAAGATTTATGTTCTTGATATTGGTGAACATAGGTAAACATTTAATCCATTAATGGTCTCTTGATTTTGAAATCTTCACCGGGAATTTAAAGCATTCAGATTTTGTGTTCAAGGCATGACTTCTCTCAGGGGAGAAAATTTGTTTCCCTGTTCTCTAGTTTCGTGTTCATTACTTTATGTCTAGAAATGCATACATCTATATTTTTGTTTTTAGCAGTTGAAAACCATTACAAGTGCCAGGACATTGTGATTGTTTTTTATTGCTTTTGGTTGAGTTTTTTTACTTTGATAAATATTGTCTTAATAAAAATACCTACATAATAAAAAAATGGGGTTTCTTTGATCAATGTCATTTCTAACCTTATGTCAGATAATTCTCTTAGTGGAGATGGTGGGTCTATTTTGTGGTTGTTGTAGATATGTAATTTAAAATATATTTTGAAATCATGCCCATTTATGTTTTCCATTTTTTATTTTATTTTATTTTTCCTATTTATTATTTCTATAGTATTTTAGATTAAGTTGTTATGCATACATCCACTATGTTATAGGACAATGAGTGCCATTTGCCTCAGCTATCCATTAGAGTCGATGTTTGCTCATAATAGCATATAAAACACACACCCTAACATTGTAGTATATTTTATGAATAAATTTATGGAGACACAGAAAAAATCCAATTTTAAAACCCACTGCATTAAAAGTTTATACCTTATTATTGTGGGTCCCGTCAGGGCATCAAAATGTGCATTAAAAATTTGTAACCATTTTTGTCTTATGTGTGGGTTTCAAAACTAGGTGTCAAAAGTGGGTCTCCCTATCACCACTCATATTTTATTGTTAGATTTTTATGTTGCAAAAATATATTGTTATATTCGTATTAATGACTACACTAGGTTTTTGCACAGATCCCCTTGCTTAAATAAACATGTCACCCCAAAGCAAAGTCATTTTTTTCTTTTGCTTTTAATGAAACAAATAATTTATCACTTTCCTGATGAAACGTAGTAATGTGTTAGTATCGCTATTCACTTATTGGATCAAATCATATTAAATAGTTTTTTAAGAAATATTTTATAAAACATTATAAAAATTGTTTTTTAAAATAGTGTTGTTTTATTTACAAAAAGTGATTTAGAACTTTTTCAAAATTTTTTTATTTATAAAAAATTACGACTTTTAACTTTTTCTTAAAAAAAATCATAAAATGTTTTTCTTATTCTTGAATATTTAGGGGATGATTTGGTTCATGAACTTAAGTAATTTGTTAGTTTATATTTTTTTCACTTGGTCTTGGTAAATGTTTTAGCATTATATAAATTTTAGTATTTATATTTTTTAAATATAGTTTATATTTTTTTTACCAACTGTTCATTTTTTTGAAATTACTAGAATGTGAATATTATGTGTGGTTACGTAGAAAGAAAATTGCAAATGCTAGTATACTCCAATGTATACCTATGGCCTATCAAAATCAATATAGTCACTCAGCTCTAAAGGTTAAGATTGTGGTTAAAAATTGTAAGTTAATTAGAACAGAAGTGACAACTGGTTAAAGAAAGGAAAATCTCATGATGGTTATGTAAAAATCAAAGAAATAACGCAAATCTCAAGGAGAGAGAGAGAGACTACAACAGTCAGTAATATAAGGAAAAATCAAATAAGACTGTTTAAAGATGAAAAGAAAGTTGGTAACCAGGGGGATTGTCACCAACTCTCTCTAATCCCATCATATCATATCTCATCCACTTTATTATTTAAGTAACGTATAAGTAAATCCATACCTACAGAAAAAAAAAAGTTTATCTGATTATGTATTGCATCTTTATATTCATTTTTTTTATTAAATTTGATGTGAATAAAAAAATTGTTTCATTATTTGTTTTGAAAAAAGTTTATAATATTTGTTGATACCAAAATTAATATGCTGATGTGGACGAATCATACGAAGACATTTGTCAATCTACGTGGTGCAATAACGACGAGGAAGTTCATTTCCCGACCAACCATGATTCTCTCCGAGCAACTAGGATACACCGAGGAACTCTAGCGCTCCGAGGTACTCTAGCGCTCCAAGGAACTCTTGAGCAACGAGCAACTGTGGCGGTCCGAGCTGCACCTCGATCGTATCATTATTTGCCAGATAATCAACAGTTCAAATATTCATTGAATGTTTATATTCTTGACGCGCACGCTGCATTAAATGTATTACCCTTTCACATGTATATCATTTAATGTATCAAACCTTTCATGTACAGCCTATGGGCTATAAATACCTTGTATCATCCTCATTCAAAAGGGGACCGGAATTTCTTGAGAGAACTTGTAATCAAGAATTCTGCAAACAATCGGCAATAACATAACAGTGGACGTAGGCTCTATTCCTAGCCGAACCACTTTAAAAATCTTTGTCTTATTTATTTATCCGTGATTGAATAATTAGAGCGATCTAGTTTTTTACATCAACAGATTGGCGCCATCTGTGGGAAACGACTATTACTATCGTTTTTCATAAAAAATCATTTATCATCAATGGCAGATAATCCAGAATCCAGTAATCGAAATGCTGGGAATACTGGAAATCTTCCAAATCCATCTGCACCTCCAGATCTGGCCGGAATTATGATGAATCTGGCTCAAGGACAAATCGCCATGCAAGAATCTATGAGGCAACTCATTCAAACTCTTCAAGGCGGTGCACCTACCTATTCAGGGCAAAGGAGTGATCGTGGGCAATCGCAATCCAGACGTACTGGGTCATATCGCAATGGAGAATCTAATTATTCTTCTTATCAACCTGGGCGAACTTCATCAATACAGGCTACGGATACAGATCAACGTATCACTCTCTCTCCGGAGAGAACTAGCGCTTTAGAAAGATTAAGCAGGGTGTCTCCTTTCAGTTGGTTAGGACCAAGGAGGAATATGAGTCCACCTAGAGCTCCATCGAGAAATTTTCGGCCACCATCAGGTTTGAGAGAAGGATCAGCACAATCACGACCAACTACTCGTCGAGATAAATCTCAGGAAGCTACGTCAGAGCAATCAATTGCTCGGACTAAGCGGCATGAGGAAGGAAATGAAGCATGGAAATGTTCCATTCAGCGGTTGGAGGATAGACTGGGAGAAATGGCTAAGGCAAGAAACCCCTTACAGAGAACTTTTGTTCAAGGGACACCTTTTGTGCAGGCCATTGTGGATTTTCCTACACCATCGAAATTCAAAGCACCTGTGGTGACCCCCAAGTACGATGGAAAGACAGATCCTGTACTTCATATAGAACAATACCAAGCTGCTGCCGACATCTATGCCGTCCCCGACGAGATGAGGTGTAGAGCATTCTCGAGAACTCTTACCGGATCTGCACATATATGGTACAATAATCTTCCTCGGGGTAAGATTTCAACTTTTATTCAGTTAGCTGAGTTGTTCATCGACAATTTTTGTTTTGGAGCAAAGTCGGTAAAGAGAGTAGCGCACTTGCTAAGTGTTAGACAAAAATCAGGTGAAAGTACTAGAGATTACATAACTTGTTTCAATAACGAGAAGTTGGAGGTCATAGATTACGAAGAAAAAATAGCGATCACTGCTTTGATGAGTGGTTTGCTGCCTAACAAGCTGTACTACACCTTGGCCAAAGATCCACCTAAAACTATGTCCGAGTTGATGGCAAAAGCAGCCAAAATCATGAATGCCGAGGAGGCTATGTCTGCGAAGAAGAATATGGATAAAGAAACTAAGGTGGAGGTCGACAAATCTAAGAAGAAAGATCAGAAAGGTAATGGTGGTGACAAGCACTCCAAGAATAATAGGACGTCATGGGAAGTCCTAAAGAAGTACGATAATTATACTCCATTGAAAATGGGTATTAATCATGTTTTAGAAGAAATCAAGAATAGTGAGGACATCAAGTGGCCAGATAAACTGAGGACAAATCCTGATCTGAGGAATAAGGCCAAATATTGCAAGTTTCACAAAGATCATGGCCATATGACCAAAAATTGTATAGCCCTCCAGAACGAGATTGAAACGCTCATCCGAAGAGGAAAGTTGTCAAAGTATGTAGATCGCAGGGGCGAGAGGAAGAATGATGATAGAATTAGAGAGAGATCTAGATCTCCTCGTCGTGCAGAAGATAAAAAGAAGAGGGATCACAAAAAGGATCCAGATGATGACCCTGATCTTCCCAAGAAGCCAAGGCAGCCTGAACGAGAGGTATTTTCCATACGTTTTGGGTGTTTTGATTGTAATGTTATTACAGGAGGAGATGCAGGAGGAGGATACCTTACTGCAGAAAGAAAAGCTTACCTTGGAGAGGCTAAAGCTTGTTCATATATTCAGCCAATAAATCTGGACGAGGATGATCGTCCGAGGAAAGTAAACAAAGAGAAGCTAGTTATTGGTTTTTCAAAAAATGACCTGGCAGGTGTTCTTTACCCTCATGACGATCCTTTGGTGATCAAAATGAGGATGAAGGAGGTGGTGATTTCAAGGGTGTTGGTAGACAATGGTAGTTCAGCAGACATCATGTACTATTCATGCTTTGATAGCCTGAATTTGAAATTATCTCAATTGGAGCCTTATCATAGACCCCTTCTGGGTTTTGCTGGCGAGAAAGTTTTTCCACTTGGGACGATCAAGTTGGATATATTCATCGGAACTTGGCCTGCTTGTCGAACGGAAAGAATACGCTTTTTTGTGATGGATAAGAATGTGCAGTCAGCCTACAACATCATCATGGGAAGAGTTGGATTGAAGAAGTTTGAAGCATTTCCTTCTACAGTACATCAGTGCTTGAAATTCCCAACAAATTTTGGAGTCGGAGTTGTGAAAGGTGATCAAAACGTAGCTCGGGAATGATATTACTCGTCTGTTGAGCAAGAGGAACTTGAGGAATCAAGGAAAAAGACTACTACTTACCAAGTGGATAAAGGTACAGAAATTGAAACTCTTGACCCTAGGGATGAATCTCAACTTGTAAAAGGATAGGTGGTGGAATCTACGGAAAATATTATTCTGGACGACGAGCATCCTGAACGAGTAACCCAGATAGGATCGTCGTTGGATGTTTCAATAAAACAGGAGTTGATAACTTTCTTGAGAAATAGGAAGAATACTTTTGCTTGGAGTCATGAAGACATGCCAGGAATAGATCCAAACTTATTATGTCATGAGCTCAATGTGAATAAGGAGATCAAGCCTGTGAAGCAGAGGAGAAGAGTGTTTAGACCCGAGAAGAACCAGGCCATACAAGAGGAGGTCGAGAAGCTCCAGAAAGCCCAATTCATTGAAGATGTAAAATATCCAGATTGGTTGGCAAATGTGGTAATGGTAAAGAAGAAGAACAATAAATGGAGAATGTGTGTTGATTTCACTGATCTTAACAAGGCATGCCCAAAAGATCATTTTCCATTGCCCAGAATCGACCAACTAGTAGATGCTACCTCGGGACATGAGCTGCTCAGCTTCATGGATGCATACTCTGGCTACAATCAGATCAAAATGAAACCTGAAGACAGGGAAAGTACTTCTTTTATTACCCCAAGGGGAACTTATTGTTATAATGTTATGCCTTTTGGTTTAAAAAATGCAGGTGCAACATATCAGTGGCTGATGAACAAGGTTTTTGCCAAACAAATCAGTTGCAACATGGAAGTCTATGTCGACGACATGCTCACCAAAAGTAAGAGAGCTATTGATCATCTAGTTGACTTAGGCCAAACCTTTGATCAACTGGACAAATACCAAATGAAGCTCAACCCGACGAAGTGTACCTTTGGAGTACGAGAAGGAATGTTCCTCGGATACATCGTCAACCAACGAGGTATTGAGGCAAATACAGAAAAGATCAAAGCTCTTTTAGAGCTGCGATCCCCAAAGACGAGGAAAGAAGTACAGAGTCTTACAGGACGAGTTGCAGCGCTCAACAGATTTGTATCCCGAGCAACTGATAAATGCCTCCCATTCTTCAAAACACTGCGAAAAAGTTTTGAGTGGACTGATGAATGTGAGAAGGCTTTTCAAGACTTGAATAAGTATTTGGGAACACCACCATTGTTGTCCAGTCCAATAACCGGAGAGAGATTGTACTTGTATCTGGCCGTATCAGAGAATGCAGTCAGCTCTGTATTGATCAGATTGGAGAATGGAGTCCAGAAACCTATCTATTACACAAGTAAATCTTTCCGAGGTGGAGAAATCAGGTACCCAAAGCTAGAAAAATTGGCACTGGCACTAATCGAAGCAAGTAGAAGAATGAGGCCATATTTCCAGGCCCATACCATCATTGTGTACACCGACATGCCGCTGAGACAAGCCCTCCATAAGCCGGAAAAATCAGGGAGATTGATGTACTGGGCGATAGAACTTGGTGAATATGATATTGTGTATGAACCCTGATCATCATTAAAGGGGCAAGCTGTAGCAGATTTTATAGCAGAGTTCACGTACCCTGATACCCCCGAGGAACAAAAGGTGCTTGCTGACCAACCTGTGGACGATACAGGATCAACAGACACAGGTCTAGACCAACTAAGGTTGGTAAAAGGACTTGTGAATGTAGAAAAATCATCATATTCAAACCTAGACCAACTCCAGTTGGTAAAAGGGTGTGAACAGATAGTCGGCGAGGAGCGAAAAACACCAGGGGATGATGAAAGAAAACATTAGATATTTTACCGAGGAGCTCTGTCAGATAAGAAATTTGAAGACGAGTCACTTACATGGCGATTGTATGTGGATGGGTCATCTTGCACAGCTGGTTGTGGAGCAGGGGTTATTTTAAATACCCCAGATGATATTGATATGGAGTATGCCTTGCGATTCCAATTCAAAGCCTCCAATAATGAGGCTGAGTATGAAGCCCTGACAGCAGGCTTAAATTTAGCGAAATTTATGGAAGCACGGCAAATAATGGTGTTCAGTGATTCTCAATTAATTGTGAATCAGATGATGGGAGTATATGCAGTCAAGGGAGAATTAATGGCGAAGTATCATGCAAAGGTGATGGAATTGTTGGTAGAATTTGATGCCATTCAATTGGTGAGAATACCGAGGATGGAGAATGCTAGAGCAGACGCATTGGCCCGATTAGCGTCAGCTACGTGCACCGAGCTACGAAGAACAATACCAATTGAAGTATTAGAAAGTCGGAGCATAGAAGAAGACCTGATGGTGAATATAATAACCCTTGATTTAGGACCATCTTGGATGGATACTATCAGAGAATACATTGAAGAAGGAGAATTATCGGAGGATAAGCTAGCCGCTAAGAAATTGAAGTATAAAGTTGCTCGGTATGTGTTAATTAATGGTGTTTTGTATAGACGAGGAATTATGGCAGGTTTACAGAGATGTGTACATCCATCAGAAGTCAAGGAATTGGTTGAGGAAATCCATGAAGGATCCTGTGGAGCTTATGTAGCAGGTCGGACACTTTTGCAAAGGGTGATGACACAGGGATACTACTGGCCGACGATGAGGGCTGATTGTATAGCCTATGCCAAGAAGTGTGATAAGTGCCAACGCTTTTCCTCCATCCGAAGAACTCCACAAGCATTGTTGACACCCATAACTTCACCTTGGCCATTTGCCATGTGGGGGATTGATTTGGTTGGACCATTGCCGACGACCCGAGGAAGGTTCAAGTACCTCGTCGTGGCAGTGGATTATTTTACAAAGTGGGTGGAAGCTGAGACACTAATTGATATGACGTACGAGAAGGTATATCAGTTCATTTGGAAGAACATCATTTGTCGATATGGTATCCCCCATGCTTTCATCACAGACCATGGAACACAATTCGATAATGAAGAATTTGCTGCTTATTGTCATCAGTCGAACATTTTGAAGTTTCATTCAGCACCAGGCCATCCCCAAAGCAATGGACAGACTGAGGTGACGAACAGAACATTACTAAATGGTTTGAAAAAGAGATTAAGTGAAGCTAAAGCAAATTGGATTAATGAGCTTCAATCAGTACTATGGGCTTACCGAACAACTCCCCGAGCAGCAACTGGAGAGTCACCATACATGTTAGCATTTGGAAGTGAGGCTGTAATACCTGCCGAGTTGGGTCTCCCAACACATAGAGTGCTGAATTTTAACTCCCCAATCAGCGATTTAATGAGAAGACTGGATTTGGATATGCTCTAGGAGGTTAGAGAAGAGGCATCCATTAGAAATGCTGCTTATCAACAACGAACAGCTCTGTTCTACAACAAAAGGGTGAAGAAATGCGATTTAAAAGAGGGGGATTATGTGCTAAAGAAGGTCAATCAGAAGCATAATAAACTGGAAGCAAACTGGCATGGACCTTATCGAGTTGTGGAAGTTGTTCGACCAGGAACTTACAGAATATCAACTCTAGAGGGAGAGGAATTTAAGAATGCATGGAATGCCGAACACCTGCGCAAGTATTATCAGTAATGTAAAATGTAAAGAATTTCCTTCAGTATGAATAAAACGAGGATGTTTCACCATTTTCTTTCTGTTGAAAGTTTTTTGGGGAATACTAGTGTAATACACTACGCTTATAGTTCGAAAGAACTAAAAAATATACTCCTTTGGTTAGGAGGTGACACTAGTGTGACCAACTACGGTTGGTAAGATATCTAGTGGACAGTTCGAAAGAACCAAAAAATATACTCCTTTGGTTAGGAGGTGACACTAGTGTGACCAACTACGGTTGGTAAGATATCTAGTGGACAGTTCGAAAGAACCAAAAAATATACTCCTTTGGTTAGGAGGTGACACTAGTGTGACCAACTACGGTTGGTAAGATATCTAGTGGACAGTTCGAAAGAACCAAAATATACTCCTTTGGTTAGGAGGTGACACTAGTGTGACCAACTACGGATGGTAAGATATCTAGTGGACAGTTCGAAAGAACCAAAATATACTCCTTTGGTTAGGAGACGTACACTAGTGTGACCAACTACGGTTGGTAAGATATCTAGTGGACATATAGATCGAAAGAACCATTACTACTCCTTTGGTTAAGGGGTGTACACCAGCATGATCAATTACGGTTGGTAAGATAAAAATATACTCTCACATTACAACTTATGTTGGTCGGGAGGTAAGATTAATACAAAAAGTTCCTCAGAGAACAAAATATTCCAAACTGAACCAAGTATAGTTGGTCGGAGATAAAAACCCAGTATAGTTGGTCGGAGATAAAAACCCACTAACTGTAGTTGGTCGACGAGGATAAATTATTAACCTTGGTTGGTCGGACACATTTTATGAAAATATTTGAAATTTAACCAAGTATGGCTGGTCGGGGATAAAATCCCATCAACTGTAGTTGGTCGACAAACATTATTTAACAACTGTAGTTGGTCGACAAACATTATTTAACCACTTTGGTTGGTTAGAAACATTTTGAACATTTTATACTCAAGTGATTGAACAACCTTGATGCTTGTAACTTTTTATTAAGTTGCTCAATGAACAATATTATTGTTATCTTTTTAACAGATACATATGCACAAATGTAAAGGTGTTTGATAAACACAAGACAATAGCAAAATTTGCAAAAAATGAAAGTCTTTTCATTAAAATTCAAAATAAATTACAGGTTACATGAATGTACTAACTATTACATTGATATTCCTATTCTATTGGTTTCTTGCCCTTTGCTTTAGAAATAGGCTCTTCGCCAGCAGGAGGATCTTCCAGGCAAAGGGGAGAATTAATAAAGTTCAAGTCCTTCAACATTCTGACATTCATTATTGAGGGTGTCTCCATTAGATGCTCTGGACGAGATACTTCGATTTGGGAATGAAGGCTATAATCACCGAGGTATTTTGAAATTAAGCTACGAGGAATGGAACGAGCTGGGATCCAGGCCATGTCCAATTTGAAAGGTGGCACAGGCAAGTCTAGTAACCCTGGAGCATGATAATCCCATAAAAAATGCCCTTGCTCCAATTTTAACACACCCAGTGCGTTCAACCACCCCTGCTAATAACCTTCATTGTTGGCATGTTCAATACGAGCATCCAAATGAACAAGAGCTTCATTATATCCTGCCATCCAGAATTCCCTGGGTTGCTTATGAAATTTAAAGGTTAATCTATCCAATTGTTCATGAAGATTTTTGGCAAAAAGATCCTTGGAATGTAAAGCAGACTTAGTTGCAGTGAGTTGATCCTCCAAGGATAGATTTTTCTTGGACAGTTCAGATAAAGCTCGATCTTTGGCGTTTAATTGGTATGCTTGAGTTTCCAAAGTAGATTGAGTACGAGCCTCTTCAACATTACGACTAAGAACTCTTGATCGACTCCGACCAACGATTGGAGAACTTTGCTCCTCGAAAACATTTTGAACAGCTCTTCCTCGCCCCCGAGAACCTCTTCCTCATCCCCGAGCAGTCCCAGAAATAGCAGATCTTCTTAAGTCATCCAGTTCTTGCCTTAATTTGGCATTTTCGACCTCTAAGAACGAGAAACCTTCATCAGTAACTGGTACTAAAGCAGTGGAAGATGATGCTGCAGATTCATACTGAGCCAACTTTTTCTGCAAGTTATTGTTCTCCTGTTCCATCAACTCAGCAATCTGCCTGCAGGCCTCAACCTCACCTTTTAGAGTTCTTTCCCTAACATCATATCCAGCGAGGATCTTTTTATGGCCTGTTTCAGAAGAAAGCTGCTGATATCTATTTTCATATTCCTTATGCAGCAAAGCAGTTGATTCATTATGTTGATTCTGAAGATCTTCTAAGCTATAATGAAGTTCCTCAATCAAGTCATAGTAGGCGACATTGTTGGCCACAGCTCGGTCAAGTAAACCCTTCAAATACCGATAAGCCTCAATTGCTTTCTCTGAAACATCATGGCCAAGGATGTCAGAAATTTTTGATACACTTAGCTCTGTGTGACCAGCTTTATAGTATTCGTGACATTGCTGCATCAGTTTAGTATCATGGGCGGATAGCAGTTCCATTCTAGCAACAAACTAATGAAGAGAAAATAACAATCAACAAAAATAAGTCATCAACAACATAGATGAACAAAGATGTATTTTATTAGATCATAAAAGGATTACATTGTTCGATTACAAGTAATGAAAGATAGAAATGATACCGAACAACTTCACACCTTTTCCTTGTCTTCCAAGACTTTCTCGGGAGGCTGGGACGAGGAGCTCGGTTGCTCGGTGGTAACAACGGCTTGATCGGCAGGAATCTTCTCGGGAGGAGGAGTCATGGAAGAAATGTCCTCGGTGACAGAGGGTTGAGAAGCAGAGACTGGATCACCCATAGCCATAGAAGATTCATCTGAGAGAGGATCATCTTCTTCTTCTTCCACAATGGGTGGAGGGGGGCCAGGGAGGTGTAGTTGGAATAACCCAGAATCTTCTTTGATCTTCAATTCCTGAAGGGAAGCTACCTAACCATCTCGGAAGTATTTCAACTTCCCATACTGGACTTGGGATGTCATTGCAGCAATCCCCTTGTCCCATCCTTTATCCCAGCCAGCGCTGAAGGATTTTTTAACTGCGAGCTTTCTTCTCAACTTCTCCGAGGAAAGCTTCGCATCCAATTCTTCTTTTTGTCTTTTGATATCTCGCAGGGAGAGCAACTCTTCTTCTGCTTTCCTCAGTTTATCCTCAAGCTCTCCAAAATTCTTGAGCTTGTCGTCGTATTTATGATGCTCAACCTCCAAACTTTTCACCTTTTGCTCCAAACCCTTGGAGATTTCAGCCAACTTCACTTTCTCGGCTTCGACTATTGACAGTTTTTTCTCCCAAGCAGCCTTGTCCTCATTATACTGTTGGCGAGATTCTTTCAAGGATTGGGTCAAACCCAACAGAGCATCCTCTACACCAGATGAGGATCTAGAAGCTTTAATTGCCTCGTCCTTCTTCACGATATTATTAAGACAGTTCACCAGCTGAAAATAAGAAAAATAATAAGTCAGTGCAAAAAGACAAATATTCAGAGAAAGAAAGGAAATTCAGAATGTAAAAAATTTACCGAAGCAAGATGACGAGTGGCTAGGGACGTCAGCGTATCCCTAGGAATCTTTTCATCAATTCCCTGGACCTCGGGTATGATCCAAGTTTTCACCGAGCTCATTGCAGAGCTTGGAGGAATGATGGTTGGAACACCAGCACCACCAGCTGGCAAAGTAGAGGCAGTTTCAGCCAAACTGACTGAGGATGATTTCCTCAATCTCTTTAATGGAACGTCAGCAGCTTCAACCAAGGAAGAACTCTTAGTCGGAGAGATAGAAATTATCTCAGCAGGAGCAACTTTTTTGCTCGGGGCCACTAGGGGCTTCTCGGTAGTTTTTGAAGGCCCAACATCCATCTTCTTAGTCCCCTCTGGGACATCCATTTTGCTTTTCTTAGCCTCAACAGCAGAGGCAGTATCATCAAACAGAGCAGGAGGAGCTCTTTTCTTGCCCATTCTCTGACTTAAAGGAATATGAGAATCTGAAGAAGAGTCATCTGGAGTTGAAGCTGGTTCAACAGGGCGAGCAGTATAAGAGGTTGTATAACTCTTATACTGTAGCAGATATGAAGCAGACCTGATGTGTTCGTCTGCAACGTTCTTATGCAAACCCCAGATAAGTTTCAGATGCTTAATATTAACCTCTGATTCTTTTGGAGTTTTTCTTTTGCTATCAACTGCAAATAAATACATAATGAGATGTCAGTCATACATTTTGTCAAACATGATGAAAGCATAATTTCATAAGAAAAATAAAATGAAAAATAAACCTATCCCATTGCCATATGGGGGGCATCTGGGACCGTTGTATACTCCATCTCCAACTAAAGGGGCATATTGCCAATTTTTTATAACCAACCCATGTTCAAAATAATCTCTATTTGAGTCAGGGAGGTTAACTACAAGAGCCCTATTCAGAAACCTAGTTTTTAAGTAATAAATATTATCTAGAGTGGCCCATTTATAGCAATACATAATTTCAGGGATCCCTATACGAGTCCCATGAGTGAGATTTAATTTGTGCACCCCATTAATTATTCTCCATGAATTGGGGGCTATTTTTGCACGAACAAGATCGAAATACTGACAAAACTCAAGACACAATGGGTTCGGAGGAAAAGAAAATCCACATTCAGCAACAAATAGACTGGGGAACCAATGTCCCTCAGCCAATCGAAAATAATCTAAAGGCTCAGAAAGAACCTCTAGAGTTACCCAGGAAGGAATGGAAAAATCAGAACGAAATTTCTCAACAGATTCCACAATATAAATCATACTGAATAAAAGAGATACAGAAGAAAGGAAGAAGATCTTACAGGAAGAAAGGAGGTATGTTGACAACGAACGAAAATAAAGATGAACACACAAGAGAGAAGAAGAGAATAGAAAGCTTGAATGCAAGAAATTGGGAAAAGAAGAAGACGGTATGGTTACCTAAGAAGTTTAAATACTTTGCCTTGGGAAGCGGCGAAGGAAATGATTACAAAAAAGAAACTATTGAACTTCCGGCGGCTAAAAAGACAAAAAGGGCACTAAGATCGAAGCGCTCTTAAAAGTTCGAAAAAAGGCGGATTCTTCGAAATTTGTAAATAAATTCAAATACGATGCTCCTAAAACCCAGGAAGATCAATTCAATATGGCTGAGTACCGAGAAAGAATGTTTCATACTCCTCAAAGTTCGAAATATAAAACATTGGGGGCTTCTGTTGATACCAAAATTAATATGCTGATGTGGACGAATCATACGAAGACATTTGTCAATCTACGTGGTGCAATAACGATGAGGAAGTTCATTTCCCGACCAACCATGATTCTCTCCGAGCAACTAGGATACACCGAGGAACTCTAGCGCTCCGAGGAACTCTTGAGCAATGAGCAACTGTGGCGGTCCGAGCTGCACCTCGATCGTATCATTATTTGCCAGATAATCAACAGTTCAAATATTCATTGAATGTTTATATTCTTGACGCGCACGCTGCATTAAATGTATTACCCTTTCACATGTATATCATTCAATGTATCGAACCTATCATGTACAACCTATGGGCTATAAATACCTTGTATCATCCTCATTCAAAAGGGGACCGGAATTTCTTGAGAGAACTTGTAATCAAGAATTCTGCAAACAATCGGCAATAACATAACAGTGGACGTAGGCTCTATTCCAAGCCGAACCACTTTAAAAATCTTTGTCTTATTTATTTATCTGTGATTGAATACTTAGAGCGATCTAGTTTTTTACATCAACAATATTTATATTACAAAACAAACTTGATACCATTTTTTAATAAACACTAGACGAAATTTTCGTATGAACTACATTTTTTTAATAACTTTGTTTTTACAATTTTTTATGAAATATAACTTTTTTAAAAAGTTTTTTTTATTCTTTGTTTTTTTTTATTTTTTTATAAAACACCACTTTTTTAAACAAAATGTATTTTTAAGAAATTAAATTTTGATTTTAATACATTACAATATTTTTTAGATTTCAATACACGATACGAATAATGTGACTTATAATTTTTCACACCACATTAAAATACTATTCGACAGGAATAACACAAGTAAAATTGTGAATTAATCGTGTCATTGTATTAATATTAGGTGAAAAACTCTACCCCTTTTGAAAATTAATTCATCTTAGTTTTTATTAAAACCTATTTCTAATTATAAGTAACGTCAATTTTTTTGGGATAAAAATAACGTTCATTTTTTAAAATAAATAATGAAAGTTTTCTATTAACGTTCATTTTAATAAAAAAAAATTAACATAACATAATTTTTTAAATTTTATGGTGATTTTCCCCGATTTGTAAGAGTAATTTTTTTATAAGAAACGTGAGAATTGCATCATAAGTGAGTGAATACTTATGGCATTATAATAAGTTGTGTGCATACTTATTAATCTATAGGAATTGATATATTTGGAATTATAAGCTAATGCCACGAGAGATAGGCATGGATAGCCATATATATATATATATATATATATATATATATATATATATATATATATATATATATATATGTGTGTGTGTGTGTGTGTGTGTGTGTGTATGATTGATATGTTTATGTGAAACACACCCCTCTAGTACTATCATGAGAAGTTGCACGATGTGGGTGTGGCCCTGGCTTAAGGAATACGAGCGTATAGTCCCCAGGTCATAGTCATCCAGTATTAACCGTGTGTGAGGTTTAGGGGTAAGACGTTTTGGGTATGATTCATCTTATTTCTAGTGAGGAACTATGGCCGCTTTCCATATGTTGTGATTTCGTTTTTACCAAGTCGATGTGAGAGTCCGACCGCTGGTACCCGGGATGATGTGTGAGTATGCCCTGTAAGATGATATTACTAAGAGATTGCATCCATTGAGTTATAGATTTGAGGGATGGTTGTTATACTTATATAGTGTGTGATATATAAGTATGAATATACTTGATGTGCATAGTGGGTATATATATATATGGACTAAAACAAGGAAAGAAATGTGAGTTAAATTATGGTTTATCTGGGAGTATAAAATTCAGAATATAGTATGTGATATACGTATATAAAGATGAGAATATTATATATGAAATAATAACCTTAAAATGAGAATGGGGTAATGACTAGTGAATGTTATTTAAAATAAATGGTTATATGAGAGGGGAGAAATTATAAGGTATAAGATTGGGCGAACACTTAGAATATTTTATATACACGATGTACGAGATGACGTATGGTGACTTAGAAGTTTTGGAAAATGCTAGTTAGGCTGGGTAGAGTAACTAAGATGGTCAAAATATATATGTTAGGTGTGCACTGTTAGATGAGAGGTGAGGGGTATCTCATGTGAGTGCGATACCAATTTAAAATACAAAGAATATCATATTTTAATATTAAAGTAAATTAAGCACTTGCTAAAATACTTTTTTAAAATTCGGGTTCTGACACTTATCTATTTACCTTTTTCTTCTCCTTTGTATGATTTTTAGGTGTCCAGACACATGGATGCCAGGATGACTATTCTTTCGAGTTAGACATGTTGTCGTAGTTGTGGATGTTGGCAGAAAATTATTTTAGACGCTTCTATCCTTGTGATCTAAATAGGATGTACTGAGAGTATTTACGAGCATGTTGACTAATTGTTGTCAATTATTTTATTTACATCGATTTTATTTTACGTGTGTTCGATATGGTTGTATTATGTTGTACCGAGAGTTACCGGTTATTTATTTATTCATTTCAGTTGTCGTCTATATTTCCGTGTGAATGGTTTTAATTGTGCATTAAGTTTAAGACGATTATAAAGTTTAAAATTTGATGCAGGGCCTAATTGGTTATTAGTAATTAATAGGTTTTCGACAGTGATACTGAGAATGAAATCATTTGATATTCATATTTAATTTGATATGTGACTGATCACCCGGTATTTTATTAGGCGGGGTGTCACAAATAGGAGACTGATAATCCAAGAGGATGAGGACCTATGACAGGTAGTTATGACAGAGGCTCATGGCTCACGATTTTTTGTACACTCTGGTGGGGATAAGATGTACTAAGACACGAGGAGAAAATATTGGTGGGCTGAGATGAAGTGGGACATTATTGAGTTTTCTCAAAGTGTACCACTTGTCAGTTAGTGAAGGTAAAGCATCAGTGACCAACTGAAATTTTACAGCCTTTAGGGATTCCAGTTTGAAAATGGGAGAGCATATTGATAGACTTTATTATGAGGCTACCGACATTGCAGAAGGGTTACGATTCATATAGGTCATTATGGATCGTCTGACTAAGGTGGCCCACTTTTTACCAGTTCGAACCGATTATACGACGGGACTGTACGCCCAACTTTTTATTGCCTAAATAATGAGGTTGAATGGGATGGCAATTAATATTGTGTCTGACCCGAAAAAGCCCTTCGTGTCCCATTTTTAAAGAGTTTTCAAGAGGCTATGGGGATTGAGTTGCAGTAGAGTACAACTTACCATCTGTAGAGAGATAGGCAGACTGGGAGGGTTAATTAGATAGTGGAGGATATGCTGAGGATGTGCATATTGTATTTTACGGAAGGTGGGGCCAGTACCTTCCACTAGTAGAGTTCGCTTATAATAACTCTTACTAGTTCACGATAGGCATAGCGACTTTTGAGGCATTATATAGTCGACCTTATTGTTTCTCTACTGATTGGTTAGAGGTGGAGAGTAGCAGTGGCAATATTGGACCCATTTAACTAAAATACCCATATAAGTCCAAACATTAAAATATGGGGCCTATATTTTAGAAGTATAAATTAATATGGGGCCATATTTTAGGATTAATGGCCTAAATAAAAATCCAAGTTACAACTAGCAGTGGTAATATTGGGCCCATTTAACTAAAATACCCATATAAGTCCAAACACTAAAATATGGGGCCCATATTTTAAAAGTATAAATTAATATGGGGCCCATATTTTAGGATTAATGGCCCAAATAAAAATCCAAGTTACAACCCAATAACAAAACACGTCCAAGCAGCAAAATGGTTTTCATATATGACATAACCTAAAAACCTCATATACATAACCTAAAAAGTTAACAACCGTTTTCATATATGACATAACCTAAAAACCTCAATTTATGTACTCCATCTCTCCGAACACAATTCCTAAAGTGCACACCCGAAATTCACATCCGAGCTCCGTCACACAGCACTGCACATGCTGCTTCCTGTAAAGAAATGAACCCGACGTGTTCAACTATTTAGGTTGCGTGACGCTTTACCACTTGACGGAGCTAAGGTGACGCTGTGTGACGCCGTCCATTTCAGTTCATCGGAGATTGGCGTCGTCCATTTCAGTCCGTCAAGGTTGACGCCGGATCTCACGCCGAATCTGTATGTTTTCAATTTTTTTTTCATTTTCTGTAAAATGATGGACTCATGTTAAAATTTACCCTTGATCTCTAAATGATGTAAATAAGAACTAATAATGAATAGAACTAGATGCTCGATTTTTTTTCATTTTTGGACATTTTTTTTTGCATTTTCTTTAACTAATTAAAATAAACTTAATTTTTTAATTTTTTTAACTTATTAAATGTTCATTTTTTATCTAATTAAAGGACGACTTATTTGTTCATTTTCTAATTCATTTAAATGATGACTTATTTATTTATTTATTTTAGTTAATTAAATGATCATTTTTTAACTAATTAACTATTATTTAGGTTATTCTTCAAACAAAATTGATGTCGGAAAATAGTGAGCAAAATTCTTCCGCTAGTAACAAGTGTTCTAAGAGAACCACTTCTGTATTGTGGGAGGATTTTGAACTATTGCCAATCGGGAAAGATGGGATACAAAAGGCAAAATGTAGGAGGTGTGATGTTGTTTATGTTGCGAAAAACAAATCTGGCACAAGTAGTATGTTACGCCACTATTTAAAATGTGGAAAAGAGCTTACACGTGAATTTAATTAGGATATATTTCGTGAGAAATTGGCTATAGCACTAATGAAACACAATTTACCATATATCTTCGTATAATATGAAGGAATTTGTGACTTGATTTACTATTTACAACCTGAAGTAATTCACATTTCAATAAATACAGCCAAGTCCGACACGTTAAAATTGCATGATATAGGGAAGGAAATGATTAGGTATTGTCTAAAATTAATTCCTATTCGAGTATGTCTAACATCTGAGATGTGGACATCTATTGCCACAGATGGATATTTGTCTCTTACAGCTCATTACGTTGATGATAATTGGGTTTTGCAGAAATGGATATTGAATTTTCGTCATGTCCCCCCTCCACATAGTGGACCAATATTGGCACAACAAATCATCCATTTGTTGAAATACTGGGGCATTGATAAAAAAATATTTTCTATTACATTGGATAATGCTAAATATAATGACAGGTTGGTAGAAACTTTAAAATGCCATCAACGTTTAACCAATTCGTCAATATGTGACGGCGAGTTTTTTCATATCTGATGTGGTGCACACATTATGAATCTAATAGTGCAAGTTGGCTTGAAAGTTATCATTAAATCCGTACACAAGGTTAGAGAATTCGTGAAATATGTCAGGGGAACTGAAGGCAGAAAAATAAAATTTGTCGAGTGTATATAGTCTTTCATTGGACTACCGAAAGAAAGTTCGACAAGATATGAAAATTAGATGGAACTCCACGTATCTAATGCTTGAGAGTGCACTTGTATATCGTCGTGTATTTGATCGCCTTCAATCAATTGATCCCCAATTCAAGACGTGCCCAACCAATGAAGAATGGACGAAGATTGATCGAATGAGGAGGTTATTGAAACCTTTCTATGAGATTACAACATATTTCTCCGGAACTAAATATCCAACAACGAATTTGTATTTTTTTGCTGTTTGGAGGATACAATTACTGTTGGCTGAAGAGATGGACAATTCAGATAAAATTATAAGTGTTATGGCTCATCAAATGAATCTCAAATATGACAAATATTGGTAATCTTATGCCATGGCTTTATCACCTGCTGTTATTTTGGATCCTCGATACAAGCTACAATATGTTGAATTTTATTTTAACAAATTGTGTCCCGCGACTAGTTTGGAGAAAAAGCAAATTGTTCGGGAGAAGTTGTATATTCTCTTTCAAGATTATGTAAATATATTCCCTCCTTCTTGAACACGTGATCATACATAAATTTCAAGCTCCAGTCGTGTGAGCAATGATATGATTGATGAAATGGATGTAAGTTTATTCACTTAATCTTAATTTTTTAAACATATAATTATCATTCAAATTTATTAAATGTTGATGTCATTTAGGAGTTTGATGCCTTCGAAAGCCTACATTATGGTCAAAGTAGAGTTAAATCTCAGTTAGATACTTACCTCGACGAGACCAGACTTGATCGAAAGCAACACGCTCAGTTAGACGTTCTTAGTTATTGGAAAGATACCACAATTCGTTTCTCGAGTCTTTCTCAAATGGCATGTGATGTATTAAGCATTCTTATTA
Organism: Sambucus nigra; assembly: GCA_949130495.1. Classification (NCBI taxonomy): domain Eukaryota; kingdom Viridiplantae; phylum Streptophyta; class Magnoliopsida; order Dipsacales; family Adoxaceae; genus Sambucus; species Sambucus nigra. The sequence goes on from OX422209.1 coordinate 124,024,575, forward strand.
CAAGTGTCGCTTCTGAATCTACTTTTAGCATTGGTGGGCGTATAATTAGTAAGTATCATAGTTAAATTTTGCCCAGTAATACTGAAGCATTGGATTGCACCAGAGACTAGTTGTATGGTGTGCCAGGTAATTTACGATATTTTTTTAATTGTTTATACCTTTTAATATATATTAAATCATTTTGTTTATATTAAATGCATGAATTCAGCTCCAGAAAATTCGGATGATGATCTAGTTGAGGATTTTTCATCTCTTGTTGAACGAGTTGCTCAAGATCAAGGGTGTTGGTGAGATAACTCGTCTATTTATTTATTAATTTTATTAAATTGAGGATTTTGGCAATTCATTTATTTGTTTATTAATTTTGAAGGGAGTAATGTGCATGAGTTGAGTGCACATCTTAACTAAGTTGAATTAATGACGTTGAGGTAATTAATTAAATTACTCAATGTTTTATTGCGTTATTAGCTATTTCTTTTCAATTTTACCACATACATTTTTTTTTTTTTTTGCAGGGATTGATGTGCATTGCTTCGATTTTCAGATTCCATTGTGTGAAATATTAATAGTGTAGAGTTAATATGTGGACTTATATTAAGAACACTTTTATTTATTTGTATTGGACTTAAATTAGACATTTTTATTTGTTTGTTATATTTTTTATGCTTTATATGGTGGACTTAAATTGGACATTTTTTATTTAGTGTTTTAGTTAAATGGTTTTATTTATTGGAATTAGTTGAGACATTTGAAGTGGATTTACTCTAACGTTTTAAATTAGATTGAATATTTTATTTTTAATTTTAATCTATTGGAAAATAACTGGAAGTAAAAATTGCTTAAGTATATTGGAAAACAACAAGTTTAAATAAAATGAGTACATGAAAACTAAAATATTAATAGATTTGTTATTTTAAAAAGAAGCTATTTTTTCATTAAAAAAAGTTTTTTTTTCTTTTAAAAAAAAAATTTCGCAAAAAAGTAAAGACAAAAAAAAAACGGACCAACCCAGCCCAAACCCGGCCCATAACAGATTTGGCCCATATTCAGCCCAACCCATATTAGGCCCGCCCATAACAGGTCCAACGCACTTGTTTGCCAGTGCTAGTGGAGAACAACAAGCTTCTTGGGACAGAGATGATCCAAGACACTTTTACAATAAATTGAGTTAATTCGAGGTCGTATATGGATAGCTCAGGACATGCAGAAGAGTTACGCATATGCAGATAAGAGGCACATGGAGCTTGAGATTGGTGATTAGGTATTGTTACGAGTGTCTCCTATGAAGGGAGTTATGCAGTTTGGGAAGAAAGGAAGTTAGCGTCGAGATATGTGGGGCGTTTCCCAATCATGTCTATCTCGCGAGTGTAGCAATACTGAATAAACAAATTCATGAATACTTTATTCCTTAATTTACTCGTTTAAGAGTACTTTATTATTTTGCACCATATTTTATGAAGAGCCAAAAGAGTAAAATAATGGAGCAAAATAAGATTATACTATGTTCTTCCTTGCGTGGAGATTGTGTTATATATAGTCCTGTCAACAAGTTGTCGTAACGTGTTATACCAGGTTCATGACAAAATACTCATAGCCCATACACAACACGTTAGCCTAAATGGTTCTAAAGACCAAAGCCAAACCCAGTTCATTAATGTTAGCATGTTACCCAACCCAAATCATTATTACCCGTTAGATATTTTTTGAATTTTAAAAATAACAGATTTGACAATTTCATAAAAATTAAAGTGGGTTAACATATTTTATTATAATATGTGTCTATACCCATGCTTGAAATATGTTTTAAAGATATACATATATTTACATAATAAATTATTTTTTGGCTTGAAATATAAAATTGAATTTTAATTTAAAAATAGACTCAACTTAATAAAAAAAATTCCAAATCATTTAAGGTGAGTTACATAAATTATATGAATTAAATCAAATCTTACCCTATATATTAACTAATGTTAATGGATAAAAACGAATCTAATTACCATATCTAGATAAATTAACAAACTCGATTTATTATCTTGACGTATTTATCATGTTAACCATATATTGACGAAAGCCCAATAACTCAAACCCTGGTAACTCATAGTTTTGTATCGGTCACATGTTCTTCTCGTATTATATTTTGAAATCTTTACTTGTATCCCCAAAAATGTTCTATGAAAGGAAGGGTAATTGGAACTTGGGGGCATTTTGGTGAGAATAACTGCCATGCACAACATTTATGCGGGAGCCATTCTGCACCGACACCAAGAGTCGACATACGTGGTGGGATTGGGATTCCTCATATCCTACACACCTCTAGAAAAGCAAAAACAAAAATATAGATATGATGGTGGGATACTGTGGGGTCGACTTTGCATGTGGTCCTGTTCCTAAAAAAAATTGACGGATGTGAGGTCACCGACTCCCATATGGATTGTATACGCGTGATCTCCTATCATCATCTAAATTCTGTTACGTGACTTGCATGCTGTTCCCTCACCACTCAATGGCTGCCTATAAAGTATAAACTAAAAAACTAAAATTTTATTTCCCCACAAAGTTTTAAGGTTCATGCCATGAACGTGGTGCCTGGTTTTGCAAACATGTGCCTTTTTCAGCTGGATTGACTTTCTCATTTACAACCCACTAAAACGGATCTACTTTAATATATCCAGTTAACTTTGCAGGGACTTCTTTTGAAAAAGTCAAAAGAGAAACTTTGTCTAGTGGCAATACTTTATTATATACATTAGAGCAATTTAAAAAAAAAACACTTCTTAAGCTTAACATATTTTAAAAATTGAATTTTAGTTCTTGACATGATATTAGTTGTGGATGTGACACATAATTTCGATATATTTTATTTGACACATTGATTTATCATTTGTATTGATTGGTGGTTCGAAAAATATCAATGAATTCTAAACATAAGATGTTCAGTGAATTATGTGTTGATAAAAAATTACGTGTAAATTAATAACATGTGATTCCAAGGTGACAATATCATGTGATCATTAAATGTAATTATTGCATAATTAAACCATTATCAAACTTCTGCTAATTTTATACCTATGATGGATGAAGCATCAAATCAAATTATTTTTTAAAGATTCTAAACTTTAATTATTCTTTAATATTATTATATTATTATCATCGATAAGTTTTCAGAAAATCGATTGCTTCATGGTGTACATTTTTTACTATCAACTTCATTACTAAACTTCACAATTTATACTAATGCTATTATGTTTACAAAACCTATTTGTTTGCGAAGATGTATATATGTAGGAGGAGGATTAATTTGGGGCAGATTTACTATAGGCCAAGTAGGATTCAAATCCATTGAATATTAGATTGTACAGTGTTAAACAAATATTTATTTGGAGTGTATGTTTTTAAACATGAATGAATATATGTGTAATATTCTTGTTTTTATAAACAACTACTAAAAATATTTTGACAACCTAAATCAAATTGCATTCTTTTGTCTTCACTACTTCTGTGGGTTGACTTTCCAAATTCTTGCTGTGTTCTTAACATATGCTTTATTTGTAGTTATTCTCCTAACTCACTCTCTCAAAGTAGAGAAAGAATCTCCTAATCAAACAGGTGATAGGTTTCTGCTTCAGTGTTTATTCTGCCTTCTTCATAGCATTACATGCATCGCGATTGTGAAAATATTAGTTATTCACTGCTTGTGGCGGAGCCAGAGCCATAGTCCCTGGGAGCAGGTCCGGTTGGGTCCCTCCACAAATATTAAAATTAGAGGCTTTATAAGTATATAATTAATAAATTTTATTAATAGTATAAATTCTGAATTTTTTTCTAATTGAATTGATTTTTTCTTGCCTTTTAAGATGTAAAATCATGGATAATTTTTTTGTATTCAATATTTTTAATATATCATTTTCAATTGATAATGTGGCTAACCTGCTCAATCTTTTTTGTGACAAAGTTCTTTCCGTGGAAGTAGCTATGATGAATATTGTAAATAATAATCTATAAGCTATATAGGCATTTGAAAATGACTTGATTTTCTTTAAGTGATCCAATACTTCCATTGCGGATTGTAATTTCGGTTTCAAAAATTCTTTCAAAATTTTAATGTCACAAAATAGATCATTGCCATCAATGTCTCGAATCTTCTTATATTGTAGGACACGTTCAAGATTTAGACAATATTTTTTGGATGAATTTGACTTTAATACATTATTCATTATCAATTTTAGACTTAAATATGATTTTAATTAAAAATTAAACTTTAATCCAAAATTGTCAACGATCGTGTTAAATTTAACAGACACTAGGATTTTCAATTAAAATAATTCAAAATATTTAATAAAATTATAAATTCAAAAGGAAATGCATTTCAATTTAAAAAAATAAAAAATTTGAAAAAAAAATAAAAAATCCAAATCTATAATACCCCACACTTTTATGAATATTTAATTTCCACATGTGCATACATTTATTAATTTAATTGGGAAAATTAAATGGATTTTAGTAAATATTAACTGGCGAGATAAGGATTAATATTTATTATTATTATTATTTACTTGAGTGTGATAAGTAAATAAAGATGTGATTTATTATATATCGTTTATGAGTGAAAAGCGACGACTAATTATGTTATGTCCATAGAGAGTTACATCGGCGTATTTATATATTTTATGAGCGTCGCTTACTGTACACACGTATTGGGGTCAGTTTATGAGATGATGGCATATTTATAGTTAGGTGACTCGGATGACCTTTTTGAGTACATTGGTGATCCAGAATGGGTTAAAATAGTCCAGAATAGGTACCCGCATATTATAATTGGGTTCAGAGGGCTTTTTAGACATGGTAGGACCCGTGTAAGGGTATGGGTATCTTTCTACCCTTAGAACTATACTTAAAATGGGATTAAGGTGTAATTAGGGAGTATACAAGAATTATAGATGTGGATGACGACCCACATTTTAATCTTTGTATAATTGTGCTTAAGAGAGAGTTTAAGGGAAGAGGAAAAGAGAAGAAGGTGAGAGAAGAACCTTTGAGAATAGAGGATAAGAGCATCTTCAGATTCATAATCATCCCTACATCCATGATTAATTGGTAACTAAAATATAAGATTGAAACATTGAAACATTGAGAATTAGAATGAATAGATTCAATTTATGTAACCTCTGAATTTTATTGGATATTACTTGATGATGAATGCATAAGAATTTCGTGATTTAATATTTAATTCTAGGTTTATAAGTATGAACATGTATAACATTGATAGGGTGTTATAATCAATGCAATTTTTTTCCTCATTAATCCTCGGTTTGATTAAATTGATCAAGGATCATAAATCCTAGGGTTTCGATAATGGATTCGGGTTTAATTTGAGGTTATAATGCTTCTGGATTGATAATATATTGATGTGGGTAATTGTTGATACCAAATTTAATCTGCTGACATGGACCAATCATACGAATACACGTGGCTATCTACATGGCAACAACAAGAATTTCCGAGATGATCACACGCTCCGAGGAACCATGTTACTCCGAGGAACTCATACGCTCCGAGGAACAATGCCTCTCCGAGGAACTCTTGAGTACCAAGAAGCTCAGGCGGTCCGAGCAACTCAGGCGGTCCGAGCTGCATCTCGAACAAAGCATTAAAAGCTGGATAACTAACAGTTCAACTGATTCATTAAATGCTTATCATTCAGACGCACACGCAAAGAGGGCATTAAATGTATTACCCTTTCATATGTATATCATTTAATGTATCACCCTTTCACATGACAGCCCCAAGGCTATAAATACATTGTACAATCCTCATTGTAAGAGAGGGGAATCCAGGACCCCTGGACCGGAATTTCTTGAGATAATTTGTAATCGAGAATTCCCATACAAACAGCAATACCAAAACAGTGGACGTAGGCCATTTTTATAAGGCTGAACCACTTTAAAAATCTTTTGTCTCATTTATTTATCTGTGATTGAATTATTATAGTGATCTAATTTTTTACATCAACAGATTGGCGCCGTCTGTGGGAAACGACTGGTAATATCGTTTTCTCACTCAAATATAATCCATTACCAATGGCTGATATTCCTGAATCTAGCAATCGAAACGCTGGAACCCCTCCAAATCCGTCTGCTCCACCAATTGTTCCAAATCTGACTGGAATAATGGAAAATCTGGCTCAGGGCCAGACCGTCATGCAAGAAACGATGCGACAACTCATCCAAACCCTCCATGGCGGTGCATCAGCCCATTCCGGACCACGAAGCATTCAAAGAAATACCCATGCGCCTTCTTCACATACTAGGCGTACCAATTCATATCGCAATGAGGAGTCTGAAGATTTCTTTTATCAACCTGGGCGAACTTCGTCCGTGCGAGCCACAGATACTGACCAACGTATCACTCTCTCCCCAGAAAGGACCATCGCATTGGAAAGATTGAGTAGGGTTTCTCCTTTCGACTGATTAGGCCCTAGGAGGAACAAAAGTCCTCTTAATGCAGCGTCGAGGAGCTTTCGACGACCATCAGATTTAAGGGAATGATCTGCTTAGTCGCGACCAGCTGCTCGTCAAGATAGATCCTATGACCGACCAGCTGCTCGTCGAGATAAATCCCAGGAAGCCACTTCAACGCGATCAGTTGCTCGAACTAATAGGCCCGAGGAAGGAAATGATGCATGTAAAGGATCTATTCAGAGGCTGGAGGATAGATTAGGGGAAATGGCTAGGGCCAAGAACCCTCTACAACGAACCTTTGTTCGAGGAACACCTTTTGTCCAGGACATTGTTGATTTTCCAACACCATCAAAGTTCAAAGCACCTATGGTAACTCCCAAGTATGATGGGAAGACTGACCCTGCCCTTCATATAGAACAACATCAAGCTGTTGCCGACATCTATGCTGTCCCAGATGAGATGAGATGCAGGGCATTCTCCGAAACTCTTACCGGATCTTCTCAGATATGGTATAATAATCTTCCTCGGGGTAAGATTTCAACTTTTCTTCAACTGACCGAGTTATTCATTGGGAATTTCTGCTTTGGAGCAAAGCCAGTTAAACGAGTAGCACATTTGTTAAGTGTTAGACAAAAAGCTGGCGAGAGTACCAGAGATTATATAACTCGTTTTAATAACGAGAAGTTCGAAGTCATTGATTATGAGGAGAAGACAGCAATTACCGCTTTGATGAGTGGATTGCTGCCAAACAAGCTGTACTACACTTTGGCCAAAGATCCACCTCGAACCATGTCGGACCTGATGGGAAAAGCGTCCAAGATTATGAACGCCGAGGAGGCTATGTCTGCGAAGAAGAATATGGACGCCAAAGAAACCAAGGTGGAAGGTGATAAAGCTAAGAAGAAAGAGCATAAGAACAATGGTGGTGACAAACAATCCAAAAATAGGTCGTCATGTGAAGTCTTGAGGAAATTTGATAATTACACGCCTTTGAAGGCAAATATCAACCACGTCCAGGAAGAAATTAAGAACAGTGAGGAGTTAAACTGGCCAAAGAAAATGAAGGCAGACCCTGACACGAGGAATAGGGAGAAATATTACGAATTCCACAAGGATCATGGCCATATGACCAAAAATTTCATAGCTCTTCAGAATGAAATTGAAACACTCATCCGACGAGGAAAGCTAGCAAAGTATGTTGATCGGGGAGGCGAAAGAAGAAACAATGACCGAACTAGAGAGAGGTCTAGATCTCCTCGTCGAGCAGAGGAGAACAAGAAGAGAAACCATGAAGTTGATCCAGAGGACGACCCCGATCTTCCCAAGAAATCGAGGCAGCCAGAACGAGAGGTATTTTCAATACGCTTTGGGTCATTTGATTGTAATGTTATTACAGGAGGAGATGCAGGAGGAGGAGACCTTACTGCAGAAAGAAAAGCTTACCTCGGTGAGGCTCAAGCTTGCTCGTACATTCAGCGAATAAATCTAGCTGAGGAGGATCGCCCGAGAAAGGTGAACAAGGAGAAATTGGTCATCGGTTTTTCAAAAAATGACCTTGCAGGTGTTTTATATCCTCACGATGATCCACTGGTAATCAAGATGAGAATGAAAGAGGTAATGATTTTAAGAGTGTTGGTCGACAATGGTAGCTCGACAGACATCATGTTCTACTCGTGCTTCAATAGTTTAAATCTAAAGCTATCTCAACTGGAGCCTTACCACAGACCCCTCATCGATTTTACTGGCGAGAAAGTATTTCCACTTGGGACGATCAAGTTGGATAAATTCATTGGTACGTGGCCTGCTTGTCGGACAGAAAGAATACATTTCTTCGTGATGGATAAGAATGTCCAATCATCGTACAATATCATCATGGGAAGAGTGGGATTGAAGAAGTTCGAGGCTGTGCCATCTACAGTGCATCAATATCTTAAATTTCCAACAAACTTTGGAGTGGGAGTTGTGAAAGGTGATCAGAAAGTAGCTCGGGAATGCTATTATTCATCCGCCGAGCAAGAAGAACTGGAAGAATCAAAGAAAAAGACCACTACTTATCAAGTGGATGAAGGTGCAGAAATTGAAACATTGGATCCCCGAGATGAGTCGCAACTCGTAAAGGGTCAAGTGGTGGAAGCTACTGAAAATATCATTCTGGACGACGAGCACCCTGAGCGAACTACTCAAATAGGTTCATCGTTGGAAGCCTCATTAAAACAAGAATTGATAACTTTCCTTAGAAGCAGAAGACCAACTTTTGTGTGGAGTCATGAAGATATGCATGGGATATACCCGAACTTCTTATGTCACGAGCTCAACATGAATAAGGAGATCAAGCCTGTGAAGCAGAGAAGAAGAGTATTCAGTCCCGAGAAGAATCAAGCTATACAGGAGGAAGTCGAGAAGCTCCAAAAAGCTTGTTTCATTGAAGATGTTAAATATCCAGATTGGTTAGCTAATGTGGTGATGGTAAAGAAGAAAAACAACAAATGGAGGATGTGTGTAGACTTCACCAACCTCAACAAAGCATGCCCAAAGGATCACTTTCCACTGCCCCGAATTGATCAACTGGTGGATGCTACCTCGGGACACGAGTTGCTGAGCTTCATGGATGCTTATTCTGGCTACAATCAGATCAAAATGAAACCTGAAGATAGGGAAAGAACTTATTTTATCACCCCTAGGGGAAATTATTGTTATAATGTTATGCCTTTTGGTTTGAAAAATGCAGGTGTGACATATCAGAGGCTGATGAACAAGGTCTTTGCTGAACAAATCAGTGACAACATGGAAGTCTATGTTGACGATATGCTGACAAAAAGCAAGAAATCTGCCGATCATATAGTTGACTTAAGCTAGACTTTTGATCAACTAGATAAATATCAAATGAAGCTGAACCCGACGAAGTGCATATTTGGAGTACGAGAAGGCATGTTCCTCGGGTACATTGTCAATCAACAAGGCATTGAAGCAAATCCTGAAAAGATCAAAGCTCTATTAGGGCTGCGATCTCCAACAACGAAGAAGGAAGTACAGAGTCTCACAGGACGAGTAGCGGCACTCAACAGATTTGTGTCACGAGCAACTGATAGATGTCTCCCATTCTTCAAGACACTCAGAAAGACTTTTGAGTGGAATGATGAACGCGAGAAGGCTTTTCAAGACTTGAAGAGATACTTGGGAGCACCCCCATTATTGTCCAGGCCAGTAATGGGAGAAAAATTATACTTGTACCTTGCAGTGTCCGAGAATGCAGTTAGCTCGGCGTTGATCAGAGTGGAGAATGGAATACAAAAGCCAATTTACTACACAAGTAAGGCCTTACGAGGAGCAGAGATCAGATATCCAAGGCTGGAGAAATTGGCACTGGCGCTGATTGAAGCGAGTAGGAGAATGAGGCCATACTTCCAGGCTCATACTATAGTAGTATATACCGATATGCCATTGAGGCAAGCCCTTCATAAGCCAAAAAAATCAGGGAGATTGATGTATTGGGCAATAGAGCTCGGTGAATATGATATAATTTATGAACCCATATCATCACTAAAAGGGCAGGCTGTAGCAAATTTCATAGCGGAGTTCACCTATCCTGAAATCCCCGTGGAGCAAAAGTTGCTCGCTGATCAACTTGTGGATGTTACAGGATTAACAAACACAAGCCCAGACCAATCCCGATTAGTAAAAGGGCGTGTGGATGTTACAGGATATGATGCAGAGATAGTTGGGAGGACTCCGAACAAGGAACAAAAATTGCTCGCTGATCAACCTGTGGATGTTACAGGATCGACAAACACTAGCTCAGACCAACTCCGGTTGGTAAAAGGGCAAGTGGATGTTACAAAATCATTAAATTCGAACCCAGACCAACTCCGGTTGGTAAAAAGGCAAGAAAAAATGATTGACGAAGAGCGAGAAAAATCCGAGGAGGAAAGGAAGCAACAAATATTTCACCGAGGAACTCTGACTGATCAGAAATTTGAAGACGAGTTACCTATATGGAGGCTATATGTAGATGGCTCATCTTGCACTGCAGGATGTGGCGCGGGTATAGTTTTGATTACTCCGGACGAAGTCGACATGGAATACCCCTTGCGTTTCCAATTCAAAGCTTCCAACAATGAGGCTGAGTACGAGGCCATGATTGCAGGGCTTAGTTTGGCAAGAATTATGGAGGCGCAGCAGATCATTATTTTCAGTAATTCTCAGTTGATCGTCAACCAAATGATGGGAGTATATGCAGTGAAAGGAGAATTGATGATCAGATATTATGCAAAGGCAAAGGAGTTGGTGTCAGAATTTACCGCAATTCAGCTGGTCAGAATACCAAGAATGGAGAATGCGAGAGCAGACGCCCTAGCTCGACTAGCATCAGCTACTCGCACCGAGCTACGACGAACAATCCCAATTGAAGTGTTGGCTGGTCGGAGCATAGATGAAGACCTGACGATGAACTTTATCACCCTTGATTTAGGACCATCTTGGATGGATCCCATCAGGGCATATATCGAGGATGGAGAATTGCCAATTGACAAGCTTGCAGCAAAAAAATTGAAGTTTAAAGCTGCTCGGTACGTATTAACTAATGATATTTTATATAGACGAGGAATTATGGCAGGTTTGCAGAGATGTGTACACCCCTCCGAGGTGAAAGAATTGATTGAAGAAATCCATGAAGGCTTTTGTGGAGCACATGTAGCAGTTCAGACACTTTTGCAAAGGGTGATGACGCAGGGATACTACTGGCCAATGATGAGGGCTGATTGTATAGCTTATGCCAAGAAGTGTGACAAGTGTCAGCGCTTTTCCTCAATCCTAAGAACTCCACAAGCATTGTTGACACCCATAACTTCTCCTTGGCCATTTGCCATGTGGGGAATAGATTTGGTTGGACCACTGCCAATGACCCGAGGAAGGTTCAAGTATCTCGTCGTCGCAGTGGATTATTTTACTAAGTGGGTAGAAGCTGAGCCACTCATTGACATGACGTACGAGAAGGTGTACCAATTTGTTTGGAAGAATATCATTTGCCGATATGGTCTCCCTCATGCTTTCATCACAGACCATGGAACGCAATTTGATAACGAGGAGTTTGCCGCCTATTGTCATCAGTCAAACATTTTGAAGGTTCATTCAGCACCAGGCCATCCTCAAAGCAATGGACAAACTGAAGTGACAAACAGAACGTTGATGAACGGTTTGAAGAAAAAATTGGATGATGCGAAAGAAAACTGGATCAATGAGTTACAATCAGTACTCTGGGCTTACCGAACTACTCCCCGAGTAGCAACTGGAGAATCACCATACATGCTGGCGTTTGGAAGTGAAGCTGTCATACCTGCCGAGTTGGGTCTCCCAACACACAGGGTGCTAAATTTCAATTCCCCTGTCAGCGATTTAATGAGAAGGATGGATTTAAACATGCTCGAGGAAGTTAGAGAAGAAGCAGCCATTAGAAATGCTGCTTACCAGCAGCGAACAGCTTTGTTTTACAACAAGAGGGTGAAGAAGTGCGACCTGAAAGAAGGAGATTATATGCTAAAGAAAGTAATTCAAAAGCATAACAAACTGGAGGCAAACTGGCATGGACCATACCGAGTTACAGAAGTTGTTCGACCAGGAACTTATCGAATAGCAACTTTAGAAGGCGATGAGTTTAAAAATGTCTGGAATGCAGAGCACCTGCGCAAGTATTATCAGTGATGTATATGTAACGCAGTTCCATTAGTATGAATAAAATGAAAATATTCTGCAAGTCTCTCTTTTTATTGAAAATTTTTCGGGGAATACTAGTGCTACGCACTACTTGGCAAAGCTCGGCAGACTACTCAACGAAATATTTCAAACTGTACCAAGTATGGTTGGTTGGGGATAAAAACCCACTAACTGTAGTTGGTCGACGAGGAGAAATATTCCTAAAAATGCCAGCCTGTTTGGCTAGGAAACGAAATGTTCCAAACTGTACCAAGTATGGTTGGTCGAGGATAAAAACCCACTAACTGTAGTTGGTCGACGAGGAGAAATATTCCTAAAAAATGCCAACCTGTTTGGCTACTCAACGAAATATTCCAAATTGTACCAAGTATGGTTGGTCGGGGATAAAAACCCACTAACTGTAGTTGGTCGACGAGGAGAAATATTCCTAAAAATGCCAACCTGTTTGGCTAGGAAACGAAATATTCCAAACTGTACCAAGTGGTTGGTCGGGGATAAAAACCCACTAACTGTAGTTGGTCGACGAGGAGAAATATTCCTAAAAATGCCAACCTGTTTGGCTAGGAAACGAAATATTCCAAACTGTACCAAGTATGGTTGGTTGGGGATAAAAACCCATTAACTGTAGTTGGTCGACGAGGAGAAATATTCCTAAAAATGCCAACCTGTTTGGCTAGGAAACGAAATATTCCAAACTGTACCAAGTATAGTTGGTTGGGAATAAAAACCCACTAACTGTAGTTGGTCGACGAGGAAAAATATTCCTAAAAATGCCAACCTGTTTGGCTAGGAAACGAAATATTCCAAACTGTACCAAGTATGGTTGGTCGGGAATAAAAACCCACTAACTGTAGTTGGTCGACGAGGAAAAATATTCCTGAAAATGCCAGCCTGTTTGGCTAGGAAACGAAATATTCCAAACTGTACCAAGTATGGTTGGTCGGGGATAAAAACCCACTGATTGTAGTTGGTCGACGAGGAGAAATATTCCTAAAAATGCCAACCTGTTTGGCTAGGAAACGAAATATTCCAAACTGTACCAAGTATGGTTGGTCGGGGATAAAAACCCACTAACTGTAGTTGGTCGACGAGGAGAAATATTCCTAAAAATGCCAACCTGTTTGGCTAGGAAACGAAATATTCCAAACTGTACCAAGTATGGTTGGTCGGGGATAAAAACCCACTAACAGTAGTTGGTCGACGAGGAGAAATATTCCTAAAAATGCCAACCTGTTTGGCTAGGAAACGAAATATTCCAAATTGCACCAAGTATGGTTGGTCGGGGATAAAAACCCACTAACTGTAGTTGGTAGACGAGGAGAATTTATCGACCTTGGTTGGTCGGACACATTTTATGAAAAACACAAAAATTTACCAAGTATAGTTAGTCGGGGATAAACTCTCACTAACCGTAGTTGGTCAACAAGCATAATTTAACAACCTTGATTGGTTGATACTCGTAACTTTATTATTAAGTGATCGAGCAATATTATTGAAACTTGAAACTTTTTAATTATTACTGAATTGGTCGACGAACATCACAATATTGTTATTTTTAACAGATATGCATAAATGTAAAGTGTTGATATTTACAAGACAATAGCAATTAAGATTTGCAAACAGAAATGAAAGTTTTTCATTAAATTCGAAATAAATTACATTGATGATAAAATGAAAGTTACATTGATATGTATGCTAACTATTACATCAAAAATTTCTATTCTACTGGTCTTTTCCCTTCCGCTTTTGATGCAGGTTCCTCGCCAGCAGGCGGATCATTTAAAGATTGAGGAGAATTGATGAAGTTCAAATCCTTCAGCATCCTGACGTTCATCACAGAAGGTCGATCTAAAAGATGCTCGGGACGAGATACCTCAATTTGAGAATGTAAATTGTAGTCACCGAGGTATTTTGAAATTAAGCTCCGAGGAATGGCACGAGCTGGGATCCATTCCATGTCCAAATTATACGGTGGCACAGGTAAATCGAGCAACTCGGGATCATGGTAGTCCCACAGATAGTGTCCTTGTTCGAGCTTCAGCACACCTAAGGCATTCAACCAGCCTTGTTTGTAGCCCTCATTGTTGGCATTCTGGATACGATCGTCCAAGTGGAATATTGCTTCGTTGTATCCATCCATCCAGAACTCCCTGGGCTGTTTGTGGAATTGATATGTTAGCTTTTCTAGCTGCTCGTGGAGATTCTTGATGAAAAGCTCCTTATTCTCCAAGACTGACTTCTGCGCGGAGAGATGTTTTTCCAGGTCCCTAATTTTTTTTGACATATCAGATAACGTCTGGTTCTTCGCCATTAGTTGGAAGGCCTGGTTCTCTAAGGCAGACGCTGTCCTCTATTCCTCGACAAGGACCCGAGCTGCTCTTCCTCGCCCCCGAGGAGCTCTTGATCGACCGCGAGAAGATGTAGAGGTGCCAGAACTCTTCAAAGTCTCCAATTCTTCCCTCAACTTGGCATTCTCAACTTCTAAGAATGAAAATCCCTCGCCAGTCACTGGGATTAGGGCTGTTGAAGAAGAGGCTGCAGACTTCAACTGTGATAGCTCTTTCTGCAAATTATTGTTTTCCTTTTCCATCAACTCAGTAATCTGTCTGCATTCCTCGACCTCACCCTTCAAAGTTCTCTCCCTCAGATCATACCCAGCAAAAAGCTTCTCGTAGCCCTTGTCATCCATGATCAGCTTGTACTTCTTTTCGTACCCCTCATGCAACAGGGCAGTTGATTCCTTGTACTGATTCTGAAGGTCTTAGAGGATACACTGGAGATCCTCGATCATTTCATAGTAAGCCACATTATTAGCCACAGCTCGGTCAAGTAGACACTTTAGGTACTGATATGCTTCAACTGCCTGTTCTGAAGCATCATGACCAAGGATGTTGGCAACTTGTGCAGCACTCAAGTCTGTGTGACCAGCCTTAAAGTACTCATTGCATTGCCTCAACAGCACAGTATCATGAGTAGGAGGGGGACCAGGGATATGTCTCTGGAAGAGCTCGGATGACTCGTCGACCTTCATTTCCTGAAGGGCAGCAACCCATCCATCCCTAAAATACTTCAGACTGCCATAGTCCACTTGAGATACCATGGCAGCACACCCCTTATCCCACCCCTTGTCCCAGCCAGAGCTGAAGGACTTCTTCACAGCAGCTTTCCTTTTGGCCTTCTCAAAGGCAAACTTCTCAGACAACAGGTTCTCAACAACCTTCAATTTATTTTCTACCTCTTCCTTTTGCCGACCTACTTCTTGAAGATGGCCCAACCTCTCCTCAGCAACTCTGAGCTTATCTTCGAGCTATCCAACAGCTTTGAGATTTTCTTTGAGCTCTTTATTTGCCTTCTCCAAGGCATTCTTTTTCTTCTCCAACTCCTTGGAGGCATCAACAGTCCGAGCTTTTTCTTGCTCGGAGGAGGCAAGTTTCTTCTCCCAGATAGCTTTGTCATCAGCGTATTTCTGGCAAGACTCTTCCAGAGACTTGGTAGCTTCTTCCAGAGCTCCCTCCACACTGGACGAGGAGCAAGAAGCCTTAATTTCTTCATCCTTCTTCAGGATAATATTGAAGCAGCTCGTCAACTGTGAACAGAAAAAGAAAGCAAGTTAGAAACAGAAATGACGAAGGAAAATATAAAAAGTTCAAAGTAAAGAGACTTACTGAAGCAAGATGACTAGCAGCCAAAGAAGTAACCATGTACCGAGTAAGATTATCTTCATTACCTTGGACCTCGGGAATGGTCCAGGACTTTACCGAGCTCATGGCAGAGCTCGGGGGAACAAAAGTTGGAGCCCCAGTTCCAGCAACTTGGGGCTGAATAATGGTGATCGAGGAGCTCTTCTTCAGCCTCCTCGGGGGAACACGTACAGATTCAACCAAGGAAGAATCCTTGGTCGGTGATATCATAATCACCTCTCCAGGAGCAGCAGACCTGCTCGGAGCCACTGCGGGCTTATCAGCAACCTTCTCGTCAATTTTAGCAGGAGCAGCTCGAGGAGCTGCATCAGTCTTCTTCATCCCCTCCCTTGGGATGTCAATTTTACTCCTTTTCGCCTCCCCAGAATCGGAAGCAGATTTCTCAAACAGGGTAGGAGGTCTTCTCTTCTTCATCCTTTCGCTCAAAGGAATATGAGATTCAGGCGAAGAACTTGCAGAGGCTAGTACTGGCTCTGCTTCACTAATCACTGGACGAGCAGTGAAGGAGGTTGTGTAGCTCTTGTACTGGAGCAGATACGAAGCCGACCTGATGTGCTCGTCGGCAACCCTTTGATGCAGACCCCAGATAAGTCCCAAATGCCTTATATTGACATCTGTTTCTTTTGGGCACTTTCTCTTGATATCAACTGCAAATAAACAAACATTGTTATCAGTGACACATTTTATCAAACACAAAACAAACATGATTTCAAAATAAATAAAATAAAAATAAAAATAACCTATCCCATTGCCATAAGGAGGGCATCTGGGACCCTGGTAAACCTCATCTCCGGTTAATGGAGGGTGTTGCCAATTTTTTACGACAACCCGGTGTTCAAAATAATCCCTATTGGCATCAGGGAGATTGACTACTAAGGCTCTATTTATAAACCTAGTTTTTAAATAATAAATATTATCATTAACTGCCCATCTATAGCAGTACATGATTTCTGGAATTCCTATACGAGTTCCATGCACTTGATTTAATTTATTCGCCCCATTAACTATTCTCTATGTGTTGGGGGCTATTCGTGCAGGAACAACATCTAAGTACTGACAGAATTCCAGACACAGAGGATTTGGTGGAAAAGCAAATCCACACTCAGCAAAAAAGTGACTGGGGAACCAATGTCCCTCAGCCAAATTGAAATAATTAGAAGGCTCAGAAAGCTCTTCCAAGACAACCCAAGAGGGAATGGAAAAATCAGAGCGAAACTTTTCAAGAGACTCAATAGAGTAAACCATGATGATGAATAAAAGAAATGAAGAAGAAAGAAGAAGATCTTTCAGGAAAAGAGTAGAGCTGTTGACAACGAACGACGGAAATGATGAACGCACAAGAGAGTATAAGACAATGAAAAACTCGAAGATAAAAATTTGAAAGGTAGAAGACAATGGGAGCGTCTGTGAAGTTTAAATACCTTGCCTTGGGAAATGGTGAAGTAATGATTACAAAAAGGATTATTACGTTACCGGAGGCTAAAAGGGCATTAAATAATGACGCGGGAATCAAAGCGAACAACAGCGGCTAAAAAGATGAAAAGTGACGCGGGAATCGAAGCACGCAGAAAAGTCCAAAAAAGCATGATTCTATGAATTGGGAAGGAGAAATAAATACAAGGGGAATGCTCCTAAAAATCAGGAAGACTATTTAAAGCTACCATATTCCGAAAAAAGAATGTCCCATATTCCTCAAATTTCGAACTATGAAACATTGGGGGCTTCTGTTGATACCAAATTTAATCTGCTGACATGGACCAATCATACGAAGACACGTGGCTATCTACATGGCAACAATAAGCATTTCCGAGATGATCACACGCTCCGAAGAACCATGTTACTCCGAGGAACTCATACGCTCCGAGGAACAGACCTCTCAGAGGAATTCATACGCTCCGAGGAACAATGCCTCTCCGAGGAACTCTTGAGTACCGAGAAGCTCAGGCAGTCTGAGCTGCATCTCGAACAAAGCATTAAAAGCTGGATAACTAACAGTTCAACTGATTCATTAAATGCTTACCATTCAGACGCACACGCAAAGAGGGCATTAAATGTATTACCCTTTCATATGTATATCATTTAATGTATCACCCTTTCACATGACAGCCCCAAGGCTATAAATACATTGTACAATCCTCATTGTAAGAGAGGGGAATCCAGGACCCCTAGACCGAAATTTCTTGAGATAATTTGTAATCGAGAATTCCCATACAAACAGCAATACCAAAATAGTGGACGTAGGCCATTCTTATAAGGCTGAACCACTTTAAAAATCTTTTGTCTCATTTATTTATCTGTGATTGAATTATTAGAGTGATCTAATTTTTTACATCAACAGTAATCATTTTGATGTTTTGGGAGGCTTGAAACCTCCATTGGAGGGTTTTAGAGGAGAAAATCAGAGGAAGAAGGTGATTGGTATCCCAACAAATTGAACCGGTTCATTGGGAGAGAAAATTGATCCGGTTGTGTGAGGTTCGGTCTGCCAATAAAACTGGTTCATTTAGATAGCCTACCCAGATTTTGTTTATGCATTGTTTTAACCCGCCAGAGCTGAGGTTGGTACGTATGTTAGGCCAATATTTAGATGGGTCAGAGTGAGACAAATTGAAAATTCAAATGAGTGAACATTTATATGTATAATCGGAAATTTGATTCGGATTTCATAATTGGTAGACAAGTACGCTGTATGATTTGCGTACAAGGTCAGTACCTTTTATATATACCAATTATATATATATATATATATATATATATATATATATATATATATATATATGTGTGTGTGTGTGTGTGTGTGTGTGTGTGTGTGTGTTTGATTATTGCTTATTTCTATTGAACATACCTACTCGATAGTGCTATCGTTAGGAGGTTGCCGTAGCGGGCAGTCCACCGTGGTATTGACCAACAGGTGTTGGATTGATTCCCAAGGTCATAGTACTGTTGCATAACCATTATCCAAGTGTGAGGAGAAGTGCTATTTTGGAGACCAATTGGGTGCGATGTGGTGTGGTTGAGACCCACGAACGTATCTTTATGACCGTCTCTGTTGTTTATGTTTACATTTTGGGTTCGGTGATGAGATTCTGACCGGGTGGTTCTGTGTGATATGTGATATGCTTAAAGCCTGATAGCACATGAGGGATGCATCTGCGAGGTTCCGACTCTGGGGATGCAGTTATACATATATAGCAAGTGATATACATCAATATTAGATATTGTGTGTATATCAACTTATAGCGTGCATGTAGCTATGTTGTTATTCCAACAGTATATTTATATATAGCGTGGGTGCAGCTATATTGTAATATTGTGAGTGTATATTTATATAGTATGTTTATATTTATGTTATTGTGTTCATATATACCTTTAGTTATAACAAGTGTGTCTCTTTCTATAGTGTGGATATAGTTATGTAATTGTGTCCATGTGTACCTCTAGTTATAACAAGTGTGTAGCTATGTTATTGATTATGAAAGGATACCTGGTGAGGGTAATATATGGTTAGCTAATGGTGACTATTAGCGGGATTGGGCTTGGGTAGTGGTTATTGTCCTAGTTAGACTAAGTAGTATAATTAGGATAATAAAATAAATGTGTTACGTGTGCGCTGTAGATGGGAGGTGAGGTTTTATCTCATGTGAGCGCGCGGTAAATTAATTGTGAAAGTAATAAACTATGTGTTTTATTGATTTAAATCATTTAATTACTTGAAAAATATTTTTAAATATTTTTAGGCTTTAACCCGCTGGCAAATCTATTTTCTTGTTTTCTTTTTAAAACCCCAAGTGTGCAGCAGTAGTGTAGACAGCAAGGGTATGCCTTGCATGCCGTTGCGATCAGTCGCTATGGATGCTGTTGGATTTTACTGTAGTCGCTTCAGTTGTTTCAATCTAGATAGGACGGAGTTTCATTTCAGTCTTTCCTTTTGGACGTGTTGCCTGTAGTTGGATAAGATATTATTTCATGTCAGAATTTATTATTTATTAGTTTTTATTTACATTGGAGGATTTTTTTGTGGCCGATGATATAGTTGGTTCACGATTATTTATTTTATTCTTTCATTTATCCTCTGTGTTCAGTTGTATTTATAATTTTATTCTATCTTATATTTTATTACTTGTTGCAACAATGATGCTGAATTTGTAATCATGTTGGATTCATGCTTTATTTTAATAAAGGATTCATCACCCAGTATTAGACTAGGAGGAATGTCACAGGAAGTATTAAAGCATCATGTTCTAGTGTCCTCGGGATCTTTGCAAACATGCTACATTATCAGCATTGCATTTCTTTGATACAGAGCCTTATGCGTAGGACTATTGTTTCGTATTGAACAATTATGTTCTTATGCTACTGTATATATTCAAGTGGAATCTTACGCAATTTCGATTTGGTTTCAGATGGTAAACACCTTGATAGGTAGACCAACACATGCAGTGAGAAGGGCTACGGAAGGGGAGGCTCAACCGAAGCCGCGTGTCGCTTGGGTAATTGTGACCGCAATAGAGATCATAACCATATAAGCACTGGTGGTTAATGCCACTGTGACTTCCATAACACATCACTTTCCCTAGGTACAACCATAACTGCTGGTGGTAGCATCACTACCCACTCAATTAATGTCGTTAGTGTGGGAACGAATCAAGGAGTCAATTCAGAAGGGTCATCCGCCAAAGTTTCAGGGCAGTGCGAATGTAGTAGCAGCAAGCTAATGGAAGAAGGATATCCAGAGGCATCTTTATATGGTTGAGTGCAGCGATACTCAGAATCAGGTATTAGCTACGTTCAAACTAGTTGGGTAACTCTGTAGTGTGGGAATCAGTTACCATTCCAGAAGGGAGAGATGTGATGAAGATTCAAGAATTTTGGGTGAGGTTTAATCACAAGTTATTTACGTTAGCCGTGCAAACATAGATGATAAGAAGGGTAGGAAAGTGGTCGAGTATGAGGAAGAGTTAACTCTTCTGGAAAACTTTATGCCCGATGAGGTGAACATGTCTAGAAGAGGATTCTCAAGTTATGGACGAGATTACTTGGAGGATCCGCCAGCATCTGTTGTGGAACCCGACTTTGAGGACTTATATTGAAGTTATTAACTGCCTTGCTTCACTTCAAGGTCCATTGCTTCCATATGAGGGGAGCAAAGAGGAAAGGAGAATCATGCCTGTAGGTCTAAGGGAAGTAGATCGGAGGCCAGTAAGGCTATGGATATCAGGGCCAGTAGGGCCAGAGACAAGGTCAGCCTTGCCAGGGCCAGTAGGGTTAGAGGCTGATAATTTTCTTTATGAGATATTTTGTATGTGGGGAGAAGGGACACATGTGACATGCATGCCTGAATAGAGCTGAGGGTCAGTAGAAGGATGCCCAACTAGGGCAGAAGTTACAATAACTTCCAGCCTCACCAGCTGTTCCAGCATTACCACCTCCGCAGGAACATTTGTTGTTTGGGCATGTGTATAACGTTCATAGACCAATTTTGATTCTAGCACCTCTATAGATTGAAGGAATGCTTCATATCCATGGGCATATGGCACGGGTATTGTTTAACATGAGTGCGTTAAATTCTTTTATAGCAGTAGATTCTCATGTGAGATGGGTTTGATAGACAAAACATTACATATTATTATGATCATAGATTCACCATTAGTTAGCGTGGCTCTCATTCATTCCATCTGTAGGGGAGTGGGGGTAGACATTGGGAGGTTATGCTTGTTAACGAATCTGCTCATTTTAGAGATGTACGACTATAATGTTATCTAGGGTATAGACTAGTTAACAATGTGTAGATCGATGATAAACTATCACAGTGAGACTATCGTGTTTGCTATTCCATGGCAGGATATGTTTCTTGTGGCGATGCCTCTTCCGACGGGAGGGTTAAGCACGCATTTATGTTATAATGAGGAGGAGACTTTGAAGGGTATAGTTGTTTTGTCATATTCGATCTTTGTGGTTAAGGACTTTGCTGATGTAATTCAGGAAATACTGGGTTACCGTCGAGTCGAGAGATTGAGTTTGTGATCGACTTAGAGTCGGGGACTAGGCCGATAGTGATAGTGCCATATAGTATGACTCTTTTAGAGTTGCGGGTAGACCTGGCAAAATGAGGCACGACACGAACCGACACGAAGTTATAAGTTAATGGGTTGACCCTTAACGGGTTCGGGTCATATCGGTGCCAACCCGATAAAACACGATGAAGCCCTTATACTTTTGAATCATTTGAGTCTAGACTGTATAAGAGCTCATCTAGTTTGGAAATTGTGACAAAATAGTGTTTATCCTAGAAACCAAAGAGCTTCAGAGATTGGGTTGCTTCTTCTTCTATCTATCATGTAATGATCCTAAGACTATAGCCATCACTCACACACTTAGAATTTGATTCTTGCATATCATATTGCACCCCTATGTGTTTTAATGTTGTGAGTGTGTTTAAATCCCTCAATTTGATTTTTAATAATTTTTTGGGAATTTAAAACATATTTTAAACAAGGTTTTATTTAATTAAAATTTGATTTAAAAAGTCTTGGGGTTATTATATAAATATGGATTGTTGTGTTTATTGGCCTAAAGTTACTCTGGGTAGAAACCGAAAGCGCTAGAGACTCTAGGGTTGGCTTTGTAATTATTTTGGGACGCGCGTTTACATTCATTC
Source organism: Sambucus nigra (assembly GCA_949130495.1). Taxonomy (NCBI): domain Eukaryota; kingdom Viridiplantae; phylum Streptophyta; class Magnoliopsida; order Dipsacales; family Adoxaceae; genus Sambucus; species Sambucus nigra. The sequence continues at coordinate 124,047,104 of OX422209.1, forward strand.
TCAGGCCTACACCTGGTGTCCTCTGATTGGCCTGAACTGTGTTTCTTTACTGAGACAAACCATCGCGTGCTTTCAGCCCTTAGATCAACCCTTATCGATGGCCTGCATGTCTTTTGAGTGAATCCCAGTGTAAACCCTTTAACCAATCATAGCCTGTTTAATCCACCGCCTGCTGTGAACCCTTAGATTGTAGTCAAAGGAGCTTGACTCAATCAGAGCCCTTGATTTTGAACGAAGCTCTGGAATCTTCTTCTCTTCCTATTTAAAGGCCTCTCATCTCAGCCTTTGAAAGCTTTTGCCATTTTGAAAAATCTCAGAAAATAGAGAGAGAAGAGAGAAGAGAGAAGTTAGAGAGAGAAACCAAACCCTAGTTAGAAACCCTAACTTCGTCCAAATACCTCTAAACCTAAACCACTTACCTCTCCATAAACACCATAACCAGATAAACACCATCCTTAGTGTTTCTTGAGTTATGAGAGTTCGAGTTGAGTGATTTCTGGGTTGCTGAAATCCTTGTGTTCATAAATCTTATTTCCAACTTAGACATAGACTCAGATCTTGTTTCTCTTTCAATAGAAATCATAGATCTGAAGTTTTTCATGTCACATCACACTTAGTTGCATTTATTTCTCATCTTGAGAATTTCGTTGTTGATTGTTTTCTGTTAAAATATTTTCTTACTTCAGAATCAACAATAAGATGTTTTTCTATTTTTGTTTTTACAAAACCTAACCTGACCTAGTTGGATTCGCACTTAGAGGGTTCTCAATCCACATAATATTTTCAAAAGTGATTGAGAAAGGTCTTGACCGATTTCTTAAGCAAGATCTCCGTGGAATCTGGGTTATTTTGATAGGTCGAAAAGGTTCTTGGTTTTGTAAGAAAGAAAAATAACAAATACACTGCATATAGACTTTATATGTGATTTGTTAGGATCGTCTGTAACTAATAAGTGTGTGTGTGTGCATGCATGTGTTTTAGAACACCATTCACAAACATCTTCACACTACAAACACTCAAAGTGTTGGCTATAAGATTTGGTGAACAATAAGTCGACGTAAAGTGCTGGAACAAAGAAGAGTTGACAAACTGAGACAACTACATCAACAAACAAGATCTGCAGAAAAGTTAAGGACGCCAGAGGGTACAATCCTGAACTTGTATAGATTTGTTTTGTGTGCATGTTCGTTAAATAGGTTGTAACTCATATATTTGTTTTAGTGATTGTTTTTGTTTTACTCCGTAGAGGGAGTCGTGGATGTTTCCTCAAGGTTGAGGTTTTACCACGTTAAAAATCCTGAGTATCAATATTTCTACATCTTCTCATCTCATTCTGTTTGTGTGCTGAGTTTAAAACATTTTAAACTGTTTACTAAAACTTGTTATAAAATCTTGTCCTAATCTCGTACATACTTTTGTTAACACATCTTGTGTTCAAAATCGTTTTGATTTAAGTAAAGAGTTTCTTCAACAAACTTTCGGAGTTGCTTAAATAGTTTATTTTCATAAACGGCTTTGGCAACGCTATTTCAATTGGTATCAGAGCTTTTGGTGAACTTTTTTTCAAAAAGATCCTGAGTTTCTGAAACTGTTTTCTCAAAATCAATTATGGACGAGAAAAACGAAAGATATGGTAACTTGACCAGACCTCCAGTCTTTGATGGAACCAATTTTTCTTACTGGAAAGTAAGAATGATTGCTTTCATTCAAGGCACTCTGGGAGATGATGTCTGGGATATTATTGAAAATGGATACTCTTATCCAACTAAACCAGCCACTGATGGAAGCAATGAAAGGATTAAGAAAATATTGAGTGAGTTTACTCAAGAAGAGAAACAGGTTTCTCGAAATAATAACAAAGGCAAGAACGCTATATTTATGTCTATTAACGAACATGAGTTCAAGAGAATCTCATCCTGTACCACTTCCAAGGAAGCATGGGATACCTTGATTACTGCCCACGAAGGAGACTCTAGGGTAAAAGCTGCTAAGACTCAGATGTTAATCCAACAGTATAATACCTTAATCATGTCTGAATCTGAGTCTTTCGATGATTTTTATATGAACCTTACTCATATTGTCACTAAACTTCATGCCAATGGTATAACTTATGATAGACAAGAAATTGTGTCTAAAATTCTGAGATCATTACCACAGAAATTTGACAATAAAAGATTTGCTATTGAGGAGATGTGTGATATTAATCTCACTCCTGAATTACTCAGTAGCAAATTAAGAACTGTGGAAATGGAATTAGAGTTTAAGAAACAATTGACCCACACTAATAGGAAACATACCAATTCCAATCTTAGCTTTAGCTCTAAGATGATCAAGCCTGAGTTAAACACCCCTAGTAATGATTCTGATGAGGACTGTGACTTAGAAAGTCTAGATAATCAGATTGCCCTAATGACAAAACAATTTGAGAAAATTGTTAAATTTAGAAATAGTGTTGCAAATCGACAGGGCAAGTCTAATTATACCACTCCTTCAAATCACAAACCTTATGAGAAACCTCATGACAAACAGAACAAGGACAACACAAGACCTCACAGAGACCTCAAGAAGACTGAATGCTATAGATGTGGTAAACTAGGACACATTGCTCAAGACTGTAGAGTTAACTTAAATGCCCAAAACAAACACTCTAGAGCCAATATCTGCAAAACCTGGGATGACTCAAGTTATTCTGAAAATGAGGAACCTGAGACATCTGATGGTTTTGATCCTTGTTTAGCCTTCTTTGCCAAAATCATATACAATGATGATATGCCTATGCTTGATAGTGAGGATGAGTCCAGTAATACTAGTTCTGTTGCTGTGAATCATACTTTAACTGGTTTAGATGCTTTACTTACTGAGAACATTAATACCTCTTCCTCCGGGTGTGTGAGTCAAAGGGAAATCGATACTGCTGATGTCAATGGGTGCGTGAGTTTAAGAAATGAAACCTTAGGGGTCACTTCACACACCTCACTTAGTGACTCAGATAATGATGATCTCCCAGACATCCACACACTATATACTAAAACTCTTAAGAAAAGTACTAGACTAGAAAAGATTGTGAAAGATCTTACAAAAAAACTAGAGGATCTAAGCCTAATGGTAAAACTGAATGCTGAAGAATATACTACTCAATGCATGTCTCATGAAAGTGAAGTCAAAGTGTTTGATGAAAAACTGAAAACTTTAACTGAAGCTAATGAAATTCTGGAGAAAAAATACAAAGGGACATTATTAGAATTGGAACAAACAAAAGAAAAGACAGCAACTGTTTTCAAAAAATTTACCAAATTTGAAAACAATTCTAAATGTTTTGAGGAATTCGTTGCTGAATCTAAAACCAATTCTGATGATAGAACTGGAATAGGATTTTGCCCCAATTTGAAGACACAAACTAAACTTGTTGAACCTATCAAGTTTGTGTCAGGAGGCAAAAGACCTATTGAAACATGTCCAGACTTTCATTCTCTAAAAACTAAGTTTGACCATCAAAACACTAACACTGGAGATGCAAGTTGCTCTAAGAATGAAAGTTTACCAAAGGGAAAATATGTCTGCCCCCCTATTAGGAAAAGTGAACCTGCTTTCAAATCTGTGCTACCTAGGAATAAAATTCAGCCTCAAAATGTCTCAAAACCTTTGTTTAGAGACTTTCCTAAGGAAAACCCTATTCTGAGCAATCTTTATTGCTCCTATTGTGATATATATGGTCACTCTTTCGATAATTGCTATGCTAGGAGACTGATTAAACCTATCTACAACACTCCTATGTATCATAACTTTAACTATTCTAGGAGGAGTCGTAACAATTATGTCCTTCCCAGGCCACCAGACAAAAACTCTAACTATAGGAATAGAAGGACTAAACCTAAAAGGACATTTACTAGAAGGATTACCAGAACCTTTTCTAAATCAACTGCTCAGGAATTCAAATTTACTCAAAATCATGCGCAAAATGTTTTTCAACAAAAATCTAATGCTCGCAAATTTTATCAAATAAGAGCAAACAAGCGCAAACTAAAAACCAGGGCAATTTGGGTTAGAAAAGATGATCTAGCACCCCAGATGAAGTGTAACATTGTTGTTTCTGCTCTAAAAGCTGAACTTACATCTTCTGGTTGGTACTTGGATTCTGGATGTTCCAAGCATATGACAGGTGATGATACAAAACTTTTAAATAAAACCCATTTTGATGGTGGAAAAGTTGTTTTTGGTGATGGTATATCATCCCAGATCATAGGCAAAGGAACCCTTAAAGAAAAAGGACTTCCTCTTCTTGAAAATGTTCTCTTAGTTAAAGGTCTTAAGGCTAATTTACTTAGCATTTCGCAATTCTGTGACTCAAACTACATTGTTACCTTTTCAAAGAACAATTGCAAGATTTTAAATGAAAAGGGAGAATGCTTAATTACAGGATTCAGGACCCTTGACAATTGTTATACTGTCATGTCTAGTTCTGAAATCTGTAGTGTTGCCAGAATGGATGACAACGAGATATGGCATAACAGAATGGGTCACATTAATTACGAAAATTTGAGTAAATTGTCTTCTCAACAGATAGTTAGAGGAATACCAAAAATTAAACCTATTCATAACATTGTCTGTGGTCCCTGTCAAGAAGGAAAAATTGTTAAAGCACCTCATAAGAGGGTTAAAGATATCCTTACATCTAATCCCTTAGAACTCATCCATATGGACCTAATGGGTCCTTCTCAAACTGTTAGTCTTTGTGGACACAGTTATATTCTAGTTATGGTTGATGACTTCACCAGATTCACTTGGGTAGCTTTCTTAAAACAAAAATCCGATACTTTTCAAACTTTTTTAAAGATTCTCTTACGGATTGAGAATGAAAAAGACACTCAAGTGAATAGAATCAGAAGTGATAGAGGTGGTGAATTCAAAGACACTGGTATTGTAGAATATTGTGACTATAATGGTTACAAACATGAGTTCAGTGCTCCCAAGACCCCTCAACAAAATGGAATAGCTGAGAGGAAGAATCGAACTCTTCAAGAGATGGCACGTGTCATGCTCCATGCTAAGAACTTACCTAAGTATTTTTGGGTAGAATCTATTCGTATAGCTTGCCATCTTATTAATAGGGTCTATCTTAGAAAGAATTCAAAACAAACCTCTTATGAACTTTGGTACAATAAAAAGCCTAATCTTAAGTACCTTAGAACCTTTGGTAGTACCTGCTATGTTTGCAAAGATAGAGAACACCTATCTAAATTTGAGAGTAGAGGAGATAAAGCCATATTCTTAGGATATTCACCTAACAGTAGAGCTTATCGAGTGTATAATCTTCGCACTAAGACCTTAATGGAATCCATAAATGTAATTGTTAGTGACACTACTGTAGAAAGCAAGACTAGTGAATTAACCATAGAAGAAGAATCGTCAAATATTTTAGAAAATGACTCTTCTGAAATAGATAATTCATTACCTATTGAGTCACCTGAAGTACCTAACTGGGTTTCTAAAGATCATCCCATAAACAATATAGTTGGTAACCCTGGTGAACCAGTACGTACAAGATCCCAACTTAGAAAAATGCTCTCTATGCTTGCTTTGTTTCTCTCTTGGAACCAAAGAATGTAAATGAGGCATTGAATGACTCTCACTGGATTTCTGCTATGCAGGATGAACTTTTACAATTTGTCATTCATGATGTTTGGTTTCTTGTTCCATGTCCTGATCACAAAAAGGTTATTGGTACTCGTTGGATTTTCAAAAATAAAACTGATGAAAATGGGATGATAATTAGAAATAAAGCTAGACTAGTTGCTCAAGGTTACTCCCAAATAGAAGGACTTGATTTTAATGAGACGTTTGCTCCCGTTACTCGTTTAGAATCAGTTCGTCTGCTTCTTGCTATAGCTTGTCACATGCATTTTACATTATATCAAATGGATGTTAAATCTGCGTTCCTTAATGGAATACTTGCCGAGGAAACCTATGTAGAACAACCTAAGGGGTTCATTGACCCTAATTATCCTAATCATGTATTTCGGTTGAAAAAGGCTTTATATGGTCTTAAGCAAGCTCCTAGAGCTTGGTATGAGCGGCTGTCCAGTTTTCTGTTGGACAAAGGTTTCAAAAGAGGTGGAAATGACCAAACCTTATTTGTCAAACATTTTGGCAAACACATTACTATCGCTCAAGTCTATGTAGACGATATCATATTTGGATCCACTTCTACCTCAGAAGTAAAATCTTTTGCTGAAATTATGAGTAAGGAATTTCAGATGTCCCTTATGGGGGAGTTACAGTTCTTCCTAGGTCTCCAAGTCAAACAACAACCAGATGGCTTGTTTCTTTCGCAGACTAAGTACGCATTAGAGATAGTTAAAAAATTTGGTCTCGAGAGTGCTAAAAGTGCTAAAACGCCTATGAGTACTACAGAGAAATTATCTAAAGATGAAAATGGAAAATCTGTAGACTCTACCTTATATCGTAGTATGATTGGCACATTACTCTATCTGACTGCCTCGCGTCCTGATATCATGTATGCTGTTTGTGTTTGTGCTCGTTATCAAAACAACCCCAAGGAGAGCCATTTAAACGCTGTTAAACGCATAATTAAATATGTTAAAGGCACTCTAAATTTAGGAATTTGGTACACGAATGACACACCTAGCACTATTATTGGGTACACTGATGCTGATTGGGCTGGGTGTACTGATGATAGTAAAAGCACTTCAGGCGCATGTTGTTATATTGGTAATAACTTGGTAGGATGGAGTAGTAAAAAACAGAACTGCACATCTCTCTCGACTGCTGAATCTGAATACATAGCCGCCGGTAGCTGTTGTGCCCAATTGTTATGGCTTAAACAAATGCTAAGTGATTATGGTATTCTAGAACCCACACTTCATCTCTATTGTGATAATCAAAGTGCGATTAACATTTCTAAGAACCCAGTTCAACACTCGCGAACTAAGCACATTAAAATAAGACATCATTTTATTCGTGAATTAGTTGAAACCAAGGAATTAGAAATCAATTATCTTTCTACTGATCTACAACTTGCAGATTTATTTACCAAACCTCTTGATTATAATAGATTCATTTCTTTACGTAAATCTATTGGTATGATTTGTGTTGAGTAAATACCTGTTATATTTGCCAAGTTCCTTCCCTTTGTCCATTTGCGACAAAATGGGGGAGAAATTTGAGTCTACTGCATATACTAAAAAGCTTGATCTTAGTAATTTTTTGCAGGTATTCTTCTTGTACAGTCATTCTTCATTGTAATAATAGGATGTTAAACTGTATATAGTTGAGTTATGTAATTTTTGCTTTCTAGGATTTGGGTAGATAGAACCTTTATAGGAATAAGTTTTTTTTGTTGTCGCCCTACGAGTTGAGATGACTCAAAGGAGATTTTGTCTCATATTTCCAAAGGGGGAGATTGAAGCCCTTATACTTTTGACTCATTTGAGTCTAGACTGTATAAGAGCTCATCTAGTTTGGAAATTGTGACAAAATAGTGTCTATCCTAGAAACCAAAGAGCTTCAGAGATTGGGTTGCTTCTTCTTCTATCTATCATGTAATGATCCTAAGACTATAGCCATCACTCACACACTTAGAATTTGATTCTTGCATATCATATTGCACCCCTATGTGTTTTAATGTTGTGAGTGTGTTTAAATCCCTCAATTTGATTTTTAATAATTTTTTGGGAATTTAAAACATATTTTAAACAAGGTTTTATTTAATTAAAATTTGATTTAAAAAGTCTTGGGGTTATTATATAAATATGGATTGTTGTGTTTATTGGCCTAAAGTTACTCTGGGTAGAAACCGAAAGCGCTAGAGACTCTAGGGTTGGCTTTGTAATTATTTTGGGACGCGCGTTTACATTCATTCTCAGGCCTACACCTGGTGTCCTCTGATTGGCCTGAACTGTGTTTCTTTACTGAGACAAACCATCGCGTGCTTTCAGCCCTTAGATCAACCCTTATCGATGGCCTGCATGTCTTTTGAGTGAATCCCAGTGTAAACCCTTTAACCAATCACAGCCTGTTTAATCCACCGCCTGCTGTGAACCCTTAGATTGTAGTCAAAGGAGCTTGACTCAATCAGAGCCCTTGATTTTGAACGAAGCTCTGGAATCTTCTTCTCTTCCTATTTAAAGGCCTCTCATCTCAGCCTTCGAAAGCTTTTGCCATTTTGAAAAATCTCAGAAAATAGAGAGAGAAGAGAGAAGAGAGAAGTTAGAGAGAGAAACCAAACCCTAGTTAGAAACCCTAACTTCGTCCAAATACCTCTAAACCTAAACCACTTACCTCTCCATAAACACCATAACCAGATAAACACCATCCTTAGTGTTTCTTGAGTTATGAGAGTTCGAGTTGAGTGATTTCTGGGTTGCTGAAATCCTTGTGTTCATAAATCTTATTTCCAACTTAGACATAGACTCAGATCTTGTTTCTCTTTCAATAGAAATCATAGATCTGAAGTTTTTCATGTCACAGCACACTTAGTTGCATTTATTTCTCATCTTGAGAATTTCGTTGTTGATTGTTTTCTGTTAAAATATTTTCTTACTTCAGAATCAACAATAAGATGTTTTTCTATTTCTGTTTTTACAAAACCTAACCTGACCTAGTTGGATTCGCACTTGGAGGGTTCTCAATCCACATAATATTTTCAAAAGTGATTGAGAAAGGTCTTGACCGATTTCTTAAGCAAGATCTCCGTGGAATCTGGGTTATTTTGAAAGGTCGAAAAGGTTCTTGGTTTTGTAAGAAAGAAAAATAACAAATACACTGCATATAGACTTTATATGTGATTTGTTAGGATCGTCTGTAACTAATAAGTGTGTGTGTGTGCATGCATGTGTTTTAGAACACCATTCACAAACATCTTCACACTACAAACACTCAAAGTGTTGGCTATAAGATTTGGTGAACAATAAGTCGACGTAAAGTGCTGGAACAAAGAAGAGTTGACAAACTGAGACAACTACATCAACAAACAAGATCTGCAGAAAAGTTAAGGACGCCAGAGGGTACAATCCTGAACTTGTATAGATTTGTTTTGTGTGCATGTTCGTTAAATAGGTTGTAACTCATATATTTGTTTTAGTGATTGTTTTTGTTTTACTCCGTAGAGGGAGTCGTGGATGTTTCCTCAAGGTTGAGGTTTTACCACGTTAAAAATCCCGAGTATCAATATTTCTACATCTTCTCATCTCATTCTGTTTGTGTGCTGAGTTTAAAACATTTTAAACTGTTTACTAAAACTTGTTATAAAATCTTGTCCTAATCTCGTACATACTTTTGTTAACACATCTTGTGTTCAAAATCGTTTTGATTTAAGTAAAGAGTTTCTTCAACAAACTTTCGGAGTTGCTTAAATAGTTTATTTTCATAAACGGCTTTGGCAACGCTATTTCAATTGGTATCAGAGCTTTTGGTGAACTTTTTTTCAAAAAGATCCTGAGTTTCTGAAACTGTTTTCTCAAAATCAATTATGGACGAGAAAAACGAAAGATATGGTAACTTGACCAGACCTCCAGTCTTTGATGGAACCAATTTTTCTTACTGGAAAGTAAGAATGATTGCTTTCATTCAAGGCACTCTGGGAGATGATGTCTGGGATATTATTGAAAATGGATACTCTTATCCAACTAAACCAGCCACTGATGGAAGCAATGAAAGGATTAAGAAAATATTGAGTGAGTTTACTCAAGAAGAGAAACAGGTTTCTCAAAATAATAACAAAGGCAAGAACGCTATATTTATGTCTATTAACGAACATGAGTTCAAGAGAATCTCATCCTGTACCACTTCTAAGGAAGCATGGGATACCTTGATTACTGCCCACGAAGGAGACTCTAGGGTAAAAGCTGCTAAGACTCAGATGTTAATCCAACAGTATAATACCTTAATCATGTCTGAATCTGAGTCTTTCGATGATTTTTATATGAACCTTACTCATATTGTCACTAAACTTCATGCCAATGGTGACACGTGAATAAGGTATTATACTGTATGGTGACACGTGAGTCATGATTAGTAGGGTAATCTTAAGAAGAGATGAGTCATGATTAGTAGGGTAGTTGAGTATACTTTTACTGTATGGTGACACGTGATATGTGTGGTTAATTTTTAGGATACATGTGACTTGCATAAGTCATAGTTATACATGTTTGCACATGGAATAGGGTGTATGGGTGACTTAGTCAATTAAATATTAAATATCATTCGGGAAGGTCTAATGTGGTGGATGACGCGTTAAGCTGTATGCCTGTAGGGTAGTTGGCAGCGATGTGGAAGGCAAAGTGGAATTATCTTTATCAGGAGGAGGAGGTAGTCTGAGACTATATGACCGTGATGATCATCCTATCCGAGATCATTTAGAGGGTTATGAAGGCACATGTAGGCTATCCTTCTTATTAGGAGATGATATAATAGTTATTAGTAAGGGGAGGAAAGTCTTACTCAGTCAGTTTTGAGGTTGTTTTTTACGTTAATGGGAGGTTTATTGTCCCAGAAAATGAGGAGCTACGGTGCACAGTTATGGAGGGGGTGAATGGGTAACTATTTTTGGTGCATCTCAAAGGTGACAAGATGTACCAGGATATGAGCAGAAAGTATTAGTGGGTTGATATGAAGCGGGACATAATAGAGTTTGTCTCTAGATGCACCACTTGTCGAACGGTGAAGGTTGATCATTAGAGACCACTCAAGGTTTTACACCCGTTGGAGCTTCCAGTGGAAAAATAGGAAAGTATTTCGATGGAAAATAGGAAAGTATTGAATTAGTAGAAGGGTCACGAGTACATCTGGGTTATTTTGGATCGGTTGATGAAAGTAGCTGATTTTTTAGTTGTCTAGCTGGAATATATGACAAGGAATTATTCCCAGCTTTTCATAACAGAGATAGTGAGAGGTGCATGTGGTGCCTCTTAATATTCTTACGAATTGGGATAAGATCTTTGTGTCCCACTTATGGAAGAGTGTTTTGAAGGAGATGAGGACGGAGTTGCATTTGAGAATGATGTTGATGTATCTATCGTAGATCAATGGATAGACGAAGAGGGTGAATCAGATGCTGGAGGATAGGTCGAGAATGTGCATTCTGGATTTTAAGTGTAGTTGGAAGAAGTAATTACTTTAGTGGAGTTTTCATATAATAACTCATACATAGAAACATTTGAGGCTTTGTACATAAGACCTTGTCTTTCACCCTCTGGTTGGTTAGAGGTGGGAAATAACAGACTTCTCGAGAAGGACATGATTAAGAGAGTCAATAAATGTTGAGTTGATCAAGGGTCATATTCAGGTAGCTTAGAAATGATAGAAGAGTTACACCAATGCAAACTGGATATTCTTAGAGTTTGATAGGGTGATCAGTTGTTACTGAGGGTGTCTCCCATGAAGGGAGTGATGCGGTTTGAGAAGAAGGGGAATTCGGTGCTGAGGTATGTGGAGACTTTTCCTATCATTGAGAGGGTAGGACCAGTTGCTTATAAGCTCGACTTACCAGAGTATTTGAAGTGGATTCAGGATGTGTTTCATGTGTTGTCATTGAGGAGGTATCTTAGGGATGACGTGGCTTACTAGCATATAACATTGGATAAGATAGACTTGTAGCCAGATATTTCTTACGAGGAGAGACCTAATACCATTTTAAGCCGTAGTGAGAAAAGCTTTGGGCAAAGGTGGTATCATTAGTGCATGTACAGTGGGGACACCATACTACCTATGAGTCGATGTGGAAGCGTGATGATAACATGCGGGAAAATTATCTAGAGCTCTTTTTGGCAAGCAATTTAGAATTTTGAGGATGCTTCATTATTAGGGGAGAGAATGTAATACCTTGTAATTTTATGAGTAATTAATTTCCACATGTGCATAGATTTATTAATTTAATTGGGAAAATTAAATTGGTTTTGGTAAATTTTAATTGGAGAAATAAAGATTAATATTTATTATTATTACTTACTTAAGTGAGATAAGTAAATAGAGATGTGATTTATTATATGTCATTTATGAGTGAAAAATGATGGTCCATTATGTTATGTCAATAGAGAGTTATATCGGCGCATATATATATATATATATATATATATATATATATATATATATATATATATATATATATATACTAGGGTGTACCCGTGCCGATGGCACGGTGATAAATTTTCTCCCGATTATTTTTTGTTATAGCACACTCACTCCTAAGTATGGTATTTTACACTTTAAGAAATAATTAAAAATACTGATTAAATTTCATCTTATTTAATAACGATGTTAAACACATTTTTGTAACATGTCACACTTGCCCGTGATGATATATGTGTGACTGAATTGAAAATAAATGCAACATAAGTCAATTTTCTTTCTAGCATATTAAAATGTTAAAACATCTCTAAATCCAAACATTCGTGATTAATATTGAATTACAAAAAAAGAAGCATAACATAACGAAGTTTTTTTTATAAATTTCTCATCTTTTCACATTGTTGTTGATTTCTAGAGGTTTCTTCCATATAGCATGCCAAATTTGTTTGATCTATAGAGTTTGAAGAAAGTGTCTAACCAAACAGAAAGGGAAGAAAAATTTCAAACTTGTTAACTTTTGGTGCCAAACCACCAATGGAGTTGGTGTGTTCTTGTGAATCCTCCGACCTATCTTCGACCGGACCGGGGATGGGATTGAGATTCAGCGCGCAAAAGGGAGGCAAATGATATACCTAAAAATTGGGGGGCAGTAATCCGAATTTTGGATAGTGTTTTGACCCATCACGACACAACATCCTTTTTTAATTACATGGCACAACCACAATAGTTTATAAATGACACTATAAATATGAATGTAATTTTCAAACCCAATTATGCATATTTGGTAAAAAGAACTCAAAAAAGTAGGAAAATTCCACCTGACATGAATGTTGGACTAATTGGAAAATTCATAATATGTAATGTGACCCCTGAGGTATTAACAAATGAGAAAACACCAACACCCAAGATGTTCATTATCTACCCGTAGGATACACATGAAAACAATAAATAATTTTTTGTGCATCAAAAATATTAAACACCAAATTGTACATATTCAGTAGATTCAACATCAAAGGCTACATTTTCCTCTCTTTCATCACTTCAGATCTGTATACACAGTAAACAAACAAAAATACAGAGTTGCTTTACCGGGAAATCTTTTAAAAATGAAAATAAAAATTAAAACAAAAATACATTTAGATTATCTCACAAAGGGTTTCTTCTTTCAATGCTCTAATTTGTAAATACCATAAAACAACAGCAGTAGCATTGATAAATTTGTTTTATCCATAAAACGACGATAAAACGGCTATAAATTTGAAAATACCATAAAACGGTGATAAATTTGTCACTTATTTAATAAAAGGGCGATAAATTTGGAAATCTCTGTTTTGTGCTTGTTGACCCAAAGAGCTCTTGAGTTTAATAAGTCTTAACAAAATAAAACAAAACCTGCGGTTTGTTACTTTATGGTTTTGTGTTCAATAGAACAAAACCCGTGTTCAAGTCGAAACAGAATAAAAGAAATTAAGTATCCCATTCTCCTAAACCTAGACCTGCTATCTTAAGTATCCCATTCTCCTTATGAAGTAGTTATGAAAGTGTTCAGTTATTATAAGTACCTGTGAAAATGGAAGTAGAAAATGGAAGTAGTTATTGAGCCATGTGCTCTGTTTATTAACAGTCATCGAGCCTTGTGCTTTTATTGAAAGGATCGTCCATTTTGAAACATTGTTACATATTTGGGCGGGATTTAAAAAAAAAAAGAGTTCCACGTGGCAGATTCTTGAACCAAGCATAGGGATATACAACCTTAGCATCATGCCAACTTGAAAAATCAGTAACTAAGGGAAATCGACAACTGAGATAAAGAGAGAAGAAATTAGAAGAATATTTTTAAAAATAAAAGAAAGTACCCAGGACCCTCTGGTGGAAATGCATCACTCTTTCATTGGAGATGGCACATTAACTATAATAGTGGTTTAACAAACTCGTTCGTTTTCTTTACCAAAGGTTTTGTTCAACAAAAAAATAGATCCAACCAGTGTAGATTGTTTTTTGCGAAAACGTGGCTAAAAAATGAAAAAGAACAAACTCAGTTTTTAAAGAAAAAATGGATCGATCCAAAAGAAAAAAATTACAGAACCTCACCTATCCGTTTTCACACTATCTTTTAAATACCTGGCTTTTCTTTTTCCTCTTTTTTTTCATATGGGTCGTCGTTTTTCCTAATCTTCATCAGATTCAGACTTCGGTTTTGAGAAGTGGGCCTTGGTTCTTGTTTTGGTTGTTCATCTTCATCAGATTCAGACTTCGGTTATGATTCGTCGGTCTTGGAGACGGTGTAACAATGGTGAGAATAGATGAGAGAAGAGTTGACGAACCTAGCACCGATCTGTGAAACAAATAAGAGAACTTCGTGAAAATTCTTTGTGAAAATTCAGATCTGTAAAACACAATAAACAAAAACACCAGCGTGAAATCTTTGAATGATATGTGGGTATTACACACCAGCGTGAGAATCAATTTTTGAGGGTATTACACACAAAATGATACCCTCTAAAGAAGAGGATTTTTTAATTCCCGCCGCCGGAGACTTCACCGGAGACATAAGCAGACGTGGACCTGTAAAGAAAACAAAATCCCACCTTAGGTTTAGGAAGACAGAAATTGAGAGTTGGGAGAAAATAAAATTTCACAACGTGAGAGAGAGAGAGAGAAGGATCAGGCGTGGGTAAGAAGAGAGTGGGAGAGGAATAAAATCATCTTGAGCCTTGTGCGCTTAGACCGAAACTTATTACTCTCGAGCCTTGTGCGCTCAGAATGCAGTATACGTGGATTCATACGAAACAACAAATTCAATCTCAGCCGCTAGTTGATAAACACCAAATTCATCAGCTTTTAATCTGAACCGTTAGTTGGGAGAGATAACAAAAGCCCTCCTCCTTTATTTATTTATTTATATATATATATATATATATATATATATATATATATATATATATATATATATTATAAGCGACGCGTACTGTACACATGTATCTGGAAAGTGTAGGAGATGATCGAATATTTATAGTTGGATAACTTGGATGACCTTTTTGATTGCATTGGTGATCCAATTAGGTCAAAATAATCCAAAATAGGTATCCAGGTGTTATAGTTGAGTCCCAAGGATTTTTTAGATGTGTTACAAATCGTATAGGAGTATGGATATCTTTTTACCCTTAGGCATACACTTAAAAATGGTAATAGGCTATAATTAGGGAGTATATAAGGATTATAGAGGTGGATGATAGCCCACTTTTTAATCTCTGCATAATTGTGCTTAAGAGAGAGTTTAAGAGGAGAGGAGAAGAGAACAAAGGTAGAGAAGGACCTCGGAGAAGAGAGGAGGAAAATATCTCAGGATTCAGAATCATCCCTGTGTGAAGAGACTTTTGATTTAGATCCTTTAAGGTAAGTATTTACATGCTTTAGGTTGTCATTATGAGGGTTGTGAAAGCGTAGGCATGATATTAGTTTTGTCAGGACAGGGTACGTCAGTTATTGGCAGGGGGAAGAGTCTTACTCAATCAGTTTTGAGGGAGGCTTATACTTCAATGGGAGACTTTAGTCCCAGATAATGGGGATTTGAGGCACGATGTTATGATAGAGGCCCATGGATTGAAGTTTACGGTACATCCCGTCATTGATAAGATGTACCAAGATATGTGCAAATAGTATTAGTGGGCAGGTATGAAGCGAGACATAGTTGAGTTTGTCTTGACATGTGCCATATGTTAGTTAGTGAATGTACACCACTAGAGGCTAACCGAGATATTATAGTCATTAGAGATTTCAGTGTGTAAGTGGGGGAATATATCGATGGACTTTATTACGGGGATACCGACATCAAAGATGGGTCATGATTCCATATGGATGGTTGCGAATCGTTTGACTAAGGTAATCCATGTTTTACTAATACGGATATACTATATGATGGTACAATATGATTAGCTCTTCATAGCTGAGATAGTGAGGCTATACGGAGTGTCGATTAATTTTGTGTCCAATCGGGACAAGATCTTTGTGTTCCATTTTTGGTAGAGTTTATAGGAGGCGATGGGAATTGAGTTGCGGTTGAGTATGACTTATCATCTGCAGACCGATGGGCAGACTAAGCGGGTTAATCAGATGCTAGAGGATATGCTTAAGATGTGTATACTTTATTTTAGAGGAGGTTTGGAAGCTATAATAATTCTTACCATTTTACCATTGGAATGGCTTCTTATGAAGCATTATACGACTGACCTTGTCATTCATCTGCTTGTTGGTTAGAGGTGAGAGACAAGCTCCTTGGACCTGAGATGATCCTGGATACTTCTGGTAAAATTGAGCTTATTCGGGGTCGCTTATGGATTGCTTAGGATAGGCAGAAGAGTTATGCCGACGAAAATAGGAGACATGTAGATCTTGAGGTGAGTGACCAGGTATTACTACGGGTGTCTCCTATAAAATAATTTATGAGGTTCGGGAAGAAGGGGAAGCTCTCATCAAGGTATGTGGGGCCTTTTTCTATTATCGAGAGAGTAGGGAGGGTGGCATATAGTCTCACGTTACCAGAGCATTTACAACGGATTCACGATATCTTTCATATATCTTTATTGGAGAAGTATCGGAGGAGTGAGGTCGCTTATTGGTACATTCCACTAGAGGAGATTAATTTGCAGCTTGATATCTCTATTATTAGAGATAGGTTTCCATTTGGATCGTAGTGAGCATAAGCTGCGGTCTAAGGCGGTGCCCTTGGTTGGTGTTCAATGGAGACATCACAATGCCGACGAGTTGATGTGGGAATAGGAGGGTGATATACGTGAGAAATATCCCGAGATTTTTATTCCAAGTATGCTTGAATTTTGGGGACAAAATTCCTTTTCAAGGGAGAAGTATGTAACACCTCGTAATTTTAAGTATTTATAATTTGATATTTAAATTACACGTGTGCACATAATTTAAATAAATTGAGAAATAATATGAATTATAAATAAATATAAATTAGCCAAAATGGATTAATTTTTATTTGATTTAATATTTACTAGTGTGATAAAGAAAATAAATTAATATCAAATGGTATTACAACGTAAGTGGGTAAACGCGACAGGATTTGACTGTATCACAACAGGGACACATGTGTGGTTTTAGATTGGATATTTATGATTGGTGACTCGAATGATGGTTTCGAGTGCATGGTTGATCAGGAATGGGTAAAAATAGTCAAAATTAAGTACCCAAAGGTAATAATTGGGTTTCGGGGGCTTTATAGACTAGTTAAGAACTGCATAGGGGTATACAAGTCATTTTACAATAGTAGGTTAATCTAATTTCGGGATTAGGATTATATAATGAAAGGTTTATGGGTTATAAAACAACCATATTATCATATCGAAAATCTAAATTATTATACCAAGAGTTTAGAGAGAAGTTAGAGAGAAAAGAGAAAGGAAATCAAAGAATTCAAGAGGAAAACCAAAAAGACTCAAGACGAGATCACTTGGGAGAAGATTTTGGGAGATTTTGGGGCTAAGAATATGATTAACAAAGACAAATTTGGACTCTACAATTTGATTAAGTCAAGTGATTAACTTTCTTAGTATTTTATATTTCCAATTCAATTCATATCAGAGTTAGTGAAAAATATTTTGGGTGGGATTCAAATGTGAAAATATGATATTTTGGGAATAATTTTTAAAAGTGAAAGTGATAATTATTCCATATGAATTATGGGTTTAATCAAGATATTTTTTTTATCTTAAATGAGAAAGATTGAAGATTAGTGAAAGTTTATGATTTAATTAATAAGTAGTGCAATTCTTGATTAGAAGTGGTGAATTCCATGATTTTCATGATGTTTATATCGATTTAAATATGAAATTGAGTAGAATCATATTTAGTATTGATAAGTAATGAATTACTTTCGTTGAATTGGTTGTTATGTATTGAATTGGTTGAGAATAAAACATAAATATTTGTACTTGGTAACATTAGTATTGATAGGTAATTAATTACTTGGTTGAATTGGTGTTAAGTATTGAATTGGTTGGGAAGAAAACATAAAAAATTGTACTTGGCAACCAAATAGGGCCTAGGCCCAGAAGCGAATCGATTCGGCCCTCATAGGCGAATCGATTCGGGCTTGAAAGCCGAATTGATTCGAAACTGCTATGAAATTATTTTGGGGGTTTTGTCGATTGTGGAGAGTTCGTAATTATATATTGGAACTTTTGAAAATTTTATGGATTGTGATTATGACCTTATAATGATTGGAATATATTCGGGCTGAGATTCAGAGTATTTAGTGTGAATAATATTAGGGAAATGTAATAATGAATTCGTGACAAAAATTCGGTAAAAAAGGGATACGAGTTGTTTGAGAATGGTTACATGTCTAGAATATTATTATAAGGGATAAATTAATTAAATATGTGATTATTTAATAATTTGGAGTCGAGTTTAGACTCGTGAGTATAGGCTACTGCTACGAGTGACATGAACAATTAGTCGGGGTATTACATATATATATATATTAAACATACCACTCTAGTGGGGATGCTATCGGTGGAGGTTGCGAGCCGTGGGCGATCTCTCCTGGAAAATTCCAGTAGGTGTAGTATGGGTCCCAGGGTCATAGGTCTGTGTAGGAGAACTCTATGTGAGGTTGGAGTCCATGTGGAGTAACGTGGTATCGTTATGAACTACTGACTTAAGACTATGACCGTCTCTAGTTACATTTACGATTTAGGTTCGGTGGTGCGATTCCGCCCCGGTGGCCCAAGATGATGTGTGTATGCCCTGAAGCCTGATAATATACTAGAGATTTGCATTCAATGAGTTATTACTCTGAGGGATTACTGTTATACATATAGAGAGGGATATATATGTATGTATACTTGCTGTGATATAAAAATATGCATAGAATAGTGAAGAACATTATATACGGGCATACGATAATAAGGTGTGATTATTGATTTGATAACTTGTGAAAGTTATTTGAAATGAATTGATTAATTATAATTGAGAATTATAATTATTTAGTTGATATGAAAGCTAATTACATAAAATACGCATGCCACAGGGTAGCGTATGGGACTAAGTTTGATAGTGAGACTAGTTAGGCCGGGGAGTATAGCTAGGAGGTTGAAATGCATTCGTTAGGTGCACACTATAGTTGAGGGGTGAGTATTATCTCATGGGAGTGGGGCACCGATTTAAATATGAAGAATGCACTCATATATTATTAATGCATGTTAATTACTTAAAAAATATTTTTAAAATGATTTGGTCACTGACCCGTAGTAAAATATTTTTGAAACCTTTTAGGTATCCAGCCATAGGGATGTCACGTACGAGTATCCTTTTCAGGTTATTGGAGCTGCAACATCTGTGGAGTGCTTTCAGGGATTGCTATAGTCATTTTCTATATTTGATATTTTAGATAGGACTTGCTCAGTTACGATTGAGGCATGTCGCCCAATGGAAGTTTTTATTTAAGTTTTATTTAAATTAGTTTATTTGGATTATTGTATGGGATTATATACCGATGGTTTATTTGGTCCGCTGTGTTTATTATATTCCAGTATTCAGATTTAATTATGTGATGGTAGATTTAATTATTTATCTGAATGAGTTATGGTGAATGGTTTTATTTTTGGCATTTTAAGAAAGTTTAAAATTTATACACAACTTGATTAAATAATAGGTGGTTGGTAATTAGTTAAATTTTTAATAGTGATACTAAGAATGAGCCAAAAGATATTCCTGTTTGTTTTAGTAGAGGGTTGACCACCCGTTATTTTAATAAGCGGGGTGTTACATCTAGATTTTCCACGGAGACTCCATATCATATAATTAGTCGGACAATGTATTCAGAATATGCCCACGACACACCAATTCAACTTCTTCACGTTTTTTTCCAATGTGCCTTGATAGTTTCATCATTGCCCTCTTTTAGTTATGAAATTGCTTCTAGTTTAAGATCTAGAACATATGCAATTTTCAAGACTGTTAGAAGGAAGAATAATTTTCCTTTCCCACAAGTGAAATTCATTCCATCAAAGAGGTCCACATGAACATTGGGATTCAGTCTTATATCCATATTCTTTTCCGCCTCCATGTAAATATCACCACTTGTTTTTTAATGAATTTTAGGAATATAGAAAATTTGAATAAATTGTTTGGATTTGAGGCGTAAAAACTACTTGCCTTAAGGTGTTATTTGTCCCAACTTGTACAGAGTTTGCTAATGGGTATAGGCAGATTACTTCCAAGATATAAGTAATCCACGAGTTTTAAAGTAAAAAACTTGAATAATACTAGAACACCACGTGATTTTTGAGCCGTAAAAATCCTTCTTAAATTAAAAATTTTGAAAAAAATAATTTTTGGAATCTATTTAATTTTGGTGTGTAAAAATGTTGAAATTTATATGTAAAAATAAGATTTTAAGTGGAATTTAAATCGGGATTAAAATTTGGAAATTATAACTTTTTGTATAAAAATTGAGGGAGGATCCAACCTAAGGAGAACAAAAAAAATAATATATGACAACCATATCGAGCTGAATTTTTTTTGAGCAGCTTCGTCTCGCCTTCAACTACAACATATTAAAATTTCAGCCACTTCTAAAGGTCCAATCATGCGTAATATTTTTTTTTAATATTTGTATTTGATTAGGACTCAAATTCTTTTTGGTATGTAAACATAACGTTATGGGTTTAGGACTTTCAAAACACATTTTAGCCTTCTCAAAAATCATTAGCCTCTTATAATTTCATTCTCTCTAATCTATAAAATCAAAACTCCATTGAACACAACTTTTAGCTCAAGTTTTGAAGACTCAAATTGTGTTTTCTGAAGATCATTAAAAAACGAGTCTTTACTATTTTTTTAGAGGAACACAACCATCCAATTAGAATTTTCAACCCATATTTCTACATACATGAATACTTCTATTCCTTTTCTTTTATATTATGCGTTAAATTACATGTTTTTCTTAAAATAAACTAGAAACCTTAATTATGGAAAGTCAAATCTATATTGGGGTTGTTTTATAGAAAATCTCAATATGAATTCAGACATATAACCCTTTTTCTTAGGGTAGAGGTTAGATTTTTATTAATATGAATGTAGATTTGCATGTAGAAGTCATAGTAGCTTTACTTAATTAAAAAGGTCTTGTGAAATCACATAAATTTATGTAAGTGTGATAAAGGGAATATTTTTTTGCACCATAAACTTACATGATATTGAAATTTTATTAGTTACACAAAATAAGTTTATGTAATTATGAAAATTGATTGAACGGATGAAGTTCGATTTATTTGTGGTCTTATGAGAAATTGGTAGAATTGTTGGTATAATGTGTCATGCAACTTATTGATTTAATTATATTTGACACCGCGGGAACGACAGAGTTTTGGGTAGTTATGCTCTCACCTTAATTTTAGGAGTACTTTTTAGGTATAGGACTAGTAAGTATGTCTTAGTTATGGTTAACAATTTCTAGGTATTGGACTAGTTAGTGTAGATTTTTACGGATGAGATATTCCACGGTGGGGCTGATTTTTGTGTCGTTTCGTTGATTGGATAGTCTAGGCGCGAGACTAGGAGGAAATTAATAGTATAGATTTATCCTATATGATTGGGTAGGGCGTACTGGTGTTTTGAAGACCTCTAGGTATGGGACTAGTGGTGGGTTTGAGGATTTATGCTCTATAATAGGGTATGGTGAATATAAAATAATATGAAATTGAGAAAATTAATAATTAATCACTGATATAATAAACGGGTATTAAAATGGTTTGGCGTCGCCAATATGTGCAGAGCAAAGAATAAGGAGAGAACTGGCTATAATGACGTTGTTGTGTGTTGGTGTCACCAATATGTGCAGGGCTGACAGAATACAGACGAACTGGCTATAGTGTTGTGTCGTGTATGGAACCTCACTAATATGTGTAGGGCTGATAGAATACAAGCGAACTGGCTATAGTGAGGGGATTGTGTGTGGTGTAAAAACTTTGGGTGTGCCAGCAATATGTGTAGGGCCCGAGAGAGGGCGAATTGTCTATACTGGTATCACAAAAATTAAATTGAGAAGAATTAATACAACTAAATTATAAAAGTTAGTTGAATATTATCACATGATAATTGGATCTATATAAAGGGGTGGCCTAGTTATGTGGGTAAATAGTGAAAGTTATATTTATTTCTATGTTAATATTTATCTCGTTTAATCTAAAATAGTCTATTAGAATGTTTATCATGTAGAATGCTACTGTTTGGGCTCACAGACCCTAATTGTGGAGAGTAGCTAGTATTCATGCGGTGGACTCTGGCCCATTGCATTGACTAACATTTCAGGTACAATTATGGTGTAGCTTATATGAGTGATTGGAGATATTTTTGGAGATGCAACCGAAGATTTATTTTAGATGATTTGGTAGTTTAGGATTGCTTTTTATTCCGTCGCTTGTATTATGAGACTTTTATTTATGGATTTAGTTGGCCAATCGGTTTCACATTTGTTTACGATTTCTATCAGATATTTACACTTGGATCATTTCATTTGAGTTTATATTTATTTAGAGTTGAAATTATTTTGGAAATTATCATGGTGATGGATGTTATTATTGTATGAATGGTTATAATTATTAGATCAATTTGATTGTTATCTTGTGGAATTTTTTTATATGTCTCATATATCTGTCACATGCTAAGAATGATAACTTATTTAGGGACGCCTGACATAGTTAGGCGGCGACTAATGCCAGAATGCGTGGGGTGTTACAGATGGTATCAGAGCATGATCTTAGGTCTCTTAGGTTGTGAGTACGTTTAGCTTTCACATTATCGATCTTTGATCGCCTTTGTTGATTTGTAGTCCTTAAGGTATGAGGTCTACCATACAATTAGCTGTGTTTTTTGAATATTGAGAGTTTTATGTTAAGGACGTTGTAGGCATTGGGGTTATAAATAGTAATCTTGATGTGCGAATCCTTAAAGTTGATTCTAGAAATGATATATATTTAGAAGATCGTTAGTATAAATTTTGGGTATATCTAGTATCAACGCATTGATGTGATTTGATTTGAGGATTTAAGCTTGCGATGTCTTTTGGAAATAGAATCTAGTAGTGATTCGTGAGTGAGCATGGCACACCATTATTTTCACAGTTATGCGTATATATATAGTTAGGATATATATTGTATCTTTGTTCGTGGGTAAGTGCGTGTGGGTTGTCTATATGGGGACCCAATTGTGGTTTTCTACAGGTAGGAATATGTAAGCCGTATTTTATTTGTGTGACTTTACGTTTGACGTTTATGATTCGTCGAATTTCGAGATCGCAATTCCTATATTAGTTGGGGAGTATGTTACATCCCGTGATTTTTGAGCCGCACAAATCTTTGCTAAATTAAAAATGTCAAAAAAATTAATTTTTGGAATCTATTTAATTTTGGTATTTAAGAGGATGGTATCTATATGTAAAAATAAGGTTTTAAGTGGAATTTAAATCGGGATTGCAATTAGGAACTTTATGTATAAAAATCGGGGGAGGATCCGACCTAAGGAGAAAATAAAATAAATAGAAATATTCGACCTCCGATCAAGCTAAATTGTTTTGAGCAGCTTCGTCTCCCCTTCAGCTACAACATTTTAAAATTTCAGCCAATTCCAACGGTTTGATCATTCTTAATGTTCTTTTTAGTGTTTATGTTTGATTAGGACTCAAGTAATTTTTGGTATATTAACATAAAGTGAAGGGTTTAGGACATTTAAAACATGTTTTTGCCTACTGAAAAATCATTAGGCTCCCATAATTTTATTATTTCTCATCTACAAAACCTAAACCCCATTGAACACAACTTTCAACCCAAGTTTTGAATGCTCAAAACGTGTTTTCTCAAGATCGTTCAAGAACAAGTCTTTATTGATTTATCGAGAGGAACACAACCATCCAACTAGAATTTTTAACCGACTTTTCTACAAGCATGAATACTTCTATTCTTTCTATTTTGTATTATGTGTTTCAAATATCGCCTAAACATTAAATTATATATTTTTCTTAAAATAAACTAGAAACCTTAATTAAGGAAAGTGAAATCTATTTTATGAAAAATCTTAATATGAATTAAGACTTATAACCCTTGTGTCCTTAGTGTATATGTTAGATTTTTTATTAATATGAATGTATATTTGCATGTAGAAATTATAATAGCTTTATTTAATTAAAAGGGACTTGTGAAATCACATAAAATTACGTACGTGTGATAAAGGGAATTTTTTTTGTGTGCACCATAAACTTATATGATGTTTAAATTATATTAGATGCATTAAATAAGTTTGTATAATTATGAAAATTGATTGAACGGATGAAATTAGATATATTTGTGGTCTTATGAGAAATTGGTAGAATTGTTGGTATAATATTTCATGCGACATATTGGTTTAATTATATTTGGGATTTTGGGGTAATTTTGATCTTACCTTAATTTTAGGAGTACTTTTTAGGTATGTAACTAGTTAGTATTTCTTAGTTATGGTTAAAAGTTTCTAGGTATGGGACTAGTTAGTGTATATTTTTACGGATGCTATATTTCAGGGCGGGTTGATTTTTATGTCGTTTTGTTAATTCAACAGTCTAGGCGCGAGACTAGGAGGAAATTAATGGCAGAGATTAATCCTATATGATAAGGTAGGATGTACATATATTTGGAGACTTCTAGATATGGGACTAGGGGTAGGTTTGAGAACTTATGCTCTATATACTAGGGTGGGGCTAATATAAAATAATGAGAAACTGAGAAAATTGAGGATTAATACGTAAGATAATAAATGGGAATTAAAATGGTTTGGCATCGTCAATATGTGCAGACCTAACAATAAGGGGCGAACTGGCTATAGCAACGTTATTGTCTATTGGCATCACCAATATGTGCAAGGTTGACAAAATACAGGCGAACTAGCTATAATGACATGTTATTTGTGGAACCTCATCAATATGTGCATGGCTGACAGAATACGGGCGAATTAACTATAGTGAGGGGATTGTGTGTGGTGTAAAAACTTTGGACGTGCCGAAAATATGAGGAGGACCCGGGAGAGGGTGAATTGGCTATACTGGTGTCGCATAAATTAAAATGAGAAGAATTAATTAAATTAAATTATAAAAAATTAGTTGAATATTGTCACATAATAATTGGATTTAAATAAAGGGGTGGCCTAGTTATGCGGGTAGATCGTGATAATTATTTTTTATTTTCATATTAATATTTATCTCATTTAATCTAAAATACTCTATTGTGATGTTTATTATGTATAATGCTACTGTTTGGGTTCACGAACCCAAATTGGGGAGAGTATCTAGTATTCATGCGGGGGACTATGACCCATTGCGTTGACTAACATTTCATGTATAACATTGGTGTAGCTCCTAGAAGTGATTGAATATATTTTAGAGATACAGTTGGAGATTTATTTTAGATGCTTTAGTAGTTTAGAATTTCTATCTATTCCGTCGTTTTTATTATGAGACTTTTATTTATGAATATATTGGGCTAATCGGTTCCCCATTTGTTTAGAATTTCTGCCAAATATTTACACTTGGATCATTTCATTTGAGTTTATACTTATTTAGAGTTGGAATTATTTTGGAGATTAGCATGGTATGTATTTTATTTTTGCACGAATGGTTATGATTATTGGATCAATTTGATTATTATCTTGTGGAAGAATTTTACATGTCTTATATATCTATCACATGCTAAGAATGATAACTTATTTAGTGACTCCTGACGTAGTTTGACGGCGGCCGATGCCAAAATGCGTTGGGTTTGCAAATGTTATCAGAGCATGATCTTAGGTCTTATAGATTGTGAGTCCGTTTAGCTTTTGCATTACCAATCTTTGATCCCCTTTGTGGATTTAGGTCCAACATACGTGTTAAATGTGTTTCTTGGAGATAAGGAGTTTTTTTTGTTAAGGACGTTATCGCCATTGAGGTTAAAAATAGTAATCTTGATGTGAGTATCCATAGAGTTGATTTTGGAAACGATATTTATTTGGAAGATCGTTAGTATAAATTTTGGGTATATTTAGTATCGATGCAGTAATGTGATTTGATTTGAGGATTTATTCTTGCGATGTCTTTTGGGGATAGAATCGAATGGTGATACGTGAGTGAGACCCGGTATTTTCATAGTTATGCGTATATATATAGTTAGGGTATATATATTGTATCATTGTTCGTGGGGTAAGTGTGTGTTCAATTGGTTTTATGGGCGATCAATTGTGGTATTCTACAACTTTACATTTGACGTTTACGCTTCGTCGAATTTTGAGGACGAAATTCCTGTATTAGTTTGGGAGTATGTAACACTTCGTGATTTTTTAGCCCTAAAAATCTTTGTTAAAGTAAAATTTTTGAAAAAATAATTTTTGGAATCCATTTAATTTTAGTATGTAAAAAGGTTGGTATTTATATGTAAAAATAAAGTTTTAAGTGGAATTTAAATCGGGATTAAAGTATGAAAGTTATAACTGTGACAACCCGCTCTCCAAAATAAGGGGTGGCCAGCCCGATACTCCAATATCACAGGAATCATGGATGGAATCATTCTCAGCATCACAATAATATAATAAGATATACGGGATAACCACCAAATATTTCAGAAAATAGGTTGCCAAAAATTTTGTTTTATTATAAGTTACGAAAATAATTTAAACAACTCAATTTGAAAAGAAAATGGAAACCCAAGAAAACCTATATTACATCCACAATAAGTATACAATATGGGGACCGAATATGTTGTCTGTCAACAGGTACATACAACGTATTCAACAAGTTTAATTTAAGTTACATTATACATCCATTAGACAGTTAAAAAAGTTTGGGCCACACGCCCGAGTAAAAGACCCGATCATAACTAGAGTAAAAAAATGAAAGCGTCTACACAAAACATCCCGTAATATCCGTAATGTATCACGACTCCAAACTACGCCAGGATAGGAATGTCAGAACGAGTGTCCTTGCAGTGGAGCACCTGAGCGGATACGATACATGCACGATAAGAAATATGAACGGGTCAGGGCCCGATTTTATATGATCACCAGATGAATAAAAAGTATGACCGTTATGAACAGTTAATCATGAATGATAATGATAGGAATCTAACAACATAATCTCAAAGCATAAACTAAGACAATTTAAATGATTATAAATTTTATTTAGTTATTCAAGAGGATATGAATAAACATTATTAATTACAAGCCTTCATCATTTTACAATGTCTCGTTCCATCTTTCCATTCCTTATCAGGAATATAATTATTATCATATGCTCTTTGTGGCATTCCATTCCTTATCAGGAATATAATCACTGTTACATGTTATTTGTGGCATTTATTATACATCAAGTCCCACTTGATTAAGAATAGTTATATTCATGTACGTATAACGATTCTAAGACCGCCCGTCCGGGTTTCCCCACAGTGTGCACCCCTAAATGACCATCATCTTCCAAGGCCTATATACCAAGACAACTTGGGTACCAATCGCAAGACGTCGGAAAGCGGCCATATGCTTGCGGGAGAGTCATAATCACACCCGAAATTACCTCTACATTGCAGAAAAATACACAACAACGCTCATATGGCCTAGGACTATATCCACCCTGCATTCATTAGCCAGGGGACTTCACCTCACGCGCGGACTTCCCTTATGATGGTATTTAGATAGGTGTGCTTAAATAAATTAGTATTTATTATATTAGTCTCATTTTCATTTCCATTTTACATGCGTATGTTTCATTTTATCCGAAACCATAATCATTGAATATTCTCATTAGTATTCATCATAAACTAAGTCCCGAATTATTCTCCAAGAGATCATAATATTCTACAAGTCACAAGGTTTTATATGCCTCAATTGACCCCCTAAAGTCTCCAAGCATGGGCTTACAACTCCTAGACTCCCAATAATTTCCTAAAGAAAAGAGATGCCCTAACCTCAATTTGTACACCCCTAGAATGAGACCCGTTTAACCCATTTCTAATGTAGGGTAGTGACCCAACTCATCTAAGACTCTAGGACTCTAATTTTACTTCATACAAGAAGGTTACTAGGTCCTAAGCCTAAAGAAAAGGGTTGGGATTGAGCTAAGAAAAATCACTCAAAATTGCAGGATTACCGAATCGATTCGCCCTGGCTAAATCGATTCGGGGGAATCGATTCAGACCAACCGAATCGATTCGAAGAGGAAAACCTGACTTTATGCTTAATTTCCGAATCGATTTGGACAGGCCGAATCAATTTGGTCCACTCAGACCCGCACACTGCCCCTGTGGCGAATCGATTCACCCTAGATAAATCGATTCTCCCCAGTGAATTGGCCAAGTATGGGTTAAGGGTTATGAACCCTAATTTACCCAAATCTCATTCCTTCTCCAACCAACCTAATTAATGCAACCCATAAACTAATAAATGCATCTAACTACCATCAATTTACACTAATAAACATATAAATTAACTTCTAAGGGTTCAAAATCTACAAATCCCTCAAACTCCCAAATTTGATAAACTGTAACAACTACACAACAATCAATACCATTTATTCATCTTAAACCATATATTAGCAAGTAGAAAACTTTCCTTGAATTTCAGATTCTTGGAAGATAATTGCAAGATCAACTCTCCAATCTCCAATTTCTCTCTTTCCCTTTAAAGTTCTCTTCTTCTCTCTTTCTCTCAAGGTTAACAAATGCACTTAAGAGAAATAAAAGTCTTAGCAAGACTAAATCGTAGCATTAGTCTAAAATTCTTAACTTAAATGTTTAATACCACATTAAAATGATTCGCAACTACACATTTAAGCTATAACCAGTCAAAAATGCCCGAAACATAAAAATACAATATAGCACATATTTCGACCATCTCGCACATTTGGGGACTAACTACGCCCTTCAGATTATCATTTGGAAATTTTATAACTCATTTTAAGTTCCGGTTTTGTTTAAACCATAAATGTCATTTTAAATCTTATGATGCTAGAAAACACAACATGGTGATATTTACTTACACATACAGTAAATATACAACAATTTATTAAATATTAACTTTTATCTCATTCAATTAATACTTACTTCATATTCCAACATTCTATATAATTACTTCACACCGTAAATAAGTATAAAATAGGTTCTTAAAAGCGAGGGTTGTTACATACTCCCCTCCTTATGAGGGAATTTTGCCCCCAAAATTCAAGCGTACCTTGCAAGAAGAGATGCAGATATTTTTCCCGCATGTCATCCTCACGTTCCCACGTCGATTCCTCGGCATTATAATGAACCCATTGAACTCGTACCAAGGGCACCACTTGAGATCTCAACCTACGTTCCCCATGCTCTAAGATAGCAACCGTTGTTCCTTATATGAAATGTCGGGTTGCAACTCGATATCCTCCAAAGGGATATGTCAAAGGTCTCCCTCACACCTCCTATACTTATTCAAAGAGGAAACATGGAACACATCATGAATTTTTTGTAAGTTTTCTAGTAAGGCAAGTTGATACGCCAACGGACCTACCTTGGCGATAATAGGAAAAGGTCCCACATAGCGCGGTGCAAGCTTCCCTTTCTTTCCAAAACACTTTATACCTTTCATAGGCGATACTCTCACCAACACTTGATCCCCAATCTCCATCTCTACATGCCTTCTATTAGCATCGGCATAACTCTTTTGACGGTCTTGAGTTATTCGGATGAGATTTCGGATGAGTTTAATCTTGGAAGAAGTATCCTGAATCATTTCAGGTCCAAGAAACTTATTATCCCCCACCTCTAACCAACAAGTGGGCGACCTACAAGGACGACCACACAAAGCTTCATAGGGCGCCATCCCAATAGTGAATTGGTACGAATTATTATAAGCAAATTCGACCAAAGGAAGATACTGTTCCCAACCACCCCTGAAATCAAGCACACACATTCGGAGCATATCCTCCAACATTTGGTTTACTCTTTCTGTCTGCCCATTTGTTTGAGGGTGATAAGAAGTGTTTAACTTCAATTCGGTTCCCATAGCCTCTTGGAAACTTTGCCAAAAGTGGGAAACAAAAATCTTAACTCGATCGAAAACTATATTTAAGGGCACCCCATGGAGTCTAAAATACTCCGCGATAAATAGCCGGGCATAACGAGCGGTATTATAATCGGTACGTATCGGTAGGAAATGTGCCGACTTAGTCAAACGATCAACGATAACCCAAATCGAATCATGAGCATTTTGCGACGTTGGCAAGCCCCTAATGAAATCCATCGATGTACTCTCCCACTTCCACACCGAAATTTCCAATGGTTGCAACAAACCTGTCGGTCGTTGATGATCTATCTTGACCAATTGAGAAGTATCACATTGGGATACGAACTCTGAAATATCCTGCTTCATGCTTAGCCACTAATACTGACGGCTCATGTATTGATACATTTTGTCATTACCCCGATGCACTGCAAACATGGAACCGTGAGATCTTGTCATTACGGCCCGTCTTAAGTCCCCTTCGTCTGGGATAATGAGTCTCCCGTGGAAACGTACCCCACCCTCAGAGCCTATAGAGTAGGATTATGCTCTCCTGGTCAACAACTTGTATATATGGTCCTGGCACCCTTTGTCTCTCCTTTGAGCATCAACCACCCTTTCCATAATAGTGGGCGTGACAGTCAACACCGACATAAACGCCCTAGCAACCGCGTCCTTTTGACTCAACTCCTTCTATTTTGCCTTCCATACTTCCGCTAACTCCCCCTTGGGCTTTCTACTCAAAGCATCCGCCATTACATTCGCCTTGCCCAGGTGATAGTGGATGTCGAATTGATAGTCTTTCACAAACTCTAGCCATGGGCGTTGTCGCATATTTAAATATTTCTATGAAAATAAATATTGCAGCGATTTATGGTCCGTGAAAAGACTAAATTTCTCCCCTAGGATATAATGCCTCCAAATCTTCAAAGCAAAGACTACTGTGGCAAGTTCCAAATCATGCACCGGATGATTCTTTTCATGGGTCTTTAGCTTGCAAGATGCATAAGCAATAGCCCGTCGCTCTTATTGAAGTACACGTCCCAATCCTTGTAGAGATGCGTCGGTAAAGACTAAATATTCCAATCTTGGCCTTGGTAACGTAAGGACTGGAGCAGAATTCAACCTATCCTTGAGCTCGTCAAAAGATGACTGACAAGAATTATCCCAAATAAACCTCACCCCTTTTCGGGTTAAATTTATCAAAGGGCTAGCAATTTTGGAGAAACCCTTGATAAATTGGTGGTAATAACTCGCCAAACCCAGTAAAACTACGATTTCGGTAAGCGTCGTGGGCTGACCCCACTCCCTCACCGCAACCACTTTACTTGGGTCCACCGAAATGCCCTGGGATGTCACAATATGACCCATAAACTGTACTTCCTGCAACTAAAAACCGCACTTCTCGTACTTGGCTTACAATTGGTGATCCTTCAACCTTTACAGGACCAACCGCAAATGAGTAGCATGATCAGATTCTATTTGAGAATACACTAGAATATCATCAATGAACACGATGACAAACTGGTCCAGGATGTCTCGAAATACCCTATTCATGAGGTCCATAAACACAGTAGGAGCATTGGTTAGTCCAAAAGGCATAACCAAAAATTCATAGGACCCATATCTCGTTAGGAAAGCAGTTTTGGACACATCTTGGTCTCGTATCCTCAATTGGTGATACCCCGTCCTCAAGTCTATCTTAGAGAAGTACGATGCTCCCCTAAGTTGATCAAACAAATCATCAACCCGAGGCAACGGGTATTTGTTCCGGATGGTGACTTTATTCAACTCTCTATAGTCAATGCATAACCGGAGAGAACCGTCTCTTTTCTTCATAAACAACACGGGAGCACCCCACGGCGACGTGGTTCGCCTAATAAACCCTTGCTCTAGCAAGTCTTGAATCTGATCCCTCAACTCCCTCATCTCAACAGGAGCCATACGATAAGGAGCTCTTGCAATCGGTCGAGTTCCCGGTGCTAAATCAATTACAAATTCAATATCCCTACTAGGAGGCAAACCAGGTATTTCCCGGAAAACATCTTCAAAGTCTCTAACAACCGGAATAGAATCTAGGGAAATAACTACATCCCGAGAAGTCTCCTCCGCAATACAATACAAGTAAGTGCTAGTACCTCCTTTTAAGGGAGGCATAACCACTAAAACATTTCTTACACCGGAACGGCAAAAACTATACTCTTCCCATATCAATTTACTATCGCATGATACTTCACTAGCCAATCCATACCCAAAAGCACATCATACTCGACCATGTCTAGGACGAGTAAATCGGCCTCAAAGCACAAATTACCAAGAGGTATTCCTATTTGTTTACAAATAAAGATAATGAGTGAACCATCACCCATAGATGACTCAACACTAGTGAAGGTACTCTCTGCAGTTTTATCAACTCTGTAGTCTGAGCAAAACTTCTAGAAATGAACGAGTGTGTCACACCCGTATCAAACAATACACGACCCATGTGCCCCTGAATGAGAAACTTACCCTCTATAGCTGGTGGCGTCGGTGGAGCCGGAGGAAGCATAGCATCCTGAATATGATAAACACACCTATACTGTAGCTGACCCTGCTGTTAAGGGACAACTGGATTAGGTGTCTGCAGTGGTAACTGAACCTGGGGCTATTGTGGGATCCTAGGAAGTTGTGCTCTAATCAAGTGAGCACACATCCTCTTGATATGTCTTGGCTCTCCGCATTGAAAGCATCGATTCGCTGGATTCTCCTGACCTCAACCCCTGTTATTTCTAAACTGCCCGAGCCTTGGCCCGAATGGCCTCTCCCTCCATTTCCACCTCTACCTTCTTGTTGTGATTGCGGTCCACCTTGACCTTGCCTATTTTTATTGCCCCCCTCAATAAACCCACCAAAATGTTGTCTATTTGACAAGTCCCCTTGCTGGGGATCCCTTTTTTTCTACTTATTACCCGAAGATTGGGATGAAGGAAAAACTCCTCCTCCGGTCCCATTTCCTCCAAGTTTTCCCGCTTACCCCATTACTGTAGCCTTCTTGCTACTATGGACATACAATCGATGCTCTTGTTTAAACCCCATTACTGTAGCCTTCTTGCTACTAATGAAGCAATGCCGCATTCATCATATCCCCAAAACTCTACAAAGCTGGATTACCCAACAAATGTTGCCAGATCCTCCAGTTTAAACCCCCCATGAACCTTGATATTTTTCTCTCTTTCGGAGTCACCTCATCCGGTAAAACACTCGCTAACCGGGTGAACTCCTCTTCATATTCCGCAAACGATCTCTCACCTAGCACCACATCCTGAAACTTCCTTCTCATCTTCCTCTGAACTGCAGGAGGGAAGTACTTTCGGTCAAACAAAGCCCAGAAATAATTGATAGTCATGGTATCTCCCCGTTCTGGTGTAGTCATCGACTCCCACCAATGTAACGTAGATCTGACAAGCTTGAAAGTAGTAAAGACTTATTTCCTCTCCTCACTACAATCCACCATTCGAAGATGGCATCGCATATCCTTTTTCCACTGATTAGATCTAATAACATTAAAGCCTCCATCAAATTTTAGGGGATGGCCTTTTAAAAAGGACTCTCTAACTCTCTCCCACGGAGAAGGTCCCGTAGGAGCTGGTACATCCTGAGCCCGTTGCTGTTGAGCTTGTGGTAATTGTTGAACCATAGTGGTCATAGTTGCATTAACCGATTGGGCCACGATATTTGCTACATCAGCAACATTTATAGTTCCCTGCTGCGGTGGCGGTGGAGGACCTACTTCCTCTCCTACAACTCTATTACGTCTCTCTAGGCAACCTCTCTAGGCGGCATCTGAGATGAGGAAACAATAGAGTTTGAATACTTTTCAAAACAATCCATCTTGCCGAAGATCGCAAACATAAGTAACAAAACAGTCCTAACATTAGGCTCTATATCAAAGAACGCTACGGTAGATCGTGACAAGTCCGCATAGATCCTAAAGACTCTAGAACCAGATGCTCTGATACCATCTGTGACAACCCGCTCTCCAAAATAAGGGGTGGCCAGCTCGATACTCCAATATCACAAGAATCATGGATGGAATCAATCTCAGCATCACAACAATATAATAAGATATACGGGATAACCACCCAATATTTCAAAAAATGGGTTGCCAAAAATTTTGTTTTATTATAAGTTACGGAAATAATTTAAACAACCCAATTTGAAAAGAAAATGGAAACCCAAGAAAACCTATATTACATCCACAATAAGTATACAATATGGGGACCGAATATGCTATCGGTCAACAGGTACATACAACGTATTCAACAAGTTTAATTTAAGTTACATTATACATCCATTAAACAGTTACAAAAGTTTGGGCCACATGCCCGAGTAAAAGACCCGATCATAACTAGAGTACAAAAATGAAAGCGTCTACACAAAACATTCCGTAATATCCGCAATGTATCACGGCTCCCAAATACGCCAGGATAGGAATGTCAGAATGGGCGTCCTTGCGACGGAGCACCTGAGCGGATACAATACGTGCACGATAAGAAATTTGAACGGGTCAGGGCCCAGTTTTATATGATCACCAGATGAATAAAAAGTATGACCCTTATGAACAATTAATCATGAATGATAAAGATAGGAATCTAACAACATAATCTCAAAGCATACACTAAGACAATTTAAATGATTATAAATTTTATTTAGTTATGCAAGAGGATATGAATAAACATTATTAATTACAAGCCTCCATCATTTTACACTGTCTCGTTCCATCTTTCCATTCCTTATCAGGAATATAATTATTATCATATGCTCTTTGTGGCTTTCCATTCCTTATCAGCAATATAATATCTATTACACACTCTTTGTGGCATTTGTTATACATCAAGTCCCACTTGATTAAGAATAGTTATATTCATATACATATAACGATTCTAAGACCGCCCGTCCGGGTTTTCCCACAGTGCGCACCCCTAAATGACCATCATCTTCCAGGGCCTATATACCAAGACAACTTGGGTACCAATCGCAAGACGTCGGGAAGCGGCCATATGCTTGCGGGAGAGTCATAATCACACCCGAAATTACCTCTACATTGCAGAAAAATACACAACAACGCTCATATGGCCTAGGACTATATCCACCCTGCATTCATTAGCCAGGGGGCTTCACCTCACGCGCGGACTTCCCTTATGATGGTATTTAGATAGGTGTGCTTAAATAAATTAGTATTTATTATATTAGTCTCATTTTCATTTCCATTTTACATGCGTATGTTTCATTTTATCCGAAACCATAATCATTGAATATTCTCATTAGTATTCATCATAAACTAAGTCCAGAATTATTCTCTAAGAGATCATAATATTCTACAAGTCACAAGGTTTTATATGCCTCAATTGAGCCCCTAAAGTCTCCAAGCATGGGTTTACAACTCCTAGACTCCCAATAATTTCCTAAAGAAAAGAGATGCCCTAACCTCAATTTGTACACCCCCGGAATGAGACCCGTTTAACCCATTTCTAATGTAGGGTAGTGACCCAACTCATCTAAGACTCTAGGATTATAAGTTTACTTCATACAAGAAGCTTCCTAGGTCCTAAGACTAAAGAAAAGGGTTGGAATTGAGCTAAGAAAAATCACTCAAAATTACAGGATTACCGAATCGATTCGCCCTGGCCGAATCGATTCGGACCAGCCGAATCGACGTGAAGAGGAAAACCTGACTTTCTGCATAATTGCCTAATCGATTTGGATAGGCCGAATCTATTTGGTCCACTCAGACATGCACACTGCTCCTGTGGCGAATCGATTCGCCCTGGCCGAATCGATTCTCCCCTGCGAATTGGCCAAGTATGGGTTAAGGGTTATGAACCCTAATTTCCCCAAATCTCATTCCTTCTCCAACAAACCTCATTAATTCAACCCATCAACTAATAAATGCATCTAACTACCATCAATTTACACTAATAAACATATAAATCAACTTCTAAGGGTTCAAAATCTACAAATCCCTCAAAATCCAAAATTTGATAAACTATAACAACTACACAACAATCAATACCATTTATTCATCTTAAACCATATATTAGTAAGTAGAAAACTTGCCTTGATGTTGGAATTTCAAATTCTTGGAAGATGAATGCAAGATCAACTCTTCAATCTTCAATTTCTCTCGTTCCCTCCAAAATTCTCTTCTTCTCTCTTTCTCTCTAGGTTAACAAATGCACTTAAGAGAAATAAAAGGCTTAGCAAGACTAAATCGTAGCATTAGTCTAAATTTTTTAACATAAATGTTTAATACCACATTAAAATGATTCGCAACTACACATTTAAGCTATAACCAGTCAAAAATGCCGGAAATATAAATATACAATATGGCACATATTTTGACAATCTCGCACATTTCGAGACTAACTACGCCCTCCAGATTATCATTTGGAAATTTTATAACTCATTTTAAGTTTCGGTCTCGTTTTAACCATAAATGTCATTTTAAATCTTATGATGCTAGAAAACACAACATGGTGATATTTACTTACACATACAGTAAATATGCAACAATTTAGTAAATAATAACTTTTATCTCATTCAATTAATACTTAATTCATATTCCAACATTATATATAATTACTTCACACCGTAAATAAGTATAAAATTGGTTCTCAAAAGCAAGGGTTGTTACAATAACTTTTTGTATAAAATTTGGGGGAGGATCCGAGTTAAGAAGAAAAACATAAATAGAAATATTAAACCGTCCAATAGATATGAATTTTTTTAGCATCTTCGTCTCGCCTTCAGTTAACACATGTTAAAATTTCAGCCAATTCCAATGGTCCAATCGTCCGTAATGTGTGTTTTACTGTTTGTGTTAGATTAGGATTGAAATTCTTTTAAATATATAAACCTAAAGTGACAGGTATAGGACATTTGAAACACATTTTAGCCTTCTCAAAAATGTAGTACCCTCCCATAATTTCATTCTCTCTCATCTACAAAACTTAAACCCCATTGAACACAACTTTCAACCCAAGTTTTGAAGACTCAAATCGTGTTTTCTCAAGATCGTTCAAGACCGACTCTTTACTGATTTTTTGAGAAGAACGCAACCATCCAATTAGAATTTTCAATTGACTTTTCTACAGGCGTGAATAATTTTATTCTTTCTCTTTAGTATTATGCATTTTAAATATCGCCTAAACATTATATTATATATTTTTCTAAAAATAAACTAGAAACCTGAATTAGGAAAACTGAAATCTGTATCGGGGTTGTTTTCTGAAAAATCTTAATATGAATTAAGACTTATAAACCTTGTGTGCTTAGGGTGGAGGTCGTAGTTTTTATTTAAATGGATATAGATTTTCATGTAGAAATTGTAGTAGCTATATTTAATTAAAAGGGACTTGTGAAATCATATAAAATTACGTTAGTGTGATAAAAGAGAAATTTTGTTGTGTGCACCATAAACTTACATTATGTTGAAATTGTATTAGTTGCATAAAATAAATTTGTGTAATTACGAAAATTGCTTAAACGAATGAAATTAGATTTATTTGTAGTCTTATGAGAAATTGATAGAATTGTTGATATAATGTCTCATGTGACTTATTGATGTAATTATATTTGACGCCACGAAAATGACGAAATATTTGGGTAGTTATGCTATCACCTTAATTTTAAGAGTACTTGCTAGGTATGGGACTAGTATGTATGTCTTAGTTATGGTTAACACTTTCTAGGTATGGGAGTAGTTAGTGTAGACTTTTACGGATGAGATATTCCGGAGTGGGGCCCATTTTTGTGTCATTTTGTTAATTCGATAGTGTAGGCATGAGACTAGGAGGAAATTAATCATAGAGATTCATCCTATATGATAGGGTAGCACGTACTTATATTTTGGAGTCATCTAGGTTTGGGACTAGGGGTAGGTTTGAGGATTTAGGCTCTATATAATTGGGTGGGGCTAATATAAAATAATAAAAAATTGAAAAAATTGAGAATTAATACCTAAGAGAATAAACGGGTATTAAAATGGTTTGGCGCCTCCAATATGTGCAGAGCTAACAATAGGGGTGAACTGGCTATAGCGATGTTGTGTGTTGGCGTCATCAATATGTGTAGGGCTGACAGAATACGAGCGAACTAGCTATAGTGACGTGTCATGTGTGGAACCTCACCAATATGTGTAGGGCTAAAAGAATATGAGTGAACTGGCTATAGTGAGGGGATCGTGTGTGGTGTAAAAAATTTGGGCATGCCAACAATACGTGCAGGATCAGGGAGAGGGTGAACTGGTTATACTGGTGTCGCATAAATTAAAATGAGAAGAATTAATTAAATTAAATTGTAAAAGTTAGTTGAATATTGTTACATGATAATTGAATCTAAATAAAGAGGAGGCCTAGTTATATGGATAGATAGTAATAGTTATTTTTTATTTTGATGTTAATATTTATGTCGTTTAATCTAAAATACTCTATTGTGATGTTTATCATGTATAATGCTACTCTCTGGGTTCCCGGACCCTAATTGGGGAGAGTAGCTAGTATTCATGCGGTGGCTCTGACCCATTACATTGACTAACATTTTAGGTATAACATTGGAGTAGCTCATAGGAGTGATTGGAGATATTTTGGAGATTCGACCGAAGATTTATTTTAAATACTTTAGTAGTTTAGGATTTTTCTATTTCGTCACTCTTATTTATGGATTTAGTGGGCCAATCGGTTTTACAATTTTTTACGGTTTCTGTAAGATATTTATAGTTAGATTATTTCATTTGGGTTTAAATTTATTTAGAGTTGGATATATTTTGGAGATTAGCATGGTGATGGATTTATTATTGCATGAATGGTTATGATTATTGGATCAATTTGATTATTTTCTTGTGGAAATTTTTTAGATGTCTCATATATCTATCACATGCTAAGAATGATAACTTATTTAGTGACGCCCGACGTATTTTGGTGGCGGCCGATACCAAATAGCGCGGGGTGTTACAAATGGTATCAGAGCATGGTCTTAGGTCTCATAGGTTGTGAGTCCGTTTAGCTTCCGCATTACCGATCTTTGATCCCCTTTATTGATTCGTAATGCTTAGGGTGGTAGGTCTAGCATACGTGTTACTTCTATTTCTTGGAGATAAGGAGTTTTGTATTAAGGACGTTGTAGGCATTGAGGTTAGAAAAAGTAATCTTGTTGTGAGGATCCTTAGAGTTGATTTTGAAAATGATATTTATTTGGAATATCGTTAGTATAAAATTTGGGTATATCTAGTATCGATGCTGTGATTTAATTTGAGGATTTAATCTTGCGATGTCCTTTGGGGATATAATCGAGTGGTGATTCGTGAGTGAGCCTGGTATGCCGTTATTTTCATAGTTATGAGCATATATATAGTTAGGATATATATTATATATTTATTCCCGGGGTAAGTGCGTATAGAATTGGGTGCATGGGCACCCAATTATGGTATTATAAGGGTAGGCATATGTAAGTGATATACCCATATATACACAGGGGCCGACCCTTCATTAGGCCCGGACGACCCTCCAAGGGGCCAACCCTTCATTAGGCTCCAGACGACCCTTCGAGGGGCCGACCCTTCATCAGGCTCCAGACGACCCTTCGAGGAGCCGACCCTTCATCAGGATCCAGACGACCCTTCGAGGGGCCGACCCTTCATCAGGCACCAGACGACCCTTCGAGGGTCCGACCCTTCATCAGGCTCTAGACGACCCTTCGAGGGGCCGACCCTTCATCAGGCACCAGACGACCCTTCGAGGGGCCGACCCTTTGAGGGGACGACCCTTCATCAGGATCTAAATGACCCTCCGAGGGGCCGACAGTACGAGGCCTAAATTGGGCCTGACTCACTATCAGAAGGAACTTTGCCCTCGGCCTCGTGTTACAGGCCGAGGGTGACGTTATCACAACGCGTGGTTTGGGAGACGCGTGGAACAGTGCGCGTGAGGCTCCCACGGCACGTGGAAGACCGTTATAATAATATCACCCCCTCACGTGAGGGAATATTATGTCATCATTAGCCATAGGTGGCATCTACAGGTGTCAAAAGGGGATTGGCTAGATCATCATTCACATGCACCATGCATACTTGGAGGGTACACTACACCTCCCAAGACCTATATATACTTGTCATCTACAACCCTACAGAAAACAAAATCAATCAATAATCATAACCCTAACAAAAACTCTGCTTATACACACAGTAAAGAGAGAAAGTGAGCTTATGTGCATTGCATCCAAGGCCATTAGTGCCCATACTTAGTGGCTCACATATGCACAGTGGATGTAGGCCAAATTGGCTGAACCACTATACATCATTGTCTGATTCCTCTTATACTCATCTCCTTCTACACACTTACACACTTATACACTTACATCACTATGGCTGCCATGGTTACTATTATTTGAGCTCATCATCACTTATCCGGTGGTGCTGGATTTCAGCATCATCAGTTTAGCGCCGTCTGTGGGAACGAGAAGACGTCTCTTCCTTGAATACAGCTTGACCTCACTAGGCACTCTGGTTGTGAGCCTGAGAGGAGATGTTTCACCATTGAAAGAGACCCACTAAGGTTCTCAAGCTCACCAGTCTTTTTTCCAGTTCAGCTCTTCATAGCTCAAACATATGGCACCGGAGATGCCACCACCACCACTTCCCCCACCGGATGATGGAGGAGGACCCAGTTCCAGTTAGCCACCACCTCAGTCTGAGATGGCTGATGTGGTGGCAGCCTTAAAGTCTCTGGCAGCGAGCCAGCGGATCATGCAGGAGCAGTTCACGGCTCTGAGCCAGAACATACTAAGACCACCAGGGGTCTCGCCTGAGATGATTACTCCTGTAGCAGCCCCAGGACAGCATGAGGCTAGGGGACCACCCCAGGCACCACGCAAAGACCTGTCGCCCCCTCAGTGGCGTAGGGATGTTGCTGACCCCCGACATCTATGCCTGGGGAGGCAATGAAACCCTTGCCCTGAAGATAGGTATGATGATCTGGAGGGGGAGGAAGCCCCCATAGAATGCTAGGAGCCGTATGAGGTCTCCAACAATACCGTACGACCTCTCCAGGAGAGCAGAGGGAAGTGTGGAAGGAAAAATCCTGACGATCGCCCGAGAGGCTCTGTTTTCGATCTCCTGAGCAGGGGATCAGCATTTGAGAGGCTGGGCCCAATGAATGACCTGAGGGAAAAATTGTCTAGATCAAGGAGTGCTGTGAGGTCCAAAAAGGAGGCGGCTGATGGCCGACCCCATGGGGGCCGACCCCAAGGACGGGACGACGGTCAGAGGGACGCCAACAGCCGA
Source organism: Sambucus nigra (assembly GCA_949130495.1). Classification (NCBI taxonomy): domain Eukaryota; kingdom Viridiplantae; phylum Streptophyta; class Magnoliopsida; order Dipsacales; family Adoxaceae; genus Sambucus; species Sambucus nigra. The sequence continues at coordinate 124,088,553 of OX422209.1, forward strand.
CATAGGCCAGCCGCGGCAGAACCCTCAGTCCATCTCAAAGAAGCGGCAGGGGATAACATTGACCAAGCCGACCCTACGAGGCCTTGGAATGACTCGATCTAGCGACTGGAGGATAAGATCGGTGATATACTGAAAAGTCACGACCCTCTTCAGAGGGGATACACCATAGGCTCACCCTTTGTGGCGAAGATAGTCAACTTCCCTACGCCATCAAAGTTCAAGCCACCTGTGGTCACCCCAAGATATGACGGGAGCACCAACCCTGTCCACCATGTTAAGATGTATCAATCAACAGCAGACATATACTCTATCTCATATGAGATGAGGTGTCGTGCCTTCTTTGGTACCCTGACTGGGGCTGCACATGTCTTGTACACGTCTTTTCCAAAAAATTCCGTTGAAAACTTTAAGCAGTTGGCAGACCGGTTCATCCATAACTTTTTCTTTGGGATGAGGCCACAGAAGAAGACCACCTACCTGCTCTATGTTAAGCAGGGAAAGAATGAGGGTCTGAGGGACTACATAGCCATATTCAATAAAGAGAAGCTGGAGGTGGAAGACTATGAGGAGAGCATAGCTATGACAACCCTGATTGGAGGACTCCAAAAGGGGAAGCTGTTAAGGAAGATTGCTGAAGACCCCCTAGGACGATGGATGAATTACTGTCAACAGCAGGAAAGGTGATGAACGTCGAAGATGCGATGGCCGCAAAGTACGAAGATGAAAAAGGAGGCGCTAGTGGGGGTAAATACCCTAAGAAGAACAAAGAGGGGAAGAAGAGGTCTACGGACGACAAGTTCACTGGTTACACCCCACTAACGGTCAGCTGTGAACATATTCTCAATAAAATAAAGAGTGACCGATCCTTGAAGTGGCCTGAGAAGTTGAGGGCCGACCCCAACAAGAGGAACAAGAACCTGTGGTGCGAATTTCACCAAGACCACGACAACATAACAGACAAATGCTTTGCTCTGAAAGATGAGATTGAGAAGATGCTGAAAGAAGGGAAGCTCAGAAAGTACGTCGACAAAGGTGCCTTCAATAGGGGCCGAGGAGATGACCCCAGAAAGAAGCAAGGCGACGCATGTAGAGAAGGTCCTCAAAAAAGAAGGGACGACCCTTTTGGTGATGAGGACGACCCTGACCTCCCGTCGAGAGACGACCAAGGCCCTATCAAGAGGCTTAATATAATCTCGCTCGGGGTGGGAATGATCTCCGGAGGTCTAGAAGGAGGAGGGTCTGAGGTCGCTGATAGGAAGGCCCATGTGGCTGAGGCCAAGGCAGTGACGTAGACGGTACACTCAACCTCTCTAGAGGTCAAGTCAGAAAAGAGGAAGAAGGTCGATATGGACACTCTGATAGTGGGGTTCTCAAGAATGGACTTTAAAGGCCTCCTAGCCCCACACAACGACCCACTCGTCATTACAACTAGGGTGCACGGGTGTGAGGTGCCGAGGATATTGGTCGACGGGGGCAGTTCTGCAGATGTAATGTTTTAGCCGTGCTTCAAAGCCTTAGGTCTCAACTGTGCTAGACTCATCCCATACCATCATCCATTGATTGGGTTCAGTGGGGAAAAGGTTCATCCCCTTGGAGTGTATGAGGCCGATGTCAGGATGGGGGACGAGTGGTCGAGATGGCTGACCAAGAAGGTCAGTTTCTTTGTAATGGATGAACATGTGTTTTTGGCCTACAACATCATACTGGGGCGTGTAGCCCTTAAGGGGTTTGAAGCTGTGCCGTCTACAGTCCATCAGATGATTAAATTTCCTACCCCTTACGGGGTGGGGGAAGTTCAGGGAGACAAGACGACAGCGCGAGAATGTTACTACAACTCCGCTGAAGAAAGAGAGGCACACAAGAGGGCTACAACCACTTACAATATTGATACCCTAGACCCTAGGGATGAGACGAAGCTAAAGAAAGGAGAGGCCACAGAAGAGGTAGAATCCATCATCCTCGATGAGGATGACTCGAAAAAAATCATCCAAGTCGGCAAGTCTCTGAAGCCCAATATCAAGGAAGACCTCATTAAACTGTTGAGGAGAATACGAAGCATCTTTGCGTGGAGTCATGTAGATATACCGGGGAACGACCCTGGAATCATGTGCCACAAGCTCAATGTAGTAGAGGGAGCAAAACCGATAAAGCAGAAGAGGAGAATTTACTCTAGAGAAAAGTATGAGGTCATAAGGGATGAGGTCAAAAAATTAGAAGATGCTGAATTTATCAGAGAGGTCATCTACCCTGAATGGCTGTCCAATGCAGTTATTGTCCCAAAGGACAACGGGAAGTGGAGAATGTGTGTGGACTTCACCGACCTCAACAAGCACTGTCCCAAAGACAGCTTCCCTCTCCCCCGCATTGACCAGATGGTAGACGCTACCACAGGCCACGAGCTCATGAGCTTTATGGATGCCGATTCAGGGTACAACCAGATCTTCATGCACACTGAAGACGCGGAGAAGACAACCTTCATTACTGACAAGGGGACATACTATTATACGGTCATGCCCTTTGGCCTAAAAAATGCTGGGGCAACGTAGCAGCGCCTCATAAATAAAATGTTCGAAGACCAAATTGGGAAGTCTATGGAGGTCTATGTAGATGACATGCTGACTAAGAGTTTGAAGGTAGAGGATCATGTGGCAGACCTGGAGAGGACCTTTAATACGATGGCCAAATACCAGATGAAGCTTAACCCGGTCAAGTGTGTCTTCGTGGTCGGAGCAGGGAAGTTCTTGGGGTTCATTGTCAACCAAAGAGGCATCGAGGCAAATCCTGAAAAGATACAGGCCCTTGTTCAGATGAAGACCCCCATGTCCATTAAAGACGTTCATACACTCACAGGGAGAGTTGCTGACTTGAACAAGTTCGTGTCTAGGGCCACAGACAGGTGTCTACCATTCTTCAAAATTCTCAGGAAAGCCTTCGAATGGAGTGAAGAGTGTGATGAGGCCTTCAACGAGTTAAAATCATACCTGGGGTCTCCCTTGCTGTTGTCACGGCCCGTGCAGGGTGAACGACTTTATGTATACCTCGCCATCTCAGAGTCAGCCATCAGTACAGCCATTATGAGAGTTGAAGACGGAGTACAGAAGATTGTGTATTTTAACAGCAAGGCACTCCAGGGGGCAGAACAAAGATATCCAAGGATGGAAAAGTTGGCCTATGCCTTGATCCATGCATCGAGAAATATGAAGCCATACTTCCAGTCCCATACAATGGTCATCCTCACTGACTCTCCCCTTAGGCAGGTTTTGCACAAGCCTGAAAAAGCAGGGAGGTTAATGGCCTGGGCTATAGAGCTGGGGGAGTTTGACATAGTGTATCAGCCTAGGACGACCATTAAGGGGAAAGCATTGGCAGAATTCATGGCAGAGTTTACTTGGGAAGATGATGAAGCCGAGGGTGAGAGCCTCGAGAAGATAGATACCCGACAAGGTGAGCTCACCGACACACCTGCAGATAAGGCTGAGACAAGCACCGCTAGAAGGAAAATGGCTAAAAATGAGGAGGGAAGATATCTCTTTAGACAGGGGTCACTCACTGAGGGAAGTTTCTCGAAAGAACATACCGTGTGGAGTCTCTTCATCGATGGGTCCTCTTGCAAAAGCGGGAGCGGCACTGGATTAATAGTATCAGCACCCGACGGCACAGACATTGAGTATGCCCTGAGGTTCAACTTTAAGGCCTCCAATAACAAGGCCGAATATGAGGCCTTGATAGCAGGCCTCTCCTTGGCCAGATCTCGTAGAGCCGGGCAGATTTTGGTTCATAATGATTCGAGGCTAGTAGTGAATCAGATACTAGGAGCCTACGAGGCCAAGGACGAGAGGATGGCTAGGTACCTTGAGAAGGTGCGGTCATTACTGAAGAGCTTGAGAGAAGTAAAGTTGAAGAGGATACCGAGGCCCGATAATAGTGGAGCTGACGCCCTTGCTAGGTTGGCCTCGGCGACTAGGACGGATATCCGGAGGACAGTCCCGGTGGAAATTCTGCTTCGACCAACTATCGAAGATGCTGGGGGAACACTTTACAATTGCCTGAATATTTCTTAGTAAGCTTCATGGATGGACCCTCTAATCAGATACATCAAAGAGGGAGAGATGCCATAAGCAAGGCAAGAAAGGAGGAAGCTGAGATACAGGACTGCAAAATTCACTATCATCGGATACACTTTGTACAAAAAGGGGTTTTTGCTCCCCTTACTTAGGTGTGTGCACCCCTATGAAGTCCCTTCCATTTTGTAAGATGTGCACGAAGGATCATGCTCAAGCCACATTGGGGGCAGATCCTTAGCGAAGAGGGTAATCACCCAAGGGTACTGGTGGCCGACCTTGGGGAAAGATGCCACGGCATATGTAAAAATGTGTGATAAATGCCAAAGATTTTCCACCATCCCTCACCAACCCCATCAGCCTCTTACCTCCATTACATCCCCATGGCCATTTGCAGTATGGGGGATCGACCTAGTAGGACCCTTACCAAGGGCAGTCAATAACTATCGGTTCCTCATCGTAGCAATTGACTATTTCTCAAAATGGGTGGAGGCCGAACCGATGGTCACGATTACAGAGCAGAAGACCTTCCAGTTCATTTGAAAAAATGTTATATGAAGATATGGTCTCCCCAACACCCTCATCTCGGATAACGGGACTCAATTCAAGAATACCTCTCTATAGAAGTACTGTGAAAGGGTGAGTATCAAAAAATTCTTCTCTACCCCGAGCTGACCTCAAGCCAATGGGCAAACAGAGGTTACAAACAGGACAATCCTTGATGGAATCAAGAAGAGGCTTGAGGAGGTAAAAGGAAGATGGGTCGAGGAGTTATATGCCGTGCTGTGGGCATACAGGACGACAGTGAGGACCTCTACCGGAGAGACCCCATTCATGCTAGCTTATGGCTCAGAAGCCGTCATCCCCACCGAGATTGGGTTTCCTACTCATAGGGACCAAATGTATGACCCCCCAGAGAAATACAGAAGAGAGGAGACTCGACTTAGACTTGATTGAGGAAAGAAGGGAAGACACTGAGATAAGGCAAGCTTCTTACCAGCAAAGGAATGCAAGGTTTTACAATCAGAGAGTTAAGCAGAGACCAATTGTAGTAGGGGACTTGGTCCTTAAAAAGACTTGGCAGAAGCCCAACAAGCTCCATCCTAATTGGCATGGCCCATATAGGGTCATCGATGAAGTCGTCCCTAGGACCTATAGACTAGAAAACCTATAAGGGAACCCTTTTCCAACCCCTGGAATGCAGATCATTTGAAGAAATACTATCAGTAGTTTTGTAAAGTCCTATCGGACGACAGTTGTAATAGGTGTTGCTCCAACAGAACACTTTGAAAATTAATGAGAAATATCGGTGTTTCCTCTCATCTTGTGTTTATCAGTTCTATTACGTATGGGATCATCTTTGGAGAATGACCCTCGGCTATAATGAGGGTCAATGTAGGGGACGACCCCTCCATCACCCTCAAGAAAGACGAGGGGGAACTTCATTGAAAAACCATTAAGGTGGTAAAAACCACCCTCGGTTATAATGAGGGTCAATGTAGGGGACGACCCCTCCATCACCCTCAAGAAAGATGAGGGGGAACTTAATTAAAAACATCATTAATTTGGTGGAATCCACCCTCGGCTATAATGAGGGTCAATGGAGGGGCGACCCCTCCATCGCCCTCAAGAAAGACGAGGGGGGACTTGATTAAAAACCATTAAGTTGGTTAAAAACCACCCTCGGCTATAATGAGGGTCAATATAGGGGACGACCCCTCCATCCCCCTCAAGAAAGACGAGGGGGAACTTAATTGAAAAACCATTAAGGTGGTAAAAACCACCCTCGGCTATAATGAGGGTCAATGTAGGGGACGACCCCTCCATCACCCTCAAGAAAGACGAGGGGGAACTTAATTGAAAACATCATTAATTTGGTGGAATCCACCCTCGGCTATAATGAGGGTCAATGTAGGGGACGACCCCTCCATCACCCTCAAGAAAGACGAGGGGGAGCTTAATTGAAAAACCATTAAGGTGGTAAAAACCACCCTCAGCTATAATGAGGGTCAATGGAGGGGACGACCCCTCCATCGCCCTCAAGAAAGATGAGGGGGGGACTTGATTAAAAACCATTAAGTTGGATAAAAATCACCCTCGGCTATAATGAGGGTCAATGTAGGGGACGACCCCTCACCCTCAAGAAAGACGAGGGAGGGGGCTAGTGATATTGCCAATCCAAAAACATCACAGTGCAAATTATATAAGAGAGAAGTATGGAAGACAGAAAGAGGCATTATATTACAGAATGATGTTTTTTCTACAAAAGTAAAGTACAAAAATGGAGTACATAAAGAGGGTATTGGCTACAAACATCCACCCTATTGAGAAGCATCAAAGGTCAGGGTCTCAACATCAATAAGAGGAGTATCCTCAATGACCAAGATAGGCCGATCCTCTGACGTGCATGTGCCTTCTACATGCTGAGATTCCACTTGAGATAAGGCTTCAGCAATGAGGGGATCATCCAGCTGAACTGCTTCAAGAGAAGGTCGAACAGACGACACTGCATCAGTGAACTTTAAGATGACCCACCGACAGACCGTCCTAATTCCCCTCTCCAAGTATTCAAGGCTGAAGCCTTGAAATTCGTCCGAGAGTTTATAGGCCTCCACAGCATCGGCCTCGGCTTTCTTGACAACCGCCTCAAGATCGGTCTTATGCTGAACCTCTAAGTTGATCAAGGCTTCATCCTTCTCCTTTATAAGTAGGTCCTTGGCCTGCTAGTCGGCATCATGCTGTCTCGTCAGCTCATCCAACACCCTGGCATGCTCAGTCCTGACACTCTCCAGTTCAGCCCTTGCAGTCTCGAGCTCTATTTGCAGGTTGACGTTATGCTGAATGGCCCTCTCGGCTTCATGAAACTTTTGTTGATTCTCAGCCATCCACTTAGTGGCCGAGGTAAAGGCACAGACAGACTGCACAGAAAAAGACACTTGTTAAGAGTCTGAGGAAACAGTCAGTGAAAAATTCAAATAAGGAGATGAAGTAAAAATAAATACCTGAGCCAGTGTGTGCAGACCATAGTCATACACCTTGGCTGGGGGCATTTTAGATAAGAAATCATAGTCAGCGACCGAGGGCGCAGAGAACATAGAGGCTTTGGCTGCCCTCAGATTGGCAATCAGGGAGGATGGCTCGGCCTTTAGAAGCGCCAAGTTCTGGGACCCAAAGGCCCCCATGTTGGAAGATGAACCAGCCCCCTCAGACGACTCTACCCTCAGTCTCGACCTTGAATCCGGTCGAGGGTCAACAGGAGTTTCAGGCTCTTTCCTTTTGTGGCTATCAGCAGTCGGCTCAACAACCGTCGGCCCCACGACCTTCGTCTTCATCGGAGCTTGCTGAGGCTCCTTGACTTTCTTTTTGCCTAGACCTGATAGTAAGCTGGGAGCAGTCATTTCCCAAAGTTAATTCGATATGCCAGAAGGACGACCTGAAAGGAGGATGACACGTCAGAAAAATGCAGAGGCAATGATGAAACACTTGAAAAAAGTAAAGAATGGGAAACATTAAGTATAACTCACATAGTTCTGTCAGGGGGCCAACCCTCAGACCAACTTCCTTGAGGAACTGAGAGGTCATCAAATCTTCAAACTTTGGAAGTTCACCCCCTCTCCCTCGTCCTCTCAGATATTCAGCTATGTCTTTCTCTTCCAGACTAAGTTTAGGGTCTGACCTGGCCTTTATTGAAGGGTTAGACCATATTCTGAGAACCCTCGAACCATCGAATACAGGTTATGCCTCGGCAGAGAACTCCCACTCTCCGAAGACAAAGAAGAATCTCTTCTTCCAATCGTGGTTGGAGGTTTGTGCCACGTGGAGAAGTTTTTTGTCAGACCTCCTCGCCCCCAGGTGATAGTACCCGGGCTATTTGGACGAGGAGGTGATGTTGTAACAGGCTAAGAATACGTCGGCCAAGGGCTCATCAGTGAAAGCGTTCTTCCACAGGGAAATGTAGCCAAGGATTGTCGTCCTAGAGTTGGGAGGAAGTTGAGAGGGGGCAACGCCGAGGGATGACAGGATATCCACGACAGCAGGATGTAGAGGGAATCTGACACCAACCTTGAACATTTGTTCATATACTGCAACCTCTCCCTCTTAACCCTCTCAGACCCTCTCAGACTCAGAGGGAACCCTCATAGTTATACTGGGGGACACTCCATAGGCATGACTCCACAATAAGAGGTCACATTCCTTGACTGAGGAGATATAGGATGAGGCATGGGAGGTGTCAACCCGGTCAACATCCGAGTCCTCACCCTCATCCTCTGTTCCCTCTCCCTCGGCCTCATCACCTGTCAGATACCTCTGGGGAAAATCCATCTGGAAGGCATGTGGAGATAGAGTAGTCACATGGACGGCCTCGGAAGAAACCATACCCTCAAGCTGTCGACCTGGGCTCAGATCAGGCGTCTATCTTCTCCCAGAAGAACCAGCGCCAGTTGGCAACGCCCTCTCATCCATCTCTCTAGAATAACTCTCGGCTGGACGATAAGATGACCCACAAGACTCAGATGGATCAAATGGTTTTATTGTGGCAAGAGGAATAGGAAAGATGGGTCGTACCCAATTAGGGTCAGCCCCTCGTCTTCTCTCCTCCTCTTCCTCTATTCGTCTGATCTCAACAAATAACTTCTCTATCAGGGAAGGGAATTCCTCAGCTAAGCCGTAAAGCCTCCTAAGCATTAAGGGGGAGACCCTACACTTAGATGAATTTCTAAGCTAACTACAAACAAGTTTGCAATTGACCAAACTGTACTTTTGGATTGAAACAAAAGAAATCAAGTGTTTTAATCAAGAACACTCAAGAACCAGTCGCCGGAGAAGACGCCAGAAAAGTTATGAAACACCCTAAGGAAAATCCAACCCTGCAAGCCTAAAATAAGAAAGAAAGCAAGAAATGAAGGTAAAGAGGACACTAGGGCAGAGGGATTACCTGAGAGGGAAGAGCGAGACTGCCAAACTCGAAATGTTGAAAATTACAGAAATGGTGGTTTGTTTGCTGAAAATCTAGAGAGAGAGAGGACTTGGGCGCGAAGAAGAAGAAGAAAGAGAGAGACTTCAAAAATCTGTTTAAATATCTTGCCAATGAGTGGGCCCACTCACCAATACAGAGCACACCCCACGAGGAGGGCATTATTAGGGCACAAAGCCCTAGGTAAAGTGTGCAGCCACCATGCCCTGGAAACTAGAACGACAATGAGTACCTCCTTAGGTGTCATATCAGCTTAACATGTGTCACTCATCCAACTGATTACACACCTATCTCAATTACAATGCTATCCCTCAGTCATCTCAACAACATCTATGGATAAGGGCTGGGGGGTAATTGATATACCCATATATACACAGGGGCCGACCCTTCATCAGGCCCGGACGACCCTCCAAGGGGCTGACCCTTCATCAGGCACCAGACGACCCTTCGAGTGGCCGACCCTTCATCAGGCACCAGACGATCCTTCTAGGGGCCGACCCTTCATCAGGATCAAGACGACCCTTCGAGGGGATGACCCTTCATCAGGCTCCAGATGACCCTCCGAGGGGCCAACAGTACGAGGCCTAAATTGGGCCTGACTCACTATCAGAAGGAACTTTTCCCTAAGCCTCGTGTTACAGGCCGAGGGTGACGTTATCACAGTGCGTGGTTTGGGAGACGCATGGAATAGTGCGCGTGAGGCTCCCATGGCACGTGGAATACCGTTATAACAATATCACCCCCTCACGTGAGGGAATATTATGTCATCATTAGCCACAGGTGGCATCTACAGGTGTCAATAGGGGATTGGCTAGATCATCATTCACATGCACCATGCATACTTGGGGGGTACACTACACCTCCCAAGACCTATATATACTTGTCACCTACAACCCTACAGGAAAAAAATCAATCAATAATCATAACCCTAACAAAAACTCTGCTTATACACACAGTAGAGAGAGAAAGTGAGGTTATGTGCATTGTATCCAAGGCCATTAGTACCCATACTTAGTGGATCACACACTCACAGTGGATGTAGGCCAAATTGGCTGAACCACTATACATCATTGTCTGATTCCTCTTATACTCATCTCCTTCTACACACTTATACACTTATACACTTACATCACTATGGCTGCCATGGTTACTATTGTTTGAGCTCATCATCACTTATCCGGTGGTGCTAGATTTCATCATCATAGTAAACCTTATTTTATTTGCGTGACTTTACTTTTGAAGCTTACGCTTTATAGAATTTCGAGGACAAATTCCTGTATTAGTGGTGGAGTATGTAACATCCCGTGATTTTTGAGCCGTAAAAGTCTTTGTTAAATTAAAATTTTTGAAAAAATAATTTTTGGAATCTATTTAATTTTGGTATGTAAAAAGGTTGGTATTTATATGTAAAAATAAGGTTTTAAGTGGAGTTTAAATCTGGATTAAAGTATGAAAATTATAACTTTTTATATAAAAATTGGAGGAGCATCCGACTTAAGGAGAAAAACATAAATAAAAATATTCAATTGTCCAATAGATATGAATTTCTTTAGCAGTTTCGTCTCGCCTTCAACTACAACATATTAAAATTTCAGCCAATTCCAATGGTCTGATCGTCCGTATTATTTTTTTAGTATTTGCTTTTGAATAAGACTCAAATTCTTTTTGGTATATAAACATAAAGTGATGGGTTTAGGACATTTAAAACATATTTTAGAATTGTAAAAAAACATTAGCCTCCCATAATTTCATTCTCTCCTATCGACAAATCCTACACCCCATTGAACACAAGTTTCAACCCAAGTTTTGAAGGCTCAAACCATGTTTTCTCAAGATCATTCAAGAATGAGTCGTTACTGATTTTTCGAGAGGAGCGCAACCATCCTATTAGAGTTTTGAATTCACTATTCTACATGCATGAATACTTCTATTATTTCTCTTTTGTATTATGCATTTTAAATATCACTTAAACATTAAATTATATGTTTTTCTTAAAATAATATCGAAACCTTAATTAGGTAAAGTGAAATCTATATTGGGGTTGTTTTATGAAAAATATTAATATGAATTAAGACTTATATCCCTTATGTTCTTAGGGTAGAGGTTGTATTTTTTTATAATTAATATGAATGTAGATTTTCATGTATAAATCATGGTAGTTTTATTTAATTATAAGGGACTTGTGAAATCACATAAAATAATGTAAGTGTGATAAAAGGATTTTTTTTTGTGCGCCATAGACTTTAATGATGTTTAAATTGTATTAGTTGCATAAAAGAAGTTTGTGTAATTATGAAAATTGATTGAACGGATGAAATTAGATTTATTTGTGATCTTATGAGAAATTGGTATAATGTCTCATGTGACTTATTAATTTAATTATAATTGACACATCGGGAAAGACATAATTTTTTAATAGTTATGCTCTCACCTTAATTTTAGGAGTACTTTCTAGGTATGTGACTAATAAGTATGTCTTAGTTGTGATTACCACTTTCTAGGTATTAGAGTAGTTACTGTAGATTTTTATGGCTGAGATATTCCGGGGTGAGGCTGATTTTTATAACATTCTCTTGATTTGATAGTTTAGGTGCAAGACTAGGAGGAAATTAATAGTAGAGATTCATCTGTATGATAGGGTAGGACATATTTATGTTTTGGAGACCTCTAGGTACAATACTAGAGGTAGGTTTGCGGATTTATGCTCTATAAGAGGGTGTGGTTTATATAAAATAATGAGAAATTGAGACTTGTTACCTATGATAATAAACGTGTATTAAAATGGGTTGACACCGGCAATATAGGCAGAGCTAATAATAAGGGGCGAACTGGTTATAGTGAAATTGTTGTGTGTTTGCATCACCAATATGTGCAGGAATGATAGAACACGAGCGAACTGACTATAGTGATGTGATGTGTCGTGTGTGGAACCTCAGAAATATGTGCAGGGCTTATAAAATATGGGCGAACTAGATATAGTGAGGGGATTGTGTGTGGTGTAAAAATTTTGAGCGTGCCAGCAATATGTGTAGGACCCTGGAGAGGGTGAACTGTCTATATTTATGTTGCATAAATTAAAATGATTGGAATTAATTAAATTAAATTCTAAAAGTTAGTTGAACATTGTCACATGATAATTGGACCTAAATAAAGCAGTAGCCTAGTTATGTGGGTAGATAGTGATAGCTATTTTTTTATTTTTCTTGTAATATTTATCTCGTTTAATCTAAAATATTCAATTATGATGTTTATTATGTATAATTCTACTGTCTGGGTCCACAGACCCTCCCACGGACCTTAATTGGGGAGAATATCTAGTATTCATGCGGTGGGCTCTAACCCATTATGTTGACTAACATTTCAGGTATAGCGTTGGTGTAGCTCATATGAGTGATACGATATATTTTTGGAGATGCGACCAGAGATTTATTTTAGATGCTTTAGTACTATAGGATTGTGTTCTATTTCGTCGATTTTATTATGAGACTTTTATTTATGGATTTAGTGCTCAATCGGTTCTATAATTTTTTACGGTTTCTGTCAAATATTTACAGTTAGATCATTTCATTTGAGTTTATCTATATTTAGAGTTGGAATTTTTTTGGGATTAGCATAGTTACGGATTTTATTATTGCATGAATGGTTATGATTATTGGATCAATTTAATTATTATCTTGTGAATTTGTTTTATATGCATCATATATCTATCACATCCTTGAAGGGACATGGAATTGAAAAAATTTCAGTGCACAACTAATCATTTATCAATAACTTGTTATTAAGCATTAAAAATTGGAATATTTGTAATACAATTACAAAGTTGGGTTACAATTACCAGTGCTTACTAAAAAAAATAATCTCAATCCCATTCCATAAGATGTGTCCTTTACCAAATCTCTCTTTAGTAAGAGAGTCAGCTATATTCTTATTTGTTCGAACATATATAATATTAATAACTCCATCAATTATAATTTTTTTGACACATTCATGTTATATCAACTCTATTAGTTATTGTATATTTGTTTCAAGATTTTTCATTACATACTTTGTTATATGCACTAAACAATGTATCTTACCTATTAAAATACAAAGAAAGAGATGGGATTGGTTTTAGTCACAACTTTATGTCCAATAATAAATTTTGTAGCTATTTTTCTTCTTTTCTGGATGCTCCAATGCTATAAACTCATATTGCATTATTGAATGTGTAATGTAAGTTTGTTTCTTAGATTTCCAAGATACCACTCCACCCAACAAGGTGAATATCTATCCAGATGTGGATTTATTATCATTTGCATTAGTTACCCAACTCGCATTAGAGTACCCTTTAAGCACTGTTGGAAAGTCACAGTAAAATAGACCAAATTCTTTTGTCTTCTTGAGGTATCCAATTATCCTCCTAATTGCTTTCCAATGATCCACACTTGGGTTATTGGTGTATCAATTTTTTTTCTTAGAAGCCCAAGATACTACCCCACCTGGCACGGTGAATATTCATCATGATGTAGATTTATTATCACTTGCATTATTTATCCAACTAGCATCAGAGTACACTTAAAGCACTGCTGTAAAGTCATAGTAAAATAGACCTACTTTTTTAGTCTTCTTGAGGTAAACAATTATCCTCCCAACTGCTTTCCAATGATCCACACATGGGTTATTAGTGATCTTGAGATTTTACCTTCTGCAAATGTAATATCTTGCCTTGTACAATGCATTGCATGCGTTAAACTTCCAATTGAACTAGCATATTCATGTTACACAACTACTCTAACAAGAATTTTCTAATAATATGTACTAGAATCATATGGGGCATTTTTTTCTTTTATTTTCAAATGATTGAATTTAAGAAGAACTTTGCCAATGTTATGAGATTGACATAATGCATAACCCCCACTATGTTTATTAACCTTAATACCTTACATAGTATCTACTTCATTAAGCTATTTCGTCATAAATTGTGAAGTAGGATACTTTTTAGTCTCAAATACATCTCTCATGTTTGTACCAAAAATTAATAAGTCATCAACATATTGACCAATAATTACACAATAATCTAGGTGAATTTAGAATAAATGCACTTATCAACATTTGTATGTCTGAAACCATTTGAAAGAAGGATTGTATCAAACTTTTCATACCATTGCTTTGGAACTTATTTCAACCCATAAAGTGACTTAATTAATTTACAAACTTTCTATTTATTTCCACGCAAAACAAACCTTTCGGATATACCTCTTCATCTAGGTCACCATTCAAAAATGTTGTTTTATCATCCATTTGATGCACAAACAAATGATAAAGAGATGCAATTTCCATTAAAACATGTATGGATATAATTCTAGCAATAAGTGTGTGAGTATTAAAATAGTCTGTTCCTTCCCTTTATTTAGTAACTTTTTCTACCAATTAAGCCTATAGGGTTTGAATAGAACCGTTGACATTATATATTTTTTCAAAATACCCACTTACTACTAATATGTTGTTATCCTTATGGAAAGCCCACTAAAACCCATGTTTGATTTGATGGAATGGAATCCATCTCATCATTAATAGATTCTTTCCAAAAAGAAGCATCTTTTGAGGTCATTGCTTCATTAATGGTTCTAGGATCTTCTTCTACGTTGAGTAAGATAGGTATTTTATTAAGACTATTTTATATCTCCTTCAATAACAAGGTTAAGTCTTAAGATGAAATAAAATCAGGGCCAAAACATTTTTCTTTTATAGTACGCTGATTTCTCCTAGGTTCTATTTTTGTTTCGGATTCCTTCCTTTTATCATTAATTGATGAACAACGAATCAAACTGTGGATGCTTTAGGGATGACATCTAATTTAGGAAAAAAATATTTTTAAAACTCATTTTTAATAAATTTAACATCTCTCGATTCAATTAAAACATTAGAATTTAAGTCAAATGACCTATATGCTTTAGAATTTTCTGTGTATCCTATAAAGACATTTTTAATTCCTCTAGCACCCAACTTTGAAATTTTTAGGTTATGAACTCTATAGAAAGTCAAACAACCCCAGACCCTTAGCAAGTATAGATTTGGTTTTCAATTATTCCACAACTCGTATAGAGAAACATGTATTTTCATTGATGGAATTCTGTTATGTAAATGACAAGCGATGAGAAGAGCTTATCCCCATAAATTTTTTGGTAATTTTGAATTAATCAACATAGAGTTAATCATATTAGTAAGAGTCTTATTCATCCTTTCAGCGAAACAGTTTTGTTGGGGAGTAAAAGGGCAGTTTTGTGATGTATTATTCCATGTTCTTCACAAAAAGAGTCAAATTCATTTGGAAAATACTCTCCCCATCTATCATACGAAGAGTTTTAATTTTCTTTTCCTTTTGAATTCCAACTTTAGCCTTAATCCATTTAAACATTAAAAAGGATTCATCCTTATATCTTATAAGGTATACATTTGTGAATTTAGAACAATCCTCAATGAATGTAATAAAGTATCTTTTTTTCGCCTATAGTTAATAAGATATCACATTCACATATATCCAAATGAACTAATTATAATAATTTAGTATTTATTCAACTTTAGGAAAAGATCTTTTTGTTATTTTTGATTGAATACAGATTTCACGTTTATGATAAGAAGTATAATGACAAGGTATTAATTTATGCTTAGACATGTATGTCAACGATTTAAAATTTAAGTGCGCTAATCTATTATGCTAAACACCAAAAGACTCAACCCTATAAGCAGAATTATTCATATTATTAATAACAATACCGAGTTTGAACATTCCATCACAATCATACCGCATCCCAAAAAATGCCCCATTTTTGGACAAAATTAACTTATCGGACTCAAAGACGACTTTGATGCCTCTTTTATAAAGCAGACTTGTAGTCACTAAATTTTTTCGAATTTCTAGTACATGTCGAACATTTGTGAATGTCAATTTCTTCCCAGATGTGAATTATTTTCCAGCCTTTCCTTTTCCCAAAACCTTGGTAGAATTATGATTCCCATTAGAACCTCTTGACCATTTTATCCTTTTTCCTATGTGGAGTACAATGATTTACAAACATGTACGGTAGTCCCAGAATCGAGCCACCAATTAGAGGACTTCGTTATTATCTCCATGGTCAGTTCGATAATCATACCAATTTGCATATTCGATACCATTGCTACAAGATCCTCGATCTTTTTTTCCACCATATTTTCATTGTTTGTATTATTGGATTCAGTGGCATCTATCCATCATTTCTTTCTTCTGTAATCATGGGTATAATGGCCATTGTTTCCACAATTAAAATAAGCCCCTTTGGACTGTTTTGTGACAACCCGCTCACCAAAATAAGGGGTGGCCAGCCCAATACTCCAATATAACAGGAGTCCCAGATGGAATCATTCTCAGCATCACAATAAAATATAGAGTATCCAGGATAACCACCCAATATTTCAGAGAACGGGTTGCCAAAAATTTTGTTTTGAGGTAAAAGAGAGAATTTAAACAACCCAAATCTTGAAAAGATAGGGGAAACCCCGAGACATATATAAATAATACAACAAGAATACAATAAAAAAGACCGAAGGTGTTACCAGTCTGCAAACTTTATAACAGCATTTAAACAAACTCATTAATTTATATAATACATTTCATTAGACATTTACAAAATCTTGGGCCTCTCGCCCGAATAAAAGACTTGATCTAACTAGAGAGCAAAAATGAAAGCGGATATACAATATAACATGTAATACCCGAAAAGCATCACGGCTCGTCAACATCACCTGAAATGGGAAAGTCAGAACAGGAGTCCTTGCGACGGAGTACATGAACGGAGACAAGATGCATGCACAACAAGAAATATGAACGGGTCAGAGCCTGATTCTATATGATAACCAAATGAATAAAAAGTATGACAGTTATGAATAAGATCATGCTAGGAAAGATAAAAACTTATCTACACAGTTTAAGGCATAAACTAAAACAATTTAAAGAAAAGCATGAATTAAATTTAATTCTGCATGAGAAGAGGAAAGATTAACATAATTTAAAAACTCCCATCATGTATACCGATTCATTTCATAGTTTATTCCTTAATAGGAAAAATAACTATACTTATAGGTTCTTTATAGATTTTGTCTCAATTTTAAGCTCTTTGTGGCTTTTATTTCCATTACATGCCCATCCTGGCATTACCATTCCTTAGCAGAAATATTATCATCAACAAATGCTCTTTGTGGCATTTCATTGTGCTCTTTATGGCACATATCATACATCAAGTCCCACTTGATTATGAATAGTTATATTTATTTACATATAACGATTATAAGACCGCCCCTCCGAGTTTCCCCACTGGGCGTGCCCCTAAATGACCATCATCTTCCAGGGCCTATTTATACAAGACAACCTAGGCACCTACAACGCAATACGTCGGGAAGCGGCCATATGCCTGCGGGAGAGTCAAGACCACACCCGGAATCTCCTCACCAGCGCAGAAAACATAACATAATCGCTCATATGGCTTATGGACTATATCCACCCTGCATTCATTATCCAGGGGGCATCACCAAGCACGCGAACTTCCCTTATGATGTCATTTAGAGAGGTGTGTATCAAGTAAATTAGCATTTACCATATTCATGATTAAGTAAATTATCATTTACCATCATTAGTACCATTTCCATTTCATTTCCTTTCCATATATATATGTTTCACTTTAACCGAAACAATAGTCATTTACATAATTGTAAATACCTCATATCATACCCGGAGCCATACTTAATACACCTTATCATTGTAACCTCGATGAATAAATAACTTTCAATTTATTCTCCCGAGATTCATTTGTGGTGTTATTGTAAACCATCAAGACTAACATAGCTCCGTTGAGCTTCTAAAGTCTCCCAAATATAACACTACAACTCCTAGTTTCATAATAATCAACTAGAAGAAAAGAACGCCCTAACATCAATTGGCATGTCCCCGGAAAAGTCCCCACATAGCGCATTTCTAATCTAAAATGGTTACCCCTCAAGTCTTGGACTCTAAAACTCTAAATTTACTTCATTCAAGAAGGTTCCTAGTTCCTATTGAATAGAATAAACCTAGGAAACAAAATAAGAGTTAAGGATGAAAAACAGGTTACCGGTCGACCGGTCTTGAGACCGCGATCGATCGCGTCTCCAGATTTTGCCTACAAAGAAAAACAGAAAGCTCAGAATGGAGGGGCTGGTCGACCGGTCAGGAAACCGCGGTCGACCGCGCTCAAAATTTATGCCTTTGTAGGAAAGCAGTAAGCCCTCCCGCAAAGGCCCGGTCGACCGGTCCTGGGACCGCGGCCGACCGGTCATATCAGACCTAGGGCTCTTTCTTCTTCCAAAAACTAAACCCAAGTTATGATTTAATTTTCCCACCTCAAATCTCTTCCATTTTGAACTCAACCAACAATCTTTATCTACCCAAATATTATCCTACATGATTTATAACCATTATAATTCACAATCTTATCATCAAAACCAATTCTAGGTTTAAATACCATAATTTCCATTTTGTGATCTCCAAATATATATATACATAAATATCACACAATTTATTCATCTTAAAACATATATTAGCAAGTAGAAAACTTGCCTTGAAGTTGAAATCTCAGATCTCTTTGTGTAGTAGCAACCATCCATCTTCAATCTTCAATTTCTCTCTTCTTTCTCCTCTTTTCTCCCAAGCTCTCTTTCTCTCCTTTTCTCTCTAAGTGTAAGACAAAAAATGAGGAAATTATGGGATTTAGAAGACTAAAACCGGGGCTTAACACAAGTTTCCCAACTTAAGTGGTTAATACCACATTAAAATGACTCCCAAATACGCGTATAAGTTAAAACCAGATAAAAGTGCCCGAAACACAAAAATACAATATGGCACTTATTTTGACTATCTCGCACATTCCGGGACTAACTACGCCCTCTAAAATGGCATCCGACAATTTTTATAAACCATTTTAAATTTCGGTTTTCGTTAAACCATAATGTCATTTAAAACACATGACACTATAAAACATACAATAGAATGATATTTACTTTCTCATGCAGTAAATATGCAATAACCCAGAAAATATTAACTTTCATCTCATAAAATTAATATCTACTCCAGTTCCAACATTTGATATAATTACCTTATATGGTAAATTAATATAAAATCAACCTCCTAAAAACGAGGGTTGTTACATACTCCCCCCCCCCCTCCCCCTTATGACGGAATTATGCCCCCAAAATTCGAGCATACCCCAATTTCATAAAGGGTATACTACTCTAAACTAAGATTCTACCATCCTAAACAAACCCCTCGTTATCGCAACGTCCCAAATGGACCCGGACTAAAGTCGACCCTATCGATCTCAGCCTCCATCATTTGTGCTCTAGCATAGCACAAAGCGTTACTCATTAACTATCGATTCTAGCTTCCTACGGCGAAAGACGATGCCCACATAACTTGGCGCAAATAGCCTAGCCTCTAGAATCATGTTACATCTCACCTCGGGGCACCCATATCAACTCTAAGTGGCTTAACCCTAACGCTACTCAACTTTCCCTCGCATTGATGTATCTCATCGAGGCGTATGGTTCAAAAACCAAATCTTTAAAGAAATTTCCCAAGGCCACTCCAAGTCCAAGGAACATATTTCCCGTTGGTTTCATCCAACGAGTATGCGAATTACTCAACCGAACACACTAGACCACTCACGGTGCCAAGCCTTAGGAAATGATCCATAAGACCATTCAAAAGCCTAATGGTTGTACGGGAATTTCCCTCCATGCAGCTATGCTCTCAATAGCTATGTATCCTAAGGCGCACGTTCCAGATATGCCTTTTGGCATTAAGTCAACTTCCTCCATCGAGAATGGGGCATACTCTTCTACATCTAGTCCGCCCATAATGACCGGAAAAGCAACGATTTGGTCGGACGATCAACAATTTTATCAAAGAGGATCATGACCAGTTTGATGTCGGCAATTGAATGCTGACATCTATGAATATGCCCTTCTTCATTCTATTGCTACTCTCTTTTACACGAGTAGGTGAAATGATCAATCACTAACATGAATTCTCTTGTTACACGATCTATCTTGTCATGCTCGTTCTGTTTGGCTTTACATAGTACCACTTATATCTTCGACGAGTTTCCTACTCGACGCATCTACTACCCCAATCGCATTCCTTTAGCGAGAGGGAATGTCCACTCGAAAATTCTTCTGAACTCTAAACACCAACTCTATTTCTCTTACGACTTTTTGCAACAACTTGTAGCCCGCGAAAAAGACCAAATTTCTGTCCAGGAAGTAATGCCTCATGTATTTCGGGTGATCACTACCACAATAAATTTCAGTTTAAACGAGGATGATACTTTCCACAAGTTTAAACTTGTGAGATGCAAAAATAATGGGTTTATGCTCTAGTATTATTTCTCCCCAACCTGGCAGAGACTTGTTCATTAAACCCACTCTCGAGCTCACTATCATGGGCTCAGGAGTGAAGGTTAGCCCGTCCATTAACTCCCCGTAAGTGAAGTCGCCACGTAACACCATATCTAAGAAAGGCCTCATCTCCTTCGTCCTAAACTACAAACCTCTCGAGATCTCATAAATCTCGTTCCTAGGGATCTAATACCTCATAGAGTTAACCCATAACTTATTCGTAGTCAACTCCTTACCGCCTTCCTAAATCAACATCACCTGGCCTAAGGGCCTTACGTTCTAATAAACCTAAAGTCTCTCTCTCTCTCTCTCTCTCTCTATCAATCTATCTATCTATCTATCTATCTATCTATCTATATATATATATATATATATATATATATATATATATATATATATATATATATATATATATATATATATATATATATTATCTAAATCATACGACCAAACCCGGTGGCGGTGCCTATGATATTCAGGCAGCCGATACAACCTGGGGGAGGAAGGCCTCAACCCCCACGAGTGGGATACACCGAAGGAACAGATGGGGGTAAGGCGGCGAAGAAGGACAACAAAAAGAAGTTCGGAAGGGATAGAGAAGACCCACCACCGTTACCATGCATGATAGAAGAGGCGGTGAGTTGTTACAACGCCATGGTCCAAGGTGGAACGGTCTACCTACCAAAAGTCATTCTTTCGGAAGAACCCGATGACGCAACGAAGGTGGATCCTAGGTATTGTCAAGTTCATCGAAAGATCCAGCACCCGACAGAGAGCTGCTTCACACTGAGAAGAATCATTGACAAGTACATGAAGGCAGGGACGCTACAGATCCCCCCACAGAACGTTAACAACAACCCACTTCCAGCGCATGGGGCCAACTTGGTGATGGCCTACGACGATGAGGCGGAAAGAGAAGGAGGAAGGTCAACAATAAAGCAAAGGGAATTCGAAGAAACTCTGGAACATTGTACCACAGGAATGGCTAACGTAGTTTTAGCCTACGATGAAGTAAGCGCTAAAGACGTGGAAGACGTATACAGCGTTGAGGGCGAGGAAATGGAGGCAGTCGTTGAATACAACGCAGTTTCAAAATCCCCAAAATTCGCTTGGTTCTTCGATCAAGTGGGGATACCAAAAGAGAGCAGACTGGAAATAACTCAGGCAATCCTAGACATCGCGAAGAAGCACGCGGTTCCCTCGTTGAAATGGAGGGGACCCATGGCGAGGCTGGTGAAAAAGTTCCTATCAGAGGTGACCTTCAGTGATGCAGATAGAGCTGTAAGGTTCCCTCATAACAGGCCCTTGTATGTGACGGCCAGTATCAATGGGGTTAGTTTTGCAAGAACGCTTATGGATGGGAGCACTTCCATCAACATTATGCCGATCAACTCCTTCGACGCAGCTGATATCCCAGAAGAAAGGTTGGTCCCCATGCCTCTGGTAATCTCAGGGTATGACAACCAATCTTCCAAATCCATTGGGTATCTGAGTTCCCACATCAAGTTCCATGTAATAGAAAGTGCAACTTCCTATCATTTACTAATAGGAAGAGTGTGGATGCACAATCAAGGTTTAGTTCCTTCAACATATCATCAATGCGCCAAGGCGAATGTCAAAGGAACAGAAGTGACCATTAGGGCTACAAAAAGGCCTTTTGCTATCGAGGAAGCTCACTTTGTAGATGCGGCCTTTTATACGGAGTTGGAGGAGGATGCTCGAGTCCTAACGAGAAGAATGGAGGGGGAATGGGTTCCCTCGATCAAAGATAGAATGGGGCCCCTGAACGAGCAAAGTAAAGAAGCCGTGGGTAACAAAGGGGTAAGGGTCGAAGAAACCCATCAGGTGATCCCTCGACCTCAAAGTACCACAAAGCAGCTCAAAAACAAAGTAAGGCTTAGAGTGGATCCTATGGAGCATGAGGTCCAACGGCAAAGCGTGCTGAGTCGCTTTTCAGGGGGAAGGATCGCTGAGGCTTCAAGAGAAAGGAAGAGGAAGGCCGTGGCAACAGCTGCCAACATGCAATGCAAGGAGGTGGTCACTGAAGAGGGGAAGGTGGTATACCGTTTATAACGATGTGAGCAGGCGGCCGAAGAGACCGAGGATGGGGCTGACCCGTTATATGAGTGTTTCTTGATGGATCAGCAGGGACAGTGTATGGTGATAGATAACTCCAACATACAGGAGTTTGTGGAGGAGGTCACCGAAGAACCAGACTACATGGCAAATCAACCAAGGCCCCAGGCACAAGAGTTGGAGCAGTTGAACCTGGCAGGAGAAGGGGAGGACCCAAGGCCCATCTTCATCGCGAAGGATCTCGGTAAGGAGAAACGAGAAGCCTTGGTTGGGCTAATCCGGGAGTTTATAGATGTCTTTGCATGGAAGTATACCGAAATAGAAGTGTTAGATGAGGAAGTGAGCTGCCACAAGCTAAACGTGATGCCTTCAGCCATCCCGGTGAAGCAGGCAACAAGGACTTATAAGCCTGAGTTGGACTTGAAGATTAAGGAAGAGGTTCAGCGTTTGTTGGCAGCATGATTCATCAAACCAATACAGCATCCCCTTTGGCTATCTAGCATTGTGCCAGTAGGGAAGAATGACAAGAGTCAAATAAGGATCTGTGTGGATTTTAGAGATTTGAATAGGGCTTGCCCCAAAGATGAGTTCCCTCTACCCTCCATTGATAGCTTGATAGATGCCACGACTGGGCATGAGATGTATAGCTTCATGGATGGGTACGTAGGGTACAACCAGATCAAGATGGACCCCGCGGACGCAGAGAAAACAACATTCAGAACCCCGTTGGGCAATTTCATGTACAAAGTAATGCCGTTTGGACTTAAGAACGCGGGAGCTACTTATCAAAGAACAATGATGGCCATTTTTCACGATTTCTTCCACAAATTTGTAGAATTCTATGTGGATGATTTGGTCATCAAATCGAAGAAGGAGGAGTCCCACCTAAACGACTTAAAGAAGGTGTTTACTCGATGTAGGAAGTATAAATTAAGGATGAACCCATTGAAGTGCGTCTTTGGAGTAACAAGCGGGAAGTTTCTAGGCTTTATGTTTGATCGACAAGGGGTGCAGATGGAACAGGATAAACAATGCGCGATCTTAGAAATGCCGTGCCCAAGAACGGAGAAGGAGCTAAAAAGTTTCCTCGGAAAAGTCTCCTACCTCAGAAGATTTGTACCAGGATTGGCCGAGGTAACACACCCGTTGATGCAGTTGCTGCGAAAGAACACAAAGTTCAGGTGGGAAAAGGACCACCAGGAGTCTCTCGATGAGTTGAAGAAGCTGCTCGTTTCACCACAAACCATGGTTCCTCCACAGGCAGGAGTACCGTTGCAGCTGTACCTCACCTCAACTACAAGGTCCGTTGGAGCTTTACTGGCACAAGAGATTGACGGGCAAGAATAACCAGTGTATTACCTCAGCGGGATCATACATTGGCCAGAGATTAGATATAGCAGCCTAGAAAGGCATTGTTTGGACTTAGTCTTTGTAGCACAAAAACTTAGATATTATATACTGTCTTTTACAATTCATATTGTAACTAGATGTGATCCTATTAAGTATTTGTTGGCTAGAACTATCTTGATTGGCAGGGCAGCTAGGTGGTTCCTTATTCTCTCCGAATATGATTTAAAGTGTGTGGTTCCTCGTGCTATCAAGAGCCAGGCGTATGCTGATCTGTTGGCAATCTTTCCATCAGGAACGTTTGAACCACCTAAAGAAGACATTCCGGGAGATGACTTGCAAGCCAACTATCTGGATGCAACCGATGAGGAATGGACGATGCAGTTTGATGGGTCTTCGGCAGAGAAAAAAGGAGGGGCAGGGGTCATCCTTTCAAAAGGGACGGAGGAGATTTGCCTTTCCTACAAACTAGATTTCCCTTGCTCCAATAACGAAGCAGAATACGAAGCATTGGTACTAGGGTTGCTGGAGGCTCTTCGAAGGGGAATTCGTTCACTCTGCATCAAGGGTGACTCGAACTTGGTAATTCAGCAAGTTAACAGAGAATATGCGTTGAAGCACATGAGTTTGGCACCATACAGAACGATCATTCAAAGGCTCCTCAGCCAGTTCCATCGGACCAAAATCAGAAGACATCCCAGAATGATGAATCGTCATCCAGACGCTTATGCCACTATTGCTCAAAAGATGGTCATGAGGAGCGATACGACTATCGTTACGATCCAACGAAGAACAGCTCCTTCGGTGGTGCAGTCAATACTACCGATGGAGGGAGACGCGGATTGGAGAGGAGAGATCAGGAAGCAACTGGAGTCTGGAGAAGGAGCTATGGGACTAAGAGAGTTAGCCCAATACTTTACAAGCCAGGGAATTCTTTACTTCAGAAATACAGGGGGATGGTTATCGAGATGCATTGGGCCAGAGGAAGCAGAGCAGAGGTTGAAGAAAACACATGAGGAGCACTGTGAAACAACTAAGATACCTTTTTATAGGAGAATTCAAAGAGGGGGATATTTTTGGCCTAGGATGAAACAGGATGCGGCAGAACTACAACGGAATTGCGATAAGTGTCAACTATTTTTCGAAGCAGCTGAGTGCCATTTCATCGAAGCCCAAACGGACTGGAGGCAGCCCTATATCGACTTTATTCAAGATAGAATTGTCCCAAAGGAGAAAATGGATGCAATGGGACTGAAGCGAAGGGCCCCGAGGTTCTATATCCAGGAGGGGCAACTTTATCAGAGGGGGTACTTCAATAGGCCATTACGTTGCATCACAAAGGAAGAAGCAACTGAGGTCCTCAAACAAGCCCATGACCCAGCTCACATAGGAGGGGCCAAGTTATACGATCAGCTGATGACGCTGGGGTATTATTGGCCAACGATGGAGAAAGCCTCTGCCGAATTCATTCAAAAATGCAAAGCTTGCCAACTTCATAGAAATATGATCCATGCTCCATCGGTGGACTTACACTCTCTGGCAACGCCTTATCCTTTCCACACTTGGGCGTTCGACCTTGTGGGGGCGATACATCCTTCGTCGAGGGGCAAGATATGGACACTGGTAGCAACGGAGTGCTTTACAAAATGGGCTGAAGCAATACCACTCAGAAGGGCAACGGCTGGGGTAGTGAGTAACTTCATCAGAGAGTATATCATTTGCCGTTTTGGGATCCCAAAGGTTATTCTCTCAGATAATGGGACTCCCTTCGTCAACTCAGAAGTAACGATGCTCACAGACAAGTACTCCATTGTTCATCACACTTCAACGGTGGCATACCCGAAGGGGAACGGTGAGGCCGAAGTAATTAACAAAACTCTGGTTAACATCTTAGCTAAAATGATGGAGGACTTCCCAGGATCATGGGATGACAAGATACCAGCAGTGTTGTGGGCCTATCGAACGACGAAGAGGAAGCCCACAGGGTACACTCCGTTCTCCCTTGTCTACGGGGCTGAGGCAATCCTTCCAGTAGAGTTGGAAGTTCCCTCTGCTCGATACGCCTTGCGAAGTAGCATGCTTCCTCAGAACAGGCATGTGCAGTTGGAGGCATTGGATGAACACAGAGACAACGCGATGCAACATTTTCAAATGTATACAAAGCAGCTCTCTAGGGAATATGACAACCTGGTAAGACCAAGGAGGTCGTGGAGGGAGATTTCGTTTTGAAAGCAGCGGTGAAACACATTAGGGGACTTCCTCTGCCAAAATTCGCAGCCAATTGGGAGGGACCTTTCGTCGTGAAGGAAGCTCATGATTCAGGTTATTGCTTAATTTCTAAGTTGGAGGAAGATAATCCATTCAAAATTAACAATAAATGGTTGAAAGTCTATCATGTGTAAACAATTAAGTCTGTACCATCGATGTATCTAGTCTTTGATTATGAATATACAAGTTTTATTGATGACGTGAAGTGTAGACATTTGATATGAAAGCAGTCATAACTCAAAGATAAAACTGGAAAATATACATTCTTTCATTCATTAAACAAGAGAGCATTACAAAAAATTGGGAACTATTGCCCAAGAATTACATAAATGGACGAAGAAAGAATATATATACAGGAGTTTACTACCCTAAGAGGAACCATAGGTCTGGGGAAGAGAAAAAATCCCAAGGAAGGCCCGAAGAAGCTGACGCAAAGGAGCTTTAAGCGTTGACAGCAACCTCTAGCCTGGTTTGCACCTGTGCGCGTTCAATAAGAAGTCTCTCCCGTTTTAGCTTGGCCAAACGCAGAGCCTCTTCAGCATTCTTTATTTCTTCATCCGCCGATTCCAAAAGAGGTGCCAGCTCAGCCAACTTAACCTCCTCAGCCCGTTGGTCCTCCTGGTGCTTTCTCAGTAGTTCCCTCTGGCCGATCAGCTGCTGACTCTTCAAAGTTTTCAAATACGTTATAAGCCAGTCGAAACGGAAACCGTCATGACCCAATTCCTTCAGAAAACCCATAAACTGATTAATGAGGGCTCGGGTGATACTGGAAGTGGGAGTATTGGCAATCTCAGCAACAACGATCGCCATGCCTTGCATTCGATGACTCATCACGGGAATGTTGGACCATAGGCAGTCCACGGTGAAGGTCTCGGGGTGATGGTTCACCAACTGCTCAATCACCAAGCGATGGCTCACAGGCATTTGGGGAGAATTGTGAAGCACCATTAGGCAAAAGGCAGGAGGAGTTAAGTCAGGAAGAGGCAATTCGCACCCAGATTCACTTTCTGCCTCAACACCAGTCGTGGAACCTTGGTCAGCATGATCATATTCTTCCAAAACAGCAGGTTCCTGACGAGGTGTGCCCATAAGAGAAAGAGATGGTGAGGAATCCTCCCGAGCAACCTGAGAAGAGATATAAGGAACAGTGAGATTATATAAAAATCTTAACAAGCGTTTTCGTTGTTAAGTCACCGTTATAAGGTGGAGATTATATAAAAATCTTAACAAGCGTTTTCGTTGTTAAGTCACCGTTATAAGGTGGAGATTATATGAAAATATTAACAAGCGTTTTCGTTGTTAAGTCACCGTTATAAGGTGGAGATTATATAAAAATCTTAACAAACGTTTTCGTTGTTAAGTCACCGTTATAAGGTGGAGATTATATAAAAATCTTAACAAGCGTTTTCGTTGTTAAGTCACCGTTATAAGGTGGAGATTATATAAAAATCTTAACAAGTGTTTTCGTTGTTAAGTCACCGTTATAAGATGGAGTTATGCAAAAAAAAAAAAAAAAAAAAAAAAAAAAAACACAACCCTAACATACGGTGGAGTTTATGCAGAGAATTAAGAAAGTACCTGAACCACAACAGGGGAAGGAATGGGAGTCATCACAGAGGTTAAAGGGGCAGGAACCGTTGGGAGGGGACTTGTTACCTCATCAGCCTTAACGGGGTCTCTGGCCGCAGAAACCTCAACTATCGGCAGAGTTCCCTCGCCCACATAAGGTACCAAAGCAAGCGTAAGGGGATCATTGGGAATAGATGAGGGTGGTGAAAGATCAGGGGAAAGCTGCAATATAAAAGCCAATGTTAGTAAAGAGGAACAAGTATAGAAAAATAGGGAAATGTATCCAAGTATTACTTACCTCAGTCAGAACATTGAAAAGGGGCACTGTGGTCAGAGGTCTCGCCAGTACCGTTGGGCGAAGAATGTTTGCTAGCAGCGAGGACACTTCGATCTAGAGTAACCAACATCCCAAATTCAGCACACAGAATGGGGTGAAAGAGAAGGAATGCCAGATCAGACAAATTAAGTATGAAATCATTACCTCAGGGTCACTTGCAGCGGCCAGAACAATGGGGAGAGCAACCTCAGAGGAAGCCAGTGAGCCAGAGGGGACTGAGGTAGTTGTCTCGGATTGTGTTGTCTCTGGTGGCAAAGAGACATCCATGGGATCTATAACCTCACCCTCCATAGCTGCCTCCCTCGCCCGTCGTGAGATTGAACGACGGGCGTAAGTAAGCCCGGTCATTGGCGAACGGGGTGGGGTAGTATCGGATGAGAAGGCCCCACAGCGACCACCCACGAAACGGCTTATGGGGGGAATTGGGGGACTAGGAGAACGAGGCCCCGTTTCTTTAAGTCCCTGCACCAAAGTAATTAAGAACAATATATATAAGCAAATGCAGCTTGCTCTAACTAAAGAGGAAAAGAGAACAAGATAAGTGTACATACCTCAGATCGGGAAGAAGAATGAGAAGCTTGCACCGTGGGAGCTTGCTTCCTCTGGGACTTGGTGCCTAAAGTCTTCCTCCTTGACCTTGTCACATCACTGCCAATAGCTTGAGGAACCTTCAAACTTTTCCTCCTCCTTGCAGCTGGCTCAGTGGGATCGACGACGATTGTAGGGAAAGCAACCGAAGGAGGAACGACGACAGCGCGCCATTGAAACTCTGTATTTACCCGATCAACCTCAGTCTGCGCCTCCCTCCTTAACCTCTCGGCCCTTTCAGGAGACATGGGAGGAGGAACGGAGGCTATGGGAAGGGCTGCCACAGGAGTCTGGGATTTGGACTTTTATTTTTTTGTGGAAGCCACCCCACTCTTGGCCTTCTTGGTCGATGGCTGCGAAGACCCTTCATCAGCAGTGGCTCCAGTCGAAGGAGCAGTCTTCCTGGATACCCCAGCACTTTTCGCTTTGGGTATGGCAGTAGGGGTCATGGGGCATAACGGAGGAAGCTCTTTGGTAGGCCTCTTAGGGGTTTTTCTTAGAGGGAACTCAATCCCCAGAACGGAGTTGCCTTTAAGTCCCAGCTCCAACGCAGAAAACGACAGAACTGGAGGGTACACGGGCTCGCCATCTATGAACTCAGCAATGTTAGCCAGTTGTTTCGGCCAAAACTTCGTGGCAAATAGACCGGTCACACTCCCTTGCCTTTTGTTGGAGGGAATGGTGACTCGCCCAGCCATTGATTCACTTATCCCCCACGCAGCAGTGGAGGAAAATAAGGAACATGCCTCGCTAAAGCTAACCTTTGGGTTTGAAGATTAGAAAAATGAGCGAGGAGCCCCCTGATCAAACCCAAATTGACGACTGCACCGATTGGGGTTATAATGTTCGCTGGAATATCCCCACTCGGTGTAGGACGGCAGATACCCCGGAGAAAGGAGAAGCACCACGGCTAACTGAGGATATTCAATGTCTACCCCCACCTGAACCACCCTGGATTCGTGCTGGAAGAAATCACAAGTATGAACAGAGACGTCCTCTCCGTAAGGCCTTATAACAAAGTCCTCAAAACGGTCAATTGAGGCGATCAGCTCTTTTCGGCTCTGCCTCTTGTGATAAATATAAGAGCGTGGGGGCAGAATGGTTTCCCCAGAAGGAGGTCGGTTGGCCTTGGCCGCTACAACAGGAAAGCACACGTAAAGAAAGACGGTTAGAAGGACACTGTTGGCAAAATTGGCCAGGTTATAACGGCCAAGAGATCGTTCCATGTCGAACAATGTTCTGTCGAGCCAGGTGTAGAGGGACCCTAAGGCAATTGCAGCGAAAGGAAGTTTGATGCCCCGGGCCAAACGAAGGGATATGTTGATAAGGTCCCTTCGAGGCTGATCATTTGGTTTTCCCGTCAAAAGAAAACGGGAAAGAATCACAAGGATGTAAGCAGGGAGCTCTAACGAAGTACCTTGACCAGGGGAATCCGTTGAAGTTGAAGAACTACCTTCACTAGAACCCTTGAAGAAGTAGTTAATCAGCGAAGTGAAGGTAGCTTTGTTTGAAGAACCGATGCAACTTTGGCATATTCGGTCCAACGCCAAACGGTCAGCAATCTCTTGGGCGTCGAGAGGCTCATCGGTATAAGGCTCATGACCTGTTGCTTCGAGCCCCAGGAGCTCGCAGACATCTTCTAGGGTTATCGTAAGCTCGCCCCACGCAGCGATGAATGTGTGAGTCGTCACGTTCCAACGAGAAACAAGAATGGGGAGAGCAACATTATTTTTGGAGAGAGTAAACTCACCAAACCATTTGGCCCGTTGAAGGCCAATCTTACTCAGAATATCACCATGGGAACTCACCATGTGAGAGTTCCAAGCAGCAAAATGGGCAGGAGAACCCCCTGGTGCTTCGAAATCAATTTGGGACCATTGGAAGTCCCCTCGCTCCAGACGAAACCTGAGAGTCCCCTCTAGAGGAAGAAAGCCCCACTTCGAGGGTTCTTCGTCCTCATCACCCAGCATTAAGGTCTCAAACTTGCATTCAAAGTTGATCGTCTTGCAGGCAGCAACAAAGCTATCATCCTCGCCAAAAATGGGAGAGCGACGATAAAACCTTAACTGTTCACGACGGACAGCGTCCAAAGTGGTAGCAACAGCGGTAGCAGGCGGCGCACTGGTTGAAAAAATGGTGGGGTAACTTGGAGACGCCATGGCAGAGTGTTAGAGCAAACCAAAAAAGCCTTGAGTAAGCGGAGCTTGAGCACGACAATGGAGGAGAGCAACCACAAGAGGTGGCGTAGAAGATGAGAGCAAGAAAAGGAAGGCACAAGATTGAACAGCAATGGAGGTTTCAGATGCTCAACAATGGAAGCTCTCTCTTTCTCTCTCTAAAAAGCGAAGGAAATTTGAAAAAGGTAGTGGCAAAGTAAGAGAAAGAAAGGTTTTAAGTGTTTGGGGGATTTAGCCATTTAATTTTTAAGTTCGTCGTTTAAGTTTCCCACCATTGCACGTGCGAGGCCGCCTGCAATCATTTCAAATGTACACGTGGCACTTCGGGAAGTGTTCTGACAATGGAAAAGGCAACGCTACGTCATTAATGAAGTGGCACCTAGGGAACAACCATCGTTACCTTCCTAAGCAAGATTGAGTTTTGGGCGCCAAGATTTTCTCTGACATATCCAATAAACCCCCCACGAGGAAAATGTCCCAATGGTTCAACAAAGCCACGATGTCCCCTCGTCAGAAGCACAAACGTTGTTTAGTTATGACTCAGTTACATCGGGGAGAATTTTTCGCTTTTTCGAACATTACTGGGAGAATATTAGCAGGTCCTTCAGGAGAATTTCAGATATTCAAGCTAGAACGGTTGAGGCTCGGCATTAGGAAAAAGTAGCAGGCCAGACAGAGAAGGTTCATCGGATTGAGAAGTTTTCGTGGAGGCACTTCTTGTTCCCACAACAAATCACTCCACGAAGGGGCAAATGTAGAGGGGGCCTGAAGGTAATCCTGAGATTAGGGATAATTCCGTAATTGGCAATAGTGTTTGAGATTAAGCAGCCGAGGCAGCTCAGCGTGGCAACTCTGTGTGGCAACTCAACGAGGCAGCTTAGCGTGGCAACTCGTACTTTAGCTTATTATTACTTTGTCATATTATAGATTTGTTTATATTGACTACGAGTTGTAACGACTGTAATGTTGTAACGAGAATAATGAATGGGTGTGAGGTCGAACGGTACTCGCAAGAGACCAGGCTTGGCAGGGCTTGGGAGAGCTTTCATGCTCTATCGAACAACCTCACCATGGTAACTTTAGAGGGACTTGGTTTGGAGGATTGAGAAGTGGGGCACCGTTGGGGCTTGTCCTGACCATCTTAGATACACCTGGTAAAACACCGAAAGATCTTAACCGTGGAACCTAGAACAAAGTAGCTTCGAGTTCCATCGGGAGCGTTGCTGTGAACCAAACAGCCCTCTACTTTATGTCCCATCTACTGTAGGTGATGTCACTAGACAGCTAGACAACGTCAAGTCTGCACTTGAGTAAACCACCGTGGTATTTGGGGCCGTCAGACGGTTGGTAAGCAACCTCTGTGGCAACATCCCCCTGACACACAGTGGTTAGGCAAAAGGCATGTCTTGGCATTTAATGTTTATGACGTAAAGACAACAATTGCATCAAGTATTTAATGCTGGTGACATAAGGTATGAGGGAGGTCTTTCACAGGAATTAATGACTTAGATGCCTCGGGGGTGGTGTGGGGGCTATTTAAGGCCCCAACCACCTCCAAGGAAGGGCATCGATCAAAGAGTTCTAAAAAGGAGTTCTTTTGGGAGATATCCTTCTAGGATTTTGAGAAGTTATTACTAGAGAAAGAGTTATTGGAAAACCAGAGAGTTCTTCCACCCACCATCTGTCATTTATTAGGGAGCTTTAATAACTTGACAGAAATCCTTGAAGAAGACCTTTTCGGTGTGTGTGTTTCTTACCTGCCTACTAAGGTGTATCTAGGATGCTTACTTCTCTCTCCCTCTATCTAAAGTTATTTCTGAGTTCTTTATTATATTGTGAGTTATACACGAGAGGTTTGTGAGTTTAGGCTGGGTTTCATACGTTCCAAACTATTCTTTGTGTCTTGTGGCTAAATCACTAGTGTTTACTGACTAACCTTGTCATCACCATACTCAAAAGGGGTTACGCCTCCATCTTATCGAAACTACTCTCTTACACCATGAGATGTCTTTGTAATGGAAGCGCTGAAGGGATTATGATATGCAATGGTTTCAAAGATGCTGGGTATATATCCTTGTCTCTCATAGCAAGGAAGTTGCATTTAAACACTTTTATTGTGATAGAGGAAGAAGCTTGGCGTTCTTCCTATGATTGGTACAACTCAGTTCACGAAGAAAAAATGCCTAAGAGGTTTATGCAAGTTGTTGTTACTGGTATTGGGGCTTCTGGAGTTCTTGTTTCATTCCTAAGAATCTTCACCAAAGATGTATATCCTATATGCCAATGGTAGAAGAAAAGGGAGGGTTATAATGATTAGAGAAATAGGAACAATTGTATTGTAGAAGAAAATGAAAAGGTAGAATATCAATAACATTGAGAACTAAAAGGGTGGACAGATAGATTGATATTAATCACGTAATGTGTTTCGAATAAGAAATGAGAGGAGAGCGATAAAAGGAGAGAGCAAGAGAATTACATAGTCTTACCTGGATGCTCTTGTTGAAAAGTAGATATAAATGCCTTGTTTTGCATTTTATAGTAGTAATAGATGTCTATATTATGTTTGTGATATAAGGTTAGGAGTTTGGGACTTTTTAAATGGATATTTGAGGATTAAAATGGAAGAAACCCGTAGGCAAAAATATACAGAATTGCATCCATACCTGAAGGATCGATCGATCGATCATGAATCTCGATCGATTGACTGGTTCGATCGATCGAACTTTTCTTCAATCAATCGAATCCTGTGGAAATTGTGAAGATATTTTCCTTTATGTTTTGATCTAACCCCAACCTTCTCAAATCCTTGGTGTTGATTAATCGAATATAATAAGACTTAGGGAAGATCAGTAGGGTCATGATTAAGACTTGAATATTGTGATTTTGAAAGGGATTAAATGATAAATGTACGATTGTTCACCGAGTGAGTTATGATTGGAAATTTTATAACTCAGGGTTTAAATTGGCAATATTATAACTTAAGGTTAAGACCAATAGTAAGGGGGTCATATTAGCTACTGAAATAAACTCAAGCAAGGTGGGGTGACTTATTAACCTTTTTACAAGTAGGGAAAGGTAATTTAAATTATACGATGAAAGTGACTACGATAATTATATGTTACGTAGGACAGTCGAGAGTCATACGCTATGTACGGATCATGTGTGTGTAGGTCGTGAGTGTATATATCCTAATTGAAATCAATATATACATAGGTGTGTGAGTATATCTATTGTATGAGTATTCTGTGTGATAAATCATACCCGTGCTACTTTCTATCACAAAGGTTTTCGCGTCGGGACAATCTTATTCTATGTGCCCATTGGGGATTAGTGACTTGTACCCTTGAACATAAAACCTTGGTATAACCTATCTGTGAGTGATAGAGAAGACCGTCCCAAGGGGTGTGTGGGTATGTTCTTACCTCTTAGTGACTTGGGACTATGATTCGCCTCCATTTTGTGTGTTTTGTTTTAATACAGTTCGAGAGTGATTTAGAACTAGTATTTCCCTTTTATATACGAAAGGTACGGGGACTCGATAGCAAAGTATACCTGCACCATAGATTTTATATAGGGTGACCTATTAGTATATATATTAAGTGATAAACTTTATATACATGTATTTAATCTACTCTGCTTGTGATTAGATGAGAAAGATAATGATATTATAGGATGACTTAAGTATGTGGGAACTTAAGACGGTAAAGAAATAATAACATTGATTCATAAATGCCAGAATTGTGATAATGTATTTAGTGTGTAATACGTACAAGCATACGAAATAGAAAATGTAAGAGGGAACTTAATTTGAATTAGTTAATTGGGTTAGCATTAACTAGGATGGTTTAGCGGTACGTTAGGTGTGCACACTAGTTAAGAGGTGAGAATTCCCAAGTGAGTATCGAAATACAAACATGCATGTGATATCAACTGGTAAGCATTTTATATACTTACTAAACTATTTTAAAACTATGTTATACTCGGGCTTTGACCCGTTTATTTCCATCTCTTTTATATATATATATATATATATATATATATATCAGGTGTTTAGACACAAGGATGCCATGTTTAGACCGTTGGACTGATTAACGTGATGCAACTGGTGTGGGAGTTGCAGGTCCTTGTATTTAGACGACTTCATCCTTGTTATCTCATCTCTTCATTTAGTCATTTTAGATAGGGCATGTGTCGCCCATTTCTAGTTTCTATTTAGTTCAAAGAGACATTGTACTTATTATTTTCTGCACTTAGTTTTCAGTTGGGATTGTTCGTATTATTATTGTTCGTGGGTTTGAGATATTTTATTGGAATGTTATTCCAGCCTATTTAATTAAGTTGAATGGTTTGGTATTCATTACTATAACTGTGTTCATTTAAATGTTTTATGCATAAAATTTATATCGTTGGGACTTAATCTATAAAATTAAATGTTTTGGACACTTAGCTTAATTATGTATTAGGTGATAAATAAATAAAATTATTTTTCGGCAGTGATGCTAAGAATCAACCAACCGGATACTTTGGTTCAATTTAATAAAGGAATGATCACCCGGTATTTATTTAGGAGGGGTGTCACAGGTGGTATCAGATCTAGTTCTAGTGTCCTTAGGATCTGTATGGCTTTCTACGTTTTAGCGTAGCATTCATTAATATAGAGCCCTATTATTAGGATGTTGTATTCCTCTGTGTATTACTACTTACATGCTCATGCCATGAAAAATAAGTGATGTAATTCTTATTCGAGACCGATTGGGCATTGATGACTAACGAGGGTCATTAGAAGAACAACATGAGATGGACTCAGCCTGAACAACAATTTTGTTGAGTTCTACCTCAATCACCAAAAGGCGTCGCTCGGGAGTTGTCGTTTCCCAAACACTGTCGTAGATGTTGTTTTTGTCGTTCCCAACTCACCCGGCTCTGTCAGTGAAGGGTGAGGGAGTCGAATGGATTTTTGTGAAGGAAGAAATCCAAAGGCCATTATATAGGGTGAAGTGTAGTAACACCCAGGATATGAAAGTTTTGGACAAAATTTTACTCATAAGGGCAATCTAAAGTAATGAGAGTAATACATCCAATATAAAGACGTAAGTGGGAAGCTAAATGAGATATTTGGGTTATGGTTCAATTGTGAAATCATCCATTTTATCGGGTTATGAAGGTAATTTCGAAACATATTCCTTATGGGCAAGAAAGAAATCCCAATGCGAGAGAGAAGTCATCTTGCTTAACGAACCCCTACCCAACGACTAAGGGCTATATAGAAGATAAGAAGAATTCCTTGTTGTAAAAGGACTCTTGAGTTAAATACTCAAGTGAGGGTGAGAAATATGATAAAGACGACTAGGGTCAATGTCGCCAAGTAATTTGTAACTGTTTTTAAAAGAAGGGAATCCCGGAGGATTGGGAAAAACCTAGCTAAAGGGAAAAACTGAATTCGAGGGTGATAGTGAAACATTATCGAAAGGTATACCCAGTTAGGGAGCCTATTTAAGTCCCTACTAAGCAGCGATGTATTCTTCCAACACCAACGGGGTCGACAACATGTTTCATGGGACAAATAGTGCCAATGTAATAATGAAAATAATTATTGGGAGCTAAGACTGATATGTCCGAGGGAAGTACATTCCAAAATGGTCAGTAGGACTAGTGACGGGGAAATGTCTTGGAAAATTTCCCTACGTGTAGAGAGTGGGACTACTAGTGTTGAATGTGTCTACGTTGATAAGTGAGATTGATAAGTTTGAGAATGGTAAACCATAGAAGTTAAGCATAATAACTGGAGGAGTGAGATTTCCAGTGGTGGAATTGCATCAAGAGAGTTGGCCCCAAAAATTTAGAACCCAAGAGTAGTGGGTTTAGGTAGGACCAGTAGAGTCCTCAGTAATATTAGCATACCGTATTTCAGGCTCGACGGGGTCCAGGAAGTAAAAGGGAGGTTAATAAGGCCATAATTGAGGCCTAGAGATTTTGAGCCAACCTTTCAGTGATGGGCATGTAAGCCACAAATAAGAAGAATTTGGCCACTACGAGGAGGGGGAAACTATTGGATGGAATCTTAGATGGATAACGATTGCAGAAGCTCAAAGGCCCGATCGATAGCTACGTGCCGAGATCCTACAATTAGTTGAAGACTGGTAAAGTTTTATTTCATCCTTGTGAGAATTAACCCTAGTGACGCGGGGATGTCACAATTTGTATGAGAAGTGTTAACACTTATGCTCGCAACACCAAGTAATTCAAAAGTTCGAGGACTAAGTTACGGATTGGGATGGTTTAGGCACCCATCTCGCCCTTTTGGCTCTCATGGGTATGTTTTCTTCTTCTTCTTCTATGCTTATATGCATAATATAGATGAAGAATGGAATCATTCCCCTCGTGTTATGGATCATAACAGAGTGAATTCATCCTTAGGAGTGTTTCTAAAAATAATAATTCAAAATATAATATGAGTGTTTGTCGAATCACAAATCGTTATAGAAGAATGAATGTGTATATCGGACGAATCACAAGCATACAGGAATTTGACATTCATTAAGAATATATATATATATATATATATATATATATAAACAATATTATAAACGCTCGTAAGGGAGAACTCGAGTCTCAAGATTTACCCAAGACACCTACGTATCCCAAGGGGCATCAATGTTCACATAATTTGAAGATAACATGGGGTGGGGTTCAGGGTGTAGACACCCCATTCTGATACCCCCTAACCTCTCCTTAGGTCCCTATCACCACCCTTAATCATTGTAAACCTAAGTCATACTCCGGGTACTAACCTAAAGGCCATCGGGCACTCCCAGGCTCTATTTGACCAAAAGTAAAACTCTTCAGCTCGAATGATACTAAATGAATCTTCAAAGGGCACTAAAACCCATTTCCAACGGTCCATCCCGTGAATGATTCTGACTTACGGTACGGACGAACGATCCGTTTTCCCCGAAACTTGATCAGGAGGTCACCAGATGCTCCCAGGCTCAGTTTGACCAAAGTCAACTCTTCATCTCAAACGAGATAGAATGAATCTTTGAATGGCAATAAAACACCTTTCCAACGGTCCACCCCGTGCGTGATTCTGACTTACGGTATGGACGAACAATCCGTTTTACTCCGAAAGGCCACCAAACGCTTCCAAGCCCTGGTTGACCCGAGTCAACTCCTCAAACCAATACAGGCTCTTTGGAATTCTAAGTACATCTCCTAACATTTCCAACAGTCCACCCCGTACACGATTCTGACTTACCATGCAGACAAACTATCCGTTTGCATCCGACGATTCCCCGTCCAAAGGACCGATGAACGCTTTCGAGCCACATTTGACCCAAAGTCAACTCCCAGACCCGGGAGAAGTCCAAAAGAATTTCTAAGGCCTCTGAAGTACCTTTATAGTGTTTAACCCCGTGCATGATTCGAATCAATGGTTTCCACTCTACGATCGATTTTCCGAAGGAACCTGAAAGAGACTGCCAAACAACAAGTTCCAAACCCTGCCTATCGTTAATGTGCCTAAACACACCTGCCGATTGGTAGAACTAGTGATATTCCGATCGGCAATGAACTGGGCCTATAAAAAGGAGGGCCTAGCCTCATTTCAGAAGATGAAGAAGATTTGAAACTCATCACTCTCAGCAACCTTAGGAAACCCCTCCCGAAGTCAGCGTGATTTCCACACACAAATCCCTTTCCAACGTTCACTTTTCATCATCCTTTTCATCAAACTTGGTGAATTAACTACCTTCCATCATCACTCAAGTGCAAGGGCTTCTCTCCAACATCCAAGATCAAGCTCAAGATCTCCAAGAAGGTCCAACTTTTCCAACTCTCTCTTTAAATTCCCCTAAATTCGCATTAATTTGTTTTATTACTTAGCACTTTTATTCCCCCATCTCACATATCTTAATATACTTTTTATTTAGTATTATTGCACATCTATTTTTTTAATATAAATAAAACCCAAAAAAACAAGAAAAAGAGGGTTTGCTCATAAATTCCGAATGAGAATTCTCACACTTTTCTCACAACTAAACACTTTTTTACGCACACGCACATATAAGAGAAGTCCCCAATTAGATGTAACACCCCGCCTAATTAAATACCGGGTGGCCAGTCCCATACCAAATTAAAATAGAATATACAGTTGGCTTATTCTTAGCATCACTGTCGAAAACATTTACAACTCACCCAATACCCAATTAAGATGGTGTTAAAAACTTTCCAATTTTTAATTACAACAAAATCCATTTTTAGTTTACAATTAACACACACATATTATTCTACAACATTGATAACCGAACACATAATTCAAAAGAATTTACATGCAATTGTAATAAACATTCCCAAATAATAATCCAATACAGTAATCCCAACAATAGTAAATGTATTAAAAAGACACGACTACATGAGTATTTGACTCATATAGAAGAGATAACTGAATTCCTTTGGGCGACATGCCCTAACTATAAGAATACTGTGAATCAAATGAAGATAGTCGTCTAAGCAATACTCCATAGATCCATAGCTTATCATAGTCCGCTAAGGTTGGTGTCCCTACTGCTGGACACCTGATATAGAAGGTACAATAGAAAAGAGAATATGCAAGGAAATG
Source organism: Sambucus nigra (assembly GCA_949130495.1). Classification (NCBI taxonomy): domain Eukaryota; kingdom Viridiplantae; phylum Streptophyta; class Magnoliopsida; order Dipsacales; family Adoxaceae; genus Sambucus; species Sambucus nigra. Next base: position 124,128,010 of record OX422209.1, read on the forward strand.
GGTCAGAGCCCGATGTGAAAATGATTTTGAAAACAACAAGTATTTAACAAGTGTAATAAAGCATTTATTATGTACATGTTAGTATCCAACTCTCACTTGCTATTCTCACCTCTCACCATAATATGATTCCGTCCCATATCATAACCCCGTATGTCCCATACCATACGTCATATAATTATTCATATACGTTTCTCATTAACATGAATCATTTCTCATTAATATGAATTAAGCTTTTCAATTCTATAAGAATGATCATTCATTAACTTAATTCCATTCTCTTTCTCTATTCACCGTTATCTACAATTATCACTGTAGATATATTTAACCACTATATAAATTCATTTAATTAATTATAAATATATATACATATATAATACGGCACCCCGAGTCACAGTTGTGGTGCAATGCATTACAGTGCTATCATGTCCCAATATCGCTGGTCGCCGAATAGGGGACACAAGGTTCGGTAAGGATTTCTCAAACCACAAACAGCAACATACAAATTGGAGGCAAACATAGTTCTCGTATGCATAGGTCATGCACATACCTACGTACCCATAGTCAGCGAACTTATCAACTCCCTGCTAAGTCTTTCATAGACCTATTCTCTTACGCGACAAATCAAAGATCCCATGGATTCATCAGGATATGACTGCCCTCACGCGAAAACCTCCCGTCGATAGCAAGTAAGCTAGGTATGTCATGCACATAAATCATCAATCAATCAAACAGGCATTATCATACCTATAATATAATATCAAAAAGGTACTCACATTACCCTAAGATAATTTCCATACGTAGCATTAACTCTCTTTCAATCCTACGTATTAAAATATTATGACTTTTCTTCTTTAATTTTATTATCCACGAGCCTCACTCATTACTCAAGGTTCAAATAGGTTTTCTCCTAAATATTTTATTCAGTAAGAAATCACTAATATCCTACTGGTCCATATCATCTTATCTCCCGAATTACCACGAATTAAACTCTCCCTTAAATAGGGTTAAAACCGATAGTTTCAAATCTCTTATAAACACACCCTCTAACACATAGGATTAAACTCTCTTGTAAACTTAAGGATACCCAGATGTTATATTCAACCTCCCCTACTGAACCTATCCTTAATCCTCATGCATAACAATTAGAATCCAATACATGAATCTAGCAACCAAAATTTCTTTCCAATTTAATTATCATAATTCTAAATCAATTAAATCCCAATCAAATCAATTCAATTCTTAACTAGGGCTTACTGATCTTCTCTAAGTCCCATAATATCCAATTAATAATCACCAAAGATATACAAAAGGTTTGGGATAAGAAAAAACATTAAAAAGAAACAACTATAGGAATTCTGGGGAGGTCGATCGATCGAAGGCAAGGGGTCGATCGATCGAACGCCCCAACCCTATTTTTTGCATTTCTTCTACTACGGGTTTCATCATTTTTTATCATTCAAACCTTCATATTAACAATCCAAATGACTTATAATCCTTACTACATGATATATCAACATATATAAATAATTTCTAATGATCTAAACATCCTAAAATCATCAAGAGATTTGAATTAAAAGCATATGTTTAACCTCTTTTTCCAGAAAATTATATACATGATATCTTCAAGAACACACCATTGATTCTCAGCATTTCTTCAACAGATTTATGATTATTTCGTGGATTACTATCTACCTACAACATGAGTTTGATTCCTATAAACTTCCATTTTTCAGAAATCCATTAACAACTCTTCATTATCTTCCAAACATATCAAAATCTCATATTTTTATAACTATCCTAACATGAACAATATACAAGCATAGATTGCAATTATCAAACACTTGCCTCTAATGAAAGCCTGATCCTTTGGAGTTGAATAACACAGGTGGTTCTCCCATTCTCCGGCCAAATTCCGGTGGTGGTTGGTGGTGGTGACCTTTGGTCTTTAGTTCTCCTCCTTTCCAAGCAAGTTTCTCTCCTCCCAAGCAACCTTTCACTCTATCTAAAAGATAACTTCTCAATATTGTGTAGAAGATATGAATGAACGCACGTACAACTAATATCCAAATACTTATAATAAGACAAAATCTAAAATCACTATTCACCCCTTGTAAAAATGACCAAAATGCCCCTTTGAGTTGTCTCTTCATTTCCAAATGACCCGAGACCCAAAACCAACATCCAAATAGACTTTTCTTACTATGTCAACCCTTTCGGACGCAACGACGCAGTTGAAATGACTATAAGGTCGATAGAAACTAAACTCCCTTTTTAATATAACAAATTAGTCCCGACACGTCCCATACTGCGTCCGACTAAAAACTCAAATTACTGAATTAACAAGTCACAACAATATCAATAACATCACATTCATTTATTACCTAAATATCTTTAAGTAATATTCGGAATCATTCATTTTAATATCCACAATTCGGATAAAATCCAAATGAATTAATTTATAATAAATCCAATTAATCCATTAATTTAATATATAACCCATTTTAAAAGTCATTAAAATCACGGGGTATTACATACTTCCCCCCTTATAACAGAATTTTGTCCCAAAATTTAGAAAAATAAACCATACTGATAAGGTCAACTCTGAGAATAAATCTCACATCGCAAGTAATCTATGTCGTACCGCCCATACAGTACGTTAACGAAAATCCCCATCGATGTTACACTAAGTCTCACCATATAGTTCTAACGAAATCAAATTTAAACTTTATCCAATCTTCCCTATACCGTCCTCGTGACAAACTTTGGGAAAAATGATCCTCACGTATTTAAACAAATAAATCCTGAAGTCACAACTACTTACTGTTTCACAATTATGAAAACTACTACAATCCAACCATCCAAGGTGCCCATACACCCTATCGTACAAGTTTCATTATAATAGTTATCGCAAAGGTTATAAACTCATATCCTTAAGACCTAACTTATTTTGACTCCCAACGGTTATTAGTTTCATGCGTGGGGTGTCTCGCAAGCGAAAACCAAATAAGGAACCCCTCCAATATACTACTACTTGACTTTGTCGGTCGTGGAGGTCTGTCAACTTCAATATGCAACCGGATTACCCTCATCCCCTCTTTAAACCAAATGTGGTATGAACTCCCATCTCTATCCAGGAGAAATACCACTAAGCGCTTGTACTACACTCAGTCCTTACGCAATCAATAATGAGCTTAAACTCAGTCCTTGATGTTCAAATTGTAACCCTAAGGCTACCCAGGTGTTATATTCAACCTCCCCGACTGGACCTATCCTTTGTAACAACCCGTCCATTCGGAGACAATTAAATTCCATAATTATGTTTAAATTGACAATTTGGAGAATTTCTCGAAATAGTGATTTTTGGGATTTTCAAGGATTTAATGATTTTTATGAGTGTTGTAATTATTTTGGGGATTAAATAGGTCGAAGTATTTTAATTATATGTCGTCGTGGAGTAAAGCGACAAAAGAGTTAAGATTTTGATTAGAAAACCCGCATTAAGTTATATGGGTTAGAATAGTGATTTGCAGTCAAGTACCTTGGATGGAAATTTTGACTGCGCTGTGAGTCTCAGAATGTCCGAGATAGTCGAAAAAGAGTGTCTGATTGTCGAAATTGAGTTTCGGGGAATTTTAGAGTTAAACGGGCTCGTAATTGAGTAAACGAGTCGTTTTTGAGTTTTAAGGGGTTAAACCCTTTTCTCTTTATAAAAGGAGGGAGAGGGGGAGAAAAGAGAAAGAAGAAAGAAATAAAAGAGAGAGAAGAGAGAGAAGAGGAAGAAAAGAGGAGAAAAGGGGAGATTCCGGCCAACCTCCGCGGGATTCGGCTCGAGGTTGTCGGATTATATCCATGAGGCAAGTGTTTACTTGCTTTATTTACTTTTTGCATAAATATCTCATACCGTAGTTTGGTATAAACAAACCCTAAAGATTTTGGATTGGGTTTTCGTGGATAAAACGGGTTTCCGGGAGTTAAAACAAATAAACCCCTATAATTTCATAATTGGAGAAACTTAGAAATTAATCAAAATAAATTGGTGGTTTAGGGTTCTATGATGTTTAGAACCCTTAATATATGTGTATTTGTAGTTGGTTGGGGTTGTAGGATGTTGGGTGAGGCGACAAAAGCTTGGGAGAAGCTTTAATGGCGGAAACCGTCTCGGAGAAGATGAATAGTGAGGCAACAACTTTCTGAATCGAATCGGTTCCTGGTCAAAAAATAAAATTAGTAGATCTTTTCGATGCGGTCGCGTGGGCGCCGATCGCGAATTTTTCTGATTTTTTTTTGATTTATAATGATTTTTCTACGAAAAACTGTCCGATATCGAAATCGTTAGTTATAACTTATTGGAGATAAATATTAGGGGTTCTCAAATGGAGTGTTAGTACCTCTAAAGAACTTGAGGAGATATGAAAACTTTGGGTTTGTAGGAATAAATCCAATTTATGATTTAAATGGAGATTGGATTGAGTTTTGGGTATTTTTGAGATTGATTTTTTTTTTGCCCAAACAGTGCCCCTCTAACAGGTCGAATCGATTCGGGTCTAGGCCGAATCGATTTGCCTAAGTGGATCTATGATTCTACAGTGGGCCGAATCGATTCGGTTTTAGACTGAATCGATTCTCCATTAAGGACCTGCTTACAGAACACTTTCCGAATCGATTCGGATTGGGGGCTGAATCGATTCGCCTACCCGAATCGATTCACAATTGGGGCGAATCGATTCGCTTTGGTCAGATTTGCCAATTTTCTCCTCTTAAGAGTATGGGGAGTTAAATTACAATTTGGGGAATTATATGGGGAACGCTAGTTATGATATCTCGACTCCTAAATGATGGTTTTGAGGGTTAGTAAACCTTTAAATGAAAGAAAAGGCCTTGGATTGGGGTAGGGCATAATACGGGGAACGAACATAGTTAACGTTCAGGACGAATAGAATTTGAAAGAGAGAGTTCGACTATCATTGAGGATAAGTACGTATGTGTTTGAATGTATGTGAGTTGAATACATCTTAGTGAAACCTAGGAAGTGATTTCTAGGGATTTATATCTTTGGGATTAATGGTCATCGCTAGATGTAATTGGCAATTATGGCCATATATATGTATTCGAGGATGAATATATGATATATATATATATATATATATATATATATATATATATATATATATATATATATATATGTGTGTGTGTGTGTGTGTGTGTGTGTGTGTGTGTGTGATTAAAGTATATATATGATATGATGTAGACGACTTTTGAAAATGTAAAGATAAATGTTTTCAAAATGGAAAGATAATTGGTTTTCATAAATAATAATTTATGGATACACACCTCTCTAAATCTCTATCATAAGGGAAGTTGCGTGCGTATGGTGAATCACCTTGGCTAATGAATGTAGGGTGGATATAGTCCAATAGGCCATATGAGCGATTATATATTTTCTGCGCTGGTTAGGTGATTCTGGGTGTGGTCATGACTATCCCGCAGGCATATGGACGCTTCCCGACGATTTGTTAGGTTCCCAGGTTGTCTTGTTTGATAGGCCCTGGAAGATGATAGCCATTTCGGGGCGCGTCCAGTGAGGAAACTCGGAGGGACGGTCTTAGATATGTTAAAGCAATTTATGATAATAAATTGACTTTAATTACATTTCTTAGATATAAGAAGGGAAATTGGATAAACGGTTTGGCTTCGGAAACACTTCCTGGATGGAATAAGGGAAATGGAAGCATATGATATGGTAAAAGCATTTTTATGATAATAAAAATAGCTTTTAAATACATTTCTCGGATGTAAGAAGGGAAATGGGATGTTTTAAAAGGGAAAAGCATTTTTATGTTAATAAAATTGGCTTTTAAAAAAGTTATATGATATGTTAAAGCAATTCATGCTAATGAGTTGACTTTTAATTTCATTTCCCGGACATAAGAAAGGAAATGGAAAGTTTAAGTAAATACTTTGTATATGAATCCTCAGTCCGGGAGATAGATCCGGATGTGTATTATAAAGATGAAATTAAATTGGTAAACCTCAGTCCGGGATATAGTATCCAGATGTATATTGTAAGATGTATATAAAAATGAATATGATTTTTATAATAATACATTAGTTTTGTACTACGAGAGTAATGGATCTCTACCGTTAACCCTGCCAAACAGTAGTGTATCGTGGGGGTTCCTTGTTTGGATTTCGCTTCGCGAGACACCCCACTGACGAACTTAGCACAACGTTGAGAATGGAGAGGCGTTTAGCCCTTAGTACTCAGGCGATATAGGTTTCTAGTAGTCGGGTGAATTAGACTAGTTAGGCGGGATAGCTTGACTAGGGTATTTTGTTAGGAAGCGTTGGGTGTGCGTTACTATAAGAGAGGTGAGGGGTATCTCATGGGAGTGCTATACCAAACTTAAATATGAGAAAACCTTTTTCTAAAAATAAAGCATTTATGCACTTGCAAAATATTTTCAAACTCGTCCTTTGACCCGTTTATCTAATTTTCCTCTCTTGCTATATATATATATATAGGTGTCCAGACACAGGGATGCCTGGATGACACATTTTTCCAGTTAGACGTCAGCTGCAACAACTGTGGATGCGTGCAGGTTTTTAATAGCCGCTTCCATTCTTGTACTCTAGATAGGAGGTACTATATAAATATTCGGGCCAATGATCCAATTGCATATATTTATTCTTTTAGAGCATCATGCGATATGGTTGTATAGTTTGACCGAGTGTTCGGTTATTTTCTTTTATTTCAGTTTCATTTACGTATAAACTGTGTGGGTGTTTTATTTATAGTCGTCTAAAAAGAGTAGTTAAGTAAAAGTTTTTGACGCCAGCCTAATAGGTTATTAGTAATTAAATGGATTTTTGACAGTGATGCTAAGAATGATCTATATGAGACTCCTGTTAAAATTTGATATAGGAGTGATCGCCGGTATCTTATTAGGCCGGTTTTCACAGATGGTATCAGAGCATCAGGTTCTAGTGTCCTTAGGAATATGTGAGGACGTACTACGCTTTCAGTGTTGCTCTCGATTTGTTATAGAGCCTCAGGATTAGGTTTGTTGATTTCTCTTGTGAGATTTCGTTCTCCTACCATGTTATAATATTATAGTAATCTTTTGCGCGCTCGGTTGAGATTCATGTGCGAGGCTTGGATGGCAGCAGGAGGTGGGGCTTAGCTGCAGCAGCTGGTGGAAGTCGGGAATGAGGACCGTAGTAGAGGTCACTTCCTTTGCTGTGTTTTCTAAGGATTGTCTCAACGACTACTAAAGTATAGTAGTTATGAGTACCGTCGTACCGCAGTAGTAGAGTGTGGTACTAAAGTTGAATTTCCAAATGAAGTAAGGATTCAAAAAAGGATCTTATGGATATTTTTAACCGTAAGTCCCCGTGATTCAGCAAGAATGAGAAGAGTGCTGTTTTGGCTTATTCACGAAAGGTTCGGTCAGAGGCCGACAGTGGATAATGGCGAAGATGTTGTTATGATTTTTACCTCATAAGGAAGAGGTATATTTTGTGTGGCTTGGTAAAGTCGCGGTGTTCGTTAGCCCTAGACTCGTGTGTGTATTTTGAGTTTTGTGGCGGTCTCGATAACATTATATCATGTATGCCTGTATGTTTTCCGCGGTAGCGGAGTTTTATTTTTTCTTCATTCGCCATAAAGGCGAGTGTTGATATATTGAATGTATATCTATATAATAAGTTACAAAACTTATGTATGTCATAAGATTCAAGCATGACATCACAAAATGAATTTTTTTTGCACTCTTTATTTTACCCTTAAAAACTTTGAATTCCCCCTCTTTTTATACACTCTAATTTGTTTCCCCCTTTTTTTTAAAATTTAAATATAAGGGTACAAGCGTATTATAACATTTTGGTCTCCCACAACTCAAACAAATTATCATTCTCTCCCATTCATTTTACTATTGATCTTCTTATGTCTACTTATCAAAATAATTAAAGGCCCTACAACTTGCCACGTGTATAATCTAACGATTGTAAATGCTTTGATATTAGGAAGACTCTTTGGTAAAATAAGTCATTTGTACCTTATAACGCAAGGCTCGAGGTAATCTATTTCATAACAGAGCGCAAGGCTCGAGACACTCAATATTTCTCCCTTATCTTTGAAACCCACCACATCTGTTTATTTTTAACCAAACCTCCCTCTCTCTCTCTTTTAGATCCTCACCATTCACTTTCCCCCTCGGCCTCCATCACCCTCTGAGCTCCACGGTTGTCCGCCCCCATTGACCCCGTCCTTTCTCACAACTGTTCGCCTCTCCGCCTCCCTACAACGGTTGAGTATTTATTCCGGGTTTCTCTGTTTGATTTTCAGATCTTGAATTTTTTGGGGGTTTTCCCTGATATATATATATATATATATATATATATATATATATATATAAGGGTTTCTATGGCCTAAATCTTGAAGTTTTGAGATCTTTACCCTCTCCTATTTGTGTCTGAATTTTTTTTAGATCTCCATATATTTGAGTAATGTGGTTCACAAATGTTTGTGACTAACCACTCAAGAGGGCATGTAAGAAGTTTTGCACTGAATTTAGAGGTAAACATGTAAGATCGTCGATTTTTTTAAAGGTTTCAGGTTCATTTTTTTGTTCGATTTTAGCGATTTTTGTAAGAAATAAAATGTGTTTAGTTTATGACCTGCGTTCTTATTTGTCCTGGTGGTTTCACTTAATTTTTGTGGCTTTTGATTTATTTTTTTTTGTGTCAGGGAGTTTCAAGGTGTATATATAGTTCCTTTTCAGAAATGGGTTCAAGAGATTTCTTTAAAGGTTAGTTTAGTATTTGAATCTTGAGTTTTTCATACACGAGTTGGGGATGTAGAAAGTTGTGTCTTACGTTTTATTCTGCTATTGTTTATATTTCTTTTTTTTTTCTTATTCTATTTAGTTTATTCTTTTAGTTGAAATTTCTGTGTTCTGGGCAGGTGATGGATCGTGGAGGAGTATGTATGTACGTCACTTAATTTTTGTTGTTCTAGGCAGGTGATAAACTTTTGTTGTTCTGGGCAGGTGATGAACTTTTTTTCTGGGCAGGTGATGGAATCGTGGCATGCCAATAAACTATTGAGTTTCCGTGTATGATGTTCTTAAAACATTGGCACCATTTTTACTATATCTATTTAACATTTTTTCCCATTTACACCATTTGAGTTTTCTTTTGTATTCATTTTTTTAACACAAAACAAAACTTTTTTTTAGTTCTTAAACCAATTTAAAAATTACTTTTCATTTTTTTTAAAATAAAACAGAAATAAAACATTAGTTCGGATACAACTTTAGTTCATATGAATGCTAGAATTCAATGTATCCTACCAAATGTATTGCATTTTTTAGTCAATGCAAAAATAATATTATTTGTTAATAAGTTGTTTCATTTGTCTTTTATTTTTTAAAAAGCGAAATTTTGGACCGAGCAATTGACAGAAAAATGTGAAATCATGACATTATATAATTGTTATATTCATACTTTATATTTCATACCTCGGTTCAATACAAATTGTGACATGGATCAAACATTTAAGACCCGCCTTCGTCGGCAAGGTATAGACTATGTGGTAGGGGTGGCAATTCAGGTTAACGGGTCGTGTTTCGAGCCGACACGACACGACAAGGTTTTTTTAGGCACGACACGACACGAATTCGTATTTTTTTAGTTGAAATGAACATGCCCCGAATAAAAAATAACACGGCACGACACGCCACGCCATGAATACAAGACACGAACACGAACATGACATAATTCAGACACGAACACGACACGACTTCGTGTAAAAAAAACATGACCCGAGCATGACACAAGAACGACATATCGTATCAATTTCGGGTCAATTTTGCGTCGTTCCGTGTCGTTTTTTCGTGTCGTTTTTAAAATTGTTCCCCTTACTCTTTGGTAATGAACTTTCTTTAATTTTTACTTTTAAGTAATTTTTTACAAATCATTTTATAGAAAAAGCTAAAAAAAAGTTAATAATTTTACAAAACACTCTATAAAACATAAAAAAATAGTCTTTAAGAAACATTTTACAAAATTTTATGAAAAAAAATTCATAAAAAAGTTTCGTTTTATTTATTAAAAATGCTTCAGACTTTTTCTTTTCAAAAAACCAAGCATTTTTAACTTTTCTTTTAAAAAGATATAGAAAAAACAGTGTTCCATTTCATCCTTACATGTTCCAAGTATTCCTCTTTTATATATATATATATATATAATATTGAAAAGTACGTATAAATATAATATCATGATAAGTTTTGTATATGTAAAGTTGATTGGATTTGATAGAGTCAAAAAAATCTGTCTAATGCTGTCGAAATAAGATTTGATAAATCTTCACTACCAAAGATGAAAAGATTTTGAGTGGCATGCGGGGCCCTAAGAAATGTACTTGATTTATGAAAAGTGAGGCAAAATAACAAACGTACTTTATTAACATACATATATGAAAGGTTCTAATTATGATTTTGAAAATAAAAGTTTTAAAGAAATAGAATGTAGTTTGTTTATGGCTGGCGCTGGGTTCATGTTGTCTCACTTTTGTGGACGTCTTTCATATTAAAATTTTGCATTTTTGAAGAAGGTGAAATATGAGCCCATGGCTTTTTTCTTCAGCCTCGCAAAACTTAAAAGCAAGAAAATTAGCGCATGGTTCGAGGTTAACTTGGAGTCGTTGAAATATTTGAGATAGATATTTAGTTTATATTTGACGCGTCTTTTTGAATCACTTGACATATTTGACTCATGGCTCAATACTTGACACGTTCTTTTAATTATTGTACCAATTTCTGTTATCTATATAACTATATAAAAATTGTTGGCCCAAATGTTTTCGGGATTACACGGGACAATAATAAACACCCAACACGATATAACATTAAATATTTATTTTTTTATTTACGTATTTTGAATCCAATTCAATTAAAAACAGCACAAAGGAAAATACTTTTTTAACCAAAAACGAGCCGAACCAAAATAAACAAGACATTATTTTTTTTATCAATTAAGAAAATACCTAAATAAAAGTTTCGTAACACAATGTTTTTTTTAAATAAAAAATGAGTCCCATCAGAATAAAAATAACACAACACGAGACAACATGAAATATTTATTTTTCCAATCATGATTTTATCCAAGTAATAGTAGCACAATACAAAATATTCGTTTAAACCAAAAACGAATCAACAAAATGTATAAAAATCATTTTAAGAAGTATTTTAAATAAAAAATAAATTTTTAAATAGATTTTTCCACCTATTGAATTTTGGACAAAAATTTTCCTATTTTTTTAAGGGTTATGTCAAATATGTTATTATTAGAGAGGGTTAAGCCCCAAAAGTCTTTTGTTCAAAAAATAAAAGTTTTAATATTTTTTTAAAACGATACATTAATTTAAAATTACAAAAACAAATGTAGATCTTTTTACCCATTTTTTAATAAAAATAATATTATTTTGTTAACATTGCCATATTTTGACTTTTTTTTAAAACGTTAGTGTTAAAATTGTCTTATAAAATTGTTACATTATTACAAAAAATTATGCATTTTAAATTGTTTATAAATTGTACACCAATTAATATAATTTATGTCCATGTCACGGACACGGGTTACCCGCTAGGTTATGTTTTTTGTTGGTTTTGGGAGTTAAAAATGTTGCATTATTATTTAAAAAAATATTATGTTATTTTGTCGGTTTTGGGAGTTAAATAAGTTATGTTTATCTTAGTGATTGCTATCGGTTGTAAGATTGCAAAGCAACCTTATGTTTAGGACAAACTATCAGTATTATTAATACATAATATTAGTTTTGTTTGTGTATTTTTTAAACAAAGTGGGTAGGTCTATAAACAAAAGAAATTTTCTTCAAATTTTTAAAGACCAATATTTTAATATTAGAATTTGTTATGTTGGGGAATGTAATTTTTTTTCGTTTTGCAATTACGTGTGTTGAAATTTTTTACCTTTTGCAATTACGTACTTTGAAAATTTTCATCATGCCTTCAGGCACGGGCATACCATAGTGTATATATATATATATATATATATATATATATATATATATATATATATATATATATATATATATATATATATATATATATATATATACTGGTTTGGGATACTCGTTTTATATGATTATACGAGTATGGTAATATGGTGAGTATATAATGTTATTGGTCATTCGGAGCGATAGCAAGCAAATGATGGCAAGACTATCGTGTCCATAGTTCCAGGGTGGAACGGGTTGTGGTTGCGATATCTCACCTCGATACAGGTTGAGTTCGCCTTTATTATGTGCATAGATGGAACTTCGATGAGCAGAGGTTTCATTATCGTGATTTGAGTATGTGGCCACCTTATAGATATGATTTGAGGTGTGCCGAATTATTATTGAGCTGTAAGTTTAGCTATTTATTGTTTGCGCAGAGACTCAGTGTAGTGTGATGCGCTTAGTGGTGTGGCTCCTAGTTAGAGATAGGAGTTTAGACCACCCTTTTGTTGGAAAAAGGGGATAGGGTTATCCTGATTGCATGTTTCAAATAACGGACCTCCATGATCGAAAAAGTTAAGTAGGAGTGTGTGGAGGGGTTCCTTGTTTGGATTTCTCTTTGCGAGACGCTCCACACATGAATCTTAACGGCATCGGGAGTGGAAAGATGTTATAGGATGCAAGGATGTGGGTTTTGTTGATAAGTCTTATAGTGTGGATGAACCACTATAGACTATGAGCCATGTGATTATGGTATGTTTATGGAAATGTTGTGCTATGGAAAAGCACTAAACTGGTCCTCTCGCCACATGTGGGTGGGTGAAGTTGGACTTAGAGAAATTAATTTGAGGATTATAGCTAGGCCTTAGTAAAAAGGCAAAATTTTGAGAAAGCATACTTTGGGTACGATGTACGTAGTGCTCTTTCGGAGAGTTGGGCACTTCGATTAGTTAGATTTCCTTTCGTATGGGCAGAAGGATAGAATAGTAGAAATGAGTTCGTAGGTTAGCGTGGTAGGATTTAGGATGTCCCACTGGTGTGCCTTAGGTTGCTATATCTCGATGACCGACAACGCGAGGGACTAGTGTAACGGGAGGGTTCCTTGTTTGGATTTCGCTTTTATGAGACGTCCCACGCATGAAACCAAGCAAATGTCGGAAGTTGAGAGAGGCCTTGGACACTAGGGATATACTTAGGATATTACTCATTTCGCGTAGGTAGGGTAACGCATAGATCGTAGCATTTGTAGGATGTAAGTTTAGTAGAGTTAGTGGCGCCGAGGTTAGGAGAATTGAATTTTGCGGGTTGGGAGGACCCATGTGTGAGTATTACACCGAGGAAAGGAGACCCTTGTTTAGAGAGAATGTCACGTGTCTGACGTTCACTACAGATGTGCTGATGTGAACGGCTTATAAAGGTGTATGTGCACCTTAGTAAGTTGGTTTATATGCATGGTATATAAAGTTGAAGCTTTGCGAGATGTAAAGCGGTAGTTATAAGCTCGTTTCTCTTATTGGCAATAAGAGAAGCCATCGGAGTAACACGTCGTTGTGCGTTAGTAGGTAGAATTTAGATGAGCATATAGTGAAGCTAGTACTTTGGAGTACACCTTGAGGTGGGTGGAATATGGTAAAGGACTATCGTGTTAGCACCTTTTGATTTTGGGGGTACTAAGACGTAGTGCGATTTGGGAACCTAGTTTGGTGATGTAGGTTATATCCGAATTTCGAGGACGAAATTCCGTTGTAAGGGGGGGAGTATGTAACAACCCGTCCTTTTGGAGACAACTAAATTCCATAATTAAGTATAAATTGACAATATGGATAATTTCTCAAAATAGAGATTTTTAGGATTTTCGAGGATTTAGTGATTTTGATGGGTGCTGTAATTATTTTTGGGATTAAATAGGTCGAAGTATTTTAATTATACGTCGTCGTGGAGTAAAGCGACAAAAGAGGTAAGATTTTAATTAAAAACCCGCATTAAGTTATATGGGTTAGAATAGTGATTTACAGTCAAGTACCTCGGATGGAAATTTCGACTGCGCCGTGAGTCTCGGAATGTCCGAGATAGTCGGAAAAGAGTGTCTGATTTTCGAAATTGAGTTTCGGAGAATTTTAGAGTTAAACGGGCTCGGAATTGAGTAAACGAGTTGTTTTTGGGTTTTAAGGGGTCAAACCCTTTTCTCCTTATAAAAGGAGGTAGAGAGGGAGAAAAGAGAAATAAGAAAGAAAGAAAAGTGAGAGAAGAGAGAGAGGAGGAAGAAAAGAGGAGAAAATGGGAGATTCCGGCCAACCTCCGCGGGATTCGTCTTGAGATCGTCAGATTATATCCATGAGGAAAGTGTTTACAAGCTTTATTTACTTTTTGCATAAATATCTCATACCGTAGTTTGGTATAAACAAACCCTAAAGATTTTGGGTTGGGTTTTCGTGGATAAAACGGGTTTTCGGGAGTTAAAACAAATAAACCCCTATAATTTCATAATTGGAGAAACTTAGAAATTAATTGAAATAAATTGGTGTTTTAGGGTTCTAGGATGTTTAGAACCCTTAATATATGTGTATTTGTAATTGGTTGAGGTTGTAGGACATTGAGTGAGGCGGCAAAAGCTTAGGAGAAGCTTTAATGGCCGAAACCGTCTCAGGGAAGATGATGAATAGTGAGGCAGCGACTTTATGAATCGATTCGGACTTGATGCATATCTATTAGGCCCTAGTCAAAAAATAAAATTTGTATATCTTTTCGATGCGGTCGCGTGGGCGCCGACCGCTTATTTTTCTGATTTTTTTTGGATTTATAGTGATTTTTCTACAAAAATCTGTCCGATATCGAAATCGTTAGTTAGAACTTATTGGAGATAAATATTAGGGGTTCTCAAATGGAGCGTTAGGACCTCTAAAGAACTTGAGGAGATATAAAAACTTTGGTTTTTTAGGAATAAATCCAAGTTATGATTTAAATGGAGATTGAATTGAGTTTTGGGTATTTTTGAGATTGAATTTTTTTTTGCCCAAACAGTGCCCCTCGAACAGGCCGTATCGATTCGGGTCTAGGCCGAATCGATTCGCCTAAGGGGATCTGTGATTCTGCAGTGGGCCGAATCGATTCGGTTTTAGACCGAATCGATTCACCATTAAGGACCTGCTTGCAGAACACTTTTCGAATCGATTCGGATTGGGGGCCGAATCGATTCGCCTACCCGAATCGATTCGCCTACCCGAATCGATTCACAATTGGGGCGAATCGATTCGCTTTGGTCAGATTTGCTAGTTTTCTCCTCTTAAGAGTACGAGGAGTTAAATTATAATTTGATTACTTATATGGGGGACCCTAGTTATGATATCGGGACTCCTAAATGATGGTTTTGAGGGTTAGTAAACCTTTAAATGAAAGAAAAGGCCTTGGATTGGGGTAGGGCATAATACGGGGAACGAACATAGTTAACGTTCAGGAGGAACATAATTTGAAAGAGATATTTTGGCTATCATTGAGCATAAGTATGTATGTGTTTGAATGTATGTGAGTTGAATACATCTTGGTGAAACCTAGGAAGTGATTTCTAGGGATTTATATCTTTGGGATTAATGGTCATCGCTAGATGTAATTTGCAATTATGGCAATATATAAATATTCGAGGATGAATATATGATATATATATATATATATATATATATATATATATATATACTATGGGATTAAAGTATATATATGATATGAGGTAGATAACTTTTGAAAATGTAAAGATAAATGTTTTCAAAATGGAAAGATAAATGATTTTCATAAATTATAATTTATGGATACACACCTCTCTAAATCTCTATCAGAAGGGAAGTTGCGTGCGTATGGTGAAGCCCCCTGGCTAATGAATGCATGGTAGATATAGTCCTATAGTCCATTTGAACGATTATATATTTTCTGTGCTGGTCAGGTGATTCTGGGTGTGGTCATGATTATCCCGCAGGCATATGGCCGCTTCCCGACGATTTGTTAAGTTCCCAGGTTCTCTTGTTTGATAGGCCCTGGAAGATGATAGCCATTTAAGGGCGCGTCCAGTGGGGAAACCCGTAGGGATGGTCTTTGATATGTTAAAGAAATTTATGATAATAAATTAGCTTTAATTACATTTCCTGGATATAAGAAGGGAAATGGGATAAACGGTTTGGCTTCGGAAACACTTCCCGGATGGAAGAAGGGAAGTGGAAGAATATGATATGGTAAAAGCATTTTTATGATCAAAAATGGTTTTTAAATACATTTCCCGGATATAAGAAGGGAAATGGGATGTTTTATAACGGAAAAGCACGTTTATGTTAATAAAATTGGCTTTTAAAAAAGTTATATGATATGTTAAAGCAATTCATGCTAATGAGTTGGCTTTTAATTACATTTCCTGGATATAAGAAAGGAAATGGAACGTTTTGAAATAAAAATGATAAGCATTGGTAAATACTTTGTATATGAATCCTCAGTCCGGGAGATAGATCCGGGTGTGTATTATAAAGATGAAATTAAATTGGTAAACCTCAATCCGGGAGATAGTATCCGGATGTATATTGTAAGATATATATAAAAATGAATATGATTTGTATATTAATACATTAGTTTTGTACTACGAGAGTAATGGATCTCTACCGTTAACCCTGCCAAACAGTAGTGTATCGTGGGGGTTCCTTGTTTGGATTTCGCTTCGCGAGACACCCCACTGACGAACTTAGCGCAACGTTGAGAATGGAGAGGCGTTTAGCCCTTAGTACTCAGGCGATATAGGTTTCTAGTAGTCGGGTGAATTATACTAGTTAGGCGGGATAGCTTGACTAGGGTATTTTGTTAGGAAGCGTTGGGTGTGCGTTACTATAAGAGAGGTGATGGGGTAACTCATGGGAGTGCGATACCAAACTTAAATATGAGAAAAGCTTTTTCTAAAAATAAAGCATTTATGCACTTGCAAAATATTTTCAAACTCGGGCTCTGACCCGTTTATCTACTTTTCCTCTCTTGCTATATATATAGGTGTCCAGACACAGGGACGCCTGGATGGCACATTTTTCAGTCAGACATCAGCTGCAGTAGCTGTGGATGCGTGCAGGTTTTTGATAGCCACTTCCATTCTTGTACTCTAGATAGGAGGTAATGTATAAATATTTGGGCCAATGGTCCAATTGCATTTATTTATTCTTTTAGAGCATCATTCGATATGGTTGTATATTTTGACCGAGTGTTCGGTTATTTTCTTTTATTTCAGTTTCATTTACGCATAAACTGTGTGGATGTTTTATTTACAGTCGTCTAAAAAGAGTAGTTAAGTAAAAGTTTTTTACGCCAGCCTAATAGGTTATTAGTAATTAAATGGATTTTCGACAGTGATGCTAAGAATGATCCATATGAGACTCTTGTTAAAATTTGATATAGGAGTGATCGCCCGGTATCTTATTAGGCGGGTTGTCACATCCTTAATCCTCATGCATAACAATTAGAATACAATACATGAATCTAGCAACCCAAATTTCTTTCCAATTTAATTATCATAATTCTAGATCAATTAAATCCCAATCAAATCAATTCAATTCTTAACTAGGGCTTACTGATCTTCTTTAAGTCCCATAATATCAAATTAATAATCACCAAAGATCTAAAAAAGGTTTGGGATAAGAGCAAACATTAAAAAGAAACAACTATAGGAATTCTGGGGAGGTCAATCCATCGAAGGCAATGGGTCGATCGATCGATCACCCAGATAACAACCTTGTTTTCTGCATTTATTTTACTACGTGTTTCATCATTTTTTATCATTCAAACCTTCATATTAACAACCCAAATGACTTATAATCCTTACTACATGATATATCAACATATATAAATGATTTCTAATGATCTAAACATCGTGGAATCATCAAGAGGATTGAATTAAAAGCATATGTTTAACCTCTTTTTCCAGAAAATTATATACATGATATCTTCAAGAACACACCATTGATTCTCAGCATTTCTTCAACAGATTTATGATTATTTCGTGGATTACTATCTACCTACAACATGAGTTTGATTCCTATAAACTTTCGTTTTTCAGAAATCCATCAACAACTCTTCATTATCTTCCAAACATGTAAAAATCTCATTTTTTTATAACTATCGTAACATGGACAATATACAAACTTAGATTGCAATTATCAAACACTTGCCTCTAATGAAGGTCTGATCCTTTGGAGTTGAATAACACAGGTGGTTCTCCCTTTCTCCGGCCAACTTCCGGTGGTGGTTGGTGGTGGTGACCTTTGGTCTTTAGTTCTCCTCCTTTCCAAGCAAGCTTCTCTCCTCCCAAGCAACCTTTCACTCTCTCTAAAAGACGTATATCGTGGAAACCATGCCAAAGGGGGGAACCTTTTCCGATTCACCCAACTAACTTCATACCCGCATATAGGTTTCAAGCCTAGGACACACATGATAGATTATCGGTTTCAACTCGAAACTCTGGTCAACCTTCTGCCTAAATTTTTGCGCTTTTTTAAATTGGGACCCTGCCTGTGAGCCTGGTCACAAGTCCAGCCATAGCTTTTCATATATTACAAACCCAACTTTTCCCCGCTCAGGTCCCGTCCGACATTTCACTTTGTATTTAAGAGAATTTAATACAAGTGAGAACATAATAATAATAATCATGCTGAGACCCGTATCCAAAATATTTCTCCTTCCTTTATGAAAAATCCAAAAACAGTTTTCCCTTCTTTATCAAAAATTCAAAAATATTTCTCTTTTCTTTATAAAAAATTCAAAAATATTTTATCTTTCAATCTCAAAAAGAAAAAATGTTAAAAATATTTTCCTTCTTTCTTTTCAAAAATAAATCCCATTTTACGCCTATCCATGTCGATCGCACGCCCTTGGCCTGGCTCCTTATTGGCTTCAGTCTTCAGTCAAATCTCCCCAGAGCTCTGTCCTTTCCCCTGTTACTTCTTTCGAGTCCGGTATCCATCCACTTTCCATGGAGAACACAAATCAATTACCAGTTATGCAACCAGATCTGACGGTAGTTTTAGCCCATCTCGTGTCCAAGATTGACAACCTTCAGACTGAGGTCCGAGAGATGCAACAAAACCAGGTTCCTATTCCTTAATAGCCCGATGCCCTATTTCCTTGAACTATGGGTCCACCCGATCCTATTTGGGTTCCTGAAGAGTATCAGAATGCTCCACGTGTTAAAAGGCTGTTAATTAGGCTGTTTAATACAAGATTAAACTATTGAAGTAACTCCGAACTATTTTTTGAAGAAACTCTTTTCTTGAAAACAAAATCGATTAACACAAGATGTGTTTAATAAAACATCCACGAGATTTGTTCAAGATTTTATAACAGGTTTAGTAAATCAGTTTAAATCAATTAAACTCGGCACAACCACAAGAATGAGATGAGGATATGTAGAAATATTACGGACCTTACCCAACTGAGGAATCATCCACGGTGACTTCTAAGTCACAAACTAAAAATCCACTAAAACAAAATATACAAGTTATAAACTATTTAACACACATGCAAACTAATTAGACCAATACAAGTTTAGAAATGTACGCACTAGTTTGATTCTAACTTCTCTGCAGTTCTGATGTTGATGTGGTTTTCCCTGTTTGCTAACTTCTCCACTTTGTTCTGGTCTTTACATCGAATCTTTAACATTCAAGATATTATGGCCAACACTTATGTGTTGTAGTGTGTCAAGTGTTTGTGAAAGTGATCTAACACATGCATGCACGCACGCACACTTATTTTATACAAACAGTTCTATCAAATTACAGATCAGATCTAAATGATGCTATTTTCAGTTTATCTCTTCTTTAGAACCAAAAAAGTTTATTTGACCTTTCAAATAATCCCGGAATTCAAGGCTATCTTTCTCGAAAGACGTTTCAAGGTCTTAATCAATTTCAGAGGATTTTGAAAATATTTTTGAAATTGAAAACATCCAATTGCGATTCCAACTAGGTCAATAGTCTTATTTCATAAGAACTAGAAACAAAAAATGAATTTATTGATTCTATCATTTTGAAAATCATTTACAGAACAACAAGCAATAAATGCGATTTCTCTAGATGAGAAACTAAAATTTGCAGATTTATGTGTAATATGACATGCAATGATTAGATCTACTAATTATATGAAAGAGAAATAGAGATCTAACGAGTAATGTCTAAGTTGGAAACAAGATCTCAAACCAAGAGGATAAAACACTTTAAACACCCTTCAAAGCCTCACCAACAACACTCTAAACACACAGGAATAGTGTTTGGTATAAACTGTTTACAAAAGTATTTTTATGATAATAAAAATGACTTTTGATTTACACTTCTTGGATGGAAGAAAGGAAGTGGGGTTGTATGATAAAGGATAAAGCACTTTTATGTTAATAAAACTTGCTTTAAAAATGTATTTCTCCTGGAAGGAGGAAAGGAAATAAAATTGGTAAAGAAGTTGTATAAATGAGATTAATTGGTAAACATTTGATAAAATGTTGTACCATTTATGTATATTCCTAAGAAAGAAATAGGAATGGCACATATAGAGTTATGAGATTGAAATGGTAAACATTTGATAAAATGTTGTACCATTTATATATATTCCTAAAGAAAGAAATGGGAATGATGGTCTAGATGGTGAATGGATTTAATTATGTTTTCTTGAATAGTTGTAAATTATATGCATTCACTTACACATATATTAATTACGTGCTAAGGGTCTAATGGATCTCAACGATCAACCTTGCCTAAATAGTAGTGTATCGGGGGGGTTCCTTATTTGGATTTCGCTTTGCGAGACACCCCACGCATGAATAGGGCATAGTGTTGAGACTGTGGAGAAGTTAGCCCTTAGTACTTGGGTTAACAGAGCATCTCATAATATTGCGCTAGGTTTCTTTTAGATTGAGAGGTGAGAAATATTATTGTTAATTGCGAGAGAATTACGCACTTAGCTGTCATGCATTTTAGTCACATGGGAATCATATCAAATCGGGTCCTGACCCGTACATATTTCTTTGTTTCTGCATATACTCTTTGCCATACAGGTGCTCTTCCGCATGGACACCCGAATTTACATTTCCATTCCACTTGTCATGGAGCTACATCATATCGCGGATGTTGTAGGTTAATTGTATTAGACGCTTCTTTCTATTGTACTCTAGTTATGTTCAGTTATTTATTCGGGCGTGTTGCCCAATGCATTGCACTCATTTTTTATATTGGAAATATTTAAATGTAATACTCGGTGTAATTATTTATATTGGTCTGTTCACCGACAGCTTATTCGGTGATTATTTATTATACTGTCATTCTTTATTCATCGGTTTTTGATATCCACCATTTTTACAAATGGGATTGTCTAAGTGTTTTTATTTTACTTACTAAATTTTAAATTGACAGTTCGTTTTTCTAAAATGATTGGTGGTTATCTCGTACTATTATTTTAATCGATAGTGATGCTGAGAATGGACCATCTATGATTCCTGTGATTATTAGAGTATTGGGTTGACCACCTATTATTTTAGTAGGCGGGTTATCACTGGAAGGTGTTAGACATTAGATTTGCCATTTTGATTATGGCATAATGTGATATGACGTACTCGGTCATTAACGGGATCCTTGTAGTCCTAGACATGTTAGTATGGCATAAATGGTGTGATGGTTAACATACAATGTGTTTGTTTAACGTATATTAAATGTAAGTGAAATTATTTTAAAGTGTGTGTTTTGACATGGTGAAACATGGAAAATTATAGCGGTGTGTTCCACATATGCGCAATATGACTAATTATAACAGTGTGAACGTGTTTTGTCAAGGTGCAATATGACAAAAGATAGCAGCGTATGAGTGTTTAGACTTATGTGGAATGAATAAAACTATTCTGACACACTTTCCTACCCTTTTCCTATACCTAGTGCACCAAAATCTTCTACCTTGTTGTTACGGGTTCAATCAGGGCATAAGGTACAAGCTTTCATTGTCTTGCCTTATTTGGTGGGCACAAAGTGGTTATGCGTGCATAGTTGGACTCGTGTGGGATATGACAAATATAGATATGTGTGCATGTTTTAACTTGTATATAAATTTTATCCTCATGATGATTATGTATCTAAGGAGACGAAATAAAATTTAATGCAGTCTGGGAGTTAGGTATTTTCATGCACATTTGCAATTTGAGGAAGTAGTTCGAAAAGATCTTGCTTTTAATCAGGATGGAAAATGATTTATATGGGTACAAAATTGTTGTTAAACAATTCAATAACTCTTATGCAAGTTAACTCTAGTTCCAATCAAAATTTCATAGTCAACTGAAGTGTTCGAATGCTGGGCGATATTGTCCTTAAACTACGTTAAAGTTTTTTAATCTTGATTGAAAATATGATTAGCTATGTTTGAATATTTTTTATAATGTTTAAACATATTTCTAAAGTTATTATAAACTCACTATCATTTGGAAAAAATATCATTTTATACAACATGGTCTTGAGACTTCAGGCAATGTCCTTTTAGAGATTGCTTAACCTTGATTTATAAATCATGAACATAGTAATCTTTTGTTTTATGGAGAACAATTGGATGTTTGAAAAATAATCTTTCAAGATTGTTGAATATAGTTTATAGGGGCAAAGAAGTGATGTTAATTTAGGCTAAAAATCTAAGGAAATAGTACCCTAGTGCCAGGAATTGGTTCATTTCCAATTGTGATATTCACATGTCGGGCGACATTGTTCAAAAAATATATCAATGTTTTTAATATTAATTGAAATTATTTTGTGGTATGTTCGAATAGTGCCTTGTATTGTTCAAACATATTGCTAAAATCCCTAAAACCTCGCTATCGTTTGGAAATAAACTCATTATGTATTTTATGGTCTTGAAACTTTAGGCAGTGTCCTTCTACGGACGGTTTAGCCTTTGTTAGTGGGACATAAAATAGAAACTACATTTTGTTTTATGAAAAATAATAGGTTTATTTTTCTTCCAGAAACGAAAACTAAGAATTAAAACCTTATTCTATGATATTTAGGAATCCCGATAAAGTTTACTCAGACTAACATCAAGGTAGCAGGGTTGAAGGTACTCAATAAAGTCATAAATGGATAATATGAAGTGTCTTGAGATGTGTAGAAAAGATGGGTGATAACTAGTGTAATCATGCTAGGGAAGCAGTGTATTATATTAAGACCATTATAAAGGGTGGCAGAGAACTCCAAGAGGAATTTAACTTTATAAGAAGTGTGTTCGTTGATATTGGAGGTTATGTTATGCATTCCAACCGAACAACTCTTCTTCATCCTTCTTTGTTAGTCGAATGAACTTTGTTTGAACTTAATCATGGAAATTGTTGTGTAAGGAGCATTGAGGCGGGACTGAAATGTGGAAGACTGACAAATTAAGAGGTCACTATTACTTTTTTATTTTCCCAATTAAGGTTCCACTTTCCTTAGTCATATATAATCAGTGAACTAAGTTCCACGAAGGTGAATGAGAGTTAATATTGGCCATTAATTATGTGTATCCTTAATCTGTATAAAATAAAGATATGGACTATTAATTTAGGATGGAGGGAGTATTAATAAGAAATATATCGTTTAGTTTTTTCCATGGCTTCGAGAGAAGAAGAAAGTGTAGATTATCGAGTTGGGAAGGAATTTTATGCTAAATAGAATTTTGGAGGAAGGAGAAAGCACATTATTTTTCTCCTTCTTTTGCACTAATGATTCATCTATTTATATAAATAGGAGTCTTGCTAAATAAACCAAAAATCGGTGTCTTAGACGTCATCCACCTTTGTCATGCGTGTCTGATCCAAATACATATCAAAAGATTATAAAAATATATTACGATTGACAATCAACGATAATATTGGACGACATGAAGAATGGAGTAGGACATGGACATCTATAGTTTGATATTTTTACCTTAAGGTATCCTAATCTTGTGAAATGGCATTTTTGGGAACTAGTTTCGTTATGAGTATGAAATAAAGGTCCTTCGTACAATACTAGTTTTGTGTCATGCTACCCTAGTGTGAAAACATTGCTACACTTTTGTATTTTGAGCACAATTATTGACTCGGGATTCGAATTGATGTAGAGTTTTCATTGTCGAAAAGATTATTCAAATCTCTAAAAAAATAGAATTTTATCCTTTTAAACAAAAAAAATTCATGGTCTAAATTTTCTAAATGTGCAAGTGTGGACTAGCCATAGTCCGTTCAGTTATACAATTGGAATTTCCCTCCAGTTAAAGTGATAGAAAGAAAAAAATTGCGTCTCTATTGTATTTGTCGTTGTGCAATTCCACTTTTCATCAAAAATCTTCACAAACCTACAAAAATATAACAAAACTAGTTTAGATGTAAGTAAGGGTATCAATCCACATCAAGGGAGTAAAGCGAGGGAAAAACAATTGCAATTCACCTTTTATTTTCTTTTTGGGCTTTTTACTTTTTTTTTAATCTTTTCAAATATTAAAATAATTTTTGGGTTAGATGAAGTGAAATAACACTAACTAAATCCAATATCTAAACAAGTAACTAAAAAGTGTAATGAAAAATAAGTGAAATCTAACTAAAATAAGAGAATAAGTGAGGAAGTAAATGTGAGAACAATCAAGGAATGGGATTATACCACAATTTCTATTTAATCTATTTAATTAATTTACTCAAATTAAACTTCCCAAATTCGTACTAAAATCACAAATCAACTCTCGTTGCAAATGTAATTTTAATAATAATCTTTTGGAGAATTAAATTTACAATCCTACAACTCACAAAACGTAGACCTAAACATCATCTAACAAATCACCCGCTATGATCGATTTACTAAATTAGTTTAAATCATAAAAATATGATTAGAGTTGAAATTCAAAGAAATAATTTTACATTTTAGAAAAACCTATCTCTAGTTCGATTCTACGATAGAAATTAAGACTAAAATCTCGATTTTGCTCTCGAAAATCATTTACCCTCTCTCAAGGCGTAAATTAAAAGTAAGATTGAAAAATTTATCATTAAAGGGAATTTTAATTTAATTAAACTAATTATATTTGAATAACATCAAATTAAAGAATTAGCCCACCCCTTGAAAGGGGATTTAGCCTAACATCATATTAAACATGATAATCAAATAAACTAGGTAATTAAAATAAAAGTAGAGAAAAAAACAATCAAACCAAATCTCTTTGAGTGAAATTGAACTTCAATCCTTGAATTTGCACATCATCCATTCAATTCGAGCCTCCAATTGATTTTTAATAATAAAAACACACTGAATTGAATTTCTCACTCATTTATCACTCACTGATCTCTAACAAAAAAAAAAAATTCTATTTACAAAATGTTGTTTATCCTAATTTATTTTCTACACTAAACTATCTCTCTTCTTATTCACTTTTCAAATGGCCTTGAGTCTTCTATATATTATGAGGCATATGGAGCTAAGGGTATATGTGTAAATAGTCTAGGGGGAGCATGTGGTTTTGGTGTAGGAGGTAAAATGAGAGTGCGAGGGAATAAAACTCAGATTTGTCAAAAGGGTATTTTGGGCATGGGAGTAAAAGATGTTAGTTGGGGGTATTTTGGGAAAGGGGTTAAAGAAGTTAGAAGACATGTGGGGATTTATTGAGCTATTGGCTTTTGGTCTTAGAAGCTAAAATCGTGTTATGTATGGAAGAAGGGAAATGGGTCTTGATTTTGAAAGTGGGTATGGGTTTTGGGTTTGTGTAGGTTGAATCGGGTATGGCTTTGGAGGTTGAATGAAATGGGTCAAGGGAAGTTAAGAATGGGTTTGAATTCATGGGTGAATCGAGTTGGACAGACACAGGTCAAACGAGTTCCGGGCATGTGGGTTTCACCAGAATGGGGATTATAGGCAGTGGGTTTAGGTAGCTGTGGGTAAGGATCGGACAGGGGGTAGAGAGATTCGCGAGATTAGGTTGATAGATGGAGGCGAATTAGGGTGTTCGGGTGGTTTGGACAACTCCAGCTAGGCGACGATGGTAGGAGTCACGTCGGAGCAGGTCGTCGGTGGTTGGTGGAGGTAGGGCCGCGACGAGTTAAGAAGGGGGATGGCCAGAGTTGAGTTGGGAGGTTTAGTAATGGTGTTGGGTAAGAGAGAAAAGAGAGGTTAATGGGTGTGAGTTTGTGTTTTGGTTATGGAGTGATGAGAGAGAGTAATAAAGTGGGAGGTAAAAGATCAAGGTGTAAGTGTTAGTGTGTGAGAGGGTGTAGGGAAAGTATGTGTGGGTGAGGGGTTATTTAGGTGTAGTAAGGTGTATGTAGGTAGGGTGTGTGTGTGTTAAATTTGCACCTTAGAAGAAAATAACACTAAAAATAAAATAAAACTAATAAAACTAAAAATATAAAAATAAAATTCTACTCTAAAAATAAAAATAAAAAGACTCAATTAAAAATAAGACTAAAAAGAAATAAAAAAAAATAAAAATCTATTAAAACTAAAAACTTAAATCCTAAAAAGTAAAATATAATAAAACTAAAAATAAGTGAATTCCTAAAAAAAATCCTAATAAAATAAAATAAAAACTAATCAAAATAAAATAAAATTACACTAATAAAAATAAAATAGAAAAATAGAAAATAAAACCTAGAAATTCTAAATAAATCTAAAATAAATCCTAAAAAATAAAATGACTCAAACTAAAAATCTAAAAAGCACAAACTAAGCACACCGGGGGTTCGGGGTAAGTTTAGAGTCGGTTTAGGTTACGAGAATGGGGAAATAGTTCCATTTGATTCACATTTGCCTTGAATAATGCTTTTTGAACAGCAAACCCAATCAAGCCTGCAGATTGAACATTTAAGCACATAAGACCATTATTGTCGAGAATTAACAACTAAAATACGTCTATTTGGGGTATAAAATATACACTTTTTGGTGCTTATCATAAAGCCTGTTGTGTGTCACCAAACTTAAACATGTTGAGAATGTATGCCAAATAAGTAGAATTATTGTTGAAGTGGGATTTAAGAGGGAATTTATAGTTCGCATGATGACTAATGAGTGTTGTATTCTATGACAATTTAGGGTGTCGATTGGTGATACTAATATTAGCAGATGGAAGAAGGAAGGTTATGGGAATGCCCAATCTAGGGATTTTCATGAATGGTTCAAGGTTTTTCCTTTAGGGAGGTTCTGTGGCTTAAAGTTAGCTTACATGTGCATTAGACAAATCATCTAAATTTGTCATTGGAAAGAAAACTTTAAAAGTTTGTTTAATGTTAGATAATGGGTCTATCTTTTGTGTTTGGGTTGAGAATTGTGAGAGATTACTATACCTTCATATTATATTTATATATATGTAAGAGTATATGTATCCTCATGTACCCTGAAAATGATTGTTTTGCTATATATCATATAAAAATATACTTTATATATCTTTAGTCCTTGAGGTGGTCCTGACATAGCGCAAATATGATATATATGCTCTAAATATGCTTCGACTTCTCAAACCAACATCCATATTATGACACATAGATATTACAACTTGGTTGAAATATTTGGAATTTTTATAAATACATTAACACTTGGTCACATTCAAATTAGCATTTTGTTTGTGCATTTTAGGATTTGGTTTTAGTTCTAGGTGATACACATATTCAAGTATAATATTCATAATACTTTTAAAAGTTCTTTTCATTAGTATAACAGATAAAGGTTGAGTAAGTTCCAGACCTTATTCCCTTTTTATTAACCTAAAACATAATCTGAACTTTCATTGATTACTTGTTACAGTGAAATAGGACTTTGCTAACGCGATGACCTAAGTTCACTGATGGTCACGACGTCATCCGGAGTTTTTACCCAGATTTTTTTAGTGTTCCTCGTGACTTCCTCCATTGGTACCCCGCTGTAATGGAAAAGTTGTTTGCATCAGTGAAATATGGTCTCACTGATGGCAATCTCTTTCTGTGAACTAAATATTTTACAAATATCTTTTTGGAAAATGTGAAGACTATTTTGGCACCTAATTCTTCTCTAAATTCAAGAGATTTTATTTCTTTTTTTATGCCATCTTACCACTTATCTTTGACACTTGAAAGATCTTGCTATATATGGATAATTTGATTTCATAATATATATCCCTTATCAAAACTCTAAATAAAAGGTATATTGTGAAATTTTTGTCGAGCAAAGACACTTTATTAAACGAGGAAAAATCTATTTATTATTGAGTCTAAAGACTCTTGATAGTTAAACATTGTTAATCTTCTTCATATTTCTCTTTATTTTCTTAAGGTGTTTGATTTTCAAATTTTGATCATGAGTCATATTGAAGTTTAAAAGTTTCTCCCTTTGTTCTTGAACTAAGCTACTTTTTATACTTGCTCTTAAAATACTTGTGTGAATATCATAAAAACATATTGTGAGGTTTGAGTATGCCAAATCATTGTAAACACTGCCAAAACCTTCAGGAAAAATCACTCCGTGGAAAGTGATATTACAAGCACAGTTGGGTTATCAACAAACTTCATCTTCTACTTCAACGATTATTCTTGGTTCAAGGTTGTGACAACCCGCCTACTAAAATAATAGGTGGCCATCCAAATACTCTAATAATCACAGGAACCATAGATGGTCCATTCTCAGCATCACTGTCGATTAAAATAATAGTACGAGATAACCACCAATCATTTTAGAAAAAAGACTGTCAATTTAAAATTTGTAAATAAAAGAAAAACACTTAGACAATCCCATTTGCAAAAATGGTGGATATCAAAAATCAACGAGTAACGAAAATACAATATGATAAATAATCACCGAATAAGCTGTTGGTGAACAGACCAATACAAATAGTTACACCGAGTATTACAATTAAATTATTACAATATAATAAATGAATGCAAAGCGTGGGCAGCATGCCCGAATAAATAATTGAACATAACTAGAGTACAAAAGATAGAGGCGTCTATAACAAATATCCTACAACATCCGCAATATGCTATAGCTCCATGACAATTGGAAAGGAAATGTAAATTCGGGTGTCCTTGTGGTAAAACACCTGTATGGCAAGGAGTATATGCAAAAATAAAGAAATATGGACGGGTCAGGCCCGATTTGATATGATTACCATGTGACTAAAATGCATGACAGTTAAGTGCGTAATTCTCTCCCAATTAACAATAATATTTCTCACCTCTCAATCTAAAGGCACAACCAAGCGCAATATCAATGAAAATGCTCTAGTTAACCCAAGTACTAAGGGCTAACTTCTCCCCAGTCTCAACACTATGCCCTATTCGTGTGTGGGGTGTCTCGCGAAGACAAATCCAAACAAGGAACCCCCCGATACACTACTAATAGGTAAGGTTGATTGTCAAGATCCATTAAACCCTCAACGCGAAATCAAGATATACATACTCATCTAATTATGTACACATAACAATTCAATTCACCATTTAAAGGCACAGTTCCTAATTTCTTTACGGAATACATATGGCAATTCATTTCATCAAATTTTTACCAATTTAATCTCATTTCAAAACTTTCTTTACCAATTTTATTTCCTTTCTTCCATCCAAGAAAAATACATATTTAAAGCAAATTTTATTATCATAAAAATGCTTTGCCTTTTCTTTTCAAAACTTTCCATTTTCCTTCTTCCATCCGAAAAATGTATTTAATGTCCCATTTCCCTTCTTCCATCCGGGAAATGTAATTTAAAGCCATTTCATTATCATAAAATGCTTTAATAACAATAATGTCCCACATTATTATCCATAGTTATATATCATATTATATAACGCAATCTAAGACTGCTCGTCCGGGTTTTCGTAGGCTATCATCTTCCAGGGCCTATCACCAAGACAACCTGGGATCCTACCGAAACGTCGGGAAGCGGACATATGCATGTGGAAGAGTCATGACCACACCCAGAATCACCTTACCAGTGTAGAAAATATACAATAATCGCTCATATGGCCTAGTACTATATCCACCCTGCATTCATTAGCCAGGGGCTTCACCATACGCACGTAACTTCACTTATGATAGCGATTTAGAGAAGTGTGTATCCATAAATTAACATTTATGAAAAATAATTTTTCTATTTTGAAATCATTCACTTTTACATTCTCAAAAACCATTTATACTTAGCCATTAAGTACCAAGTTTTAGAATATGTATTTCATTCTCATTAAGTCATATATTATTAATGACCTAAGACCCGAAGTGCCATTATCCTCAAACTGGCCTCCAAGAGTTTAATACAATATCCTAAGTCATCCAAGTGAGTCTCCCTCAATAATTGTCTCCCAAAACTCTCAACATTAACATTTTTACCTTCTATAAACTTTTAGGTTAACTTCTTATATCATTCAGATATTAACCTACACAAACTAGCCCTCGGGGTATGGCCAATTATCCTCATTTTATCCTAGGACATTAGTCTACCCAAAACAACCCTCTAGGACTCCCCATTACTTCCCAAAGGAAGGTTCCTACACCTCGAACCTAAAATAAAAGGGATAGAAACTAAGATGGAAAAACATCCTAAAAATGCAGGCATTCTGAATCAATTCGCCCTGGCCGAATCGATTCGGTCTTGAAAATGAATTGATTCAGAAGGGCCGAATCGATTCGGTCAATAAGACCCTGACATTATGCATAACCACGAATCGATTCTCATGGTCCGAATCCATTCGTTCAACTCATACCTGACACCTTCCCCATTATCGAATCGATTCGCTAGGGGCGAATCGATTCGGTCCTGCAGAAATCCCAAGTTTGGGCTACGTTGTTTGAACCCTAAAATCTCAAAACCCTCAAATTCTTGATTTCTTCCAAAATCAATAACAATTATTCATACTACATCATTTATATACTACAACTAAATTATATATTCTCCCCAAATCAAATAAAAACAAGGATTTAAGGGTTAAACACAAAAAACACCCAAAACCCATAAATGGTTCAAATCTCCCAAAAACTAACTATGCATGCAAATTATCACATTAAATAAATATATAGCAAGTAAGAATCTTTCCTCAAGTTTGTAGTCTCGAATTCTCTTCCGATGGCAATGATTTCCGGCCTCAAGTCTTCTACTTTTCTCTCTTTCTCCATTTCTCCCAACTCTCTCTCTTCTCTCTCTTGGCTTCTAACACGAGATTGAGAAAATAAAGGGGTGGGGAGACTTAAACGGGTTATAAAATACAATCCCCCTCTTTTAATTGCTAATGCACCATAAAAATGACTCGTAACCACATAATTGAGTCATAACCTATCAAAAGTGCCTGAAACTCAAAAATACAACTTGGCACTTATTTTGACAATCTCGACTATTCTAAAGACAACCGCACCCCCTATTTTGGCATTCAGAATAACGTGAACTATTTTTATGTTCTCATTTCATTTTATTTCATTAATCATACTCCAAATTATATATGGGTCATAACCGTCGTTTTACATATAACGACGCAATAAAACACAAAATAATGCTATTTACCTTCTCGTAACGGTAAATAGACAAAACATAGTAAATATTATCCCTTATTATCACGGGAAATAATATTCACTCCAACCTTCCCTATTTTATAAAATTAGCCCATTAGGCAAAATAATATAAAATAGTCACTCAAAGGCCTGGGTTGTTACATACTCCCCGCCTTAGAAGGGAATTTTTCCCTCAAAATTCAGGCTCACCCCATAACCATATAAAAGGGTAAATTATATTAAACTATCGTTCCATTATTCTTAGTAAACCCCTCAGCAGTGCGACGTCCCCATTGGACTCGGACTAAGGTCATCACTTTTTGATCTCAGTCTACATTCTTCGTGCTCTAACATAGCACCAAACCGTTCCTCATGAACTATCAATCCTACCTTCTACTACGGAAGGAACTACATAACTCGACGCAAATTTCCTTTCTTCTCGAATCACCTTACACCCTTGCCAGGGAATGACTACACTAGCATATAATCGCTGAACCCCAACGCTAGTCACTTCTATTCGCATTGGCATAGCCCTTAAAAACATGCTGCTCAATGAGCCCAATCATTAAAGAAATATTTTCGAACCACTCCAAGCCCGAGGAATATATCTTCCATTGGTTCCACTCTAACGAATAGGCAATTTACTCAGCTAGCTAAACCAGACCTCAAATATGGCACCATACTTATAGAAAACGACCCGAAATATTGTGCGGGACTTCAATCCATAAAAGCTACTACTCCAATCCTTTCTTTAAATTAAACCCACGTATTCAAGGTATGGCTTTCGGCATTTGGTTAATTTTTCTCCATTCATTCATCCATTTACGGGTGGTGGGATATACCCCATATCCATACGGTTCCCATTTCTTCCTGGAAACTTTACCAAAACTTTGACACGAGGATTTAGTCTCGATTCAACGCTATTCGGATAGGCACCTCACACAGTTCCATAACTTCGCCATAGAGAGCTGGGCGTACTTCTCTGTAATTTGTCCGCCCATTTTCACAGTAAAAGCAACGATTTGATCAAATCATCAACAATTTCCTCAAATAAGATCGTGACCATTTCGGTGCCGACAATCTAATGAAAATGTCCACGAATATACCCTTTCTCATTCCACAACTAGTATCTTCACACTAGTAGGTGAACTAGTCAATCCGGTCATGAATTCTCTTGATACAAAGTCCTCCTAGTTAGTCTCATCCTACTTGGATTTCCATGCCTTCGCTAATCTCTCCGACGGGTTTCTACTCGGAGTATCCATTACTCCCTTCGCACTTCCTTAGCGAAAGGGAATATCCAATTGATAGTCCTTTACAAACTCCAGCTTGTTGCTCGTGAAAAGACCAATTTCCTGCCCAGGAAGTAGTGCCTCAATTTCTTTAAGGCGAATACTACCGCTACAAACTTTAACTTCAGCGGGGGATAATGCTTCTCGCAAGGTTCAAGTTTATGAGACGCATAAACAATGGGTCAATACTCTAGTATTAATACTTCTCGTTCCAAGCAGGGACTCATTTGTTAAATCCACTCTCGATCTTAACAACACGAGTGCAGGAGTAAAAGTCATCTCATCCTTCAACTCCCTAAAAGATAGGCTACCAACGTAACGCACTATTTAAGAGAGACCTCACCTTCTCTGGCCTGAACAATCCGAATCACTCTAGATCCCATACTCCTTCGTTCTAGGGACCTAATCCTACTTAGAGTTAACCCACAGACCTATTGCGATCAACTCCCTACCGCCTTCCTAAAACAATGTCGCATGCCCTAAGGGCCTAGCGTCCTAATAATCCTAAAGTCGATCTATATCCTAATCAAGTCGTATAAATATTATTCTAATTATATCCCTAGTGTCCAAGACCTTTCCCAACTTCCGACATTTGCTCGGTTTCATGCGTGGGACGTCTCTCTGAAGCGAAATCCAAAAAAGGAACCCTCCCGTTACACTAATACCTCGCATCGTCGGTCGTCGAGATGTAACGGTCGAGGACACATGATCGGTACCGCTAAAATCCTAACTCGTAACTCTACTAATCCACTTCTAGTTCCAAGTCTTACCATCTCAATTAACTGAAAATTTAACTAATCTGGCATTTACATTTTGTAAGATGCCACAAATACTTTATCCCATAATAGATACATACATCTCTTTAAATGGCCTTCTCATTAAGGCATAACCATAAGTCTCAATTCGACTTTCTTATCTTAGTCTCCCCCAAATCAATCAGAGGGAAGGACTATTATAGTGCTCCTATATCGCACATCAACTTAGCCCTTTAATCACTCAATCACGTGATTCTCGGCTAAACCTTCCAACCCAGCATCTTAACAGTAAAATAAAATAAAATAAAAAAAGAAAGAATAGCATCTCTCCACTCCCAACGTCGTTAAGGTTCATGCGTGGAGCGTCTCGCAAAGCGAAATCCAAACAAGTAACCCCTCCTATACATTACTACTTAACTTTGTTGGTCATGGAGATAAGGCAACATCATACAGAAACAAAGTAAGCAAACAATCAAATAAAACAAGTAATGAAAACTACCTACATACCATAAACCACCTCTATAAAGTCTCAACCTGTGTCCAGGAGAGATATTATAGAACAACTATCTCCTTTCTAGAACTAGAAATAGGATAGCCTCGCAATTTATTTTCTTGCTATCACCCCAACCAAAACAACAATAATTTCACTCGTATATTGCATATAATATGAGTAGCACATACCACACATATACTTTTAAAATATCATCACTCACCTTATATTGAGTGAAGCAAGAAAACATAGAACCTCCCTATCATGGAAGCCATATAGATATACTTACTATAATAATATCGATACTACCATAAGCTCGATTTACACACCAGCATCTAGGGTTAATACAATACTACACCATCTTACCATAAGTAATTCACCACCCTTAACTAAGTTGGAATTCCCACCAACATACTTGCCAATTTCTTTGGCCACTACCAATGGTTCCTAGACACATTATTTTAGTCTTATTCGAACCAACCCACTTCCATTTCTAACTACCAGACAATTACCCACGTAGTTCCCTTAACTTCTTCAACAAAGAGAACATCCTACTATCCTCCAAGGCCTTAGTTCAATGAGTCTTCCTCGGGTTGATGTCCACCAATGGGGTCTCATGAACACTACTTCTCTAGAAGTGTTAGCAACACTTACTTTTGGGCCTATTATTTCCACTAAAAGACTCTCTCTCTTCTTTGTACCAACCTTATTTCGGTGAACAGTTTCCTTAATCGTAACACCCTTTATTCACTATCGGCCTCGGACCGAACCTCGCGGGAATACATGAGAATCTACTTTCTCATCATTCCTGATATCCCAGTGAAACTCGCTATTAAAAATATCTAAGGGATTTCTTTATGGGAAAAACTTCCATTCCACTAAAATATGGCGACTACCATTTTCGCCGCTTCAATCTTACTCCTATTGGCGAAAGATCTTCCTCCATATCTTCGTACCTGGGCACTTCTATACCCCTCTCTTAGCCAAAACTCATGGGCCATAGGTAACCACCGAACGAGGTCACACTTCCTCCATCTGACTTAACTACAACATATGGTCCTTTCTAAGGACCTCTCACTCCAACTTAATGTCACTATAAATCCTAATCTTAGTACCACTTGCAATGATACTTGGGAAACTATATCTACTATACTTAGTAGTCACGGTAACGATATAACATAACGATACGGAGGGAGAGACCTCCAGAGTGGCCCTCATCCTCGACTATAGCTTACAGTTATTAGTAATCTCGTCTCCTAACTCCTTCATAACGGTCTTCCTATGATGCCCTTCATCTGTCGACTTACGAGTCTCACACGAACGCACAAAAGATTTTCGGGGTTCTCGTATCATAGCAGGAGAACAAAATCTCACAAGCGAAATCAACGATCTTAATCTTAAGGCTCTATATCAAATCAAAAGAAACGCAGAAGGCGTAATACGTCCGCACAGATTCCTAAGGACTCTAGAACCTAATGCTCTGATACCAACTGTGACAACCCACCCATTAAAATAATAAGTGGCCAGCCCAATACTCTAATAATAACAGGAATCATAGATGGTCCATTCTCAGCATCACTGTCGATTAAAATAATAGTACGAGATAACCACCAATCATTTTAGAAAACGGAATGTCAATTTAAAATTTTGTAAATAAAATAAAAACACTTAGACAATCCCATTTGCAAAAATGGTGGATATCAAAAATCAACGAGTAACGGAAAGACAATATGATAAATAATCACCGAATAAGCTGTTGGTGAATAGACCAATACAAATAGTTACACCGAGTATTACAATTCAATTATTACAATATAATAAATGAATGCAAAGCGTGCGCAACACGCCCGAATAAAGATAGAGGCGTCTATAACAAATATCCGACAACATCCGCAATATGCTATAGCTCCATGACAACTGGAAAGGAAATGTAAATTCGGGTGTCCTTGCGGTAAAGCACCTGTAAGGCAAGGAGTATATGCAAAAACAAAGAAATATGGACGGGTCAAGGCCCGATTTGATATGATTACCATGTGAATAAAATGCATGACAATTAAGTAAGTAATTCTCTAGAAATTAACAATAATATTTCTCACCTATCAATCTAAAGGCACAACCTAGCACAATATCAATGAAAATTCTCTAGTTAACCCAAGTACTAAGGGCTAACTTCTCCCCAGTCTCAACACTATGCCCTATTCGTGCGTGGGGTGTCTCGCGAAGCGAAATCCAAACAAGGAACCCTCCCGATACACTATCAATAGGCAAGGTTGATCGTCGAGAGCCATTAAACCCTTAGCACGAAATCAAGATATACATATTCATCTAATTACGTAAACATAACAATTTCATTCACCATCTAAAGGCAGAGTTCCTAATTTCTTTAGGAAATACATATATGGCAATTCATTTTATCAAATGTTTACCAATTTAATCTCATTTCAAAACTTTCTTTACCAATTTTATTTCCATTCTTCCATCCAGGAAAAATGCATATTTAAAGCAAGTTTTATTATCACAAAAATGCTTTACCTTTTCTTTTCATAACTTTCCATTTTCCTTCTTCCATCCGAAAAATGTATTTAACGTCCCATTTCCCTTCTTCCACCCGGGAAATGTAATTTAAAGTCATTTCATTATCATAAAATTCTTTAATAACAATAATGTCCCACATTATTATCCATAGTTATATATCATATTATATAACGCAATCTAAGACCGCACGTCCGGGTTTCCCAACTGTGCGCGCCCCTAAATGGCTATCATCTTCTAGGGCCTATCACCAAGACAACCTGGGATCCTAACGAAACGTCAGGAAGCGGCCATATGACTGCGAAAGAGTCATGACCACACCCAGAATCACCTCACCAGTGCAGAAAATATACAATAATCACTCATATGGCCTAGGACTATATCCACCCTGCAT
Organism: Sambucus nigra; assembly: GCA_949130495.1. NCBI lineage: Eukaryota > Viridiplantae > Streptophyta > Magnoliopsida > Dipsacales > Adoxaceae > Sambucus > Sambucus nigra. The sequence goes on from OX422209.1 coordinate 124,164,958, forward strand.
TCATTAGCCAGGGGGCTTCACCATACGCACGTAACTTCCCTTATGATAGCGATTTAGAGAGGTGTGTATCCATAAATTAACATTTATGAAAAATCATTTTTCCATTTTGAAATCATTCACTTTTACATTCTTAAAAACCATTTATACTTAGCCATTAAGTACCAAGTTTTAGAATATGTATTTCAGTCTCATTAAGTCATATATTATTAATGACCTAAGACCCGAAGTGCCATTATCCTCAAACTGGCCTCTAAGAGTTTAACACAATATCCTAAGTCATCCAAGTGAGTCTCCCTCAATAATTGTCTCCCAAAAGTCTCAACATTAACATTTTTACCTTCTATAAACTTTTAGGTTAACTTCTTATATCATTCATATATTAACCTACACAAACTAGCCCTCGGGGTATGCCCAATTATCCTCATTTTATCCTAGGACATTAGTCTGCCCAAAACAACCGTCTAGTTCTCCCCATTACTTCCCAAAGGAAGGTTCCTACACCTCGAACCTAAAATAAAAGGGCTAAAAACTAAGCTGGAAAAACATCCTAAAAATGCAGGCATTCCGAATCGATTCGCCCTAGCCAAATCGATTCGGTCTTGAAAATGAATTGATTCAGAAGGGCCGAATCGATTCAGTCAAGAAGACCCTGACATTCTTCATAACCCCGAATCGATTCGCATGGTCCGAATCGATTCGATCAACTCAGACCTGACACCTTCCCCATTACCGAATCGATTCGCTAGGGGTGAATCGATTCGGTCCTGCAGAAATCCCAAGTTTGGGTTACGGGTTGTTTGAACCCTAAAATCTCAAAACCCTCAAATTCTTAATTTCTTTCAACATCAACAACAATTATTCATGCTACATCATTTCTATACTACAACTAAATTATATATTCTCCCCAAATCAAATTAAAACAACGATTTATGGGTTATACACCAAAAACACCCAAAACCCATAAATGGTTCAAATCTCCCAAAAACTAACTATACATGCAAATTATCACACTAAATCAATATCTAGAAAGTAAGAAACTTGCCTCGAGTTTGTAGTCTCGGATTCTCTTCGGGTGGCAACGATTTTCGGCCTCAAATCTTCCATTTTTCTATCTTTCTCCATTTCTCCCAACTCTCTCTTCTCTCTCTCTCTCTCTTGGCTTCTAACACAAGATTGAGAAAATAAAGGGGTGGGGAGACTTAAACGGTTTATAAAACACAATTCCCCTTTTTTAATTGCTAATGCACCATAAAAATGACTCGTAACCACATAATTGAGTCATAACCTATCAAAAGTACCCGAAACTCAAAAATACAACTTGGCACTTATTTTGACTATCTCGACTATTCTAAAAACAATCGCACCCCCTATTTTGGCATTCGGAATAATGTGAATTATTTTTATGATCCAATTTCATTTTATTTCATTAATTATACTCCAAATTATATATGGGTCATAACCATCGTTTTACATATAACGACACAATAAAACACAATATAATGCTATTTACCTTCTCATAACGGTAAATAGACAAAGCATAGTAAATATTATACCTAATTTTCATGGGAAATAATATTCACTCCAACCTTCCTTATTTTATAAAATTAGCCCATCAGGCAAAATAATATTAAATAGTCGCTCAAAAGCCTGGGTTGTTACAGGCATAGTTTTAAAAGACATTGGACAAATCCAGAAACGGTAGTGGTCGTGTAGCATTCTCTAGCTATTAACGCTCTCTTAGGAGGATATTGTAGGAAATAGGTTATAGTAGGTTAGTGCATCATGTTATTGTAATTCATTGTCTTCTATTTCTAAATACTACCATAGTGCATTTATCTTTTTATTCGTCCCACCGTATTTTCCCGATATGGGTTTTTCTTGGGAGACTAAGTGTTGTGTGATTATTTACCCTCTTCTACGTTTAAATTATATAACCTATATTTGAAGATAAAATTTGGTGTTATCTAATCGATAAACGTTTCATCACATAGACCTAAGTTTTCTCTTTTTTGCACCTAAAAGGAACTAATATAAAACATATATTGTATTACCACGATAATTCTAATTGGGTACTTTCACTCCGTTTAGGTTTAGTACACCTCAATCTCAGTATGTTTATCCCACAAACGAGATGGGAGATTTTAAAGGATATTATTGGGTTTTATATGTTTTGTCCTAGAATAGCTAATTGGATTGGTTTATGAGGAAAATGTTTTCTATATATGTATTGAGGTTATTTTGATAGAAAAAAACACGTATTTAGATATAAGTGTGTTACTAGTACTTCGGTCTGGTAAATGGACGGATATAGATCGGATATCATGTTTTCCATATCCGTATCCTCTATGTGGATGCACTATCGATATCTGTATACTCTCGGATATTTAAAACAACTATCCATATATGTATCCGCTCGGATACCTCAGATTCGGATAATATCCATATTTGTTTACATTGCTTAGACATCGAAAAAATAACTATTAAAATATCCAATCCAATCCAAATAAATATATAACAAAATTACTACCTCCTAACATCAACAATTATGGCTTTCATGATATTAGTAGTATTCCATGATGATAATATGGCTTAATTCCATCCACACTTTATAACCATATAAGCTTAAAGCCATCCAAAAAAAATAGCCATAGCATTCCATAGCAATATATATAAATGTTCACCTTTTAGTCTTCAAAACATACTGATATTTTTATTTTAATAAGTATACACTTTTATTTTGTATATAATATACTTGTTAACTTCAGTTCTCATCACAATAAAAAAACATCTCTTTACCTTGCTATTTATCTCCTACATTTATTTATAATTAAGCAAACTAATGAATAACCACATGAACAATATATAAATACAGTTATGTATTTGTAGTTTTATTTTGGATGTACTTTTTGTTGCTAACTTTCTGTTGCAGGAGGAAGGGATGCGCAATGACAGAGTTGATGCGTAGCGAAGGGAATAATGAGAACTGTTAGCGGGATTGATGAGAAGTGTAGGGTTGATGTGGTGGAGGGGGAGGTGGCGGAAGGAGGGGTTTGTGGAGTGAAATGAGGGTTCCCTTTCTCTTTTTTTTTTACGAAAGAGAAATGAAATGAAATAAGGGTTTTTTTTTGTTTTGAGTGAAGTATATGTTCTTTAGTGGGTATATTTTATGTGTGATAGGGTGTACTGTAAGTTTAGTGTAACTCCACGATCATATACCCAATAAAATAATAATACATGACATTTTATAATATTCCCAATAAATTATAAGTTTAAGGTGTTTTTGTTTTGAGTGGAGTATGTGTTTATTTTGTTTTAGTATTAATAATACTAATACTAATATTATTACTAATATTTTAAACATATGTTTGATGGATATGGATATTTGGTAAAATAGATATCTAGCAAAATGGATACTTCGCATCAGATACGGATTATCTTTGTCGAATACTAGTACTATCCGTATCTGTTTTCTCGGATATTTTTATAGAGTATCCATATTGGTATCCATTTCCATTTTTTGGATAAATATCCACAAATTCAGATTCAGAAATCGAACGGATGCGAATTTTTGAATATCTATTTACAGCCCTATTATTACTCACTAACTATAACACCCCATAAAATTTAATAATAGTTTGATCAGGTATAATAAAAGCTCACGGGAATCACATAATTGAATATCATTATAAGCATGACTGTAATACAACTAAATGTATAAAATAAATAACTGAAACATACCAAAGTGAACCACCTTAACTCTCAGACCAAACCAACTAATTGCATTAGTAAAGTCGCGTAACTACACTAGTATCAATGCAAATCCAACTACAGAAAAGAACTCACGACAAAGGCAACATAACGGCCTATGTCGAGAAATGTAAAATCAACACTAACATTAATAGCACGCCTATAGATCATACGAATCTAACGGAGTTTGGGGATATAGTATAATGATGCATATTCCTATCATCTTTTACTCTCTTTTAAGTTACCCCTAAACCCAACAGTCTTAGATATCACAAGCATCTAATCCCAAACCAAAGTGAACGTCGTGATTACGTATTATTCATGTCAATTCTATACATCTAATCAAGAAATACAATTTATATCCACATAAGTACTACTCACACCAAATACTTTATAACTATTCGCGGGAATACGAAAGATGGATTCCCCTCCCACGGCCTAAGGTACAATTCATCTCTATTTACCATAATTCTAAAATAATCACCATAGTACGATTAAGGGTAAACTCGTATCCATCTACCGAGATACCAAATATGGATTCTCGTTTCGAAGTCCATAAGAATTCTAGTCACCATCATATGGGCTAGGGTAAACATGTCTCTATGTACAGGGATACCGAAGATGGATTCCCACCGCACGGTCTATAAGAATGTCCACTTTAGGACATATAGTATATATACATATAACCAATATATCACATCTAATGTAAATTAAAATTATTCACATCTAAAGAACATTATGAGTCTTATTCATATCGAGTTATTTCACATATAATATTAAAGGTCTTAGATCAGCATCTAAAATGACTATGTCTCTCAATTCAATTCAAAATTCCTTATTTACCAAATTAAGAAAAAAAAATCCAATTCTGTCTTAGTCATGCACACGACCCTAAAACTCTGTTGTTTTCATAGACCATAATTGTGGTCGTTCGAATGGGGAAAATACGAAACTCTTCTGATTTCAATATTTCTTCAACCAATGGACCCTCTATGACCCTTTGGTCCAGAACCACCATTAACTGCCTAATTCAAGGTTTTACTACTTCCCTTATACCCTAAATTATGCTACAAACTTCATAAAACTAAACTTAATGCTATTTATTATAAGCTTAATTGATTTATACAAAATTTAGAGTTATATCTCTGATATAAAGACTTAGAACCTTAAATTTTCATTTCATCCAAAAAATCCAAAATTCCACTAAATTCATTAATTCAAAGGTCTTTTTCTCAATTATGCAAATTTATATAATCATAATATCAATTTTTCCATATAGTCAAATTTCATGCGGAATTTTACTAGTTTCAATTCACATATATAAACTTGACTTTTCTGATTAAGTTTATCTCAAAATTTGTTATTTAGCCATATAAATCAAGTATTTCTATATTTAGAATTAGAATTCAATAAATAACTATATTCTAACACCAAAAACAATTATATCAATATAATAAGTAAAATTTCCTCTAAATTCAAGTAAGACGAACTCCACTTGAAAACCCCAATACAATTGGTCTTCTTCGATCGTTCATCTGGACTAATGGCGTGAAACTCTACTAAGTAGTCATTATTGTATACAATACAAATACTAAACGGTAAATCTCTAACGTAATAAGAGAATGTAATATAGAGAAGCGAAAGATGCACTCAAGATCCCTACGACACTAGAACCTAAATGCTCTGATGCCAACTGTAATACCTCGTAAAATTTAATAATATGTTGATCAGGTATAATATAAAATTATGGGAATAAAAAAAATTGAATATTATGCTAAGAATGATTTTAGTAAAACTAAATGCATAAAATAAATTACTGAAGCATACCATAGGTGAACCACATAACTTTGATACCGAACTAACCAATTGTACTAGTACAATCGCGTAACTACACCCGTCAATATAAATCAAACTACTGAAAGGATCTCTAGGCGGAGGTGGCATAGATCACTGTGTCCTAAATACAATGTTAATACCAAGCCTATGAAGTATAAGAATACAATGGAGTTTGAGGCTATAATATAATAACGCATATCGTTCTTTCGTCTTTTAGTCTCTTTTAAGTTACCCACAAACCCAACAGTCCTAGAATCACAAGTGTCTAATACCAGACCTTAGTGAACCCTAGATTACATATTATTCATTTCACTTATATAAATCTCAAGAATATACACTTAATCACGAAGAATAATTTATATCCACATAAGTACTACTCATGCCAAATACTTTATAACTAGTCACTGGAGTGTCGAAGATGGATTTATGTCACATGGTGCGAGGTGAACCCTGTCTCTATCTATCGGGATATCAATGCTGGATTCTTATCACACGATACAGGGTAAAATTCATCTCTATATACCCCAACACTAAAATCATCGTAGTTGTATAGTCTAAGATAAACTTGTCTCTATCTATCGGGATAGTGAAGATGGATTCTCATCGCACAGTCCATAGGAATGTCATTCACCATCATATGGGACTAGTTAAACCTGTATCTATCTAATGGGACACTGAAGATCTATTATCATTTAACGATCCATAAGAATGTCCTCTCCAGGACATATCGTATACGTACACAAAACCAATATATCACGTATAATGTAAACTAAAATTATTCATATTTCAAGAACATTATGAGTTTTATTATCTTTCTAAGTTATTTTACATATAATAATAAAGGTATTAGATCAACATCTAAAATGTCCAAGTCTCCCAATTCAATTTAAAAATCCCTTTTTACCAAATTAAGAAACAAAATTCTAATTTTGCCCTAGCCATTCGCACAGACCAAAACCTGGACATTCACACGACCTGTGTGAATGGGTCACCATTGTGGCCATGTGAAAACACAAAACTCTCTAGATTTAAGTCTTTATTTATATTATGTCCCATGTTATGACCCCTCTATCTCAAACCACCATTAACTGCATAATTCAAGGTTTACTACTTCCTTGATACCTCAAACTCTCCTGCAAACTTCATAAAAATGAACTCTATACTATTTATTATAAGCTTAATATATTCATGTAAAATTTAGAGCAATATCTCAGATCTTAAAACTTAGAACCTTAACATTTCATTTAATCCCAAAAATGCCAGATCCCACTCAATTCATGATTTCATTTAGGCCTTATGCTCAATTATGCAAATATAATATAATCCTAAAATAAATTTGTCCGTATGCTCAAAATTTAATGTGGAATTTTACTAATTTCAAATCATGTATATAATCTTAATTTTTCTAATTAAGTTGAATCTAGAATTTATCGTTTAATTATCTAAATCAATTATTTCTATTTTTATATTTCGTACTCAATACATAAGTATATTCTGACACAAAAAAACAATTATATTCATATAATAAGTAAACTTCCTCTAAATTCGAGTATAATGAATGAACCTCAATTGAAAAGTCTCAATTGTCCTCTTCTCTAATGCCCAATTGCCCTATTTTATTCTTCTCCAAGTAACCTCCCTATAGTCTAAAATCTAGCCCAGTACATATACTATCCGTGGGGCTTAAAACCTATTATTTTAAGTCCTAATCCAACATTCTAAATGTCCCAAACATTAGCCAAAAGTATCATCCACATTTTAATATTTTTATTTGTATGAGTCCCAAAAATCATTATCAAATTATTTATTTAATAATTATTAATTAATTACTTTGTATTAAGTCATATTTTAATTCCAAGTAAAATACACATAACACAACACATATGAAATATATAAATAATGACATCACATGTGACTGTAGTTACATATAATCAAAAATAATATATTTAAATATTTAATTAATTCATTAAAATTACGGGGTGTTATACTAATGCTCTTGCAGGTTATTACAAATTTGATATTTCTTCATGAATCATCAGATTTTATTATCTTAATGGTAAGTATTAACGAATTGGTTTTGGGGCCTGTGGTAGCAATTATTATGCAACACAAATAAGTACAAGAGAGGCAATTACCAAGGAAGAACAAGGAATGAAAAATGACAATCACACAACAAAAGATGTACGTGGTTCAGCAAAGATGTGCCTACGTCCACGGTGGTGCAGTCGATATTATTTATATATACTCCGGAGAGTGGTTACAGAGAATACAACTTGTCCTTTTGCCCCGGACCTAGGGTTCCATATATACATGTACATTTAGGTAAGTGGGGGTGATGGGTTCCCCCACGTCTTCCATCCTTCCTATAACCTCCATTCAGGGGAACATGGGAAGAGACTGAATCAAAATAAGAGGTGGGGGGCCTAGACTTTGGGCCGTCAGAACTGGGCTACTCGTCTAAGCCCACGGTATTAATTCTGGGTACCCATAATTACCCCTAAGTTTGTTGGGCCGTGTTCATGGGATCAAAAAATTTAAATGATTAGCCATAATGGTTTTTTTGCAATTCTTCGGAAACTGTGAAGCTGATTTTGGCGGCACCCGCTTCGTATCTTGTGCATTGTGATTAACAAAACTTGAAGGTTTCTTGGGTTAGGCATTTTTCAATCGTCGTTCCAATTTTTCCAGCACTTTATCATTCCTTTTGAGTTCTAGCACTTCATACCGTCTTCTCTCAATCTCCACTCTCATTGCTTTTCTTGTCGTTTGGGATCGTGCTTCTTCATCGTTCGAATTGGTCTTCTATCTTGTAAGTTTCCTGTACTTTTTCTCTGTGCTTTCTCTTTGAGTTTGTATCTTTTCTAGGGTTTCTCAATGACGAAGATTAGAAATAGTTCAATCTCTGAATTATGGAAGTTTTACAACATCCCTGAGTGGGTAGATATTGAGTGTTGTGCCTCCCCTCCTAGAAACGTTAGAGATATAGATGATGCCCACTGGATCCACGTCTTGTTGCTTTCCCAGGGGGGACTCACTTTTCCTCCTAATGATTTATTTTTGCATTTTTTTGGCTATTTTAATATTGTTCCTGCACAATGTTCGCCCAATGTGTGGAAAATAGGTAATGGCGTACATAGAATCAATCAGTTATATGGCACTAGGCTAGGACTCGCCGAGGTCTATTTTTGCTATTCCTTCTCTCGAACGAGCTCTGGGGTCCTCTATCTTAAAGCTAGGAGTCCTAACAGGGTATTGGTTGTAAACCTACCTGATTCCCATAAGGACTATTGGCAAGAAGGCTTCCTTGCCAGAAACTGGCAGTTTTCTCCCCAATTTGAGGGGTTGAGATCAGAGAGGTTCACTGTTCCCTTTTATGGGGAAGAATACATAGGTAGACATTGCTCTTGTTGCTTCAATTTTTATTGATTTGTGATCCTTCTAATTCTTCTCTGTTCTTCTTTTGCAGCGAGGTCAAAGAACTTTGAACCTGCTCTTGACGAGGTTCGTCTTTCAGAATTGATAAAGGCATGGAATATCAGGGAGCCTTTGGGTGACGGCGAGCATCCTAGGTCTGTTGCCTTCCTGCTCGAGTACAAGAACGTTGGCTCCAGCTTCATAGCAACGCCTATAGATGGCATCCCAGAGTTTGATCCTTCCTAAGAGACTGCTGCAGATCTTATCCGGTTGGATGAGGAGGAGAGAAGCTCTGATAGTAGCATTTCCTCTAATCGCGGGGAGGTCTCTGAGGCTAGAAATTCATTGAGCACGTCCAGTAATTCGAGCGAGTAGATGGTTCCTCCAAGGAAGAACTTGGTCATGGATGATGATGATGAGTACCACGTGCTTCTTGCACAAAACTCAAAGAAGCAAAAATCTAATTCTGGAGCTGTGGCTACCGGTTCCCGGTCAGGAGCAGGAGAGGAAGAGGAAGGAAGAGGAGCAGGTGAGAGAGAGAGAGAAGAAAAAGGAAGAAGAGAGAAAGAAGCTGGAAGAGAAGAGGAGGGTAGAGGAGAGGAAGAAGAGAGAGAGTGAGAAGGAGGAGGAGAAAAGGAGGGAAGAGGTGAGGAGGAAGGCCAGGCAGGCCTTAGTCTCGGTGTTCGCGCTGCCCGAGGGGGCCTCTGTGGAAATTTCCCCCCAGCTAGCCCCGACTCTGCTCGAGAGAGCTGTCCTCCTGGCTGATCGCCAAAGGGCAGTAGGGTCGGATCAATTGGCCCTTCTGGCTAGTCAGAGGCTTGCTTTGGTAAGGTTTTTTCCTTTCTCTCCTACGTTTTTTTGAATTCTTTCGTTTCCCTCTTCTAATGCCTTCTTTTTTTCTGTAGTTTGTTACTAACTTCACCGTGCTGTATCATTCACGTGATGAACTGGTGAATAGAAACAGTGAGCTAAAGCAAGAGAACTATGCCCTGAAGATGAAGGGTAAAGAGCTCGAGGCCAACTTTAAAGCCGTCGACGCTGCTCGGATTTCATCCGACTTGGCTCTTGCCACTACCAACAAGGAGAAGGACGTTGTAGTCCAGGATCTGAAGGAGATGAGGCAGGCCTATGACTTGGTTTGCTCGAGCAAACTTACAGTTGTTGAGGAGAATAAGGTGCTCTCTGAAGAGCTGAAGAGGAAGGAGTCTGAGGCTATTACTGCCAAGGAAGACTCTTACAATTTTGGCTGGGCTGCAGCATACGAGGATGCTGAAGTTTAGATAGGCTATATTAGCCGTCTGAACTTCAAGAAAGGATGAAATATGTCTCTCATTGCTGTTAGAGTGGATGTTGCATCTCCCCTTTTTGACAAGCACGACCTAGGGCCGAGGCCAGTTGTAGATGAGGACCCTGTCCCAGCCGTTGAAGGCTCTGATCCTGTTCCTCAGTCAACCCCTGCTGATGTTTCTCTTATTGAGGTGACAGAGATCATCCCTGCCGAGGGCAGTGCTCCTGTTGATGCCGATAAAGGGAAAGGGCCATCAACCTCTGGGCCTCCTGAGGTCGCTAATTAGTTATCTGATAGGATTGCTTTGTATTTTTTCTTTTTCCAGTCTGTAAACTTTTCTTTTTTTAGTTCGATGTAATTTCAACCTTCATTAATGAAAAAGGATTCTATTTTTCTGTGCACTGATATGTCTTCTTCTCTCCCTTATCTTCTCATTGTTTGTAGTCAATTGATGTTGATGATTACATTCCTGCTATTTCTTAACTGGGCAGGACCCTTGGTCCTAATACGAGTCCTGAGGTTCTCCAGGCCTTTGTTAGACTTTGCAAATCCCTTCGATATAGGAATCAGAAGTATAAGGAGCAATCTGAACTTGTGGCCAAGCTGAAGGACAGGCTCCAGGAGATGGAAGAGGTTGGGGCTTTGGTGCAAGAAGAAGTGAATACGCTGAGAGTAAAGTTTCTTGATGCTTCCGAGATCAACCAAGTTGGTGAGATGCTTCAGCAAGAGAATGAGGTTCTGAGGAGAGAGGTCTCACGACTTAAGGAGCACGCGTCGAGCACAGCTCCGGCAGTATTACAGGGTTCTTCGTCATCACGATCCAGAGCTGGTCAGAGTGATAACCCTGTGCTGTGAGGTTCCACTGGTCCATCTGTTCCACGAGCTAGCAAGACCATCAGGAGCCAGAATAGGGAGGTAGAAGAACTTCAAGAGAGGGAAATGGAAGAGCTCTGTGGTGATGTTCAACGAGCATATGTTATTGCTATTGGGCTTCAGAGGGACATTACTTGGTTGTGGCACCTATTCAAAAAGGGTCCTCGACAAGTATGGGTTGTTGGTTACGACCAGGGTTGGTCAGACGCTTCGACAAGGTTGACAGAGTTCGAGGAGCTTTCTTTTATTAGGGGGTGGCTAATTTCCTTGAAGGAGCTGCAAGTCTCGAGAAACTCGATGCTCTGGTATCGCCATGAAATGTCTCCCTCTACCCTGATGCCTAACCCTTTCCGGAGGGATGATCGATGGATTCCCATTGATGTTATTCCTCGTCAACTATTGGAGTCGGATGCGAATGAGGTTGTGGAAGAGTTAGCTCCTTCTCCTGATGACGGACGAAGAGCTAGAGTGGCTGATTATCTCGCTCAGAGGCTTCCCCCCCATTGAGATTTTGCCAATTGTTATTTTTTTGTATTTTTGATAATATAAATGCTTCGGGCGAGCTCGCCGACTAAACATGTATTATTATTGTTGTAAGTATGATGAATTAATGAAAAGTTTGTGTTTTGGGAAATTTTGCCGACTAAACGTGTGCATCATACTTTTCATATTCTTGCTGCTTCATAATCTTTTTTGTTTTGTCATGCAAGTGTCCCCCCAATCCAGTATAATACCAAGATACCATTGTGCTCCACTTTACCTTTTAGGTTGTGTCGTCACACTCCCTTAGGCCTAAGTAGGGCAATTGGCGAGGACACACCTAGTGTTGGATGTCTTCATCCGATCAGGATTTTACTCAACCGAAGTAGGTTTGATGACCAGTATAGAATTTGATCATATTGCCTAAGGATCCCCTGTAGGGCTTCATGTATTGCCAGGGGCAATGCTAAGAGGTTCTTCGTGTTTCATGATGATGACCTGAGGAGGGGTATTCCCCTGCTATAGCATAGTGATCAATGTGTGTGTTACTTGGAAAAGATGTGCGATAAATGCAGCTGTTACTAATCAGAGTGCAACCAATTTAATAATTTTTATTAATAATAAGGGAAATGCACTTATATAATAAAAGAATACAATAGAAATATCTAAAAATAGAATCTCTTGAGATTAGCTGCGTTCCATGCTCATGGTATTCCTCTGCCCTCCATCATTTCCAAGTGATAGGCGCCCTGCAAGTCGTCTCTGGTTACTTTAAAGGGACCTTCCCAGTTGGGACCTAGTTTGCCGTCTGATGGTTTAACTGCGCTGCCCACGACCTTCCTTAGAACATAGTCCCCAATTCGGAATGCCCTTGGGTTAACCCTTTTGTTGTAATGCCTCCCGAGCTATTTCTGGTAGCTCACTAGTTTCACTAGGGCTAGCTCCCGGCGCTTATCGGCTAGGTCGAGCTCAGCGAGTAATGTTACATCATTATGGCCTTGGTCGACAAGGTTGGACCTCATTGTCGGTAAACCTGCTTCGAGTGGGATGACTTCCTCCATGCCATATGTCAGCGATAATGGGGTTTCTCCTGTTGCTCGCCGGGGAGTGGTCCGATATGCCTATAGGACGTGAGGTAGTTCATTTACCCATGCGCCTTTGGCTTACTCCAATCGCTTCTTCAATCCATCGATAACGGTTTTATTGGAAACCTCAGTTTTGCCATTGCTCTGAGGGTAGGCTACCGAACTGAAGTGGTGTCTGATCCCGTGTTCATTATAGAAGTTCTGAAAGGAGCCACTTTCAAACTGTGTTCCATTATCGGTGATGATGGTTCTGGGGATTCCAAATCGAGTGATTATATTCCTCCATATAAACCTTATCATGTCAGCATCTCAGATGTTCGCTAGGGGTTCTGGCTCGATCCATTTGGTGAAGTAGTCAGTCGCAACCAACAGATATTTGCGATTATCGGCAGCGGTAGGCAGTGATCCCAAGATGTGCATTCCCCATTGGGCCAAGGGCTGGACAGAGACTTTAGGTCGCTGGTTGGTTGGTGGTCCATAGGAGCGTGGAGCTGGCATTTCAGGCATTTACGGACATATACTGCGGAGTCTTTTTGCATATATGGCCACCAATAGCCTTCCTTCATCACTCGAAAGGCTAGAGATCTTCCTCTGGTATGGCTTCCACAGATTCCTTCGTAAAGCTCGCGCAGCACTTGCTCGACATCCCCTGGGTGGACGCATCGGAGGTAGGGACCGGAGAAGGATTTTTTATACAAGTTGCCTTCTGGGGATAAGTGAAAGCGAGCAGATTTGACTCTTATCTGGTGGGCGGTCTTCTTGTCATCCGGGAGCATGCCATTCTTTAAAAATTCTCTCAAGGGGTCCATCCAGCTGGGTGCTACCCCCACCTGGAGCACCTGCTCCATGCTTGGTGGATTGCTGTCGATGCTCGGACAAGTGAGGAAATCGATGGGGATGATTCTTTTTAGGTCGGAGTCAACTACCGAACTAAGGGCTGCTAAGGCATCAGCATGACTGTTTTGTCCCCTGGAAAACTGCTGGACGTTGATCTCTTCAAAATTTGACATCAGCTTTTTCACTAAGGCGAGGTAGGCTGCCATTCTTTCATTCTTTGCATTGTAATCTCCGCTTATCTGATTGGAGACCAGTTGGGAGTCACTCAACACCTGTAAATGTTTTACTCCCAAAGTATGTGCCTTTTGGACGTCGACTATTAGGGATTCATACTCTGCTTCGTTGTTAGAGGCTGCAAATCCAAGCCTGATTCCTTGTTCAAGGATTGTGTTCTCTGGAGTTATGAGGACAATGCCTACCCCTGCCCCCTTTGAAATGGAGGCCCCATCAACAAACAGTTTCCAGGTTTCATTTTTTGCTGGGTTCTCCGTTTGCCTCGTTGGTTAGGATTGGTCGGAGGGTCCTTCGCCCGTGAATTCGGCTATGAAATCAGCAAGGATCTGACCCTTGATAGCTGTCCTTGGTTGAAATTGGATGTCAAATCGACCAAGCTCGACTGACCACTTGGATAGTCTGCCTGACAAATTCGTTTTCCTTAGGACTGCCTTAAGGGGATGCGATGTAAGAACGATGATAGTATGAGCTTCGAAACAATGTTTCAGCTTCCTCAAGGCTATTACCAGCGCGAAGGCGAGCTTCTCCAATGGCAGGTACCTTTTCTCGGAGTCTAGTAGGGTATTGCTCGCGTAATAAACGGGGTGCTGGATTCCAGCAACCTCATATATTAGTGCAGAGCTGACAGTATGACTGGATACAGAGAGGTACAGGTATAAAGAATCAGTTTGCTGTGGTATGAGAAGCAGTGGTGGAGAGCTTAAGTAGGACTTGAGCTCGACCAATGCTCGCGAGAAATCTGGGCTCCACTCTATCATTTTGCTCCCCTTTAGAAGCTGGAAAAAAGGCTTGCACTTCTTAGAGGATTTGGAGATGAAGCGATTTAAGGCAGCGAGCATACCAGTGAGCTTCTGTACATCTCAGATTGTGCTAGGGGGTTTCACCCTGTTGATTGCATCGATCTGGTCTGGGTTAGCCTCTATGCCTCTCTTACTGACCAAGTACCCAAGAAATTTTCCTGACTGGACACCGAAGGAACACTTGCTTGCATTAAGTTTCATTCGGTATTTCCTGAGAATCTCGAAGGTTTTTGACAGGTCGGAGAGGTGATTTTCCTTCTTCTTACTCTTAACAAGCATGTCGTCGATGTAGACCTCCATGGTGTCTCCCATCTGATCTTTGAACATTTTGGTGACTAGCTGTTGATAGGTTGCCCCTGCATTCTTGAGCCCGAAGGGCATGACCTTGTAGCAGTATAACCCAACTATTGTGATGAACGTCATTTTGTCCTGGTCGGGGGCATATAGGGGGATCTAGTGATACCCTGAGTATGCGTCTAGGAAACTCAGTCGCTCATGAGCTGCGATGGCATCTAGTAGTTGGTCTATCTTCGGGAGGGGGAAACTATCTTTAGGACATACTTTGTTGAGGTCAGTGAAGTCGATTCAAACTTTCCACTTCCTATTGCTCTTCGAAACTACTACTGGGTTGGATAACCATTTGGGGAATTATACCTCCCGTATGGATCCTGCATCCAGCAGTTTTTCCACTTCTTTTTCAACCGCTTTAGCCTTCTTGAGTGAAGTTCGCCGTGCCTTCTACATGATTGGCTTGAATGTGGGGTCGACGTGCAGCTGATGACAGACCATACTAGGATCGATTCCAGGCAGTTCGTATGGTTCCCATGCGAAAACATCTACATTGCGCCTCAGCAAGGTTGTCAACTCCTTCTGTTCTTAGTCGGTGACAGATGCTCAATCAAGAAGACTCTATCACCATCTACAGCCATAACTTCTACCAGGTTCTCGACGACCCGCTCAGAGGGGAGGAGCCTGGTATCCTCTACTCCAGGTCTCCCATACTTTCATTGCTATTTAGAAGGTGTTAGACCTTCTTCAATTTTTTCACTGGGCGGCTCGGACTTATTCTCTGGTTTTGGACGGATGGATGCTAGCACCTTCTCTCCATTGCTTGATCACCGTGTATTTCCATTACTCTACGTTCGGTTACATACTTGAGTTTTTGATGGTAGGTTGAGGAAACTGCCTTCATCGCATGAAGCCATCCCCTTTCGAGGATGGCCTGGTACGGTGAGTCGATGTCAACTACCAAAAACTCGATCATCTTGAAGACGTCTCCAGTACGCACTGGTAGTACAATCTTTCCCAGGGGCATAGTCATTTTTCCAGCGAAGCCAACCAAAGGAACAGTAGCTTCCTTTAGGTCGGTGATGTTTAACGTCAATTTCCTGAATAGGTCGAGGTACATTACTTAGGATGAGCTTCCTTGATCGATGAGCAGCTTGTCGACGTCAAAGTTGGCTATCCTAAGTGTAATGATCAGGGCATCATGATGAGGGGTCCTTACTCCCACCAGATCTTCATCCGTGAAAACAATATGCTTATTATAGTTGACGTCTTCTGCTCGTCAGCGCTTTCCTGACTATGACTTTGCTGGATCGATCTGAAAATCCTACATTACTGCTGTAAGCTTCTTCATCTCCATTCGAGTTGAATTTCCTTGGATCTTCTTGGCATCAGAGGCCCCATGAATTACCGCGAACTCATGTTCGGCATCATCTTTGAGTACGTTGTTAGGTCTTGCTTCTCTATTGGCAGCTACCTTCTCCGACTTTTTCTCTATAAACTGGTTCAAATGCCCGGACTGGGCCAGTTCTTCGAGGTGAGACTTTGGAGCTTTGCAATGCTTAGTCTTGTGCCCTCCATCTTTGTGAAAAGTGCATCTCAGCGCATTGTTCCTCTTTGAGGGATGTCCTCCCATTTTTCTGGGCCATTTGATGAATGGCTCGTCTTTGATCTTTGCGAAAATTTTATAAATTGGTTCTTTGAAGACGGTGTTGACCGCCTGGAATGCTTTCGATGCATCATTGTTTCCTCCATTCTTGGAGCCATTTTTGCCCCCGTTCTTTCCTCCTTTTTTCTGGTTCTTAACTTTGTCACTTCCCTTGGTAGTGAGTTTAGCTCGACCACTTTCTCCTGTACTGAGGCGGGTGATGTCTTCGACCTTGGCATACTTCTCGATGCGAGCCATTAGGTCGTCGATGGTTATGGCTTCCTTCATTGTCAGGGACTGGTAGAGAAGGGAAGAACTGGGTAGCCCAATTTTGAAAGAGGCCACCGCCACTTGCTCCGAGCAGTCCTCGACCTCATTGAACAACTCCCAGTACCTTTTTGCGTAGTCTCGGAGGGTCTCCTGAGGCATCTTCTTCATTGTCAATAAAGCATCCATCCTTTTGGGATGGGAGCTACTAGTAATGAAGCGGGCCGTAAAGAGTTCGGCCAGGGATTTGAAACTTCTGATGGATCGGTGGGGGATTCTTTCGAACCATTTCTGCGCCACATCATGCAAGCTTGGGGGGAAAATACGGCACATCAGTGCATCCCGGTGATTCCAGAGGGTCATGGCCTGTCGGTATTGCCTGACGTGATCGATGGGATCAGTCTTACCGTCATAAATCTTGAACCTTGGAATGGAAAATTTCTTGGGGGCTTCTTCCTCTTCGATTTCCCTCATAAAGGGTGACTTCATCTGGGTTTTGAGAGCTCGCCTTGTGAGTTCTCTGGTTGATCTGGTACCGTGGTGGGCAGGATGTTGGTCCATTTCCCTACGGACCAGATCTCCTATGTTCTCGTTGCTGCGAGTAGGGCTCTGGTAACGTCGAGCTCTTTGCAGCTGCTCACGTAGGTCGTCATTCCTATTCGTCTCTCTCGACCTTTCAAGATCCTCGCCTAGGGCTCCTTACTCGGCTGCGAGACTTGCTCGCCTGATAGCTAGGAGTGCGGTATGGACGTCTCCTGTTACCAGGACGAATCTCCATCTCCAGTCTTTCCAGTCTTCTTTTTAGGCGAGCATTCTCATCCTTGAACTTACGAGCAGACTCCCTTTGTTCGTGGAGCCTTGCCTCATACGCATCAATCAATCTGGATATCTGTGTGGACCTCATTGGTCCCTGGCTTTCTTTTGAGGTTGGCTTCTCCAAGCGAGCCCTCTGATCTGAACGTCGAACTTCAGACCTAATCCTGCGAGGAGCAGGTGGTTCTTGAATATCCCCTGCCTTAGGGGCATTGCTGCTGTGACCAGACATTTTAAACTGCTTTCTTGGTGTGGGCTCTTCTAAGGGAAAGATGAACGTTTCCCACAGACGGCGCCAATTGTGGTAACAATTATTATGCAACACAAATAAATAGAAGAGAGTCAATTACCAAGGAAGAACAAGGAATGAAAAATAACAATCACACAATAAAAGATGTACGTGGTTTAGCAAAGATGTGCCTACGTCCACGGTGGTGCAGTCGATATTATTTCTATATACTCCGGAGAGTGGTTACAGAGAATACAACTTGTCCTTTTGCCCCGGACCTAGGGTTCAATATATACATGTACATTTAGGTGAGTGGGGGTGATGGATTCCCCCACGTCTTCCATCCTTCCTATAACCTCCCTTCAGGGGAACGTGGGAAGAGACTGAATCAAAATAAGAGGTGGGGGGCCTAGACTTTGGGCCGCCAGAACTGGGCTACTCGTCTAAGCCCACGGTATTAATTCTGGGTACCCACAGGGCCTAAGACTATTATTTATAATTTTAATATCGGTAACATTTAAGGCTTTGAGAAAATAAATTTTGAAGAATATTGAATTAGAGAAAATGAGATTTTTCATGCAGTGGTTCTAATCAGATTAAAATGCTTAGAACAAACTAGTAGTATCGAAATTACATGTGGTTCTATGTTTTAAGGATCTTAATCTTTAAATAGACTTTTAACAAACTCGTAATTAAGTCAAGCATGTATTGGATTTAGGCTTCTTTTAATAATCTAAAAATCGTTCTAACGATTATTCGATTATATAACTTTTGGGTTTTTCTAAATAACCTCTCTTATCTTGATAAAAGGATAAAACCTTGAGAACCTTTTTTGCTTTGATATGTGAGATTTAAAATATATTATTTCATCCAAATAAATATCCATACCTAAAAGACAAAAAGACTTCATGCTTGATTGATTTTAACAACCAATGTCAACTGTAATGGACTCCGTGAAGTTGATTGGTGATTAAGATGATGGATACCGAGGCGTATCCACCATCTTAATAATTAAAAAAATCAAGCATGTATTGGATGTTATGACTATGTAAATATTGATTTGTGATTCGTGATTTGTATGAATTCCCAAAATCATTATCAAATTATTTATTTAATAATTATTAATTCATTACTATGTATTAAGTTCTATTTCAATTTTGAGTAAAATACACATAATACAACACATATGAAAATATAAATAGTGACATCACATGTCACTGCAGGCATATATAATCATAAATAATCAATTTAACTACTTAATTAATACATTTTAGCAGGAGATATGATCCAATTTTCATATAAAGATTACAAAGGGAATTTTAGTGAGTTGGGATTAAGGTAATTCGAGTCCTGATCTTTACAAATCATTTATGTATTACCCATCCCTTAATGTTTTATTTAAACCCCGTGTAAAACTATGATAATACGAAAAATATGGGGACTTACATGAGTATAACTAGATTATGCCCCTAGTTATTTTAGCATAAAGACTTGATGATAATTATTGGAAAACTTTAAGTGAAAGATTTGATTACAAAGAATTGTTGGATAAGGATCATCTATGGATTATATTTGTATTAAAGAATTTATAGTCATAAATTAATTAAGTATATATACATTTATGTCTCCTAAAAATGTGTAGCTGTTAGGACCAATGCGAGAAACAAGGCTATTAGGATTAAACCACATAAGCATGCCGATGGGTCTCTGTAGCAGTTGAGGGAAAAATTGAAAATGGCATCATCGTGACTGGTCGTTCAAATGACCCTCGTGTCGTTCAAGAGACAGGAGTATATCGCTCAAACGAATACTCCACTCGTTCGTGCGACAACCAAGGAAGACCAGGTTGACGTCAACTCGAAGATACGCTGTCAAGCCCTTAGTGGATTAGTTTAAACCTAGGTAAGACTTGATCGAAGTCTTGGACTGTAGATACGATATAAAAGAGATATTGAAGTGTTGGTCAATGTGTAAGCACTGATAGTTTAATGTGTTGTCAGCTTATCATTCCTTGACTACATGCATTATCGAGATGAAATAAATTATCACCAGATATGGAAATATCTGGTTATGACACCCCGCTTAAAATAATAATGGGTGGCTAGCCCTATACTAATTTAAATCAGGAATCTCAAGTGGATCATTCTCAGCATCTAGAGATGATACTAAATAAACATAGCTAACTACCCAATAGTACAATAAGCGGATGCCAAACAAATTAAAACCATACAATGAACCATCAAACCAACAACGTAATAACTACTTAAATAGATAAAATGTACACATGTACAACAATAAAAGGATGTACTCAATATAAAACGTAATAAGTACAACAAAAGAAATATACCCGAATATGCTGTTGGGTAACATATAATAAAACAAACCAAAGGGGAGAAATATAAAAGGGCTAAACATAACTCTTGGGTAAAAGCACGATACACAAAATGAATCCTATCTAGATTTACAAACGGTAGGAAGAGGCTATAACAAAATCCCGCAACAGTCTGCATCTGCTATGGCTCCCAAGACACGGGATAGAAAAGCATCATCAGTATCCTTACGGTGGGACACCTGTAGTATACAATATATATATAGCAGGAGAGAAATATAAATAGGTCAGAGCCCGAGGTGTGAAAACATTTATAGCAAGTGTATTAAAATTCATAACAATTACAAATGCACTTTTTCATAATTTAAGTGGAGTCGCACTCTCGTGAGACTCAAACTCACCCCTCAACTAAAGCGCGCACCTAATCGCATGCACATGAACCTTAATTACACCACCCAACACCTTCTAGGGATAACTAAATATTAATCTACACATAGACTGCACCCGCGTAACCCACTAACTCAAGTATAACCCAAAATCTTCTCATTCTAACATACCCTAAGTTTATGCTCAAACTTATATATTAACATATACATATTCATATGTCTTACGAGGAATCATCTGTTTCTAATTCTTAACTTGAACAAGTTCATAGCTTCATAATATTAACTCGTTATCTTCATAGACTTCTAAAGAAATGTCTCACTATAACACACAAGTCCGAGTATAAAGAACTAAACTTCTCCCCACTCCTAACATTGCTCCACATTTCGTGCGTGGGACGTCTCGCAAAGAGAAATCCAAAAAAGGACCTCCACCCGATACAATACTCCTAGATAATGTTGTTCATCGAGATGCATTATGTCCTCGATACACAACCCACCTAACATCAACTACCTATTCTGAATAATTATCTCTAATTATTCAAATAAGATATCACATTCCCTATAGGATATATATATTTTCTCTAGTTATAAAACATAACCATTCAACCCTATCGAACATGTACACATATCACACATAACGAGCACTTAAAGTACCCAGAACATATTCACTTATAGGATATAAAAATATACTACACAATGCTATCATCTTCCAGGATTTGCTCACTTTATCCCTGATTACTAGCCACCAGACTATTATCACACCGCCTTGGTAATAAAAACAAAACACAATGTATGGGAAGCGGTCATAGTTCCGAACGTGAAAGTGAGAACGAATCATACCAAAGACTTCTCACCCAGAATAAAATCACACAATATATAATGGACTATTATGACTTGGGGACTATACGCACCCTGCTACTCAATCCAGGGGCCTCACCCACATCGCACAACTTCCCATGATGGCACTGGAGGGTATGCTCACATAATAAGTATATATATCGTTCACACTATATATATATATATATATATATATATATATATATATATATATATATATATATATATATATATTCATTATATCTCCTGTCCGTATGTATGAAAGTAATGAATTCGACTATGGGAATATATATAATTATCATTATAGTAACAAGGGTTATAACGCATACTTTCCCAATTCATTTTATAATATGATCCTTCACTTGAGCATATTCATCCATTTTACCTACATCTATATGCACACCAATATACAATAATTATCTCGGCTATAGGTACACACATAACTAATAGTTAGTAAACCGCAAGCTCAATCCCAAATTCATTTCAGGATCCCATCAGGCATTGGAATACCTATCATTAATTCCACCTAGATATATACAATAACTATACCAACTATAAGTACAAACACAACCTATTATAGTCGATAGTACAATCCAAGTATTCTCAATTTAGATTTCGATTTAGTTGTCCATATGAACCCTTAACAATATTGCATCTAGGATTAAATACGTAATTTTATTATCTCTAAAGATACACGCCCTCTCTCTCATTGATCCCTTATCATATCTAAATCAAATCTTATCGCTAGAAGGATTCGACATAAAAGTCAGCACCACAATTCCAAGTCATTCCTTCACAACCACCTCTAAGAGTCCCCTAACCTTACATCACAAAGTAACTCATGTTTAATCTCTGTAACTCGATGCGAAAACTTCAATTTATATTTTTCCAAAACTCGATACGTCCCCTAATATCACCTCATAGATGGACCCCCCCTAAAAGTCTCTGAAACGTACTTCTCGCACCATATTAGGATGTTCTTAATCGATAAACCCCATCGAAACGGATTAAAACTCGCTCTGGAAAAACTTTTCAAAATAGCCCTATTTTTTAACTGATTTGGCCTGGTTCGAATTGTTTCGGTCCCGAAGGAAAATCGATCTGTCCCTATTGCGAATCAATTCGGTCCAAAGGACCTGTAAGTCTGTCTTAGTCCGAATCGATTCAGTTTAAGTCTGAATTGATTCGGTCACCCATCCCTGTGAGTCTGCAACATTTCGAATCGATTCTAAAAGGGGGCCGAATCGATTCGACTTGTTCTACAAGCTACGAATTGGCTTGTTTTCTCCAAAACCCCCTAAAAAAAATTCAAAACCCAAATTTATCAACTTGTAACAATTAATCATCCACCCAATTATGTTTCTAACATCAGAACTCATATATATATATCAACCCCACTTATTATACAACCTCAAATCCATATATAAACTTCAAATGCAAGATTTAACCCACAAAATCTAGGTTTTTATATACATACCCAAAATCCATAATTTTATCCACAAATCATCAAATAAAATACACACATGAATTATTCAGCAAGATTAATCACTTTCCTCGATGTTGTGGAGGTTGAATCTTCCTCGAAATCACATATTGGTCGGAATCCCCAAGCCTCTCTCCTCATTATCTTCTTCCTCTCTTCTTTTCTCTCTATCTCTAGGGATTTTACAATCTCTCAAATGAGATTGTTATCTCACGTAGGCCTTATAAGCCTTATTCTCCAAGATACCCGACTTTAAATGATAATACACACTTTAAATGACTCGTTTACTCCAATTCGAATAAAACTAACTTAAATTATTTCGTAACCGAAATAAAACCCAAGGACATTCATTTTGACTATCTTTGGCCCATCCGGAATCAACCACGCACTCAGAATTGTCATCCGCGATACTTTATACCATCTTCATATTTTGACCTCAACTGCCAAATTTAAAAATTCTCTAATTTAAATAAATTTTATTTCTCCCAAATAAATTTAATTCTCGGTCCCAAAAATCACAGGGTATTATAGACTTCCCCCTTACAAGAACTTTTTCTCTGAAATTTAGTTAAGCCTAGCACTCCAAACCTAAACTAGTTCCTACATTACCTACCTTAAGATCATTGTACTTATTTCTCCCACTGCTCACGTCGAATCACTTTATTTTGAAATCAAATTAGTTAACCAGGGCGCCCATACACCCTGTACTTGGGATCAACTACATAAACATCACTAGCCTTAAATCGATACATAATTTCAAACAAATTAATCTACAACATCGTACTAAGTATATAAAATTTTGAAATTTCCAATGATTGAACTCTTCTTAATTCCCGACATTCTCTACTTTCATGTGGGGGAGGTCTCGCAAGAGAAATCCAAATAAGAAACCCTCCCAATACACAACCGTGTAGCTCTGTCGAGAATTGAGATCAGTTGAATCATGACTAAGGTTTTGTAAATGATTTTCGAACCATAGATATTGCCTGAAGGCCTATAAAATAATATAGTATAAAATAGTTTCATGTCATTCGACACACAAATCAAACTCCTTATGCTCAAGACACAAGGCATCAATAAACACAATACTTTTACCAATACCTAGTTCTCAACACTAACACCACCATGAACTAAAGTTCCTCGCTCAAAAATGAACTCGTCGAACCCTGAATCTTGTCAGTAATAAAGTCATTTACATTACATTAAAACATCACCATAAGATAGGCCCTTCTACAACTGGAACCTTATAAATACGTGCATCTAGACTACCTATAAAACGATAGCTCTACCGTTACTACTACACAAACTTTTACAGTTCTTACTTTCGAACAAAAATCGTAACTCTCTATTAACACATCTCAAAACAATCTATTCTCCCGAAAGATATTATCCCAACGTCACACTTGCTCACTCCTCCCTCCAAGGAAATTCTATATACAATATGGTTATAACGACTAACCACATACGAAAATCTTACATGTGGCGCTCCTAATACCTCTCAAAGCATAACCTAAACAGATAGGAAGTAATTTACATTTTACCTCCATATTCCAAATGCCTCACTTCGTCAATGGATCCCTGTTCGAAGTTCTCTTGCCCAAAATGGCCTATGAACTGCTGTAGGGGTTGCACATCCAAAACTTTCTCAAAAAGATGCCCTCTACCTCTTCCAGGACAATCCCTCTTCCTATAATCTATTTCTCCACAAAATAAACATCTCCTAGAAAATCCATCCTATCCATCCTGAGGGAGAAAACACCATTGCGGCCCTCGATAATCCTGCCTATAGCCTCATTACGGTGATGATATTGCTCCGCTAGCATCATCTCCTCTAGTCCTACTTGATGAACCCAAGTCCCCAAATTACTTATTCCCTTTTAAATGAAGACGATATTCCTGACAGCATGATAATGCCGCATTTATTACCCCAATAAAAGTTAGTAACGCCGAGTTACCTAAAAAATGCTGACGAATTCACCAATCACATCCTCCGAAGAACTTCACTATTTGTTCCTCCTCCATTTATACCTCGTCGGGCACAAAATTCGCCAATCGGGTGAATTCTTCTTCGTACTCAGCCACCGTTCGATCACCTTGAGTCACATCCAGTAATCTCCTCCACATTACCGTCTGAATTGAGGAAGGAAAATACTTTCGATCAAAGCGTACCCAAAAATCTGCCATGGGCATTGCATCTCTCTGCTCCGATGTGGTGACTGACTCCCTCCATTGGAGAGATGCACCCATTAGTTTAAAGGTGGCGAGTAATTATTTATGCACCTCACTGCATTCAACCATCCGAAGGTGCCTTCATATATATGTCTTCTACTGACTTGCAACTATTGAATCAGCTCTCCTTGAAAATTTCCGAAGGATGTCCTTTCCTAATGGCTTCTCGTACTCTTTCCCATGCAGATAGCCCTGGGTGGCCTTAAGCTCTATGAGCTACAGGTTGATGTGCGATCATAACAATGGTAGTATATATTACTCATTCCACCATATTGGAAACTTCAGCTGCAGTCACAGTCCCTTGAGGAGTATGGGGTTCTATGTTCTCATCCCCTTTGTTGCCCTTCCTAGACGGCTTCTTCTCGACGATGTCTAAAACGAGAGAAACTGTATCAGAATGTCGTTCAATCTATTACACATCACAGAAGAAAATAGACGTAGTGAACACAACAATCCTAATAATAGGTCTCTACATCAAGAATGCTCACGGAAGAATGTAGAAAACTCGCACAGGTCCTAAGACACCAGAACTTGATGCTCTAATACCACCTATGACACCCCGTTTAAAATAATAATGGTGGCCAGCCCTATACTAATTTAAATCAAGAATATCAAGTGGATCATTCTCAGCATCTACTCACAATAATAAATAAACATAGCTAACTACCCAATACTACAATAAGAGGATGCCAAAAAAATTTAAACCATACAATGAACCATCAAACCAACAACATAATAACTAATGAACAAGATAAAATGTACACAAGTACAAAAATAAAAGGATGTACTTAGTATAAAACGTAATAAGTACAACAAAAGAAATATACCCGAATATGTTGTCGGGTAACATATAATATAACAAACCAGAGGAGAGAAATATAAACCAGAGAAATATAACCCTTGGGTATAAACCCGATACACAAAATGAATCCTATCTAGATTTGCAAACGGTAGGAAGCGGCTATAACAAAATCCCGCAACATACCACATGTGCTACGGCTCCCAAGACACGGGATAGAAAAACATCATCAGTATCCTTGTGGTGGGACACCTGTACTATACAATATATATATATATATATATATGGAGAGAAATATAAACGGGTCAGAGCCCGAGGTTTGAAAACATTTAGCAAGTGTATTAAAATGCATAATAATTATAAATGCACTTTTTCATAATTTAAGTGGAGTCGCACACTCGTGAGACTCAAACTCACCCGTCAACTAAAGTGCGCACCAAAGTGCATGCACATGAACCTTAATTAAACTACCCAACACCATCTGGGGATAACTCAATACTAATCTACACATAAACTACACCCGCGTAACCCACTAACTCAAGTATAACCCAAAATCTTCTCATTCTAACATACCCTAAGTTTACTCTCAAACTTATATATTAACATATACATATTCATACACCTTACTAGGAATCATCTGTTTTTAATTCTTAACTTGAACAAGTTAATTTCTTCATAATATTCACTCGTTATCTTTATAGACTTCTAAAGCAATGTCTCACTATAACACACAAGTCTGAGTACTAGGAACTAAACTTCTCCCCACTCCCAACATTTCTCCACATTTTATCCGTGGGACGTCTCGCAAAGCGAAATCCAAACAAGGAACACCCCCGATACACTACTCCTTGACAATGTTGGTCGTCGAGATCCATTATGTCCTCGGTACACAACACACCTAACATCAACTACCTATTCTGAATAATTATCTCTAATTGCACAAATAAGATATCACATTTCCTATAGGATATATAACTTTTGTCTAGTTATAAACATAACCATTCAACCCTATTGAACATGTACACATATCACACATAACGTTCACTTAAAGTACCTAGAACATATTCACTTATAGGATATAAAAATATACTACACAATTATATCATCTTCCATGAATTGCTCACTTTATCGTGGTTACCAGCCACCGGACTATTATCACACCGCCCTGGTTATAAAAACAAAACACAACGTACGGGAAGAGGTCATAGTTCCAAACCAAAAAGTGAGAACGAATCATACCCATGACTTCTCAACCAGAATAAAATCACACAATAAATAATGGATGACTATGAGTTGGGGACTATACGCACCCTGCTCCTCAAGCTAGGGGCCTCACCCACATCGCGCAACTTCCCATGATAGCACTAGAGGGTATACTCACACAATAAGTATATATATCGTTCTCACTATATATATATATATATATATATACACACACACACACAATCACATCGTATATACAAACCATTATATAAGGGGTATACATTCATACTATCTCCCATCCGTATGTATGAAAGTAATGAATTCGTCTATGGGAATATATATAATTCTCATTATAGTAACGGCGTTATAACGCATACTTTCTCAATTCATTTTACAATATGATCCCTCACTTGAGCATACTCATCCATTTCACCTACATCCGTATGCACACCGATATAAAATAATTATCTCGGTTATAAGTGCACACATAACTAATAGTCAGTAAACCGCAATCTCAATTACAAATTCATTTCATGATCCCATCACGCATTGGAATACCTATTGTTAATCCCACCTAGGTATATACAGTAACTATCCCAACTATAAGTACAAACACAACCTATTCTAGTTAATAGTACAATCCAATCATTCTCAATTTAGATTTCGGTTCAGTTGTCCATGTGAACCCTTAACAATATTACATCTAGGATTAAATTCGTAAGTTCATCATCTCTAAAGATACACGACCTCTCTCTCATTGATCCCCGATCGTATCTAAATAAAATCCCGTCGCTAAGAGAATTCGACATAAAAGTTAGCACAATAATTCCAAGTCATGCCTTCACAACCATCTCTAAGAGTCCCCCAACCTTACATCACAAAGTAACTCACGTTTAATCTCCAAATAGGATTCCCTTCGCTAATGGGATTCCCACTAAATCGATGTGACAACTTCAATTTACATTTTCCCAAAACTCGATACATCCCCCAATATCACCTCATAGATGGAACCCCCTAAAAGTCTTAGAAACGTACTTCTCGTACCATATTAGGATGTTCTTAATTGATAAAGCCAATCGAAACGGATTAAAAATCGCTCTAGAAAAACTTCTTAAAATAGCCATGTTTCCGAATCAATTAGACCTGGTTCGAATCAATTCGATCCCGAAGGCAAATCGATTCGCCCCTTATACGAATCGATTCAGTTCAAAGGACCTGTAAGTCTGTCTTAGTCCGAATCGATTCGGTTTGAGTTTGAATCGATTTGGTCACCCATACCTATGAGTCTGTAACATTCCGAATCAATTCGAAAAGGGAGCCGAATCGATTCAGTTGTTCAGCAAGCTACGAATTGTCTAGTTCTCTCCAAAATCCCAAAAAAAAAAAAATCAAAACCCAAATTTGTCAACTTCCAACCATTAATCTTCCACCCAATTATGTTTCTAACATCAAAACTCATATATATATATCAACCTCACTCATTATACAACCTCAAATCCATATATAAACATCAAATGCAAGATTTAACCCACAAAATCTAGGTTTTGTTATACATACCCAAATCCATACTTTTATCCACAAATCATGAAATAAAATACACATATGAATTATTTAGCAAGATTAATCACTTGCTGATAGAAAGCCTTTTGCGTATATTTCGTCATTGTTGAGCAAGCCTTCTCATCAAAACCTCACATACCTACAAAATATAATAACTTCAAGTGTAGAGGTAAGTAAGGGTATCAATCCACTTTCTAGGGAGTAAAGCAAATGGAACAAATTCAATTGTAATTCACTTTTTATTTTCTTTTTGTACTTTTTCACTTTTCTAATTTTTTTTAGCTTTTTCAAATATTAAAACAATAGGGTGAGGTGAGATTTTAAACTAAACTAAACTAAACTAAGATGAAAAGAACTAACTAGAAAGTGACTAAAATGAATAATAAAGTCTAACACTAAAAATAAGAGATAAGTGAGGTAAATAATTGTGAGAACAATCAAGGAATGGGATTACACCACAAATTTTAGTTATTCTAATTAATTTATTTAATTATTTGAATTCTCCCAAATTAATTATAAAACTACAAATCAACTCTCGTTGCAAGTGTAATTTTAATAGTACTCTTTTAGAAAGTAAATTTTAACACCCCACAACTCTAGAAAAATAGATCCACACTCCTTTTAATTAATCACCCGCTAGGATCGATCAATTAGAATTTATGTCAATCTTATAAAATAAATTTAGAGTTGAAATTCAAGTGCTAATACCCCCACTTAAAAAACCCATATCTCTAGTTCGAATCTCAAGTGGGTATTTTGATTTTCTCTCGAAAATCATTTATCCTCTCTCGAGGCGTAAATCTAAGGGTGAGGGATAAAAATTAACATTCAAAGGGATTTTTCAAGTAATTAAACTAATTAAAATAAAATAACATCAAATAATGGTTTTACCCCACCCCTTGAAAGGGGATTTAGCCTAACATGATATCAAACATAATAAACAAATATTCAATAGGCATAAAATAAATGAGAAGAGAAGAAAATAATCAAACCTCAATCTCTTGAAGTGAAATTGAATTTCTATTCCTTGAGTTGAAATTCACATCCCTTAATTTGAATGATTCAAACACAATTACATCAAGAATCTCACTCAATTTAATCCTCACAACAATTTATTTTCCCCTCACTATCCAAAAATAATAAAATAAAAATTCTAATCTAAAACTACACTAAAATGGTATTTTCTCTCTCTAGAAATTCCTATCTCCAAGCTCTTGATATTGATTTGGGGTCTTCTTCTTCAATTTATAGTAGGCATGGAGCATGGGGGACAAGGGGTATATTGGACATTAGTGTGCATGTGGGAATGGTGAGAGGATGAGGGTGGTGAGGTGAGAATAAATTCAGATTTGGTTTGAGGGGTATTTTGGGTGTTTGGTTAGAAAAGGTTAGTTGGGGTGTATTTGGGTGAAATGGGGGTTAAAGGTTTAAGTGGGTTCAATACACATGTGGGCATTTATTTGTTCTTTGGTTTGAAAGCAGGTGGAGATCATGTGGCTTTCGAAGAAATGGGACATGGTGTTTGGGTTTGAAAGGTATATGGGTGAAAAGTGGGTACTGCCCCGGGTTGAACCGGGTTCAAATGGGTAGACCATGGCAGGGGGTAAAGTCGGTTTAAGGACGTGGAGGTGAGCAGTGCGATCGGAGGCGTGATCGGCTTTCTCGCCGGCGTCAGATGTGCGCGAGGTCGTCGGGGTATGGCCACCGGCGAAGAGAGAGGAGGACGTTTGCGGTAGGGTTACCGCCGGAGAGGGTAGTCGCGACCGGAGTTAAAGGGATCGGAACAGTGGGGTAATGGAAGTGAGGCGACCGGAGTGGTCGCCGACAGGAGGTCGGCTGGGGCGCTTCGGGTTTGGTCAGGTCCGGGAGCTCCGGCGACGTTGTGGAGAGGAGAGAGGAGAGGTCTCGGGTTTTTCATGGGTATGCAGGGGTGCTGGGATTACCGCCGGATGCAGGTGGTAAGTGGTGGCTGGCTGGAGGTTGTCTCTGCCGGCGACGGATCGGAGTGAAGGAGAGAGTCGTCGGAGTTAGGGGTCACCGAAAATGGGTCTAGGTTCTGTAAAGGTTGAGAGTTGTGGTGTTTGGTTATGGTTTTTTTTTTGGTGAGTGATTGTGTATGGTGGTTTTGGATGAGAGAGAAGATGGGTGTAGGGAAGAAGATGAAGTAGGGAGGGGTTGTGTGTGGGTGAGTGTAGGGGAATGTGTGTGAGGGTGAGGCTGTTAGTTAGGTGTGTTTGGTTGTGTATGGTATTTAGGATGTGTGTGTTTAATTTGATCCCCTAAAAATAACACAACTAAAATTAATAAAAATAAAATAAAATAATAACCTAAGACTCAAATAAAATTGAAACTAAAAAGAAACAAAAATAAAATCTAATAAAACTTAAAATTAAAATCCTAAAAAGAAAATGCAAAATCTAATAAAACTAAAAATAAAAAATCCTCAAAAATCTAATCCAATAAAATAAGATAAAATA
Organism: Sambucus nigra; assembly: GCA_949130495.1. Lineage (NCBI taxonomy): Eukaryota > Viridiplantae > Streptophyta > Magnoliopsida > Dipsacales > Adoxaceae > Sambucus > Sambucus nigra. Next base: position 124,196,097 of record OX422209.1, read on the forward strand.
AAAACTAAGACTAAAAACTAATAAAAATCAATATAAAACAAAATTATATTAATAAAAATAAAATAGAAAATAAAATCTCAAAAATCTAAAATAAACCTAAAATTAAAAAAGACACAAACTAAAAATTTAAAAATATAATAAAATAAAATAAAAAGGAAACAGACCAACACACACACGGCTTGGGTGACAGTTTGGGCTAGGATAAGGTAGGCTAAGGTTATGTGATTGGTATCTAGCTCCATAAAATGCACAATTTCCTTGAAATACGCGTTTGAACACCGCAACGTGCTTTAAGACTGCATATTGAACAATTAAGCGCATAAGACCAATATTGTCGAGAATTAGCAACTAAAATACATCTATTCGGGGTATAAATTGTACAGTTTTGGGTGCTTATCACACCACCCCCAAACAGAGTGTTGCTAGTCCTCGAGCAATAAGATGGAGAGAAAGAGATAGATAAGTAACCAAAAGTGTACCACTTTCGCGGGCACTTGCGATTGCACTTAGCATGTGCAACAAGCCTTTAAACCTATAGGTTGCCCTATAGGACGAGTTGTGTCTCGTGAGGGTTTGCAAGGAATATACCCACAAAATTCTTATTTTCAAAAATTTATTGGAAGGCAGTCAATCTCTTATTAGACATAGAATAATCGCACAATCCATAATGAGAAGCATTTTGAGAAATAAGAGATAGAAGTGCATAAAAAGTTTAGCTAAGTAAATACTCAAGGCACATCCTTCCTAGAACTCAACGTGTGTAGTGTGAATCAGTCAAAACGGGCCGAGTATCATCAAAGTAATTCCAAGATTGCCTTTTCGGAATCAATGCTTCAACTTCAAATCTTACTGGATATATCTCTCTCAAACGAACTCTCAAGATTAGGGTAAGTGTATCGCTCTTATGTGTGAGGAGGTGATTAAATGTAAGCAAGTTCAAACGTCTCACACAAACATAAGAAAGAACGAACAATTAGAAAGAAAATTGATCTCCTGAAAGAATGCTAATCACTATAGTGAGAACGTCGAGTTATTCACCACGTCGACTTTCATTTGCCCGAACACCTTGGGGAACATATGGATGATAATGGGTGAGGGGAAAATGAAATGGGAAGGATGGAATGAGGTGTGGTATGATGGATGTGTATGTAGGATATAATGGTGATGGATGGTGGATATATGAATGGATATGATAGAAGAGTGTTTTATACTTTAGGCATAAATGTCTTTATTACAAAAGAACTACTAACTACAAACTCTCCTATTATTTTCTTTTCTTTTCTCTCTTTTTCTTTTTTTTAATTTATTTTTGCTATTTTCATGTTTTTCTCTTTTTTTTTCTTTTTCTCTCACTTTTCAAATCAACACTGAAGACATTTAACATTTTGAAATCACACTCTTTTATTTGAAAATGATGATGGATGAATAAATGAGGTGATAGGTGATGGTGAAATATGTGGATGGTGAGGGGAATAGATGTGAATATGGAATAATATGGGAATGTAATGGGTGAGGTGTATGGTAAATGGTATGTGTATGGATGAAAATCTAGTATTCGGGATAAATTTCAAGACACGCGTTTCTTACAACTCGAAAAAGATGTCATTCTCAGTGATCAAGCCAAAAATGAAGAATAATGAGATCATACAACAATTTAAGTGCGGACCCAAAAGAAGTTGAATCAACTTGTGACTCGGAGATTGCGTAAGACACTCAAAAAGGGTGAAAGGCACAAATCTCACAAGCTAAAGTCTCTACTAGTGACCCTTAAGGTTTTCTTTAGAATTGTAGTACTCCTCAACTCTAAACGTAATGACGTGATAAGTGCGCAAATTTTGTTGAGTCTAGAAATTCATGGTGCAACATGCCTTGCTACGTATTACATAAGCTATTAGAAAAAAAAATATTCTCTAGCTGATTCCTATAATTAAAAAGATGGATGATTGAAAATTCACATTAATGACTGAGATGAAAGAAACTGCACGAAATTTAAAAAAATCAGGTTCAAAACTCAACAAAATTCAAAAGAGGTACAATTTTGATAAAAGTCCCCACCCCCAAACAAAAAGGAACATCGTCCTCAATGTTAAGTAAAATGATTTTTAAAATTGAGAGCATAAGGTAGGAAAGAGATTACCAGAATGAACCGCTAATGAAGTGGACAGATGAAGCAAAAATGAAACCTGAATAAATGATAAGAGAAAAAATGTGTACAAGTCTATAAGCATGATAAAGCATAGAGTAATGTGAAACACCACCCCCAAACAGGATGAGTGTAGTACAAGAAACGTGGGCTTCCTCCCGGTAGAGCTGAGTTTAATGTCTTCAGCCAGACCGAACCATTCTCACCCTAAGGATAAGAACAATGATGGCGCGGGGCGGCAGAAAAATTGGGGTGATGAGAACCACCCCCAAACAAGACTGAAGCGTCAGTCTTGTTGTATCAGGGCTAAAGTGGTCAATTCACCTGTATGGAAAAGTGCATCATGCGATGCAAGGCATCGGTGGACCATGGGTGGGTGGGGATTACGGTATAGGTGAAAAAGGCATGGGTGATGAAGCATCGATCACGGGCCTTGTTGAGCCGAAAGGTGAGGGTAACAAGGGCCCTATTGGCATGGTGCTCTAGTTGGTGAGGAAGGCGAAATGGTGTGGAAATAGTGATGGGGCGAGGCTCATAGTAATAACACGACCGTTCTATGAATGGACGATGATAGTGGTCGCGCCGTGACACACCAGGGAGCTGTTGAGAAAAAAAATCAACACCACAAGGGAGCGGTGTGCATGAAGTAACAAGCTCGATGTCACGGAAGTGGAGAGTAGCACCATAAAAACTCTCATGGGGGGTGGAGGATGGGTTCAGGTGAGGATCTAAAAATGTTAATGGAAACTTGAAATGCGTAAAATCAAGATCCAAACCAGGTGGTGGGATGGAAGGGACAATGGGTGGGATAAATGGTGGATCGGGTGGGATAAACGGTGGAGGAAAATGATCCAACTCAAGCGTGGGAGACACACACTCATTGGGAGGAGTAAAGAAATACTCATAAGGGAGTGTGGTTTCTAAAGATGGAGTTGTAAACTTCTCCAAAAAGGTATCATTGGTGAATGTGGTGGGTGGATTAAACAAGGCACCAAGATCGGAGATAGAGGAATCACTAAAAATATCGGGCTCAACGGGAGACATGAATGGTGGGACATCATCCATATCCGGATATTTAGGAACTATCACGGATTCTATCTCGGGAAAATGGTGAACACTCGTAGCCGGAGCTAACCTAAGATGAAGTGGTTCCTCGGGAACACAAGGGTGAAGCTCTATAGGTGTAGACTGGGGCATTATTTTGGATATGACGGGAGTGTGAACCACAATGATGGGTTCAGGATGACATGGTGGGATTTGATCAGGCTCACTATCAAAAGGAAAGTCAACACAATTGTCGACTTGGGACCCGGACCATGGAATGGTCTCGACTTCGAGATTCTCGGGGTGGTAGGATTGGTCACTCTTAAATTTCGTGTCACAAGAGGATACATCATCATCACACTCGGTGGCAACGATGGGTGGAGCCATGGGAATATCCGACTCTCTCGCACACTCCAATTCATTTAACCTTTGTTCAAGCCTTTGGAGAGCTTGTGTTTGAATTGCTTGCTCTTGCTGAAGTATGAACTTTTGCAAGAGGGTTTCGAGAGTGGAGGTGGATGATGGTGGTGGTGGAGTGATGAGTGGTGGTGGTGGGTGAGGTGGACACAACACGTTATAATCGGGAATATATGGAGAATACTCATATGAAGTGTGTGGGGTGGGGCCAAGTTCATCATACACGAAAGGATCGCTTTTGTGATGGACAAATGGTTGATGCGCATGGTGTGCGTAGTGAGGGAACTGATCGTGAATGGGTGCACAAGGTTTCCATGATGACTGTTGGAACATGTGAGGATCCACAACATCAGGTTGGGATACGTATTGCGTGGAAGGGTGATCAGGCCTCCACGAATAGCTTGGGGACTCATACAACTCGGGATTGGGTATATAGGGAGAATAGGCTGAGGTGGGTTCCGGGACAGTGTCATATGGATACACATGGTCCGTGGTGGGTTCCTATGGATATGACAAGTATGGACACTCATGGGACATGTGATCGGCATAATAAGAGTGGGTGCACAACAAAGGATGAGACACGGCGACACTTGACACCGAGGGTGATGGAATAGGAGGTGCATGCATGGATGGGTCAAGAGTACCAACGGTACTCGTGAGAGAGGTGAAACGACTAAGAATATCATAAACAGACGACTCGGGATCACTCTCACACGTGTCACGTGTCAATGGAAAATGACCAAAGTAGTCCCGTAAAGGACGCTCGTCGGCCATGAGGGGAAAAATATTTTTTTTGATTTTTAAATTTTTTCAAAAGGAAAGAAAATATTTTTGAATTTTTCTAAAAATGAGAAAAAAAAATATTTTTGGATTTTTTTCTAAAAAGGAAAGAAATAAAAAAATTCGGATTTTTCTATAAAGAAAATATTTTTGGATTTTTGTGAAAAAATAAAGGAAGAAAATATTTTTGGATTTTCTAAAATGAAAGAAAGAAAATATTTTTGGATTTTTTTTTGGAAGAAAAGGGTGGGGAAAGATATAGACTCTTTGATTTGGGCAAACTAACCAAAATCGACTACCAAAAAATGAATTGGACACACACACAAGTCAAGGAGAAATCCTAACTAGCACATAGCCAATTTTTATCTTCAAAATTTAATGAAAGGGTTGTCAAATTTTAATTAAGTCCGCGGGCAATAAAAAATTACAGAAATCTCTTTGTGATCGCCTTTTCAAAATATTCTCCTAGTGGGCTAACTAGTTGATTGATTTTAAATTTAATGATGGCTAGGGTAGCACACAATTGGTAAGCGAGTGAGTCGGGTGATGAAATCCCTTCCCGTGAGTAACCGAGTGTAGGTCTTAGTCAATTAATTCATCACACCATTCGAAAATAAATGCGAGAATAAAATCACATAAGAGCACACAAAGCACACACAAGAATTGACTCGCTAACAGGAGAGGCGCGAGTGTTTAGAAATGTACCTCCCACGATTTTTAGGCCGTGGGGTGCCGAAAAATTTGAGTCGACCGGGGGGAGATCACGCCTATCTCAGTCGTCCCCGGGAGTCCTACCGACCCAAGTTAGAGAGGCTTCTAAATCCTCGCCTTTGAACGCCCTCTCTCTACCTTGTCCGGTTTCCATATCACGCTTTCTTTGATTATTACAAATTTAAATGAAAAATAAATGGTGTCCTATGCACCGCAATACAAGCCAAGGATAAAATAATCCTAATACAATCCTTCTAATAAAATGCAAAAATGGTACTAAAATGAAAAAAAAAAGTACAATACAAGTGAATCACAAAATGGAATCCGCTCCGAGCTTCACAATCCCAAGAATGGCAACGGCGCCATTTGATAGAAAGCCTTTTGCGTATATTTCGTCGTTGTTGAACAAGCCTTCTAATCAAAACCTCACATACTTACAAAATATAATAACTTCAAGTGTAGAGGTAAGTAAGGGTTTCAATCCACTTTCTAAGGGGTAAAGCAAATGGAACAAATTCAATTGTAATTCACTTTTTATTTTCTTTTTGTACTTTGTCACTTTTCTAATTTTTTTTAGCTTTTTCAAATATTAAAACAATAGGGTGAGGTGAGATTTTAAATTAAACTAAACTAAGATGAAAAGAACTAACTAGAAAGTGACTAAAATGAATAATAAAGTCTAACACTAAAAATAAGAGATAAGTGAGGTAAATAATTGTGAGAGCAATCAAGGAATGGGATTACACCACAAATTTTTGTTATTATAATTAATTAATTTGATTATTTGAATTCTCCCAAATTAATATCAAAACTACAAATCAACTCTCGTTGCAAGTGTAATTTTAATAGTACACTTTTAGAAAGTAAAGTTTAACACCCCACAACTCTAGAAAAATAGATTCACACTCCTTTTAATTAATCACCCGCTAGGATCGATCAATTAGAATTTATGTCAATCTTGTAAAATAAATTTAGAGTTGAAATTCAAGTGATAATACCCCACTTAAGAAACCCCTATCTCTAGTTCGAATCTAAAATGGGTATTATCACTAGAATTTCGATTTTCTCTCGAAAATCATTTACCCTCTCTCGAGGCGTAAATCTAAGGGTGAGGGATAAAAATTAACATTCAAGGGGATTTTTCAAGTAATTAAACTAATTAAAATAAAATAACATCAAATAATGGTTTTACCCCACCCCTTGAAAGGGGATTTAGCCTAACATGATATCAAACATAATAAACAAATATTCAATGGGCATAAAATAAATGAGAAGAGAAGAGAAGAAAACAATCAAACCCCAATCTCTTGAAGTGAAATTGAACTTCTATTCCTTGAGTTGAAATTTACATCCCTTAATTTGAATGATTCAAACACAATTACATCAAGAATCTCACTCAATTTAATCCTCACAACAATTTATTTTCTCCTCACTATCCAAAAATAATAAAATAAAAATTATAATCTAAAACTACACTAAAATGGTATTTTCTCTCTCTAGAAAATCCTATCTCCAAGCTCTTGATATTGATTTGGGGTCTTCTTCTTCAATTTATAGTAGGCATGGAGCATAGGGGACAAGGGGTATATTGGACATTAGTGTGCATGTGGGAATGGTGAGAGGATGAGGGTGGTGAGGTGAGAATAAATTCAGATTTGGTTTGAGGGATATTTTGGGTGTTTGGATAGAAGAGGTTAGTTGGGGGGGTATTTGGGTAAAATGGGGGTTAAAGGTTTAAGTGGATTCAATACACATGTGGGCATTTATTTGTTCTTTGGTTTGAAAGCAGGTGGATATCGTGTGGCTTTGGAAGAAATGGGACATGGTGTTTGGGTTTGAAAGGTATATGGGTGGAAAGTGGGTACTGCCCCGGGTTGAACCGGGTTCAAATGGGTAGACCATGGCATGGGGTAAAGTCGATTTAAGGACGTGGAAGTGAGCGGTTCGATCGGAGGGGTGGCCGGCTTTCTCGTCGGCGTCAGATGTGCGCGAGGTCGTCGGGGTATGGCCGCCGGCGAAGAGAGAGAGAGAGGGAGGTTTACGATAGGGTTTCCGTCGAAGAGGGTAGTCACGACCGGAGTTAAAGGGGTCGAAACAATGGGGTAGTGGAAGTGAGGCGACCGGAGTGGTCGTCGGCAGCAGGTCGGCTGGGGTGCTTCGGGTTTGGTCAGGTCTGGGAGCTCCGACGACGTTGTGGAGAGGAGAGAGGAGAGGTCTCGGGTTTTTCGCGGGTATGCAGGGGTGCTGGGATCACCGCCGAATGCAGGTGGTATGTGGTGGCTGGCTGGAGGTTGTCTCTGCCGGCGACGGATCGAAGTGAGGGAGAGAGCCGTCGGAGTTAGGGGTCACCGAAAATGGGTCTAGGTTCTATAAAGGTTGAGAGTTGTGGTGTTTGGTTATGGGTTTTTTTTGGTGAGTGATTGTGTATGGTGGTTTTGGATGAGAGAGAAGATGGGTGTAGGGAAGAAGATGAAGTAGGGAGGGGTTGTGTGTGGGTGAGTGTAGGGGAATGTGTGTGAGGGTAAGGGTGTTAGTTAGGTGTGTTTGGTAGTGTATGGTATTTAGGATGTGTGTGTTTAATTTGATCCCCTAAAACTAACACAACTAAAATTAATAAAAATAAAAAAAATAAAAACGTAAGACTCAAATAAAATTGAAACTAAAAAGAAATAAAAATAAAATCTAATAAAACTTAAAATTAAAATCCTAAAAAGAAAATGCAAAATCTAATAAAACTAAAAATAAATAAATCCTAAAAAATCTAATCCAATAAAATAAGATAAAATAAAAACTAAGACTAAAAACTAATAAAAATCAATATAAAATAAAATTATATTAATAAAAATAAAATAGAAAAAATAGAAAATAAAATCTAAAAAATCTAAAATAAACCTAAAATTAAAAAAGACACAAACTAAAAATTTAAAAATATAATAAAATAAAATAAAAAGGAAACAATCCAACACACACACGGCTTGGGTGACAGTTTGGGCTAGGATAAGGTAGGCTAAGGTTATGTGATTGGTATCTAGCTCCATAAAATGCACAATTGTCTTGAAATACACGTTTGAACACTGCAACGTGCATTAAGCCTGCATATTGAACAATTAAGCGCATAAAACCAATTTTGTCGAGAATTAGCAACTGAAATACATCTATTCGGGGTATAAATTGTACAGTTTTGGGTGATTATCACTTGCCTCGAAGTTGTGGAGGTTGAATCTTCCTCGAAATTGTGTATTGGCCGGAATCCCCAAGCCTCTCTCCTCTTTCTCTTCCTCCTCTCTTCTTTTCTCTGTCTCTATAGGGCTTTTACAATCTCTCAAATGAGAATGTTATCTCACGTTGGCCTTATAAGCCTTATTCTCCAAGATACCCGACTTTAAATGATAATACACACTTTAAATGACTCGTTTACTCCAATTTGAGTCAAACTAACTTAAATTATTCCGGAATCAAAATAGAACCCAAGGACAGTCATTTTCACTATCTCGACCCATCCGGAATCAACCGCTCACTCAGAATTATCATCCGAGATACTTTATACCATCTTCAAATTTTGACCTCAACTGCCAAATTTAACAATTCTCCAATTTAAATAAATTTTATTTCTCCCAAATAAATTTAATTCTCAGTCCTAAAAATCATGGGGTATTACACTGTGTGTGGGAGATACACACTTCTACATTCGATATTTTCCCAACTACCAAAACAAATATTCTCCCTTACTGTTAAAAGATAAACTACGAATTATCTATATTGTTGCTGGAGGGTTTGCCAGTGTGTCGTTGGAGACATTATTAAGAAGAAGAGGAATGTGTTGTTGGGGTTATTTGAAGAGGGTTTTAATGAAACTTTTCTTGGAGTGTGTTGGAGCTTCCATCGTGATTTTTGTGTTGGAGCTTTTGTGACACCCTTTAGGGCCACCTTTGGAGGTCGGGGGGTCACCCACCTTCATCACCACCACCACCACCACCACTTTGAAGACCATTTCGGTGGGTAACCTACTCTTATTGTATTTGAGACTCTACTTGATATATATTGTAGTCTTGTTAATGTTCATTAAGAGTTGTATTATCATGATATAATGGTGTGTTCCTAGTAAACTTAAAATATACAATCTTTATGGAATAAAAATTGTAGGGAAATATCTTGGGCACGTTTTCTAGTAAATTTAAAAATACACATTTTATGGGATAAAAATGTTAGAAAATATTATTTGCATGTATTTCTAGCAAAAAGAAATATTGGACATTTTTATGGTATAAAAATGTAAGAAAAATATTATTTGGATGTATTTCCTAATAAAATAAAAATGGACATTTTTATAGAATAAAAATGTAAGAAATGACATTTAAGTGTGTTTAATGAAAAAGAAATAATAACCATTTTTATGGAATAAAAAATGTAACGATGTTAATGTTGTCACAATGTTTATGAAATAAATATTTTTTTAGTTTATTGCAAAATAGAGACATTATGAATAAATGGACATTTTTCAATTCTAAAGAAATTGATTAAATGTCTTTATGACATGAAATGCATATGATTAATCCATTTGGTCGGATTTTAGTATTTAAAGTTCACTTTCTATGCATATAAACTTGTAGTATTTTGATAATAGATATGTGAACAATTTTAAAGATGACTTTATTGGGTTAAACATGAAATGATAAAAGTTGGAACCTTAGTCTTCAAAGTATGTGTAATTGGGATAAAAAGACATAGTGGGTATGAAGTTAAATGACTACAGGTTAAATCAAGAAATAATGTTTTCTTAAAAATGTAGTCTTAAGAATAAATGTATTTCTTTAATAAAGAAGTAAAGAAATATGAATGTTGGTAAAAAAGTATTAGTTAAGTGTTAATGGGTAAACATGGAATGGTCAGTGAGTGTAACTTACTAATACTATAAAATATTAACACGTATGAGATTTTAAAAGGATTAAAGGTGTAAAAGTGTTTCCAATAAAGATGAACGTACTCCAAGTCTAAGAAGGTGTTAAACAATTTGAACACTTATGAAGTTGGTGTGTATAACTTAATGGTGTTTTGGGTGAAATTAACACTGGTGATTAAGGAGCAAAAGTGTGATTTGGAAACAAATGGGTAAAATGGTAATTTTACTTAAAGTGGAACATGGTTATGAAATGAAAATATTGGAAAGGGTGTTACACCAAGTGGTCCTCAATGAATATGATTTTTGGAATAAAAATCAAGATCAAAGTATAAAGGACACAAATGATAAATTTTCAAGTGTAACACAAATTGGGGCGGTAGAGTCCCGGGTTTTTGGCTTCGATCGGGTAAAAAGGAAAGGAAATAATGTGGACATTTGTACAATGTTAAAACATAGTAAAGGTACTCAGATGACACCGGCATAAGCGAGAAGGGTCCAGATCCCTTGGGTGAAAATCTCTAAATCACTGGCCAGAGCATATGGTGCGCATAGCCATCGATGTAGAGCCTATGCGGTATTAGAAGATTTCGATAAATGTTAAATGAAATATGGAACATATCAAGAAATGGGTTGTGTGATAAATGTGTTAAGACAATCTAATTTTGAATGAATGTAACAAATAGTCCGGTAAAAGTGAAATGGACAAGTAAATGCATAAATCTAGTAACGTCCATAGAGGAATGAAAAAGGGTTAAAGAAAGTGGATAAATGGGTAGTTAGGCAACATAAATAGTTAAACCCATACTTAACACAAGAATGTGTTGTAAAAATGATTTTCAGAGATTAAATAATTATTTTCTAACACGATGAATGCGTGTGTTGAAATTGTGATTTTCAATGAAAATATTAAAGTATATAGTAATGAATAAAAGGGATTAAATTCTGATAAAGGAATGGGTCGGGGTAAATCAAGTGCAATTGTTTCAAGTATTGAACCGGGTGTGTTAAATAAAGTAATAACGTTGAGAATGAATGGAGAAACCCTTTATTAAGATTAAGGTAAATTAATCTGGGTAAATAAGGTTTTCGGAAATAAGACGAATAATGCATTGGCATGTGTTATTTCCAAAGGTATATGCATGTGCATGTATACATATTTTCGCATGCATGTGTTGTAGCATGTGAGTATTCCTTTATGCTATTCGTTTCTATACTTCTTGTATAAATCCCATTAGGCATAGGCTCACATCTCCACCTTGTTACGTCAGGTTGAGAGCGGTTGCGTATTTTGAAGGCGTTTTATAGGTAAGCATATTTTATTTATATTTACGTTAGTATCTCTATTTACTTGGACCTCGGGGTGATCCCCATGGGTTCCTTGCGTAGTTTATCTTCAAAATTGGAATTGCATGCTAACAAGTGAAATGTTAATTAAAAAAAAATTGGACTAGCAACATTATTTAGGTTACTTCATTACACGTCACACCTAACGACTCGATTTGAATCGGGTTGACTCACGAGTAACCCATAAATCTAGGTCGGGGCGTGATAATTTAATACATTATAAGGGAGATATTTAGACTAATTATTCTCGTGATTTTTACCTTTTACATTTATACATTAAAAACTATCTTTTTGGTAAATTTAGTTTTTGTAATTGAATTTTATGTGTGTTAATTTTGGAAAAGGAAAAGAGGGTGGAAAATAATCAAATTGTATTATATTATATATAGGATTACATTGTTGTGAAATTCTGAAATAATCAATAGCCAAGTTCCCTCACCTAAACTACGATTGATCACGTGTTCAAGACCAGGGAGCAGCCACCCCATATATGGGTGTTAGGTTAGCCGACATCTGCCTCTCCTAGAGTCTGAAGTTAATCGGAAGCCTTGTGTACTGCATACAACCTTTCTTAATCAAGTGCCAAAGTTCATTAATGTAAGACGCAAAACCTACAAAATATATAATTACTAATATTATTAAAAATACACTATATACTTCTAGCAACCTGCATATTCTATTATTAGTGTTGATCAAGTCCTAATATTATAATATATATAAGTTTTCATAATTAAAATACCATTTGTAGTATGTGACGAAATTATAAGACAATTAAAAGCATTTCCAATTATAAAATATGCTAGTAAATATAATATGAACAACTACCAACTACAATATCCGTAAATGTAAAAATCTCCAATACATATTATCACCAACTATTTAGTCTCCAATAAAGTCCCAAATATAATTATGAGATCATTAGTGACCTAATGATAAGAAAAATTTCTCATATAAAGTAAACAAAGAAAAGGAACATCTGTGCTACTCATGATGTAAGTCTCAAAATGTCCATGTTTGCACTCAAAGATTTAGCATCTCCTCGAAGCGCACTCCTAACCTGGGATGTTAGTTCATGAGTACGATGACTTAGGCCCGCCTCAAGAATACAATCTTCAGGATCCCAAATATCATAACATAACCCAACCAAAAGTGGTAGATGAATTAAAAATCACAGTAGAGTCTTGTATCTTACATTAATCACTAAATCGTATTAATTTTTACAATTACCCCCACAATAATAGAAATTAACTGCTATTTAAATCTTTATAGGAATAAATATGATTCAATAATAACAATAATGTAAACAACAATCCATTCAGTTATAAGTATCAACTACTATTCATTTAACTAATATATTCAACAATTGTCTACTCATTAATAGATATTGACACGCTCCTTTCTATTGAAAGGTACCAATGACTATCATAACTCGTAATTTACAAAATAAATTATCATCGTTCATAACAACCGATATTAACAACTTCATATTGTCATAACACATAATTCATTAGAAGTCTATTAACTACTTTACACTTTCATATGTTATTAATAACATCATTTTCATATTCCACTTATATTTCGGCAAATCGGCCTTTTATATAACACATCCAAATCATATTAACCATTTATCATATTCTTAACCCATTTATGCATTTTTTTTTATCATGATAACTTCTTTACAACCAACCAACCTTTCATATGGCCCAACACATAACATAGTGCACCATGTATATCAACTTAAGAAAATAAACAACCTCCTCTAACATACATAAATGTTGTAATCTCACAGTCTACATTACCATAGAGACCCGGTCTCACTCACTACCCCACACAATCACGATACACCTTGCATACTATTGTATCACTAAAGCCAGTCTAGGTCTCACACATAAAATAACCCTATAGCTAGACAACACTAGACTTGCACCTATAGCAAGGCACAAACATAGATATCCACCGACGTAGCTAGCCGATATAGGTCATGCACATATTATAATCTACAGCTAGTTGATTCTATACTCATACATATATAGAAGCCCACATAATACTCTCTCTATGAAAATTTATTCATCATAAACTCCCAACTCCTACCTGATATACACTCCATACATGGGACGTCTTATAAATGAAATACAAATAAGGATCAACCTCTTAAACACTTTTCTTTAGATCTGGTGGTTTCCAAGACTTTAAAACAAATACATCTCTGAATTTCATACTTAGGAATCATTTTTACACGATCCACACTTCCTAAGGTCTATATTTCTAACCTTTTAGAGACTCCGTGTGTAGGGCGTCCAATAAATGAAATCCAAACAAGGAACACTTGCTAAACTTATCCTTTTTTGTCCTAGCAAATACATCCCAAATCTGCACATATATGCTATGTGCAATCAACATAATAAAATCATATCCATAATTTTACAATCATTTATTTCTCATCAATTTCTTAAGTTACTTTCATTATACCAACATCAATAAATGTTTTCTACCCACAATACACGTATCCCAATAACTACTTATCCAGTATACACAACTTACCACCCAAGGTATCTACAACACTTACACTTTCCTAAACTCCCAACTTCTTACCTTATCTAGACTCCATGCAATGAACGTCTCATAAATGAAATCCAAACAAGAACCCCCGACACACTTATTTCTTTAGTAGTCATCTAGAGTGAATAAATGCTAGACCTAAATTTCTATAATCATACTTATTTCTATATAAACAAGTTCATGTCACATACATAACTTTTATATCTCACTCTATAAATCTATATAATCCCTTATAAATTATATATCTTATGCATTATATTGTATTCTTAAACATTAGGTTCAATCTTAAATCCCTAATTTAACACAAGAAATCCATTGTAACTCGACATCCCCTATCCTAATAATCTTTATACATGATTATTAATACAATGAAGTCTCAAATCGACTCTAAATACTAATACAAATAATCAAAACATCATTTACTTATTTCAATTCGTACGTTATATCCCAATACTGTGATACCCATCTCAATAATATATTTAAACTAAAATGTCATAATTCCTAAAGACAATATCGTACAAATAACAACCCATAAATCCCTCAAATAATAACATATAATCAAAAAAATAGCTCCCCTCGACAATGATGCTCAACAGACAATATAAATCTCATCAATAACACGGATGGAACCATGAACGAAGGTCCAATAAACAATAACAATTAACTAATAACAAAAATCCATTCATTAACAATAGTTAACTAATAATATAAATCCCATGGTCTAAAATATTTATCCTATCACATAAGTCTCCACAATATCAGTAATTTAGACGACAATGTAAATCCCCTCAATATCATAACCATCAACCAATTAACACACAACAACACAAAACTTATTTTCAAAAACTTGACTTCTTTTAATTATCATTTTTATTATTACCAATGTACATGCATATTAGCACAAATTTTGGATTATCATTCACAATTCATCAAACACTATTTTATACAATTATAATGGGGTTCATACGAAGTTTTCAAATAATATAAGTGTGTCGATTCTAAGGGGCAGGTTATAATCACAACTTATAATTTACCCTTTCAATATTTCCATAGTCCACATAGCATTTTAAACATTCTTTAATCAATTATCTTATTATATATGCAATTTCTCAACTATTTCATATTTTTAATCACATAAATCCAATTCTAGGAATTCACACCACGATATAGGAGTTGCACCAATTTTATATCAAATTCAATAACAATAAAATTTAATTGGGCTTATCTTAACCTATTAAACTTATAAAAAAAATAATTAAATAATAAACATGGTTTAGGCAATATTTAATTCATAAAGCACTTAAGGGAAAAAGTAGAGTATTCTTTCCTTAATTAAATTTTAGAATTCTAACTTAAAATCCTTGTTCTTATCTTGAAGATTTAGTAATTATCCTCATAGGTTTTCTTTAAAAATATCTTGTGAAATATCCAAATTCAATCTTAAAATGTTATATTAATGGAGGATTAGGGTTTTTGAGGTTATGGATGTAGAAAAATGTGTGGGTGGCAGTTTTATATTGAGAGAAGAGTGGGATATAAGGCAACCAAATCACCGTCCACCAACCACTAACCATCTATACCTACCACCACCAAAAAATAACACTCACAACCATAACCACCACCAGTCATCACAAAATAGATGTAAGAGCATAATTTTGGTTATTTTCTCATAGCTTAGGCTTACATAGATATTGGCATATCTCGTTACCATTTGACTCAAGTCGTCATGAAGAATCGAATATCTAACATCTCCAAGTTCAACGGTTCTCCACTTTATGAAGGTATAAAGCTTTTGGAATTTAACTTTATTCATTAAATTTATTTTGGGACGTTTTATTAAAACTGAAACATGATTTTTTTTAAATCAAGGTATTTTCCTGTTTAAAATTTTTCAAAGTTCGCCTACCTAGTTTAAACGAGAAGGAATTCTCGTTCAAATAAGATGCCAAATTCGTTTGATATCTTTATCTAACGAGCATCTAACGAGGGCGTACTGGTGTATGGTTTGGGTTTGTTTTAAGGTCATTTTAATTTCCTTCGAACGAGATGGGAAAGTCATTCGAACAAGATCAATTTTCAATAGAACGAACTGCTCTTCTGGTTCGAACGAGCCACATTTTCGTTCGAACGAGTCACCGCCTAGAAATTTGTGTTCGCCTTATAAATACATGTTTCCCCTTTATTATTGTTAATACTTTTTCCAGAACGATTTCTGCACATCCTTTGCAAAAAAAATTCACCCTTTTGAATTTAGAAAACTCTTTTGATTCACAAAACACATGCCAAAAAAATATATTTGTGTGAATATATTTAAACCATAAATAGTTTGTATCATTGCATACACTACTATTGTGGAGAGGTCATCTTCACTGGTGACCATTGTGATTCTCTAAGGGATCATTGCAGGAGACAAAGGCTGATCGAGTGGATACCTAGGGTGGAAGGCCGCATGTGGACTTCTTAGAGACAAGTAGTATTCTTTAGAGATTTGCGACAACTAGCGCGTTATACTTGTGATTGGTACCCAGTAGTATTGTAAGTCGACTATCTGATAATATTTCTAAAGTTCTTAATAAAGGTTTTTGCCCGCAAGGGATTTTTTCTCAAACTTTGCCTTTGTTGATTGCATGATTTACTTTATCAATTTTATCACCTAGATGCGTGTCTTAGGGTAAAAAGATAAAACACAATTGTGTGGGTTGACAAATAATTAGATAAGTTATGCCATTAGTCCTATAATTCACTCTTAACTTAGTACATAGCCTTTTACACAAATTTACTATGTAATTATTTTTTGCAAAATTTTATGTGATATCATTTTTTTTAATTACTGATCTTGAAAAACTGAGTGCTAATGGATAACTTATATAATCACATGCCTATTTTTGATGGATCAAACTATGCCTATTAGAAAGCTAGAATGAAATCCACTTTAAAAGCAATTGATGATAGATTTTGTCTTATATATGAAAGAGGGTGGACTCCTCCCACGACCAATGTCGATAATTTCATTAATCCTAAACATGTCTTTACTTGGAATGAAGACGAATTTAAATGGAGTATCTATAACTCCCACGGCTTAAGTGTTATTTCAGGAGTTGTCACTCTCGATGAGTTCCACCGCATAATGACATGCAGCACGTCAAAAGAGGAATGGGATATCCTCCAGCTTACACATGAGCTACCGACATTGTAAAGGCGTCTAAAATTCAAATTTTGACCACCGAATTTGAGACCAATACTATGCTCGAGTCTGAGAGCTTTGATGAATTTTATGTTGATCTGTCGGATATTGTTAATTCAAATTTAAATTTGGGTGAAAGCATTCTTGACACAAGGGTAGTTAAGAGGATTTTAAGATCACTCCGTGCCCACTTTATTCCTAATGTCACTGTTCTTAATTCATTAGGGATCTGGGAGACTCGTAGGTTAGAAGAACTTGTAGGTGATCTTCAAACGTACAATATATATATATATATATATATGTGTGTGTGTGTGTGTGTGTGTGTGCTCTAGAACTATTAAACCTAAGGATATAAGGATTTCTTTAAAGACTCAAACTAAGAAAAATAAAAAGGGGAGCGTTTGTGAGTCTGATTCAAAGGGAGATTTTGAAGTTGATGACTTGGCCTTGTTTGCAAAAAAAATTAAAAAGCTTCTCAAATTTTCTAAAGAAAATTCCTTCGATAAAAATTTTTTTTAGGAAAAATAAATAAAAATAAAGTCAAGAGTAACGGTGAGAAAAGGGAGAGATAAGGTATTTTGAGTGCGAGGGTAAAGAGAATAAGGTACATGAGTGTCCCACTAGGCTAAAGAGAGAGGGAAAGGAGATTGAAAATAAAATCACTCTTAACGATAATGACATCGAATCGGTTAGTTCAGGGGATATTCACCACATGAAATGTGAGTTGCGTTCATGGCTAGTCACATTAGCACTTCTAGTTTATCCCATGCCAATGAGGAAATATCTAAACGTGAAATCATCGATTATGTTTCAAGCCATTCTAGTGAGAGCGAGGTTGAGATTGCAAGTGAGAGAGAAGGGGATCTCCAAAAAGCATTTAGTGACTTGTACACCGAGACGTTGAAAATGAAAAAAGATTAATAAACGTTTATCTCTTAGGGTGTTAGATTTCGAGAGAGAGGTGAAAGTTTTGAGAGATTGTGAGGCGTCAGTGAGTCAACTCGAGAAGGTGAAGGTTTTTTATGTGAGCAGTTGATCATTTTAGGTCGAAAAAGAATGGTTTGACCAACACTGTAGCTAGTATTATGGGAGATCTTCAATGTTCATTGGAGACTCATGAGAAACTTAAAGCCCATGTATCTCAACTCGAGAGCGATCTCAAACATGCCCGAGAGGTCAAGGTCACAATAGAGGACACATCTAAGCAGTTTGGAAAGATGTTCCTTGATCCCTCTTTAGGTAACGTCGAGAGGCTACAAATAGGTTATGACGGTGCCTCCACTTCCCTTTTCGCACCCGAGTCGATTCCTGAGTTTGTGTTAAGTCCATATGGCCCTCGATCTTAACCCACCTAGGATATATCTTCCTAAACGTTTTGAGATGGGTGGACTGAAGCCTGTTTATGTTTGTTCCGATTGCAAACAATTAGGTCACCTTAGGTAAATTTTCTTTAAGCTAAGGAGATTATCTCGTAGTTATGTTCCTCGATTTTCTCCTACACGAGTTCCCTCACGCACTCCCATACATGTTACTCCGCATGCTCCCACACATGACTTGAGAGATTTTGAGAGTTTTAGGGAGAAAGTAAAGTATTTAGTCAAAACTTCACAAAATTTTATGGAGGAATTTCTTAGGATGTCATCTCCTTTTGAGAGCTCCTTCGGGACTATTGATTGAAGTTGAGACTTATTTCTAGAATATGATGCTTTTCATGTTCATATTTTACATGTCTATTTCTAGATTTTACTATCATTGTACTTTTTTTATATATATATTTTTTGAACAATCCAAAAGGAATTTTGTTTTTCATTTCAAATTTTGAACAATACAGAACAAATTGGATTCTTTTAAGAAAAGGGTGAAAAAGGAAAAAAGATTTTATTTTGATAAAAATTTTGGAAAAAGACAAAAAGAGTTTTGTAATTTTTTTCACCTTATATGAAACAACATTAGAGATGTCTGAGTCACACATTCATTCCATATCCATGTGACTATTTGGTTGTGTTTTCAAATAGGACAACACTTCATATGTGGAGTCATTAAGATGTGATTTGATGATCTCTTACTACAGGTTTAACTCCTTGTCACCTTTATTGCACACGAGCACGAACTTATTTGAGTGTTGCACTTACTTGTTACATGTCGATTGTAGTGCTTTCATCTCAATTGCCTCTTAAAGCGAACTAAATGTGAAAATGAGATGATAAAAAATGGTGAATATAAGAACCATTGTGACAATTTTTAAAAAATCACTTTTTTTGGTATATTTATATTATGTTAAGCAATGAAGAGGGTCTACAATAGACAAAGTATTTGCGTGAAAGGCCACTGTTTGCAAGAAAAGAGCCAAAATTATTAATGGCACATAACAACATGACGGGCCATTTAGTTTTCACATTGATGCTTAGAGATAAATGAGCATTAATTTCTTTAAAATTGTGTGTGACGTTAATATATGGAGATTTTGAGGGAGTTAACTTGAAGATCAATGGGTTTGTACTTACTATAAAAATCTTAAAAAGCATTACATAGTTTTGGGCGTCAATGGTCTGAAAATCATTTATGATCTTGATTAGTTGATTAGGTTAAGTCACTTTGACATGAGTTCACTATTCTTAAACCTAAGGTAGATTTTGAGATCATTCGTTAGTAGTGTCTCAATCCTTCTTGCACACGTGATATGATTATTTATGTTGATTAACCTATGACATATGTTCACTCACCTACATTTCGCTTCCATGATACGGGTATTTTTGTGTTTTCTCCATGGTGTGTTGTATTTGTAAAATTTTACTTAAGAAAAAATTAAAAAATTAAAAAATTATTTGTGGAGCCTTTGAGTTTATCAGTTCATACACTTAATGAGTTTATTATTACTTACACTTATTTGACATATCTTTATGATGATATTCTATGTTTTGTGATGCTCACTATTTTTATATGCTCTAGTTTATACTCCTTTTTTGTTTTGGACAAAATAAAAAGGGGAGAACAAATTATGGGGAGATACTATGAATTTGTTTCATGGGGGAGATATTCTCATTTTATATATTTTCAAACTCAATGCATCAAGGGTAGTGTTCTTATTTCATGTGTGTAGGTTTCACTTTTGCATTGATTAAGAATATTGAAAGATCAAAGGAAGATCAAGAAAAGAAGAACGAGAAGATTTGAAGCTTAAAGATAATATGTCTGCATATCAAGGGTTTGAGAGGGTATTAGGGTATTTTTTGTCTTAGGGGATTTTTTATGTAATTTGGATTTTGGCTTTATTTTTGTACCGGAATAGCCAATAGGGGGAGATTTGTAAGTGCATAATTTCTGTCATTTTCACATAGCGTAGGCTTACATAGATTTGGTGTATTCCATTATCATTTGACTCGAGACGTCACGAAGAACCGAATCTCCAACATCTCCAATTTCAATGGTTCTCCACTTTATGAAGTTATAAAGCTTTTGGGAATTTAAATTTATTTATTAAATTTAATTTGGATATTTTATTAAAATTGAAACAATACTTTTTTTTTAATTGAGGCATTTTTTATGTTTAAATTTTTTTTCAAAGTTCGCCTACCTTGTTCAAACGAGAGGGAATTCTCATTCGAATGAGATGGAAAAGTCGTTCGAATGAGATCAATTTTCATTAGAACGAATTGTTGTTCTCGTTCAAACAAGCCTCATTTTCATTCGAACGAATCACCGCCTTGAAATTTGTTTTTGTCTTAATAGATTTGTGTGAATGTGTTTAAACCCTAGATAGTTTGTATCAATGCATAGACTACTCTTGTGGAGATATCATCTTCACTGTTGACCATTATGATTCTTGGTGGGATCATTACTGAAGACAAAGGTTGATCAGGTGGATACCGAGGGTGGAAGGCTGCCCGTGGACTGCTTGGAGACAAGTGGTATTCTTTAGAGATTTGAGAAGACTAGCGTGTTATACTTGTGGCTGGTACCAAGTAGTATTGTATGTCAATAATGTTATAATGTTTTTAAAGTGCTGAATAACGGTTTTGCCTGCAATGGATTTTTCTCAAACTTTGCCTTTGTTGATTGCATGATTTACTTTATCTATTTTATCACATAGATGCATATCTTAGGGTAAAAAGATAAAATTTATTTTTGTGGGTTGACTTATAATTAGATAAGTTACGCCATTAGTCCTATAGCTCACTCTCAAACTGATATCAAATCCTTTTACAAAAATTTACCCTGTAATTATATTTCGTAAAATTTTCTGGGATATCAATTTTTTAAAAAATTGTTGATCTTGAAATAGCTGAGTCTAATGAATAACTTATATAATCGAATGCCTATTTTCGATGGATCAAACTACGCCTATTGGAAAGCAAGAATGGAATCGACTTTAAAAGCAATTGATGAAAGAGTTTGGCTTGTACGTGAAAGAGGGTGGACCCCTCGCACGATTACTTTCCATAATGTCACTGATCCTAAACCCGTATCTACTTGGATAAAAGAGGAATTTAAATGGAGTACCTATAACACCCACGGCTTAAGTTCTATTTCTGGATCCGTCATACCCGATGAGTTCCTTAGCATGATGACATGCGTAACATCAAAAGAGGCATGGGATATCCTCCACCATACACATGAGGTTACCAACGTTGTAAAGTCATCTAAAATTATAAATTTAACAACCTAATTTGAGACCATTACTATGCTTGAGTCCGAGAGCTTTGATGAATTTTATGCTCGTCTGTTAAATTTTATTAATTCGAATTTTAATTTGGGAGAAAAAATTCCTGACACAAGGGTAGTCAAAAAGATTTATGATCACTTCCTTCCCACTTTATTCCTAAAGTCGTTGTGCTTAATTCATTAGGGTTCCTAGAGACTCATAGGTTAGAAGAACTTGTAGGATATCTTCAAACGTACAAGATAGATATTTTCTCTAAAACTATTAAACCTAAAGATATAAGTATTGCTTTAAACACTCAAACTAAGAAAAATAAAAAAGGGAGAGTTTGTGAGTCAGATTCAGAGGGAGATTTGGATGTTAATGACTTGGCCTTGGTTGCAGAAATTTTTAAAGAGTTTCTCAAATTTTCTAAAGAATATTCTTCCCTAAAAAGATTTTTGATAAAAATAAAAATAATAGTGAGGTCAAGAGTAACTGTGAGAAAAGGAAGATATAAGGTGTTTTGAGTGCGAGGGTAAACGGTGGAAGGCACATGAGTGTCCCATTAGGCTAAAAAGAAAGGGCCAGAAGATTGCAAATAAAGTCACTCTTAGCGATAGTGACATCAAGTCGGTTGATTCAGGTGGGAGAATCACCACATGAAACATGTGTTGTGTTTATGTCTAGTCACATTCTTACTTCTAGTATGTGTTCGCCTTATAAGACTTTTTCCAGAACGATTTCTGCATTATCCTTTGACAAAGTTTTCATTCTTTTAAGTTTAGAAAATTCTCTCAATTCACAAAACACATCCCCAAAATATATTTGTGTGATTCTATTTAAACCCTAGATAGTTTGTATCATTACATACACTACTCTTGTGGAGAGATCATCTTCATTGCTGACCATTGTGATTCTCGAGGGGATCATTGCTAAAAACAAACGCTGATCGGTGGATACCGTGGGTGAAAAGCCACACGTGGATTTCTCAGAGATAAATAGTATTCTTTAGAGATTTGCGAGGACTAGTGCATTATACTTGTAGTTGGTATCAAGTAGTATTGTAATTCAACTGTCTTCTAATATTTCTAAAGTGTTGAATAAAGGTTTTGCCCGCAAGGGATTTTTCCTCAAACTTTGCCTTCGTTGAATGCATGATTTAATTTATCTATGTTATCACCTAGATGGATGTCTTAGGGTGAAAAGATAAAATTTGTTTATTTGGGTTGATATCTAATTAGATAAGTTACGCCATTAGGCCTATAGTGCAGTCTCAACCTACCGCTACCATCTTCCAGCACCACAACTGCCCACTGCACCCCCCCCCCCCCATTACCAACTTTACCTCCAAGAGCACCGATTATGTCATTAACCATTGCACCCATCTTCAATACTTCAATGGAATCCACCTCTAAACCATCGTCATTGCAAACCCAAAATTTATTAAACTACGTTCTAAACCCAATGAAACTTGTCATTATAAACCCAGATTGATTAAAAAACCTAAACTCGATTCTAAAAATTTTAAACCAATAAAGTAAAATCAATTAGTCCTTAGCAACTTAATGACTCAAAATTAATTACGTATCAAAAAATTCATTTTGATATAAATAAAAAATTATAATTGTTAATTCGAGAATAAATCGATTTAATGAAATCGATCTGAGAAACAATGATGGTGGGTGACCATTTGAAGAACAAATCGATTTTCAGATCGAAAAAAAATCTGGATATGGTGGTGTGTGGGTGATGATAGGGGTGCTTGGATTGATTTCTATGATGTTTGGTTAAAAGATATATTATAAATATTAGTGTACAATTGGATGCAATACCATCGGATTTAATATCCTATGACACCTCGCCCAATTAAATATCGTGTGATCAGTATTTTATTAAATTAAAACAAGATTCTCATTTGGTTCACTCTTAGCATCACTGTCAAAAATCATATATATTACTAATCACCTAATAGTTAAGTAAGAAAGTGTCAATTTTATCTTTCATTAAACAAATAACAATATGCGAAAACAAAACAAACTGCACCATACACAAAGTCACTGTCTAAAATGATATAGAATTATAAATGACTTGCCGAATAAACCATCGGCTAGAAAATCCAAAACAAACACATCGAACAGCTAATAATAACTGAATTATCTTAATAAAACCTGAAGGCAACACGCCCAAAATATAATACAGAGATAATTTTCCTAATCTAGGAGTGAAATAAAAATAAGCGCCTACTCCAACTCTTGCACGCATCCACATATGTCGCAACTGCGTATCCTTGGAATAGATAATCGAGTTTGGCATCCCTATGGTAGGACACCTAAAAGGTTTTGAAAATATTTACAGCAAGGGTTAGAACCAAAACATTTTGAAAATACTTAGCAAGTGATTAATGTTGAAGTAAATAAAATGCAAGAATGCTCTTCATATTTAAGTTAGTGTCGTGGTCCCTTAAGAAAATTCTCACCCCTCATCTAAAGTGCACACCTAAAGCTTCCTCCTAAGCCTCCTAGTTATACTACCCTGTCTATCTATCCTGGTTATGCATACTTCACGACGTACTACTCTAACCCGAGTAACCTTACTAGTTTCCTAACTCATTTATCGCATTACTTAATTAATTGTCTTTAATTAATTCTATGTAATATTCTCAAACTTAAGCCTTTTCCCTCGGCTACTGTTTTACTGTTCCCACCCATATTGCCCATAGAATACGATACCAAATTTTCAATCCCTTATTATTTATTTATTGTTACAAACTAATTAGAAATTTCTCACATACTATAATTAATTTAGATATCACCATCTACTAGAGCACTCGTAGTAAATTGAATCACACGTGTGTGTGTATATATATATATATATATATATATATATATATATATATTCACATCACTATCATAATATATACGTATACAGCACCCCTAGGTCGAGACCTGCGGTGCAGACATACTCTGCTGTCAAGTCCAAGTACATCACGTACTAAATAAGGACATCGGTTCGGATATCACCCTCGAACCAAAAATCATATAACACATATTGGAGGTGAACATAGTCCTAAGCCTTTGGGCTATGCACATACCTAACGCACCAAAATGATTAGTCACAGCTTTTTTCACACAAGTGGTGCTCAAGTTCTAAGTTTTAGGTTCTGAGATACAAGTCAATATCCCCCCAAATGGGCTCATTAGAATAGGACTATCCACGATGCGAAACCTCCCGTGATAGCAATCAGTCTAGGTATGTTTACACATAATCAATCAACCAATAGGTAATCACATAACCTATATATATATATATATATATATATATATATATATATATATATATAACATTAATATAGGTATAACATTAACCTATAATATTTGTATTATACGTAGTATATATGTAGCACCCAAATATCCTACGTATTTTTGGTTCACTATTTAACCACTCATCGTATTTTCTCGAGCATTTTCCCCCATTATTCAGAAATTTCTAGCCACTCCATTATTTTATCTCATTAGTTATTTAACTCTTAAATCCCTTAATACTCATCCCATAAGATTATATGTATTTAGTTCCATTTAATTTATATCAATTAAATCCACTTTAAGATACGAGTCGGTATGCTAAATTCATCTGAAATTCCAATTCGAATACGTTCATATATATTTTAGACATATATTTTAGAGTGGCATTCATCCTAAATACTCCTAAATCCATACCACAAATTCATCCCAATCTAATCCAAGGATAAAATAATGTTCCTTAATATTTTCCAAGGTCCTTCATTCATCTACGGACCTCTCAAAAAAACCCAAATATATTTCTTCCTAAAGATGTCAGCCTCATGCACCCTTTCGTAGAAAAATCTTAACTAATTAAAAAAATTTCTGAAAAATATGAGTTCGGCGTCCACGCGGTCGTAACGAAAGGATCTACAAATTCCATTGGGACAAGAAGGTAAATCAGACTGGTTTGGACTCAAAACTGGACTCGTTCGCCGCTACTGAACAATAAACCTCCTTCTTCTCCAACTCGTTTTTCCTCCATTGTTATGCACTCAAGCTTTTAAATCCTCAAACCCAGAACTCAATTGATTTCTCCTAACACATATTTATCATCCAAATAATTTGTAAACATCATAATGATCTTTAAGCATCATTAATTTATAACTTTTTCATATATTTCCCGAATCTGGTTTATCACGGTTTATACAAATCTCATCTTAAATTCAATTCCATTAATCCAAATTTCATGAATTCATCTACTGAATATTGAACAAAAATTAGATTCTAACAATCCTATATAATAATCCATCATTAATTTAATGATAAATCTACACGATTCATTCCATTTATCAAAAACTCAATTTTCACATCAACACCCTATCGAAAATGGATTCTCACATACACCCACTATTATATAAAAATATCATCACGAATTTACAATAAAAGAAAATATAACCACTTGCCTCTGTTAATTTGTAGGGTCTGATCCTTTTACGTAGATAGCGATTCAACGAAGAACACCCATAATCCTTCTCGGTTTGGCTCCTAAAATCTCTCTACTTTCTCCCTCTTTCCTTTTCTGTAGCTCTAGAGTTTTCTAAATGACTTATGGTTGTTTCAAATTTCTTAACTTAGATAAATAATGTAAATCTCCTTTTTTGGCTAATGGACCAAGACCAAATGACCCGAATACCCCCGTGCTAGCCCAGCTTTGCCTAAAAATGTCCCAAGACCCAATTACTACCCCCGGGTACTCTTTTTCGACTATCTCGGCCTATTCGGACTCAAACAAGACCTATAAATCCTCATTCGAGTTACTCTATATAAATTTTCTTATTTCACTTAAAAAAACATTACACGTGAAAATAATTGTCAACCTGAATTAATTAAGTCTAAATTATTGAATTAAATAAATTCTCCAAATTAATTAAGTTCTCCCAATTTAATAAAATATCCAAATCAGCAATTTAATTTAATTTTTTATATCGTGAAAATATACGGGGTGTTACAGAGCCAAGTCATTAAATGAACTTCCATATTCGAGTTTTGTTGATATGTCTTTAACATATTTAAGTGTATGGCAACAAAAATGAAAGAACATTGTTATTTATGTCAAAAAAAATGTCCAGTGACCAAAATGGAAAATCAGTTCAATTTCATTGCATATCTGCATAATTAATCCAATTATTTATCAAAATAACGGGGTACTACAGTCTCCTCCCTACAATGGAAATTTCATCCTCAAAATTTTCTAAAGCATAATCATTAAAACATAAATAGTATCATTACCATGTCTTACTCATGCCTACTCAAAAAATCGTAATTTACGGCCAACGCATGCCTAAATACCATCACAAAATAATACTAGGGTTCACATTTTCCTATAATGGTATGTCATGTTTACAGTTCCCATACATCCAATCCCATCATGAACATTTACACAATTTCAAGTATTATAGCAAATAAATACGAAGCATAAGAACAACTAAAACAAGGTACCACATAAACCCAACTAATTACAACTAGGCTCTAGAAGAAGCGGCCTACCTATACTGCAAGTGGTGTAATGACCTACAGTGCTCCCTGAATTAAAATTGCTAGGACCCACAGACCCTCAGCCTTAGGATACCCTGTTGTCTTGTGTCATCTTTCACCACATGAGTGTGGATACCCAGATCTAAATTTGGGATGTGTCTCATTTTATCCCATCCGATAAAGTACCCTAAAACCCACCTCACCAAAATTTCAAAGGTAAACTACCCCAAATGGATCAAACCCACAAAAAATAAGACATATAGGATTAAATTCGTAAGAAACATCGTAAAAAGGCCCAAAACCACTCCATAGGACAATCTGTCAATCGAAAAAATGTCATAAGGACTTTCTACAATTCGTTCAACCAGACCTTCTGCCATTTGGTCATCCTCCTTCCTAGTAATGATTACAAAATCTAGTGTATATTCATCTAGTCTTCCACATGTCACCTTATCCAAGATCAACTTTCCAGGACTTATGTAGTTTGATCAAAAAAGCTTAAATTAGGCCCCCTATAAAAAGAGGTATCAAAAAACCTTAAAAAGTATACCAAAACTGAACTTTAACTCCATTTTTCACTTTCCTATCCCCGAGTGTCCGAGTTACCCAAGCTCAACCTGAAATGTGCCAAGTAAATTCGTACTTAAAATAAGTTTCTTTTAGTTGGGAAGTTATTTATGTTAGGAAAGTCTATTCAGTCCCAAATGAGGTTTTCACTTTTAAAAAGTGGTCTCTGAAAAAAATAGAGACAGACCTCAATGTGCATTCCAAAAATGTTTCCACTTATAAACGAAACTATGTACGAGTAAATGGATCTCTACCCACCTCAAACACCTCAAGTGGGGATTTTTCCCCGGGAAAAATACAGTTCACGCTATAAGGGTAATGTAACTCTACCTAAATTTTGGGTCAAACACTCCATATATATATATATATATATATATAGTGATAAAATTTCCATATATGTTTATCTCTTTCAGTTCGTCCCCCATTTAGGGGATCGGGAATGCAATTTACAACATTTATATTTTGAAGCTTGATTTTTAACCCACCACCTCTGTTAATTAACTTGGCATGCTCATATGTTAAAATATTGTTAACCAAATGCCACAATGACCATTACAAAATATGGAAACATATTTCTCATAACCGTTCTGAGTAAATTGTCAGTGAACCTAGTCAATCTGAAACTTTTCACCACCTAAAGTTTATTACCTAACTACTCCCGTCGCTTTTCCAACCAAACAAAGCCCATCCCGACAGTGGCTCCCCGA
Organism: Sambucus nigra; assembly: GCA_949130495.1. NCBI lineage: Eukaryota > Viridiplantae > Streptophyta > Magnoliopsida > Dipsacales > Adoxaceae > Sambucus > Sambucus nigra. The sequence goes on from OX422209.1 coordinate 124,224,632, forward strand.
ATATGTGTTTTTATAATAAATAATTGCCAAATTTCCGCCTTTGATTAGACATACTTTTAATATATAAATATATCAATCCAATACAAGAAGGGAAATGTTATATTAAGGACTAAGCCACATAAATACCATAGTATTGTGTATTTTATACTCTGAGTGCCTACTCCCTACACTCGTAAATATGCCCCATTTATTATAAATACGTTGGCTTTGATCCCAATCCCCATTGGGTAAGTACTCATTATACCAAACTAAACTCGTGAAACCTAGTCATCATAATATGTTCTATGGTGTATTATTTCTTAGGGATGCATCCATCCCCAGTCCAAACTCCCCCTAACTTCTACTTCTACCTCTATCTCTATAGCCAAGGATGTCTAGAACATTACATTCTTAGCGTTACACCTCTAAACTATGCTGAAGGTTCAAAAACACCTTCGAGTTAGTTTTCTCCCCAAAGGTGATGGATGTCTTTATCGGACACTGATGATCAACTCCCATCATGACCCTCCATACATAACCCTTCTAATTCCCAAGATAACTCATACACTTGCACACACCTCATGTCTGAACACATGAACACCACTTTTATATAGGCTTCGATCTCTTGGCTAAATGAGTATGTAGGTGCAATACAGATTCAACCCCCGTGTGCATAAGACTTGATAATATGTCTCGTGATATATTGTCCAAACTGAGATGCACCATCTCCCATCATCAATTATCCATTTTTAGCCAAAATGAGATATCAAACTATCTCAAAGATGTGATCTCTCACTCACCCCTAAACAAATGTGCAATTGCATATATATATACAACTCACAGCCAAACTATGTATTCTTTAATCTCATGGATACACGAGTACGTTGGTGTAATACCAAGTCCTTCTCATAAGTATATGTATCGATAATATGTCGCATAATGCATTATCCTCGTAGAGATGTAATCATCTCTCACCTCTGTTATTCTATCTTTCATCTACACTACAAATGAGATATCAAACTATCTCAAAGGCATGATCTCTTACAGGCCCTTATACAAACTTGCAAACACATATACATACACAATTCATAACTAAACTATGTATGTTTTGATCCCAAGTCTCCTTGGGTATGTATGTGAAATACAAGTCTTAAAAAGATATCTCCCGAAATGTTGTCACAAAAGAGATGCAACCATCTCTTATACTGCCGTTTTATTTGTCCTCAAACCTCAAAAGAGTTAACAAACTATCTCAAACTTGAGTTTCTCACACAGTTAAATTAAAATTCCACCTGTTACATAAGACGATATTTCTCTCATCCTTACATACATGTTAATGGACACCTGTTACACTAGCATGGAGTCATATACAAGCACCATTGTGTACCGACACCAGTTTAAGTGGCGTTCCTACACCTCTCATTGATACCATTTTCGTGCCTAAGCACCTATCTATGTTTAAAGGATTCTCAACATAAGGCCATTAAATCAGTTTTAAAAATCACTAAAGGGTAATCAATTAATGTAAATAATGATAATAAGCAAATAATTAAGGAAGCATAAAAAACAAGTGAGGTCCCTAACACCATCTCCACTCGCATAACAAGAATCTTTTGACCAACCATGAACTTAAATGTCCTTTAGGATTATGCTAAAAGGGATAACTCGAATATTTTGTTCATTTTTTATAAAAAAAACTAGCGACTCTAAACAAATAAAACAAACCCTTTATCGGACGAAAACATACTTAGGCCTAGGCCTAAAATAAGTGATGTATGACTCTAATTGGACATGGCATCAAATATGCTCAGGGGAAAATCATTCGACCCACATTGAAACGATATCTCAACTTTAGATACCACATTTTAGGACCCTCCTAAGACTCTCCTTAGGTCCCTAGAACTTCCCCATTTTACCATAGAACCCTAGATCATACTCCGAGTACCGATCTAGAGGCCCCGGGGTGCCCCCGGGCCTCGTTTAACTCCGATAAACTTTCTTGTAAGAAGGAAAGCTTAATAAATATTTTAAGGGATCTAAATACCCTTTCTAATGATCCGTCGTGTGCTCAAATCGGCCCTACGGTTCAGACGAACAATACATTTTACTATTAAAAATCGATCTGGAGGACACCGGGGGCTCCATGCCTCGTTTTGACCCCAATCAACTTCCTTTCCCAGATAAATCTTAATTTATATTTAAAGGTATCTGAATCCCAATTAAAATGGTCTAACCTGTGAGTGAATTGGCCTTACGGCTCGTACGAACGGTCTATTTTCCCCTAAAAACTGATTCGGAGGCCAATGGGTGCTCCCGGACTCCGTTTGACTCCTGTTAACTCTTCAGATCAAATGATCCTAAATGAATCTTTAGAGGGCATTGAATATCCTTTCTAACGGTCTACCCTGCGCATGAATTAGCCTTACGATAAGGGCAAATGCCCATGTTTACTCAAAAGGGTCATTGGGCGCTTCTTGGCCCCATTTGACCAAGGTCAACTCCCCAAATGAAATGGGACCGAATGAATATTAGAATATCTCTTAATAACCTTTCCAACAGTCCATCCCGTGCATGAATCGGTCTTACGATTAGAACAAACGATTCATTTTCCTTCGAGAATCTCCTGTCCAAAACACCGTCAGACGCTTCTGAGCCCCATTTGATCAAAGTCAACTCCTCAACCTAGGAGAGGCCTCCCGGCCCAATGGATTATTTAAAGGATCTGAATACCCTTTCGAATGGTATGACCCTTGCGCAATTTGGACTTCTGAATTGCATTTCATGATCATTTTTTGAGAAATCGGCTTGAGGATTCCGAATGGCAAACCCATTTCCCTACCTATCGGTAGTGTGTCTGTGGATGCCTATCGATAGGCATGTCAAGTACAATGTTGATTGGCACCCCCTTGACCCTATATCAGGAGAGCATGATCTCACTTTGAAAGGCACCTGAGAAACATCCCTCTTAGCGATCTTAGCAACATTCTCTCAAAGTCAACGTGGTTTTTCTTTTGAAATCTTTCCTCCATATTCTATTTCCATCCCTCTCACACCCAATTTAGAAAAAATCATTTCCTTCTCCTTATACCACCTCCATCCACTTGCAAGGGCAGCCTTTTCAACAATTAAGATCAACCTTCAAGTCTCCAAAGAAGGTTCAAATATTCCTCTCTCTCACTTAGTTTCCTTATTTTCACGTTAGTTATCTAATCCTTACTTTAGCATTTCATCTTTGTTAGTCCACGTTTATTAATAATCCCCCTTTTTTATTAGTAGTATTGCACATAACATATTTTCTATAAAAAAAATGAAAACAAGAAAAGAGGTTTTGCACATAAATTCCAAACGGGATTTCTCATCACATTTTCTCAAATCAAAACATCCTTTTTCTACACACACGCATCTAAATAAAATCACCGATTGGATTTATGGGATAAACCCCATCCTCTTGTTGCATGAAAACTACGTGGACTTTGATGTCTTTTTAGGCTACGTAGGCGTCTCATGTCAAAACACGAGACTCGTGTGCTCTTTTCATATTTTTATATTATTCTTATTTATTATACTTGTGATTCTTATTCCTACATATTATATTATTCCTACATATTAACACAAATTATCATTTCACCATAATGATCGATATCCTCATGAGAGAACACATTATATTTTTATAATTATTTTGGGAACACTACTATGGATTATCTCACTTCGTCTTTCTCCATGACTCAAGATGAGTAATTCCATTGTCCATTTATATATACACGTGCATACGCATCACATAGTTATTAGGGAGAATAATAACACATGTCCATGAGAGATTGAAAGGGAGGTATGGGTGCCTAACACCTTCTCATCCTGTAACGTATCCCCCCAACCTTTGAACTACTTGGTTTCATAAGCATCAGTATGTCTTCCATGCCGTTCTCTCGAGGCGACAATATTTATTTTGCCTCTTTTGTGAAAAATAGGTTGGCGACTCTATCTCTTTACATCACCCCACATTGATGACAGCCTAAGCATTCCTAGAAAGGGAACAAGGCCTTATCTCTCACTCCACCGCGTGCTTTAGCACAAACCCCAGGAGGAGAAATGGGGATGGCCACAGTGATGACTCCGCTGGGGACGACTTATCATAAGAGGGATAGACTTTATTCTTACATGGGAGTTATCATGTTCTGCATGTGTACATATGCACCTACTTGAATGCTCATTTTCTCCTCTATTTATTTCTAGTAAATATTAATCTCATACTTATATTACCTATTAGTCACTTTTCACTATCACTTACTTATAAATATCTTTCGTGTACACCTCACACTACTTACACTTATATGTAGGGTCACTTATATCAACACGTTTCATACACCACTTAGAATATCCATGCTTAAGTTTCACTAGCACACCTACACTTATCACACTTGTATATATCCATGCTCACTTGTAGTTATCACATGCCACTTGTAGTTGATATATGCTTAGGTTCACTACCGCACACTCACTTGTAGATATTCACACATTACTCACTCATAAGTTTCCATGCTTAGTGTAATCTTCATGCTCTATGCTAGATTTACTTTTCATAATACTTGTACATTCGTCCCTATTAGTATAGTGCTCATCATGCCAAATAAAAAAATCTCTCCATAATATACTAATCAAGAACCATGCATTTTGCACACTACATCACCAAGATCAAGGCTATTGACCAAAATTTTATCCTATACTGGGGGGTCACTTTGTGATGGGTGCTAGTCTGGAAGGTCATAATTAGCCTAACCAATGTGACTCTCACCTTCCATTGGCCTAGTACCTTTGACATATGTGGAACGGTTCCCATCGCATCATACCGCTTGACCGAACTTAGGATGAGAGGTATATAGCAGGTAACTCATTCACGTACGTTGAGTATATCGAATTCAAGCTCACACGTATTATCCCCATGAGGTATATAGTGAGTCAATTCATGTACACTCAGGTATATCAAATTGCTTGTCCACACGTACCGATTGCCCTCAAAAGCAAGAAGAATATCGTGGAAGTCATCCCAAATGGGGGAACCTTTCCACTAACCGAACAACTGTATAAACCTCATACAGGCATCCGACCTAGGACACTCATATTTAGTTTTTCAGTTGCCACATATAACTCCACCGAAATGTCGGGTCGGCATGCCGCTCGAATTTTTGTGCAATTTCATTATTTTTTTCTAAAACAGTACCCTGTCTATGAGCCTGAAAACAAGTCAAATCCTGTCTTACCTATTTTTCAGGCCTAATTTTCCCAGGCTCGGGTCCTATCCGACAATTTTTTTGCATTTAGGTAAACCTAATACAAGTGAAAACATAATAATAATAATAAAATAATAATAATAATAGTAATAATAATAATAATAATAATAATAATAATAATAATAATAATAATAATAATAATAATAATAATAATAATAATAATAATAATAATAATAATAATAATAATAATAATGTTGAGACTCTACTCTTGTTTTTCCTATTCTTTATTAAAAAAACTGAAATACCAAATACATTTTTCCTCATTTTCATCAAGATACCAAAAATGTCAAAAACATTTTCCCTTTTTTCAACAAAAACAAATCCTTTTTCCTTTTTTAAAAAATAAATTCGAATCATTTTCCTTCTCAGGTCAATCGAATACCTAATTCTTCGCCTTACTCCCTATTGACTTTGGTCTTTTGTCAAATCACCTCGAAGCTCCATCAGTTCCCTTGTAACTTCCTCCGAGTCCGGAATCAACCTTCACCAGTCCTCCATGGAAAATGTCAATCAAGTGCCGAATGTAAAACCCGATCTGTTGGCAGTCCTAGTCCAACTCATTGTCAAGATAGACATCCTTCAAACTGAGGTTCACGAGACACAGCGAAACCTAGTTCAGGTTCCCAAAAAAACCATGGTTCTCTTTCCTCGTTCCATGGGTCCACCTTCTCCCGAGCCTATTTGGGTCCCGAAATAAAATCAGCACGCTCCATGTGCCCCATCTGCCATTGGGCCACCGCCAACTCAACTCCCTATGCCAAACCCTTCCCAACCAGGGGCTAACTTGCCAGTACTCTTTAATACCAAAAAGGAAGAACTGAACAAGGTCAAGGAAGACCTCAAGCTGTTGTCAAAGAAGTTTGATCAATTTAATATATCCGGGAACTACATGGACTACATTCACATGTCTCTCTACCCTAAAGCAAGATTGTCAGAGAAATTCAAGATGTCAGCCATCTAAACGTTTAGGGGCAATGGGCCCCTAATAGTTCACTTTCACAGTTATCACCGAGACTCGACTCTACTTCGTGCCTCTTACGAGATAATGACCCAGATGTTCCAAAAAACTTTAAAGCACATCACTCTTCGTTAGTTCCTATCCCTTAAAGAATTTAGAATCCGCAGTTGGGAAGATGTTGTCAGGAAATTCATGTCACATTACAAATACAACAAAGAACTAGGGGTTACACACTGTGATCTAGAGCTTATCAACCAGAATCTTGGGGAAACTATCAGCAACTTCATAGCAAGGTGGAGAGAAAAAGCTTCCACCATGAACAATCGGCCCTTCAAGGAAGAGCAGGTTTACATCGTGAAAAATAATTTATTGCCCCATATCAAAAACTTTGGGAGGTCAGTAATACCCACACTTCTGAACTCTCTGGGAAGCGGGTTTGGAGATTGAAGAAAGTGTTACCAAGATAGAAGCCGAACCAAAGAAGATGACTGGGAAATTCTCCCCCAAAAAGTATGAGAAGCTTGCCAATGCCACGATGTCAACCATTAACAATATCTCCCAGCTTGCTATTGCTTGGGCGCCAAAAAGTAACCCCAACCCCGCCAGAAAACAAAATTCACTAATATCTATGCTCCCCAATCTAAAGTCAATGTAGACTTGTTAAGCAAAAATTTTATCAAACCTCTCCCTCGTCCATTGCCAAACCCACTTCCAAAAAACTTCAAAACTGATGCCCATTATGACTTCCACCAGTCTACCAGCCATACTGCTGATCAGTGCTTCCACCTCCAAAATGTAATCCACGGTCTAATTGATCGGGGTATCATCTCCCCACTAGCCAATCATAAACCCAACACAACTCATAACCTACTTCTAACCCATACAAATTCCATTTTCCTAGAAAATGACCCGAAATTATACCCATTTACTTAAATTTTTCCCAGTAAAGCACCATCAAACCCATATTTTGGATTTTACTTAAATTATACCCATTTACTTAAATTTTACTTAAAAATTTGCTCATACTTTCACCTCCACCCTACCTGTTTCATCGATCAAACATTATCACTCCTCACTAGGGCTTGTATTGTCGTTTGTACCCGATCCAAAGGAAGAGATGTGGAGTTATCGACTATTTTGAACCAACTTTTGCATTTTCGACTAAAATTGTCCTCAGAAATGATCATCAATTTTCATAAGTTCAACATTCAATTTATGGAAGCTCAAAAGTGGTATCAAGAGTCAGATAATTGGGCGGTACCCATTGATGAAATCGGTTTGGATGATGTAGTGAAGATTATGGAAAAGATGCTCCGATAAATCGACAAAATCTGCAGCGTTTCAGATCTTCTCACCGCTTTGAAGCCTCAAGGGAGGTTGGTCCCTTCACTCTCACACCTCCCTGTTGGGTGGGAATATTTATATAAAGAAGACATGGAGGTTATGGAATTCATTGACTTCGCTTGGAAAGAATACATCGTCGCCACCAGATGGGGGACAAATATGACAGCTCTAATGATAAATCGAGTTAGGAAAAGGTTAGCCCAATGATTAGCATGTGTGGGATAATCTTCGAAGACCTGTTAAGTGAAATCTGTAAAGTAGACATCTAGCCAAAAATCATGAAGAAACGGGGTTCTTGTTCTTCCTCGCCTCCGTAAACCTTATGACCAGATCAGGGAAACACTACCAAGATCCAAATCCTCAACCATCAAGAATAGATAAGGGAAAGGGAGTTGTCGAAAAACTCCCCATGCCAGAGATGACCATCGAGGAAAGCAAGATCCTAGACCAACCCAAGAATACTCAAGCCAACCAAACCTTGTGGGAACTTCCATTGTCTTTCCAATTTCACTAAAATGGTCTGATAAAGTTACTCACTAGGCCCACAGTTCATCCTTCCACCACTCCAGAAGAAGTCGTGAACCTGTTTAGATCCTTGACCACCGCTAGCCTCCTTTCCTTATCCAAAGAACAAATTCCAAAGGTCAACCCTGATCAAAACTACACCCTTAAAATCTCTATTGAATTCATGGGAAAGATAGTCCCTATCTCACTTGTAGACAATGGATCCACCCTTAATGTTTGCCCATTAAGAACCTTCAATTGCTTGGGGTTGAGAGTAAGTGACCTAACTCCTACTTTCACTGCAGTGCGTATGTTAATACTCATTGAGAGGTGATAAGATCCATAACACTCACAATAAGGGTGGGCCTTATTAATCCCATATCCAGTTTCAAGTAATTGACATACCCTCGTGCTCTAATTTATTGCATAGTCGACCATGCCTCCATAGCAATTGAGGAGTATCATCCTCCCTTCATCAGAAGTTAAAATTCTTCGCTAAGGGGAAATTCGTTACCATTTTAGAAGATGATGTTTGTACTAAAAATACTAACACCATTAATCTTGTACTAGGAATACATCATAGGACAAATGATATGATTCTTTTAGGCTTCAGGGTGGATCCGCTTCCCTTTTCAGCAGGGGATGATTTTAAAGACCGAGTCTTTTCAGAGCACAACCCTTACGGTAATGTCAAAGTGATACAATTGTTCAAGAATATGCACTTTATACCCAAACTGGGGCTGGGGTGATGTCAACAAGGAATACTAGAGCCCATTGTCCTAAAAAAGGCCTTTCCCCCATGTGACCTGGGTTATTAGCCTTCACAAGAAGAAGTCGGGATGCTCCGCTAACCACGAATGAGAAAAAGTTTAGAAGATGCCAAGACTGTCTCGAGGGATTCTCTGAACGAGAGATTTGTCAAAGAGGGTAAAGACTTCCCCTTCAGTGGCTTTCCAGAACCATGGTATGATCATGGGGATAAGAAGATGAAGCCAGGGATGGAAATTTTCTTTCAAGACAACTACTCCTGGGCTAAAGATTACAAGCATTAGGTACAACCTCTCATTTAGAAAGTCGTATCCATTACTGAGGTCTCTTAGGAAAGTTATTCCGAAGACTCGTTCAATTTATAGACACTAGGGTTGTCACTCTTTATGATCCATTCAATCACTACGTCGCCAGACCCTTCCACTCTCATCAAGGCCACTGACACACCATTCCTCAACTGGAATATTGTACCGATCCCACCTACTGAGATGTAAACCAATCCGATTATTTACCCTATCTCCTGATCTATTGTCATTCCTCATTTTTCTGATAAAAATGTAATCGAGACTTATCTTGATGAGGTTATCAATGTTGTTTTCCAGAAAGTGAAATAAACGAGTATTTTAAGTAACTTGATGTGCCTTACATTAATTATCTTGATTTTAATTAAACTCTTGATGATGACGATGATTTTGAAAATGAGCAATTTCTATCTAGACTTAATAAGGTTAATAATAAACGACATAACCGCGATCAAATTAATGAGGATGAAACTTTTGTTATCAATCTCGATTCTAGTAGACAATAGCGTGAGATTAGGATATAGTCCACCCTTAATGAGCATGAGCATGTGAAATTTGAAGAGATGTTGAAAGAATTTGTCGAAGTCTTCACATGGTCCTATGACGACATGCTCAACATCGATCTCGAACTAGCCTAGCACTAGAATCTAACTCTTTTAAAATGTAAATCGATAAAACAGAAGCTATGAAAGCTCCTCACTGAATATTCACTCAAATTCAAGGAAGAGGTAATCAATAAATTGAATGAGGTTTCATTCGGGTGATCGAATATCTAATATGGCTAGCCAATATTGTACCCATACTAAAATTTGGAGGAAAAATCCACATGTGCATCGACTATCGAGATTTGAACAAAGAACATCTGAAGGATGATTACCATTGACCAACATCGATAAGATTATGGACAACGTAGCCAGTCACGCTCTCAAGTCATTCATCGATTCGTTCGCAGAATATAATCTAATCGAGATACATCCTGATCATTAAGAAAAAAAAACTACCTTCATCACCCCCTGGAGAACCTTTTGCTACATAGTTATGCTATGCAGGCTCAAGAACACAGAGGCATCCTACCAAAGATCTTCCACAACCATCTTACATGATCTGATACATAAGATGGTTGAAGTCTACGTAGACGATGGGATTATCAAGTCTAAGACTTGGGAAGGACACATTTTCAGCGTCAGCAAAGGAAAGAATTTGGGATTGATGATTAGAGAGAGGGGAATTAAAGCAGACCATTCCAAATTAAAAGCCATACTCGAAATGCCACCACTTTGAACAAAGAAAGAACTCCAGGGATTCTTGTGAAAGTTATACTATATCAGTCAGTTCATTACCCAGTTAACTTCCATTTGCGAACCCATCTTAAAAAATTTGGAATGAGGGCTATCATGGAGCCTTTGATGAAATCAAGATGTACCTTATCTGAACTCCGATACTCCCTCCGTCGTAGCCTGGTCTCGCTCTACTCCTGTACTTGATTGTAACAGACACTACTATAAGGGCTTTTCTAACCCAATATATCAAAGAAACTCGCAAAAAGATATTCATTTACTACTCCAACTAAAAATTAGCCGAGTACAAAGTTAACTACACTGCCTTAGAGAAGGCATGTGTTGCCCTAATCTGGGTCACTCAAAAGTTACGGCACTACATGCTCATTTTTTCCATCAGACTGGTATTCCGAATGGACCTCGTCAAATATTTTCTTAAGAAACCTTCCCTGTCTATCCAAATGGATCGATGGTTGATGCTTCTATCTGAGTTCGATGTCATGTATGTTACACAGAAAGATATTAAAGGGAGATCCATCTTCGATTACCTTGGTGATTACCCCATGGAAGAGGTTAATATTTGTGTCTCTGAATTCCTGGACAGAAATATTTTCTGCACCTCTCTGAAGGATCTCAAATAAAAAATGTTCTTTAACGGTGCTGCCAATAAGAAAGGATGTGGCATTAGGATACTACTGATTGCTCCTGATGACTCTTACACTCCCATTATCATTAAGCTGGATTGTCCCTGCACTATTAATATGACCGAATACGAGGCGTGAACTATAGGCCTCAAAGTTTCCCTTAAGAAAGGAATAAAACACCTGGATACCTACGAGGACTCCGTCCTCGTCATTGGCCAAGTCTTTAGAAGATGGAAAGTCAAATATGAGAACGTCTTACCTTTCCATCCTCGCCTAGAAGAACTAGCCTCCCAGTTCTAAGATATCACCTTCCACTACTTGCCCCGAGCAAAAAATAACTTAGATAATGCCCTTGCAAATCTTGACCTCCATGGTCGACATGCCTGAGGGAATAATGATGGCCCCTTTTATAGTCCAAAACAAAGTTATGCCGACTCACTTCTACCACTTTCAGTTTGTCACAAAGAATGATTTCAATATGGTCGAGTGCTGGTACTATGACATTTAGCACCTCCTCAAGCATGGTAGGTATCCCTAAGATGCCGATAAGAAATACCGTGCAACCCTCTGCAAGCTAGCTGCTCAATATATCATCTACGACAAAGCACTGATCAAGAGAAATGATGGAACTCGTTTGCACTGCATTTAAGGGGTTGACATTAAAGAAATGATTGAGAAGATCCACAACGGGGAATGTGACCCCTACATGAACAGTCATATGCTTACTAAGAAAATTATCTGATAAGGATACTATTAGACCACTGTGGTTTAGGATTACACCGCCTACGTATGAAGATGCCTAAAATGCCATCAATTTGCTAATCTCCAGTACTTACCTCCTCGAGAATTTTGCAACATGACTTTCCCTAGCCGTTCTCCACCCGGGGCATTTACATCATAGGGAAAGTCACATCCAAATCTTTAAATGGGCATGAGTTCATCCCGATAACCAAATGGGTCAATGCCGAGTCATATACTGTATTGAATGCCAAGAAGGTAGCCAAGTTTATTCGAAAGAACATTATTTATGGATACGGGATTCCTCATGAGCTAGTATCAGATATGGGTTACACTTTAAAGTTGAGGTCACGAAATTGGTCGAGGAGTATGGGATTCAAATACATAAATCTTCTCCTTTCCGACCCCAAACTAATATACAATGGAAGCCACCAATAAAAACCTCAAAGCCATTATCAGCAAAATGACAAAGAGTTATCAAGATTAGGTTGATCGGATCCCTTGCGCCTCTAAGGATACCGCACTTCAGTCAGGACATGTATTAGGGATACCCTTTACTCTTTAGTACACGATATGGAAGCAATAATAGCAATTGAGCTGGAAAGACCTTCCTTATGCATTTCGCTTAAAAGCAAAGTCAACGAGGAAGATTGGTATCAGAGCCGCTTGATGAATTGTCACTCTTGGATGAAAAGAGCCTTAAGGCTCTATACCACATCTTCAGATAGAAATATCATTAAACCAAAGAGTCATTGATCGTGGTGTCCAAGAAGGAGACTTGTCCCTAAAAGAAAATGTAGAGCCCGTTTGGGATCTTAAAGGGAAATTCAAGCCAAGCTAGAGTGGACCCTATATCATGAAAAAGATCATTTCCAGTGGCACCACTATGCTCAATGACCTTGATGGAGAAAAGATGGCACGTTCAGTCAACCTGGACTGTCTTAAGAAGTTCTACACTTAGTTCAAAATCTCAACGCGCTATGACTCCTCTCATTTCCCTTCTATTCAAAAAAAAATCTCCATTTCCCTCCACCTAGAACTACATGGGGCATGATCCTCTAAAAAACTTTTTTATTTTAAAAAGAAACTCAAAAACTCTTCAAAACCCACAGAGGTACGTAGGCAGCTCATTCCCTTTACATGGGCGTGATCCAATACTTTTTCCCAAAATGTTATTTGTTTCTTATCTCCCAAAATGACAGTTCATTTTATCGTTTACCTGAATAAAAGGATTATATATGCCTTAGAGATTATTATAGATAACTCAAATGTACAACTCATCAAGAGGCACAATAATATGATCCAAACCTTTTTTATTTCAAATAGGGGAGTCCAATACAATTACACGAAGTATCAGTGAAGGGAGTCAAAACAATCACCCTCCACTAACCAAAATGTCCTTAAAATAAGGCTAACCCAAAATTCCTAAAGTATTTCTAAAGTCTTAGAATAAAAAAAAATATACAAACACATAACAGTCACAAAAGCTTCACATAAAATAATCATAAAATAATCAGAGCTTCACAAAAGAACCTATCTGCAACTGTCGGAAGACCCATCCCCATGATTATCTTCCCCCTGAGGCCCCCAAACTTCCCCTACCTGACTGGTGTTTGGAAGGCTCTCCATAGAGCGGTATGCCCTGACTAGCATGGAGAAAGCCACTACTCCCCCCTCTATAGTGTTAAAAAGGACAAACCACCTCTGGCTGGTCTCCTCGACCAAGACCTTTTCCATGAACCGCTTCCACAACCACATCAAATAGTCTCCAAACACATGCAAGACCCAGCCTACGGATTGAGATGGATGATTTAATGGCCAAAGATTCTCCCACAGAGAACCTAACCTCATGCACATGGATTTAGTTTAGTCTTCCACAGGAAAGAAGTCCGGTGCCCGAGGAGGCACTATTTGCTCCCATCCGACTTGGAGCAAAATCCTTCAGGAAAAATAAAATGAGGTATGATGAATTCTAGCTAACCAAAGATATTGGTATTCTCCCAATTCCAAAATGGGTTGCAACTCTTCCCACCATGGCACCGATTAGTGAAGGCATTGGGCTCTATGCTCCACGAACCAATTTATCCAGTTCTCTATGAATGGACCAAAATTGATGGTTTATAAATTAAAAACATTTTTCACGGCTGTAAGGGATACTCAGGGGGAACCACCAAATGAAATCTCTTATTTAGACAAATAAACAACATCACCGAGCTCCCTCTCAGAAATCAGAGCGACCTTCCAGCCAAGCACCAAGACTGTTCAGGGTCTCCGCCAATATTATCGTCGTAGTATTATAATGATAAGACATCCACACTGTGATGGCAGTCAACTTAAGGTCCACTATTAGGTCCCCCGTCACTAGCAAAAGACTCAAAGTTAGGCCTAGGGAAACAACTTCGACATGTTTCGCATCGTTGAAATCCCTCAGACGCACAGAATAAATAATAATTGCAAAAGATATCATTCCCCCATTGACCAATGGTCGAGCTGCTAAAGGGAAAATGCTGAGCAACTCTTCTAAGAGCGCCCAAGGATATCGCAAAAAATTCAGGCATAGTCGCCGTTATACTGGGATTATTTCCCAACATGGCTCAAAACTCGTCGTAGGTCTGAGAGACCTCGTCCAAACTAAAATGGAAAATGTGGTCCTCGGGATACCAGAATTACACTATCGCCGCCAACATGTTCCGATAAATAGCTTGGTTGTGCCACAAGGAGACTCGATGCAAATTAAAAGCTTTATAGTCTACGTTATACAGGTACACGACTTTTAAACTCTCAAGGTATAAAGAGAATTATACGCTCATCGGAAGGGCCATTTGGAAAACAATGGGATAAAGAGCAAGAAATAAGAAAGAGAAAAATGAGAATGGATGAAAAACTACACCACATTTACCCCATTTTATATATAAGGGCCATGGCTAAATACAAGAAACCTAAAGAGATCGAAATAAAGCCTACCCTACCAAGTAATTTAGGTTTAAAGAAAGTACAAGCAAAGACTTAGGGTGATTTGATTGGACCCATACGCCGATAAGAATGACAAGGGGTATGCCAATCGGTAACCCTCTTATGTTGGAAAATTATATCTTTCCTTTGTTTTTAAAATCAAAAACTAAAAAAAAATCCATATTTTAAAGCCCTTGGGTTATTTCTTCTAAAATCATCCATTTTTACCCATTATTTTTCATCATAAGTCATTTCCTCAAATTATTTGATCTATTTTCTAAATAGATATCCTATTATTTTTACAGTCTCAACAACAAAGTATAAAAATACAAAATGGGACTCACACTAAACCCACAATCAATCAATCTTTCTCTCTCTCTCTAAAACCTCAATCCCTACGGCGGACACGCTTCCCCCGATGACGAGCTATAAAACTTCCACTCCTCGAGACCGATCCCTCGTCCAAGGTAGGAGGTGGAACCAAAAAAAGGAACTTATTCCTTGATATAAGCATTCACAGATGCCACCCAATCCCTGACGTCCTTCAGCCAAGTAGTTGGAACCCAAACATGTTGCAAGCAAAGTAACAGAAAAAAAAGGCAAATGAGTCAGAAAAAAAAAAGCGAAAGCAAAAAAAAACAAAAGGAGAGAAGACAAGAAAAGAGAAAAAAATACCTCAAGTACAAGGATGTCCTCTGTCGGCACCATCAACCCTTAATCCACTGACCTGAATGAGCGGAATGACCTCAATGGATGCTACTGACGATGACGTGCCACCTGTGCTCTAGGTGGATCCCACCGATCTGCTCGTACCCCTACCCAAATACATAGGAGGCGAAGACGTGTACACCACAACATAAATACATGATTCCATCAACCATCTCGTCGTAAAATCGAGGAAGATATAAGTCTCCACCGTATCCGTGTAGAGCAAATAAGCTTCGCCAAACATCGTCACCATTCTAACCTCATCTGACATCTATCGCATCCGCCTCATATACATCAGAGGCACCACCGGTGGGATCATTATTTCATACTCCATTATCTGTCGTATAACCATCTCTCCTAGGTACTAGGAGTAGACAAACTCATACGCCATCGGCCTCCTCATTTTCGTATGCATGCTTATTACCCTTGTGTTCTGAGGCGCCAACCCCTAGGGATAAATGGTCACCTACAAGCCCCGACAAAAGGATCAGTAGTCGTGAAAAGAAAGAAAATGCCAACAGAAGATTCAAAAGAAAAATAATTAACCTTATCACTTGTCAACGTGTTCAGGGCCTGTCACATTGCCGCTAGGGACAAAGACTGGTTCGATCGCCTATTGGACTTTTACCACCGGTACATTCAGTAGAAGTCCCCCAAGACATCATCTTTCAGGGCTATTAAATTGGTATTGATCCCAATCACCTCATAGAACCACGTCTGCAGAGAAGATAAGAATTATCAAAACTAAAAGGAAATGCAAGAAAATGCAAGAAAAGAAAATGCAATAATTTCCTCCAAAAGGTACGTGGCTCCCAAAAAGGTCTGTCGGCAGCACCGACTGAATGCATACAAAGAAGAATAATGGGTCACCATGGTCAGGATCCCCCAATCATAAAGTACGACATCAGAAAAGTTCCTCAAAAATGGTAAGATTTAAAGATTCACGACATCGCCACAAGTCTCCACAAAGAAACCACCCAACAAAAGCAAGACAAATAAACGGGCCATATGCCTCACCTGCTTCCCATTAGTCTCATCAATCCTCCAACTCAAAAGTACATCCCTAAGAGAGGAAATGTGGACAAAATCTCCAGAAACTATCCTACCCACATCCCCAGAGCTGCCTGAATCTCCTCTGACATCAAGCATATATTACAATCCACCTCTATCTGCACATCCTCACAAATTATCCCCAATAGCTGGTGAATGTCAATTAGAGTAACGATCATCTCCCTAAAACCCAAGTGAATGACGTGGGTAGTATCCCACAACCTCTCTCCCAGTGCGCATAAAACCGCAATAGAATGCAGCATCTTATCTAAAGCCTGCGCCGGGCGGCCAAAGCTAGAAGAAGTAACTACACAGCGCACAGCCATCAAAAGACATTCCCACACATCCTTAAACCATGTCGTCCCCATAGAACTCAAGATTAAAGGAGCGATGTCAGTCTATCAAAACCAAAAAGAAAGGAAAAAACTTTTCGTTAGCACATAAAAACAAAGAAAAGAAGAAAAATAGAAAAGAAATAATACCAAAGGTCACTATACTTACATTGTCATTAGGATTCCTCACCCTAGAAGAATGATGGTGTGAGGGCTCATACAGAATAAAGTGGTCCTCAGCTACTGTCTTAAACAAGTCAAAGGCATTTTTATTGCCAAAATCAAGTGTCACACTAGCTCTCCCCTCCAGGACCTCCCAATCATCAACACTCAACCACTCCAAGTTGTATCCATCACCGTTGGGAGAAAATACCATTTTAAATCTTGAGAAAGAATGATTTGGAAATGGATTTTAGGTAGAAGAACCAAAAGATTTAAATGCAGAAATATGGGGAAAATTAGGAGGGTTCACCCCCTTTTTATAGGAGTCCAAATGGCATGTCGAACGGCAGACCCCTACTCATACCGATCGGCACTTGCCTTCCCCCTACCCAAGGAAGACCAAGAATCTGTGCCACTTGCCAAATGGAAACCCATACCACATGTCGGTTAGCATACCCTTTGAAATTTTGTACAAAAAAAATTTCGTAAAATCCAAAAAAATCTCAGGAAAATTCCTAAAAATACCACACAAGTGTTAAAACATTTATTCACCAAGAAAAGCATTTTAAGCTCTTACAATCCACCCATGGAACAACCCCTAAATGAATTCCTCAAAATGGTTCACCCTAAAAGTCCACTATAATTCCCCAGCAAAACCCAAAATCAAATGCCTCTCCAAATTCCCCGGCAGAACCCAAAATTAAATTCTTCCCCAAATCCCCAGAAAAATCCCGAGACTAAGCTTTCTCCCAATCCATACACTATAAGAATTTTAGCTTCCTCGGCAAATCCATCTCCTCTCAAAAAGAAATGATCTCTAATTAGATGTCTTCTCCTAGTAGAATCTCTAAATGACACAATCCTCAACAAAACTGCAAGTAAAAAAAGACTCTCTGGGAGAGCAACTCCCCACGTTATAACTTTAAGTCCTTAAAATCGAACTCGGTCCTCAAAATTGGTCGTCAAAACTTTTGGTCCTCAGAATTAACCTTGGCCCTCAAAATCGGTCATCACAACTTTAGGTTGTGAAAATTGACCTCGGCTCTCAGAATTAGTTGAGACAACTTTAGGTCCTCATAAGGGACCTCGACCCACAAAATCGGTCATCCAACTTTAGGTCCTCAGAATTGATCTCGGCTCGCAGACTTGGTCTCCAAAAATTTAGGTCCTCAAAACTGACTTCAGCCCTCAAAATTGGTCATCCAACTTTAAGTCCTCAGACTTGACATTGACCCATAGAATTCTTCATCACAACTTTAGGTCCATAAAATTGACCTCAACCCTTAGAATAGATCTTCATAACTTTAGGATCTCAAAATTAACCGCAACCCATAGAATCGGGTGTCAAACTTTAGGTCCTCATAATTGACCTCAGCCCGAAGAATCGTTCGTTGCCACTCTAGGTCCTCAAAATTGACCTCGATCAACAGAATTGGTCATCACAATGTTAGGTCCTCAAAATTAACCTTGGCCCTCAGAATCGCTCTTCTCAGTTTTAGGTCCTCAAAATTGACCGCTACCCGGAGATCAGTTGTCCAAATTTAGGCCTACAAAATCAATATCCTCAACTTCAGATCCTAAAAATTGACATGCCCCTCAGAATCGATCGCCGTGTATTTCGATCCTAAAATTGAACTCGTCCCTCAGAATTGATCGTCCAACTTTAGGTCCTCAGACCTCGACCCTCAAAATTAATCGCTATAACTTTAGGTCCTCAGAATTGACCTCGGTCCTCAAAATCAATCGTCACAACTATATGTCTTTAGAATTGATCTCGGCCCGTAGAATTAGTCGTCAAACTTTAGGTCCTCAGAATTTACCTCAGTCCGCAGAATTGGTCATCACAACTTTCGATCCTCAGAATTTACCTCGCCCCTCATTATCGGTCTTCTTAATTTTAGGTCCTCAAAATTGACCTCGCCCCACGGAATTGATCGTCCAACTTTAGTCCCGCAAAATCGATCTCCTCAACTTTAGGTCTTCAAAATTGACCCCGGACCTCAGAATCGGTCGCCATAACTTTAGGTTCTCATAATTGACAACGACCCGTAGAATTAGTAATCTACACTTTAGGTCCTCAGAATTAACCTTGGCCTTCAGAATCGGTCGTTACCACTTTAGGTCCTCAGAATCGACCTCGACCCCCAAATTTGGTCACTATAACTTTAGGTCATCAGTATTAACCTCGTCCCTCAGAATTGGTCGTCCAGCTTTAGGTCCTCAGAATTCACCTTGACCCATAAAATTAATCTCCTTAACTTTATGTCCTCAAAATTAAACTCGGCCCACAGAATCGTTCGTCACAACTTAAGGTCCTCAAAATTGACCTCAACCCGCAAAATCGGACATTCAACTTTAGGTACTTATAATTAATTTTTGCCCTCAGAATTGGTCATCCCCATCATTACCGTAGATCCACATAATTGACCCCAATGATCTGAATTGATAACCCTCATCCATTTTCTCCACATAATTTACCTCTTTCCTAAATACCCACGTGATGTCTATTCGATGACTTTCACTTGTTCCAATCTCATCCATAAAGGGGCTCGATAGATACCACATTCTATGACACTACTAAGTCTCTCCTTAGGTCCTTAACACTTCCACATTTACCATAAAACCCTAGGTCATACTTCGAGTACCGGTCTAGAAGCCACCGGATGCCCCCGGGCCCTATTTGACTTCGATCAACATTCTTGTCAGAGAAAACCTAATGAATCTTTTAAGGTCTCTGAATCCCCTTTCCAATGATCTATATTGTGTGAGAATCATCCCTACAGTTCGGATACGGTCAATTTTACTATTAAAAATTGATTTGGAGGCCATCGGGCGCTCCTGGGCCCCATTTTGACCCCAATTAACTTCCTCACCTGAGAAAAATCTTGATAAATCTTTGAAGGGCTTTGAATAACATTTCAAATGGTCCGACCCATGCATGAATCGAACTTATGATTCAGACAAAGAATTCATTTTCCCCTGAAAATTGATTCGGAGACCACCGAGCGCTTCCAAACTCCGTTTCACTCCCGTTAACTCTTCAGCTCGAAAGAGACTAAATGAATCTTCAAAGGAATAACATTCCACAAAAATTAGCCTTATGGTACGAATAAACCACCCATTTTTCTCCAAAGGTTAATCGGGCGCTTTTGCACCCTATTTGGCCAAAGTCATCTCTCCAAACCAAATGAAACCAAGTGAATCTTCGAAGGTCTCTAAACACCCTTTCAACGATCCATAACATGCATAAATTAGCCTTGCGGTTCGGACGAATGACCCATTTTCCACCGGGAATCTCCTGTCCCAAAGATCCTCAGGCGCTTTTGAGCCTCATTTGACCAAAGTCATCTCATGAACCCGAGAGTGGCCCATAAATTCTTTAAGGTCTTAGAGTACCCTTTCGAATGGTTTGCCCCGTGCATGATTCAAACTTATGGATTGCATTTTGCAACTGTGTTTATGAGAAATCTGCATGAGGTTAGCGAATGGAAAACCCATTTCCTTGCTTATCGGTAGTGTGTTTGAGGATGTCTGCCGATAGGCAGGTCAAGTACAATGATGATCGGTACCCCCTTGACCCTATATAAGGAGATCATGAGCTCACTTTGAATGGCACCTGAGAAACATCCCTCTTAGTGATCTCAGAGACATTCTCTCAAAGTCAGCGTGGTTTCTCTATTAAAATCTTTCCTCCACATTCCATTTGAATCCCTCTCATACCCAATTTAGGAAAAATCCTTTCCATCTCCTTCTACCACTTCCATCCACTTACAAGGGTAGCATTTTCAACAATCAAGATAAACCTTCAAGTCTCCAAAGATGGTCCAAGCATTCTTCTATCTCATTTAATTTCCTTATTTTCGCATAAATTATCTAATCCTTACTTTAGCATTTAATCATTATTAGTCCACCCATATTATTAATTCCACTTTTTATTAGTAGTATTGCACATAACATATTTTCTATAAAAAAAACCAAAAATAAGAAAAAGAGGGTTTGCTCATAAATTCCAAACGGGATTCTTCACCACATTTTCTCAAATGAAAACATCCTTTTTCTACACACACACACACACACATCTAAATTAAATCATTGGTTGGATTTATGAGATAAATCCCACCCTCGTCTTGCATGCAAACTACGTGGACTTTGATAGGTGTCTTGAGTCCAAACCCGAGATTTGAGTCCTCTATTCATATTTTTATATTATTCCTGCATATTATACGTGTGATTCTAGTCTACGCTTTATCTAACGCATATTATCATTTCACCAAAATTATCGATATCCCAATGAGCGCACACTTACATTTTTTATTATTATTTTGGGAACACTCCTACGAATGACTCCACCCTACCTTTCTCCATGATGCGAGTCGAGTAACTTTATTTTCCATTTATATATGCATACGTACACACTTCATAGAGTTATTAAGGAGAATAATAACACATTCCCATGAGAGAACAAAAGGGCGGGATGGGTGCCTAACACCTTTCCCTTCTGTAACTTAGCCACCGAACCTTTGAACTAATTGGTTTTGCAAGCATCAGTGTGTATTTTATTCCATTCTCTAGAGGCGACAACATTTCTTTTATCTGATTTGTACAAAATAATCCATCAGCTCTAACTCTTTACATCACCCCACATCGACTACGTCCGGAGTGTTCATAGAAAGGACGCGAGACCTTCTCTCTCTTTACAAACTTCTCAAATCTCGCAATGACACAGTGAATACGGTGCTATGAATAAATCAAGATAACCAAACTATCATTTTGTTTCCTTCCCAATATGCTTAATATCACTCCCCCCCCCCCCCCCCCCCCCACATGACTAGTTTCATAAATTATAAAACTGTTTAGCGTTCTTAGTTTTAGAGTCCCTCAGAACGTAGATACGTGCTTAGGTCCCATGTAGAACATTATATATTTCCTAAACATGTAGGTACGCGAGAAGGATCTCGCGATAATATAAACATCAAACTATGTAAAAATAAAGATTTCCTGCTTTGCATCACGCACTGCATAGTATTTTTCACATTGTTCAAACCATATACCCTAAAGACCAAAAGTGGTTAATGGAGAGGATGTTCGTACCTTAGGAAAGTTATTTCATCACAAAAATAGGATCGTATTTTTGGAAAATTCACTTCTCCCTAAGGGAAGTGAGTACTTTAGAGAAATTGCATCCTCGAGTGAAGTTTATAAATTTGAAAAGCCTATTGCCGGAAAGGCTAATCGCAGACGAACTGTCACTATTTTCGCCCACCCATCTTGTATATCGAGAAACTTCTCTCTTATTTGAATGTCTCGGTGATAGGGAATGTTTAAAGTTTTTCCAGTAATTGGGGTATGTTGAATAGGCTTTCACGACTATTCGGTATAAGGGCAAATATTTTAGCTTAGGCTTTTTCTTTGTATATATTTTCACTTTGGCAGATTTGGCGTATATCATTATAAACTGACACGCACCGACACGTCAAACCGAACTCTAACATCTCCAAGTTCAAGACTCCTCTACATATCATGAAGGTATAAATCTTTTGGAAGTTCATAATAATTCATTTTAATATTTGGGATGTATTTTTATAAAAAAATAAAGGCTGAAATTTTTTTAACCTCGTTCGAACGATATGCCTATCTCATTCAAAAATAATTTCTTTTTGTTTGAAGGTCATTAGGTATTTACCTTGAACGATAATCTAACGAGGTAGGACTGCTTTACAGTGAATTCTCATTGGAAGCTCGTTAGATGCACATATAGAACAAAATACCATCGTCGTTTGAACGACCTACTGTTATCGTTCGAACGAACTGTCTTTATCGTTCAAACGACACTTTTTTTTGTTCAAATAAATTTATCACCTTGAATTCTGTGTCGAATCTATAAATACCTGCTTTGAAACCTCTTTTCATTGGGACTTTGAAAAAACATAAATCGAATATCTTTACCAAAGTTTTTCCATCTTTTGTGTTTCCAAAACACTTTTGATTCATAACTTCACATCCCCAAATATTTTGTGAATCATTTTGAAACCCTAGAAGTTTTGTATCTTACATACACATTGTGGAGATGATTCTTTACGGATGATTTTATGACCCGAGTGATCATGACTGAAGAGGAAAGATGGTTGATCGGTGGATAACGAGAGTGGACTGTCGCATGTGGATGACTCTGGACTGAGACGTTTTCTTTTGAAGGTTTTGAAGAATTGTGTGTTATACTTAGAAGAAGGTTCAAGTAGTTTTTAAGTCGATATCCTTGTAAAACATTCTAAAGTGCTGGAAAAATCAGTTCCCTTAAAAGGAATTTTTCTTTATTTGTCGTGTTTGATTGCTTCCTTAGTTTAATTTTTGTGATTGGATCATTTAGCTTATGCAAACGTAATTTAATAAAAAATTAAAATTTGGTAAAATTGGATTTGTATTGGGGCATTTAATTAAATAATTTAATCCATTAAGTTCGCATTGCTCACTCTCAAAATGGTATCAGAACAAGTTACACAAAAATATTGCGTGATCTTTTTCAGCAAAAAAAAATATCATACCAAATTTTTTTTGAAAAATTATTGATCTTAAAAAGGCCGGATTTTAATGGATAATTTGTATAATCAAATGCCTATTTTTTGTGATTCCAATTATGCTTACTGTAAAGCTTGGATAAGGGTGGTTAGTTTGTGAAAGACGATGGACACCACCCATTCTCACCGTTGACAATGTCGTAAGTCCTAAACTTGTTTCGTCATGGACTAACTATGAATATAAATGGAGTAATTACAACTCTTGCAACTTATATGTTATTTCTGGATCCATCACCCCTGACGAATTCTATCGTATTATGATTTTCACCATGTCTAAAGAAGCTTGGGATATCCTCTATCTCACTCACTAGGGAACCAACGTTGTAAAAGCATCTAAGCTTCAAAATTTGACTACCTAATTTGATACCATTACCATGATAGAGTCTGAGTCCTTTGACCCAGTAAGTATAATGCATTATACTTTGTGCCTAGTCACGTTAGCACTTCTATTTTATCCCACGTCGATGAGGACATATCCAAATATGAAAGCCTCCTTGATCTTTCGAGTCATTCTGGATATAGTGAAAGTGAGGAAGAGAATTTGAGTGGAGGAGAACCTGGTCTCCAAAAGGAATTTAATGATCTTTATACCAGGACATAGAAAATGAAAAAGGTTAATAAAGACTTGTCTTTTAGAGTGTTAGATATGGAGAATGAGGTGAAATATTTGAGAGAGTGTGAGGCGTCGGTGAGTCAACTCGAGAAGGTGAAGATTTCTTTATGTATTAGTTGATTATTTTAGGATGGGAAAGATCGATTTGACCAACATCGTTGCTAGTCTTATGAGCAATCTTTAACCCTCTTTGGAGACTCGTGAGAAACTTGAAGCCCGTATATCCCAACTTGAGAGATATCGAACATGTTTGGGAGGTTAAGGTAACTTTAGAAGACACATCTAAGAAGGTTGGAAAGATACTCCTAGGTCTTGCATTAAGTAATGTTTAGAGTCAAGGTATAGGTTATGGCGGTGCATCAACTTCCCATGTTGCACCCGAGTCGATTCCCGAGTTTGTGTTGGATCCTTATAGTCCTTAACCTAACCCACATAGGAGAGATAATCATATACATTTTGAGAGAGGCATACCTAATCATGTATATGTTTGTCCCCATTGCAAACAAAGAGGCCACCTTAGAGAGTATCGTTTTAAGCTAGGAAGAGTGTCTTATAGGTATGTTCCCTGGGATACTCGCACACGAGTTCCTACATGAGTTCTCGCATGCATTCCCACATGTTCTTCTCTGCATGCTCCCGCACATGATCATAGAGATTTTGAGAGTTTTCGAGAGCAAGTAAAGTATATAGTCAAGACTTCACTAAATTTGAGGGAGGAATTTCTTAGGATGTCATCTCCCTTTGTGATCTCCTTCGGGCCTAATAATTGAGGTTGAGACTTGTTACTAGAATATGGTACTTATCATCATCATATCTTATATCCCTATTCCTAGTATGTATCATTGTATATTTATATTTTCAATTTTGATATACTTTGTGAAAAATCCATAAAGAGTCTTATTTTTCTTGAAAAATTTTAAAAATACAAAAACATTTTCAGTTTTTAAGAAAATAGTGAAAAGGACAAAAAGCTTTTATTTTGATAAAATTTTTGAAAAAGATAAAAAGAGTTTTGTAATTTATTGTCACCTTATATGGATAAACATTTAAGATGTTTGAATCACCTATTCATTCTATATCCATGTGACTATTTTATAGTGTTTTGAGACATGATATCATTTATTATATGTGCTTAATAATGTGTGGAGTCATTAAGTTATGATTTGATGATTATTTGCTTCATGTTTTACTCCTTGTCTCCTTTAATGCACATATGCACGAGCTTATTTGAATATTGCACTTACCTATCACATGTCGATCATAGTGTTTTCATCTCAATTCTACTTTAAAGTGAACCAAATGTAAAAATAAGATAAAAAGTTGTGCATGTAAGAACCATTGCCTGAATTTAAATCATTTTTTCAAAAAAATTGTTAAATATTAAGCAATGGAAAGTGGGTACAAAAGATAAGCCTTTTTGCTAAAAAAACACCATTTGAAATGAAAATAGTATAAAAATATTATAGACACATAAAAACAAAAGTGTTAAGCCAAATTTAGAACATTGATGTTTCACTACAAATGAGCATTAATTTCTTCGAAAATAATTGAGAGTATTCTTAGTTATGTGAGATTTTGACGGAGTTAAGTTCAAGATCAATGCACAAACTAGGTAAATATAAAAGAATATTACATAGTTTTGGGCATCATAAGTGTGAAAATCACTTATATTCCTGATTTTTTTATTAGGTTAAGTCAATTTCAAACGAGTTCACCTTTTTTACACCAAAGTTAGACTTTGAGATCTTTCGTTAGTGGTATGTCCATACTTCTTGCACATGTATTAGACTTTTTATGTTGATTAACCGATGAAATACGTTCACACCCCTACATTTCGCTTTAATGATTCATCTATTTTTATGTTAATTCATGGTGAGTTGTATTTGTAAAATCATATACTTGAGAAAATTTTGAAATTTTTCAAAAAAAGTTAGTGAAGCCTTTGAGATTATCATTACGTGATCATTATTTATGTATCTTTGTGATGATATATTATTTCTTATATGAGATGCTTTAGACTTCATGATTAGATTCAACTCATATTTGTATTTCGTACAAAAATGGGGAGAACAAATTAAGGGCGTGTTTGATTTATGGGGGAGAACGCATTATGAGTTTTTATTTTCTATTTCAAACTCTATGCATAAATGAACCCACACATGAGGTTAATTTTTACTTTCCCGACGAATCCAAAGAAATGCCTGAGTCTGCACCTATTGAGCCCACCACGTGTGTTCCTGAGGAACCACTTCATTATAGATTCCCTCCGGCTACAAGTGCTCACCATTTTCTTGAGATTGAATCCATGATGATTTTTACCTCTACGGATATGGATCCTGTTCCACCATGCTTGGCTCATCTTGAGACCATTATTTTTAGTGATTCCTCTATCTCCAATTTTGGTGCCTCGTTTGAACCAACCACCACATTCATCGGTGATATTCTAGTGGATAAGTTGATCACTCACTCGTTTATTTTCACGCTTCCTCCTGCGAGTGACCATGAGGATCACTCTGCACCTCATGAGGAGTGTGTGTCTCCTACTTTTGAGTTATATCATCTTCCCCCCCCCCCCCCCCACCATTTATCCCACCCGATCCACCTTTTGTCCCACCCGACCCACCCATTACCCCTTCTCCACCACCACCTTGTTTGGACCTAGTCATTATTCCTCCACAGGTCATATATGTTTATCTATGTCCTTGCTTGCATCCTCCACCCATCGTCCATCCTGCCATCCATGAAAGTATATCTGGTGATACTCTCCACCGTGACACAGATCTTGTTCCTGCATGTCCACCACTTATCTATAGTGGTAATGTTTCTTCCTGTCAGCTCCCTGATGTGTCACGGCACGACCATTATCATCGCCCATTCATAGAACGGTAGTGTGATTTATATTTGACCCACTGCATCCCACTTACCAAACCATTTCGCATCCCTCACTAACTTGAGCACCATTCTTATAGGGTATCTCTTATTGCCTTCACATTTCGGCTCAATAAGGCACTTGATCGATGCTCATTCTCCTCAACCTTTCTTACCCTTACCCTAATACCCACCCTCCCATGGTCCACGGATGCTTTGCGTCGTGTGATGCACTTTGCCATACAAGTGCATTGACCCTTTTAGCCTTTATCCCATAAGATTGACGCTTCAGTCTTGTTTGGGGGTGATTCTCATCACCTAATTTTTCTACCGCTCCGCACTTTTATAGATCTTATCTTGAGGGTGAGATATGGCTGAAGACATTAAACTTAGCGTTGCCGGGAGGCAGCCCGCGATTTCTTGTATGAGTCTCATCCTGTTTGGGGGTGGTGTTTCACATCACCCTATGCTTTACCATGTCTATAGACTTGCACACATTTTTTCTTATCACTCATTCAGGTTCATTTTGGCTTCATCTGTCCACTTCAATAGCGGTTGATTCTATCAATAACTTTCCTCCCTTCTGCTCTCAATTTTAAATATAATTTTACTTAACATCGAGGACGATGTTCCTTTTTATTTGGGGGTGGGGTATTTTATCAAATTTGTACCTCTTTAAAAAGAATATTTCAAAAGATGATTTTTAAAATTTTTGTGCAGTTTCATCTCACTTCTTCTCTCAATTTTAAAATTTTGATTTCAAAATTTTGATTTCAAAACCTGGCATGTACATAATTTTGTGAATGATTCAGATCCTCTTTTATAATTTCACAAGTGGGAAGAGTTGAAATTCACTGAGGTAAATGTCACTACTATCGTGGTGGGTTTAAGAGGGTAATTATTCTAGTGCTGGTGAGCATGGCCTAACCTTCATCCCCCTGGATTTTGATGACCTCCATATCGCATGGGAACTTGACTTTTATGTGAGAGATAAAGGTAATTCTTTTATACAATGTATCCTAGATCTCTCGAGTAAGAGTTTGAAGCTGGTTGGGACGTCGAGCACCTGAAACTCTATGCCCCACATAATAGGCCCTATTATGAGGGTGAGGATGATGGACCCTAGGATTTTCTGACGAATGTTATCATAGGCCCTTATGGTTATAGATGATGTTGTATAGTTCGAGATGGTATATCCTATATCGATGGTGATAAATGGGGGTCATACATTGATGGAGGACCCACTGTCTATCAGTAACAAGGATATAATATGTCATCATGCATCAGTGGTGACGCGTGGCGCGAATCGATGGTTACAGACTTCCATGGGGAGGTCCTAATCAAATAAGCTGATATTATATTGCATGGTCTTAGACCTAGTGGTAGCCAATATTAGTTAGAGTTAGTCTGTAGGCATAGAAGCTTGGGACAACATATAGATAATAGAGGATCGGTGTTCTCAGGATGTAGCTAATAACTCTTCGATGGTGATGTTAGCTGATGTTTGTCGGAGTTATTTTTGGATCTTATTATTTTTTAGAGGGGGTAATGTTATAATTATTTCAGTGGAACTTTATCTTTAGTGACCGGGTTTGAGGAGTGGAATGTTGACATAACCTCGTAAGGAGGTTTACCTATTTGTCTAGGAAGATTATTATTTATGTTTGCCATTCATGTTAAGATTTTCTCAAATGGCATAAAATTTTATCCAGGTATGTGGGGCTAATTTCAGACGGTGTTGGGGGCCATCACTTCGGTCCAATCTAGGACATGGGCCAGTTTCAATATTTTAGGGGACTTGTTTTGAATTTTGGAGGTAACCCGTGATATGGAGTCATCTATCCACATTGTGGCTACATCTGAGTTATAGGTATGATGGAAATTTCTGATACCATTGCTAGGACTTCTTTGTTTGTCATTATCGTATGCGGTCTCGTAGTAATCTTCCTTTTCAGAAGAGGTTTAAGGTTCTTTTGGACTCATCTCTTTCACTATGCTAGGGATTTTACAAAATTTGTCTATGTATTAGTACTAGAATTCTACACATTCTGACCCCCAAGGCAAGACTTCCTTGATAAGTGTAGCATGGACGAGTGAGGAAAGTACATACTTCAAGCTCTCAAACTTTCCCCATGCATGGTCATGGGGAACAGAGATGACCAATTCCATTTCGATAGTGTATGTGTACCTCCAAGAGGGGGAACTTTTGGTGGAGGAGGACTTCAGTGATTCATCGTGTCTCGAAGTTTTATGATTCCCTCTATCAGGGAAGCATCTAGGTAAGCATTCCCATAGCTGCATTGTACATCGATGTAGTGGTGGGTCTAGGGCTACCCTCTAAGTATGAATAGTTTAATTGCTAAATATAGAATAAGTAGGTCGAGCTTACTGAAGGGATCAATGGGATCCTCTATAAGAATACCTACTTTAGAAAGGTTAAAATTGATCTCTATGGCCCCCATATGGTATTTTGTGTTTCCAAGGGTAAGTCTCCCCATTCAGTAGGTTGGATGCTCTAGTATATGTTTACATTGGGATGCCTGATTTTGCCTATGCTATGAAAGAACTAGAGTCGTGGTAACTTGTAAGAGATTAAGCTATAAATTATCTACAATATAACCTCTCTTTTTCACATAATAGATCCAGTGCACATGTTGTTCAAGTTGGTCAAGCTCTTCTAATATGGCTTCACTCTCAATCCCTAACTGGTAATCTTAGATGCAAGGATATTCGAAGAACATGGGTCCTTGTTCATTAAGTCCAAGTCCATTTACCAAATATTAGTCCATTGTGCCATCATCTGTTAAATTTAGGGGTTAACGGCATACTCATCTCCATACCCTGATGATGTGTTACCCTCGGTGATCAAGAGATAGTCGAAGCAGTCCGTAATGCCCCACTCGAGCAGATTGTTATAGTAGACCTAGTTAAGCTCAGAAGCTTAAGGTCTTGGAGTAGGATTCTGTGGGGAAAATGTGGAGTTTCTCATGGGGGGTTTAGCCCAGGCTTCGAACCTATCATTCGATAAGGTTCGATGTCACCTTCAGTGTCTATTCCCATAATATGGATGGTACTCAGAGGAAAGGCTTAGGTATCTGGTCAGTAAGGAGGGACTTGGGTTCTTATTCCATGGTTCCTATTATACTCAGGTTAGAATAGAATTTGGGCGACCATGACCCATTGGTATTTATCAAATAAGTTCCACCATTCTTTCGAGAGTCTTGGGTGTGAGATATACTCGACTTGACTCGGGTTGGCCCTTAGCTTGGCTTCCTATATAATGTATATTTGGGAGACATGGACTCTCTATATTTACTTCTCTTCGTATAGAAGTTAGTGATGAACTAAATACTTTCATGTCATATGATGGTTGGCACTGAGCTTTCTATCTCTCTCGTTCAACTGTTCGAGGGGCTAGGATATCTGGGTGTCCAAACTATGGGATGTATTGTCTGTCGACTGATATAGATAGGGGTATCATTATTTCTCAAAGAGATAGTCGAGAACATTTTTGAATTATTGGGTGAGTGGGATCTACAACTGGTTCTGGAATCTGTGAGGGAGAATAGGTCTGCCTCAGAGGTTTATTCTCCTAATTTGAAGGATTGTATTGGTATTACTAAGGATATATTCTCGGAGGATTGGAGAGCTTCATCTTACATCTCCTCCCATTCGGTTGAGTGATCTATTTTTTCTGGAGAAGGGGTAAGGAGTTATGGGTCTTTCGAGAGTATGAATTTTGTGACCAAGAGAAAGTATGGGATGTAATGGTTAGTTTGTAAGAAGTCTATGGCCTTTGTGAAGAAGTTTATATGGTAAATAGTGGCCTTAGATTTGTAGATGATTTTCAGGGCGGGTGATGGTGTGCCCAGAAGGGTGGCTATTTGGGAGTGCGAGTGTGTCATCATCCTTGATTTATGATGAATGGGGACTATTAGGGTGGAGGGGCCAGTGTTTAGAATGGGAGTATCTGATAGGGAATTGTTCCTAGGGTTAGGATAATATGGAAACGATTTGTTGGTGACATTTGACTTTGGCAGAATGAGGCTTCCGGCATCAATGAGGTCTTTAATGGAAAACCTAAGTGCTTAATACTTATCAATAATTTAATCGGGTCCTTAATGAAACTCGCAATTGGAGTCAGCTCGCTAGTTTTTGTTTGAAAATGTAGTGTTGATCTAGAATTGAGTGTTCTTAATCGCCCATCCATTTCCATGGCGGCGTATACTCGACCGAGGGGATATTAAATATTAGTAAGTTGTCTGGGTTGGCCTCTAAACTCTTTTGGAGGAGGCACAATTTGGTAGTTTGTTAGAGGGAGTCTTTATTGAAAAGGTGCATTGGTGGCTACCATACTTTGGGAAGTATTGGAAACTGGGTGCAATTGCGTTTCCTGATTGACCAAGAGTGTGGTGATGTGAGATGTAAAAGATCCTAATGAGTTATTACAAGTGGATAATTTATTTTCAACTCGGTGAGGTTCCTCAAAAGCTTTAGTAGACATAGTAACCAAACTTTCCTTGATCTTTCACCTGATGCGGTTGAGTTATTTGAAGTTGGGAATCCAAGTGAGTCCTAGTTCATTGTGTACATCCTTCTGTGGGTTCCTAATCATAATATCAATCTAATTATTTTCCATGGGGGTAGTTGACCATCTCACCGGATTTATCTCTCTAACGAGTGATAAAGGTGACAACTAGCACTCCCTCCTCTTGATTCGGAATTTCCATGTCTTTACGGGTGATGCCAAGCTCTTCGTTGTATTCATACTGCTTTAGAAATAAGTGACATATATCGTCTTCTATTTTTGTGGTTCCTTCACATTTCAGTCCCATAAACCAAGTAAGGGATCTTTCGGATAAAGTGGAGGAGAACATGCTCTCTAGAACTCCTAGGCCTACATCCCTTGAGGTTTTAAATACTTCCATCTTGAATTTTTTTGACAATAGGGCTTCGAGATAGAGGGGAATCTTTTAATCTCATTGACGATTTTCATCTTGCTAATGGATTCCTAAAGGAGACGCAATTCATAATGGAGTTATTTTATATCCTTATTTGGAGGTGGGGGAATGACCTAGTCGGCTGGTGGTGGAGCTATAAATTTAACTCTCATGGGGATTTGGAAGGCAGTATGGGGGTATTCTGGGAACTGTTGTTAGGGTTCAAATTATTTATGTGGGAAACCAAAATTTAGAATCTAGGGGCACCTACATTAGTAGGGGGAATTGGTGCTAGGACTGGTGCAGGCAGATCCCAAGGTTTATCTAGTATTGCTTTGGTACCCACCTAGGCGGTATTCTTATATTGGGGATGGGGAAGGAAGTACATTCACTTCCATTCCGATCATAGTAGTGGCCTCTTATAGGCGAACTTGATATAGGCTCAGTGCCCTTATTTAAGACTGCATGGTATACGGCAAGGCAGTGATGTTCTTAAGTTGTCTAAAAATATAATCCATTGCGGACGAAGCCTGAACTTATTTGGTAGACATGGAGCATACTGCAGAGCAAACTTGATTATAGTGGGTGGAAAGCTCGCTAGTAAAAACTAATCATCCGTACGAAAAATGAACTCAGTCTTCTAGGGTAACAACTTAGTGAGATCTTTCTACTGATGACAGAAACTGCACAAAAAGTCGTGACACCTTTGTTTAGGTCTTTTGAGGACCGAGGGACTAACAGGAGGATAATACATAGGGGGACAAGGAATCATATATGCATTATATTTTTTTGCTGCAACTATTTTATCTTTATTTAATCGTATGTCGACAATATTTTCATTTTTGTATTTTTTGTTTGGTAGTATCTTCTAATGGGAAGAACTGAATAGAGTCCCATTAGATTCGAGTGAATAGGGGTGATATCTCATTTTTTGTGCGAGGGGAGATGAAGGAATAAATTTTGATTTGTTATTTTCTTAAAGTAAAAAGTGGGTCGGGGAAGGAAATTTGTTTTGGAGACAACAGGCGAATTCATATTGTTTACCTTCCACTTCAAAATGGGGAAGACATTCATCTGGAATCTAAGGGTCTTTGGAATAGCCTTCCAACTTCTGATGATTTCTTGAAAATTTTCATAAAAGAGAATGTACGTCAAGTATCTGTTGTTTTTTGTGCAAAGGCAGGCATTCTTAGAATTTTTTACTTATGTAAAAAGGGAAATGCGACTCGGTGATCGGTGGCATGCTTTTCATTGCAATGGATCACGATATACTAGGCTTGTTGGATTGTGCAACCTTTAAGGTACATATCAAATCAATTTACCCTAGTACTAAATGTAAGCAAATGAACACGCCTGACAAGAAGGGTCACAGTAAAAAAAATTATATTTTGGTATTTTTTTCAAATTAAATCCTAACATACAAATCCAATTTTATCAAATTTTAATATCTGATTAAATTAAGTTTACATAATCTAAATGATACAACCATAAAAATTAAACTAAGCATTCATCAAAACACGATAAATAAGCAAAAATCCATTTTTAGGGCAAAATATATTTTTCAGCACTTTCGAATGTTGTAAAAGACTATCGATCTACAGACTACTTAGACCGACTAAGTATAATGCACGGTGTCTTCAAACCCTTCTAAAGAAAATGCCTCAGTCAAGATTCGTCCATAGGCGACTGTCCATCCTCGGCATCCACTGATCATCCTTCTTCATACTTTAGCCTTGATCACTTGGGTCACAAAATCAGTCATAGAGAATCCCCTCCACAAGGTGTATGCAATATACGAAACTTCTAGGGTTTCAAAATGATCCATAAATTATTTGAGGATATAAAGTAGTGAATCAAAAGTGTTTTGAAATCCAAAATATGGAAAAACATTGGTAAATATATTCTTTTTACATTTTTTCAAAGTCCCAATGAAAAAAGGTTTCAAAACAGGTATTTATATCTATTGGAATAAAATTCGAGGCGACGAACTCGTTTGAACAAAAATAAGGGTCGTTCGAAAGAGAAAGCCAATTTGTTTGAATGATAACACTAGGTCTTTCAAACGACAAAGGCATTTAGTTCGATACGTGCATCTAATGAGATTCATACAAGAATTCACTGTAAAGTAGTCCTACCTTGTTAGATGTTCATTCGAAGTAAATATCTAACGACCTTCAAATGAAATGGCAATTTCGTTCGAGCGAGATAGGCATCTCGTTTGAACAAGGCCAAAAAAAATTATTTTTAAAACGTAAAAAATCCATCCTTAATTTTTTATAAAAATACACCCCAAATATTAAAATGAACAATTATAAACTCCGAAAATATTTATACCTTCATGAGATGTAGAGGAGTTTTGAATTAGGTGTCGACGTGTAGGTGCGTGACGATTTGTAACGGGATATGCCAAATATGACAACGTGCAAATAAATACAAACAAAAAGTCTAAGATAAAATATTTTCCCTTACAAATCTCCCCCTTTGGCTATTTCGGTACAAAAAAAAAAAAAACTCAAATTATAATAATTACCCCTCTATGACAGAAAATTCTAATACCCTTCCCAAACCCTAGAAATAGAACGACATAGTGAAACTTTGTTTTCAATCTCGTCTTGTTCTTCCCATGGATAACTTTATCTTCATTCAGTGTCATATGTTATTCTTTAAATACCTCAACATATGAAGCAAAGAATATATAGTGATGATATGACGGAACTGTAATACCCCGTATTTTCTGGGATATTTATTTTTGGGATTAATTGAATTAAATGTTTATTAATTGGAAATTAATCCTGATAAAAATATTAACGAGATGCGAGTTAGTATTTTATTCTAATGTGTATACTTGGCGTTATAAGAATATTGGTAATTTTGAAATTGTCGTGAGATTTAAATACGTCAATTTGGGAATTTTGCTTGACGCATGAGACCGCCACGTCATGGTATTTTGTTATTAAATTAAAAAGTGAATTTTAGTTCCATTAACCTTATGGTCGTTTTGAGTGCGCCAACGTGTCCGAAAGGGTCGAGATAGTCAGAAAACACTAGCCGGAAGTTTAGTTTGGGTCCCGGGGTATTTGTGGGCCATACCGGCATCAAAAAGGGTATTGTGGTAAATTGCATTTTTTAGAATTAAAAAGTGACGAAAATAGAGATTTTAATCTGACTATTTCCTCAACCCACTTAACCCACTAACCACACTATATGCCATTATGGGCTATGGTAGAAGTTGATATATCATTCCAACTTCCAAAAACCATTACACACCTCCATACTCCATTATCTTCAACCTTGGAAAAAGCTTGAGAGAGAGAGAGAAGGAAACCTTGAGAAGAGCTTGAGAGAGAGAGAGGGAAGAGAATTCTGCAGAAAAACAGAGGGAGGACAACCTAACTTCAAGATTCTACACCAAATTCTGAGATAAATTAAGGCAAGTGATTTAAACTCTTTTGATTCAAGATATGTTCCCATGTTTAGGAATTTTCGAAATTGATTTTTGGAAATAAATTAGACCCATGAATTGAAAGTTAAAGGCCATGATTTATGTAGGAATTGCATGTAGTATATTCTGGACGAATTTATATGTTTTAAACAGAACCTTGATGATCTAAAAGTGGAATTAGAAGAAGGTGGATGATGTTCTTGAATGGAAGAATTCCGGAAATTATTTTGATGTAGTTTTGATCTAAACTAAGCTTTTAAATGATGAATTATGGGACTTAGAACGTTAATACTGTTGTAGGATGTTAGTATAATGTTAGAGTAACCTTATCTTGGAGTTTCATGCTTAAAAATGGAGTTTTGGGTCGAAACTGTAACTGCAAAACGAAGCAGTCTGTAACCATACCTGTGCAATCGATCGATCGACATTCATCAGTCAATCGATCGACCACCATCGATCGATCGAAGGCAAAGGTCGATCGATCGACCTTCCTGGAATGAATAAAGTATTTTTCCTAATTAATTTTTTATAGTGCTAACCCTTGGATAATATTATTGGAGACATTGTGAATACCCTTAACCTTAAGGAAGACCAGTAGGCATGATTATGAGATTGGACTTTAATTGAAATTTAATTTGAGGAATTATTCTAAATTAATGAAATTCGTTATGTGAGATAATATTTGGGTTAATAGTACAAATTCGAATAATTTGATGAAACAAGGTATGGGGCAGAAGTAAAGACCTTAGGTATAAATATGTTATATGTGGGAATATTGGGAACTTAATAGTCTATTTGAGATAGGTTCCAAGTTTAAGAAATTTCGACGTGAGACGTGTCGACTATTTAAATTATATATTATCGAGGTACTTGAAATATATGAATTTGGAATAATGGTATAATGATGTAGAATATACCCTTATTAATATTGAGATACCTAAGATGTGTGAATGCTTAGTATATAACTTTATGTGTATGACATACCTACCATACTTGCTATCACGGGAGGTTTACGTTCGCATAGGGCCTTCTTATCCTTGTGTTGCCCGGATTTAGATTGGTTACCTCGATGAACATAGGTCATAGAAGGACTTATTGTGATATTAATAAGTCTGCTGATCATGGGAACGTAGGTATGTGCGCGACCCATGTGATGGTGACTATGTTCGCCTCCACTATTTGTGATGTTGTTATCTGAACGATTCCTGAGAGATTCGAAATGCGTGATCCTTATGTACGTGATGTACCGGGATGGATAGCAGAGTATGTGTGCACCGCAGCTTAGCCTTTGGGTGCTCGTATTGTATATTTATGATGTGAAAAATATACGGTTATATGAGAAGGAATTTATTATGTTAAATTGTGAGTATAATTATGGTAATATTTTGAAAAGGTAAAAAGGGGATTTTATCAATAAATGGTTTTGTTAGTAAGTGGGAATTCAAGAATTAAAGTAGAACTCTCTATTTAATTGTTAATGATGGAACTTATATCGTGAACCGAGTAGAAGTGTTAGAAACTCTTTAGATAGTTATGAGACAACACATGAATGGGTACAGGAACGTTAGGAGTGCACAGTTGGACGAGAGGTGAGTATATCATGTGAGAGCACGTCCTAACATGTACTTTGCATATACTGTTTTAAATGTTTTTAAAGCACTTGCAGGTTTTTAAAATATCTCCACATTCGGGCTCTGACCCGTTTGCTTTCAAATCTATCTTTTTGTAAAACCATTTTTAGGTGCCCAGCCATAAGGTCACCATGCATAGGATTCTCATTCTGATGACGAGCTGTAGCTGCTTGTGGAAGATACAGGGATTTGCTTTTAGACGCTTATATCATTTGGATTCCTTATTCATTATTCCTCGGTTGTAGGGCATGTTGCCCAAATTCTATTAGATACATTTCCATTTCAGTTTCAGGCTTTGGCATGTATTCATTCAGTATTCAGTATTTCATTATTTACTTCAGTTATGGGATTATGTTATGAGGAGTTTTACCTCCAGCTTTATTTATATCATGTGACGGTTATTCTATTTACTTCATTATGGTGAATGGTGTTATTATTCTTCATTACACTTGTTGCATGTTAATCAGACTTAAATTAAAATTTGGCAACTTACTTTTTAAATACTAGGTGGTTAGTAATAATAATAAAATGTTTTCGACAGTGATGCTATTAACTGAGCCAACTTGGCATTTTGATTTAATTTAATAAAGGAGTAGCTACCCGGTATTTAATTAGTCGGGGTGTCACAGGTGGTATCAGAGCATCAGGTTCTAGTGTCCTTTAGGATCTGAACGACTTATTATGTTTTCCGCTGAGCTTTCTTTGATGTAGAGCCCTATATTTTAGGACTGTTGTATTCTTTTGTTTATGCTACGTTCTTCAGCTGTTTTAAGTTTATAACTGCGAACTTATAGACTTTATTCTTATTTCAGAATGCCTCCACGACGTGCACCACGAGTTCCCAGGAATGCGGCACCAGAACCACAGCCCGCACCGGTTCAGGGCATGATGAACGCCGCTGAGGTTGCAGCTATTGTAGCCCAAGCGGTAAATGCCGCCATTGCCGTTGTTCAGCAGGCACCGCCTCAGGCGCCGATCGCCGCGCCAGTTCAGGTAACTTCATTCCCGTCTGCTTGGGAACGTGTACGTGACGCTTTTCAGAAAGCGCATCCGCCAGAGTTTGCAGGTAGCTCAGACGTGGTAGTCTCGAGCTAATGGAGGAAGGATATACAGCGGCACTTAAGGATGTATGAGTGCACGGATGTTCAGAAGCAGGTACTAGCTACTTTCAAGCTAGTTGGATCTGCATTGCAGTGGTGGGAGTCTATTACCACCGTAGAGGAGAGGGATACTCTCACTATACATGAGTTCTGGGTGCGGTTTGACCGCAAGTACTTTCCGTCAGCTGTTCATACGGAAATGAGGAGGATATTGATGAGTTTGAGGCAGGAGGGCAAGACCGTGGCCGAGTATGAGGCCGAGTTCACTAATATGTTGAATATCATTCCTGATGAGATACCAACAGAGAAGAAGAAGATTGAGAAATTTACCTACGGGTTGACTTGGAGGATTCGTCAGCATCTGTTAGGGAACCTTTCATTGGCCACTTATTTTGATGTGGTTAACGCTGCTTTATTACACTGCCAGGATCACCGCTTTCATATGGCCGAGGGCAAGAGATCGGGAGAGTCTATCCATCAGGGCAGGACTGGAGGACATGGTGCCGGTGGGGCACAATCGTTTCAGGGGCAGAGACAGGTAGAGAAGAGTTCTCAGCAGGGGGATCATAAGAGGTTCCGTTCAGGGGGTTTCAGGAACGGTCAGGGAGGATTTCGGAATGGCCAGCAGGGTCATAACGGCCATCAGGGCCAGCAGGGTCAAAATGGTCAACATCAACAGTTTCAGCAGGGCCAAGGGAGGAACGGTAACGGCCACCAGGGCCGGGGACAACAAGGACAGAGAGGAGGGAACTTCCCAGGGAAGTGTTTTGTTTGTGGCAAGACTGGCCATAAACGCCAGGACTGTCCTGATAAGGGCAGGGCACAGCAGCAGCAGCAGGGAGCTCGCCAGGAGCCACAGAGGCCTATGTTTCCCACCGCTCTTCCCGCACCGCCACAGATGGCAGCATTGCCACCCATTCCAGCAGTTTCGGTTCAGCAGGGACAGCTATAGTATGGACGTGTCTACAATGTCCACCAGGCAGCAGTTCCACAGGCACCGCCCGCGATTGAGGGTACGTTTTCTATCCATGGCACTATGGGTCGGGTACTGTTTGATACGAGGGCTACACATTGCTTTATAGCTACACATTTTGCGAAGGCGTTAGGGTTATTAGCCACCGCGGAGAGCACAGTTACGTGTGTCGACTCACCATTGGGGAGTGGGTCGCTTATATTCTTTATATGTCGGGGAGTGGGGGTAGAGATTGGTGGTTTGGTATTACCTACGGACATGTTGGTTTTAGATATGCATGTTCCCGATGTGATTATCGGTATGGATTGGCTCGCTAATTATAGATCCATGATTGATTGCTTCGGTGGGAACATTATTTTTGCCATCCCGGGGCAAGAGATGTTTGTAGTGGCGATGCCTCGCCCAGAGGGAGGCTCGACCGCTCATTTATATTACATTGAGGAGGATACCTCTAAGGAGGTTGTGATTCCTTTAGATTCGATCCCAGTCGTCAGGGAGTATTCTGATGTGTTTCAGGAGATACCAGGCCTACCCCCCAGTCGAGAGATAGATTTCGTTATAGACTTGTTACCAGATACGAGACCTATAGCACGTGCACCGTACCGTATGGCTCCAGCTGAGATGAGGGAGTTACGAGATCAGATTGAGCAGTTGTTGGGTCAGGGGTTTATTCGGAGGAGTACTTCACCATGGGGTGCCCCTGTGTTGTTCGTGAAGAAGAGAGATGGTTCACTGAGATTGTGTGTGGACTACCGGGAGTTAAACAAGGTCACGATACGGAACAAGTATCCGTTGCCTCGAATCGATGACCTATTTGACCAGTTGAGAGGAGCTTCTTGCTTCTCAAAGATTGATTTGCGATCTGGTTACCATCACTTGCGTATCAGGGAGGAGGACGTCTCGAAGACTGCGTTCTTATCGAGATATGGTTCCTACGAGTTTCGGGTTATGCCATTTGGTTTAACCAACGCTCCAGCAGCATTTATGGACTTGATGAATAGGGTGTTCAGGGATTTCCTAGACCAGTTTGTCATTGTCTTCATCGATGATATTTTGGTTTACTCCCAGACAGAGGAGGATCATGCCGAGCACTTGAGACTAGCTTTGCAGACACTGCGTCATAATGAGTTGTATGCAAAATATGAGAAGTGCGGGTATTGGTTGAAGGAGGTTCAGTTTTGGGGGCATATTATTTCTGACCGGGGAATATCGGTTGATCCGGGGAAGGTATCCGCGGTGAGGGAGTGGGGACAGCCCACGACACCGACAGAGATCCGTAGTTTCTTGGGCCTAGCAGGATACTACAGGAGGTTTATTCGGGGTTTCTCCACGATAGCGGGTCCCATGACACATCTTACCCGAAAAGGTGTGCCGTTCATTTGGAGTGATGCCTGTCAGTTGACATTTGATGAGTTGAAAGACAAGCTAACCTCAGCACCTGTATTAGCATTGCCGAGACCGAGAGTTGAGTATCTTGTTTACACCGATGCGTCCTTACAAGGACTTGGAGGTGTACTGCAGCAGGAGAGTCAGGCCATAGCTTATTCTTCCCGTAAGCTTAAGCCTCACGAGAAGAATTACCCTACCCACGACCTGGAATTAGCGGCAGTGGTATTTGCCCTTCGTATTTGGAGACACTACCTGTTTGGGGAGAAGTTTCGATTGTTCACGGATCACAAGTCCCTACAGTACCTATTCACGCAGAAGGAGTTTAATATGCGGCAGCGGAGGTGGCTTGAATTCGTGAAAGATTATCAGTTCGATATCCAGTATCACCCGGGGAAGGCTAACGTGGTGGCAGACGCGTTGAGCCGTAGACCGGTAGATGAGGTGGCAGATGTGTGGAAGGCCAAGTGGAAGGAATTGGGACACCAGGATGCAGTGGCCCGATCATTCATGTCTGTGATGACTGTTACACCACAGATTGTCACGAAGGTAGTGAAGGCACAGGCAAATGACTCGTTCTGTCAGGAGCAGATAGTTCGATTGTTGGCAGAGGGAGCCGAATCCTATACCGTCAGCTCAGACGGGGGATTACGCTTCAATGGGAGATTGGTGGTCCCAGAAGGGGAGGAATTGCGGCATGAGGTGATGGCAGAGTCGCACGGCTCACGGTTCGCGGTACATCTCGGAGGGGAAAAAATGTACCAAGACATGAGACGTCAGTATTGGTGGAGCGGGATGAAGAGAGATATTGCCGAGTTTGTCTCAAAATGCACCACTTGTCAGCTCGTAAAAGTGGATCATCAGAGACCGGCAGGACTGCTACAGCCATTAGAGGTCCCGATGTGGATGTGGGAGAGCATCTCTATGGACTTTATCATGGGATTGCCTACGTCACAGAGAGGTCACGACTCCATCTAGGTGATTGTGGACAGGTTGTCAAAAGTCGCTCATTTTCTACCCGTAAGGACAGACTACACTGCGGGACAGTATGCTCAGCTCTTTATTGCAGAGATAGTGAGACTTCACGGTGTGCCCTTAAATATCGTGTCTGACCGAGACAAGATATTTGTTTCACGGTTTTGGGAGAGTTTTCAGCAGGCCATGGGCACAGAATTGTGGTTGAGTACGGCGTACCACCTGCAGACCGACGGGCAGACCGAACGCACAAATCAGATGTTGGAGGACATGCTACGTATGTGCACCATTGACTTTGAGGGAGGATGGGAGCAGTATCTTCCACTGGTGGAGTTTGCCTACAACAACTCCTATCAGTTCACCATTGGCATGGCTCCATTTGAGGCATTGTACGGTAGACCTTGTCGTTCCCCAGCATGTTGGTTGGAGGTGGGAGACAACAAACTACTTGGGCCAGAAGTGATTCAGGATACTTCGGCAAGGATTGAATTGATTCGCAGTCGCATTCGGGTGGCTCAGGACAGACATAAGAGTTATGTTGATGCAAAGAGATTCTTCAGAGAGTTCCAAGTGGGGGACCAGGTTTTGCTCAGGGTATCTCCTATGAAGGGGATTATGTGTTTTGGGAAGAAAGGGAAATTGGCACCGAGATATGTGGGACCATTTCCTATTATTGAGCGAATTGGGCCAGTTGCGTATAGACTTGGGTTACTGGAACATTTACATCGAATTCATGATGTGTTCCATATTTCCTCGCTTAGGAAATACCTTAGAGATAATTTGGCTCATTCTCTCATTGCTGTGGAGGATATTAATCTCCAGCCGGATAGCTCCTACGAGGAGGGGCCAATTGCTATTCTGGACCGAAGTGAGCAGAAGTTGCGGTCAAAGATAGTCCCGTTAGTGCGTGTTCAGTGGCGACACCATAATGTCGAGGAGTCCACATGGGAGTGCGAGGATGAGATGCGCGAACGTTATCCAGAGTTATTCCTACCAGGTACTTACTAGTTCCGAATTTCGGGACGAAATTCAATTATTAGGGGGGAAGTATGTAATACCCCGTATTTTCTGGGATATTTATTTTTGGGATTAATTGAATTAAATGTTTATTAATTGGAAATTAATCCTGATAAAAATATTAACGAGATGTGAGTTAGTATTTTATTCTAATGTGTATACTTGGCGTTATAAGAATATTGGTAATTTTGAAATTGTCGTGATATTTAAATACGTCAATTTGGGAATTTTGCTTGACGCGTGAGACCGCCACGTCATGGTATTTTGTTATTAAATTAAAAAGTGAATTTTAGTTCCATTAACCGTATGGTCATTTTGAGTGCGCCAATGTGTCCGGAAGGGTCGAGATAGTCAGAAAACACTAGCCGGAAGTTTAGTTTGGGTCTTGGGGTATTTGTGGGTCATACCGGCATCAAAAAGGGTATTGTGGTAAATTGCATTTTTGAGAATTAAAAAGTGACGAAAATAGAGATTTTAATCTGACTATTTCCTCAACCCACTTAACCCACTAACCACACTATATGCCATTATGGGCTACAGGAGAAGTTGATATATCATTCCAACTTCCAAAAACCATTACACACCTCCATACTCCATTATCTTCAACCTTGGAAAAAGCTTGAGAGAGAGAGAGAAGGAAA
This sequence comes from Sambucus nigra, assembly GCA_949130495.1. Taxonomy (NCBI): domain Eukaryota; kingdom Viridiplantae; phylum Streptophyta; class Magnoliopsida; order Dipsacales; family Adoxaceae; genus Sambucus; species Sambucus nigra. The sequence continues at coordinate 124,267,799 of OX422209.1, forward strand.
CCTTGAGAAGAGCTTGAGAGAGAGAGAGGGAAGAGAATTCTGCAGAAAAACAGAGGGAGGACAACCTAACTTCAAGATTCTACACCAAATTCTGAGATAAATTAAGGCAAGTGATTTAAACTCTTTTGATTCAAGATATGTTCCCATGTTTAGGAATTTTCAAAATTGATTTTTGGAGATAAATTAGACCCATGAATTGAAAGTTAAAGGCCATGATTTATGTAGGAATTGCATGTAGTATATTCTGGACGAATTTATATGTTTTAAACAGAACCTTGATGATCTAAAAGTGGAATTAGAAGAAGGTGGATGATGTTCTTGAATGGAAGAATTCTGGAAATTATTTTGATGTAGTTTTGATCTAAACTAAGCTTTTAAATGATGAATTATGGGACTTAGAACGTTAATACTGTTGTAGGATGTTAGTATAATGTTAGAGTAACCTTATCTTGGAGTTTCATGCTTAAAAATGGAGTTTTGGGTCGAAACTGTAACTGCAAAACGAAGCAGTCCGTAACCATACCTGTGCAATCGATCGATCGACATTCATCAGTCGATCGATCGACCACCATCGATCGATCGAAGGCAAAGGTCGATCGATCGACCTTCCCGGAATGAATAAAGTATTTTTCCTAATTAATTTTTTATAGTGCTAACCCTTGGATAATATTATTGGAGACATTGTGAATACCCTTAACCTTAAGGAAGACCAGTAGGCATGATTATGAGATTGGACTTTAATTGAAATTTAATTTGAGGAATTATTCTAAATTAATGAAATTCGTTATGTGAGATAATATTTGGGTTAATAGTACAAATTCGAATAATTTGATGAAACAAGGTTTGGGGCAGAAGTAAAGACCTTAGGTATAAAGATGTTATATGTGGGAATATTGGGAACTTAATAGTCTATTTGAGATAGGTTCCAAGTTTAAGAAATTTCGACGTGAGACATGTCGACTATTTAAATTATATATTATCGAGGTACTTGAAATATATGAATTTGGAATAATGGTATAATGATGTAGAATATACCCTTATTAATATTGAGATACCTAAGATGTGTGAATGCTTAGTATATAACTTTATGTGTATGACATACCTACCATACTTGCTATCACGGGAGGTTTACGTTTGCATAGGGCCTTCTTATCCTTGTGTTGCCCGGATTTAGATTGGTTACCTCGATGAACATAGGTCATAGAAGGACTTATTGTGATATTAATAAGTCTGCTGATCATGGGAACGTAGGTATGTGCGCGACCCATGTGATGGTGACTGTGTTCGCCTCCACTATTTCTGATGTTGTTATCTGAACGATTCCTGAGAGATTCGGAATGCGTGATCCTTATGTACGTGATGTACCGGGATGGATAGCAGAGTATGTGTGCACCGCAGCTTAGCCTTTGGGTGCTCGTATTGTATATTTATGATGTGAAAAATATACGGTTATATGAGAAGGAATTTATTATGTTAAATTGTGAGTATAATTATGGTAATATTTTTAAAAGGTAAAAAGGGGATTTTATCAATAAATGGTTTTGTTAGTAAGTGGGAATTCAAGAATTAAAGTAGAACTCTCTATTTAATTGTTAATGATGGAACTTATATCGTGAACCGAGTAGAAGTGTTAGAAACTCTTTAGATAGTTATGAGACAACACATGAATGGGTACAGGAACGTTAGGAGTGCACAGTTAGACGAGAGGTGAGTATATCATGTGAGAGCACGTCCTAACATGTACTTTGCATATACTGTTTTAAATGTTTTTAAAGCACTTGCAGGTTTTTAAAATATCTCCACATTCGGGCTCTGACCCGTTTGCTTTCAAATCTATCTTTTTGTAAAACCATTTTTAGGTGCCCAGCCACAAGGTCACCATGCATAGGATTCTCATTCTGATGACGAGCTGTAGCTGCTTGTGGAAGCTACAGGGATTTGCTTTTAGACGCTTATATCATTTGGATTCCTTATTCATTATTCCTCAGTTGTAGGGCATGTTGCCCAAATTCTATTAGATACATTTCCATTTCAGTTTCAGGCTTTGGCATGTATTCATTCAGTATTCAGTATTTCAGTATTTACTTCAGTTATGGGATTATGTTATGAGGAGTTTTACCTCCAGCTTTATTTATATCATGTGACGGTTATTCTATTTACTTCATTATGGTGAATGGTGTTATTATTCTTCATTACACTTGTTGCATGTTAATCAGACTTTAATTAAAATTTGGCAACTTACTTTTTAAATACTAGGTGGTTAGTAATAATAATAAAATGTTTTCGACAGTGATGCTATTAACTGATCCAACTTGGCGTTTTGATTTAATTTAATAAAGGAATAGCTACCCGGTATTTAATTAGTCGGGGTGTCACAGGAACTTGATCAAGCTCACTATCGATGTATAAATCAACACAAGTGTCAACTTGAGGCCCGGACCACGGAATGGTCTCATCAACGAGATTCTCGGGGTGGGAGGGTTGGTCACATTCAAAGTCAGTGGCACAAGACGATGCATCATCAATCTGGGCAACAATGGGTTGACTTGGGATGAAATCCGACTCTCTCGCACACTCAATTTCATTAAAGTGTTGTTCAAGCCTTTTGAGGGCTTCATTTTGAAATTGATTAGCTTGCACTTGCTCGAGTATGAAATTTTGTAAAAGGCTTTAGAGAGCGAAGGTAAATGATAGTGGTGGAGTGATGGGTGGAGGCGGTGGTTGAGGTGTACACAACTCGCTATGGACAAGTGAAAACGAAAAATACTCAAAAGAATTGTGGGGATCAGTGTCAAGTGTGTCATACATGGGAAAAGCATCTCCGTGAAAGACAAATGGTTGATAATCATTAGGTGAGAAGTGAGGGAACTGATCAAGGTGGTGTACACTAGGTTGCCATGATGACTGTTGGAACGTGTGAGGATCCACAACATCGGGTTGGGATTCGTATTGCTTGAAAGGGTGATTAGGCCTCCACGAATTGCTAGGGTACTCACACAAATAGGGATTGGATATATCGTGATAATAGGACAACGTGGGTTCCGAAATAGTGTCATATGGATACACATGTTCCATGGTGGGCTCGTAGGGATATGAAAAGTATGGACACTCATGGGACATGTGATCGGCAGAAGAATAATGGGTGCACAACAAAGTATGTGACACCTCGACACTTGACACCGAGGATCATGGAATAGGAGGTGTGTGCATGGATTGGTAAAGAGTATCAATGGTACTCGTAACAGAGGTGAAACCACTAAGTATATCATAAAGAGATGGCTCGGGATCACTCTCTCACGTGTCTTGTGACAATGAAAAATGACCAAAGTAGTCCTGCAAGGGACGTTCGTCGGCCATGTGGAGAAATATATTTTTAGATTTTTTATTTTTTTTCAAAAGGAAAGAAAATATTTTTTGATTTTTATTAAAATAAAAGAAAGACAATATTTTTGGATTTTTTTGGAAATTAAAGGAAGAAATTGTTTTTGGATTTTTTTTTTTTGAGATATAAAGGAAGAAATATTTTTGGATTTTCTTGAAAGAAAAGAGTGGGAAAAATAGTTGGACTCTTTGAATTTTGATGAACTCACTAAAACTCGACTACCGAAAAATTGAATTGAACACACACTAGTCAAGGAGAAATCCTAATCAGCACATAACCAATTTTTATCTTCAAAATTTAATGAAAGGGTAGTCAAATTTTAATTAAGTCCGCGGGCGATAAAAAATCACAAAATTATCTTTGTGATCGCCTTTACAAAATGTTCTCCTATTGTGCTACCTGGTTGATTAATTTTAATTTTAATGATCGCTAGGGTAGCACACAAATGGTAAGCGGGTGAATCGGGTGATGAAATCCCTTCTCGTGAATGATCGGGTGTAGGTCTTAGTAATTTAATTCATCACACCATTCGAAAAAAAGCAAGAATAAAATAAAATAAGAGCATGTTGGCACACACAAAAATTGACTCGCTAACAAGAGAGGCACGAGAGTTTAGAAATGACCCTCCAAAGATTTTTACGTCATGGGGTGATGAACAATTTGAGTCGATCGGGGGAAGATTACGCCTATCTCAGTTGGCCCCACGAGTCCTACCGAACCAAGGTAGAGAGGCTTTTAATTCCTTGCCTTGTACGCCCTCTCTCTACCTTGTCCAGTTTCCCTATCACGCTTTTCTTCGTGATGAATTATTACAAATTTAAATGAAAAATAAATAGTCCCTCTAAGCACTGCAATAAAAGCCAAGAATAGAATAATCCTAATACAAGCCTTCTAAAAAATTAAAAAATGGTACGAAAATAAAAAAATACGAATGAATCACAACATGGATCCTCTCAAGTGATTCGATCTCTAAAGATTGGCAATGACGCCATTTGATAGACGAACTTTTGCATCTCTAATGTATTTTTGTGTCGTTGTTGCAACTTGTTTTTACATCAAAGTTCCCTTGAACCTACAAATAAACTCAAAATATGTATAGGGTATGTAAGGGAGTATCCCCGACAACGGCGCCAATTGATAGAAATAACTTTTTGAACCTTTGTGTCGTTGCTGAAAGCTCCTCTAATCAAAACCTCAATTACCTAGAAAAAAATATATAACACTAGAGTGTAGTGGTAAGTAAGGGAATCAATCCAAGTCTAAGGGTGAAACAAACAAGAGAGGCATGAAATTCATTTGTTTATTATTCTCTTTTTCGATTTTTGCATTTTCTATTTTTTTTAGCTTTTTCAATATTAAAACAATTTTGAGAAAATGTGAATTTAAACTAAATCAAAGATGTAAATCAAAGTAAGTGAAGATACTAATTGAATATAACTAAATAAAAATCTAAAATATGAGAATAGTGAGGAAATAAAAGTGAGGACTAACAAGGGATAAGATGACACCATATATTCTAGTTAATTAAAATTAATTATCCCAAGTTAGCATCAAAATCACAGATCAACTCTTGTTGCAAATGTAATTTTAATAATAACATTTTAGAAAATTAATTTAACACCCCTACAAATGTTAAAAAGTAGATCCAAACATCATCTAACAAATCACCTGCTAGGATCGATCGATTAAACTAGTTTAAACCATAAAAGTAAGCCTAGAGTTTAAATTAAAGGAATAATACCACACTTGAGAAACCCGTATCTCTAGTTTGAATCTAAAATGGGTATTATAACTAGAATTTTGATTTTCTCTCAAAAATTATTTTTCCTCTCTTGAGGCGTAAATTAAAATGTAAGAGTGCAAAATTAATCATCAAATGGACATTTAATTTAAATTAATTAATTAAACTAGGATTAACATCAAATAATGGATCACCCTACCCCTTGAAAGGGGTTTTAGCCTAACATGATATCAAATATGATAAACAAACATTCAATAGGCATTTAATATAAAAATTAGAGAGAAGAACAATCAAACCAATCTCTTGAATTCCATTGACTTCAATCCTTGAATTAGAAACATATAACCCTCCAAGTGAGTGATCAAAGAAAATATAAATGAAAAATGAACTCAAATTGAATCTTACAAATTTATTTTCTCACTAATCTGTAAAAAAATAAAATAAAATAAATTCTAACCTAAAAAAACTATACTAAAATGGTATTCTCTCTCTAAAAATATATTCCTAGATTATTTCAAATGAGCTTTTGAGTCTTCATTTATAGTGTGGTGCATGGAGCTTGGGGAATAAATGGTAGGAGAAAGGTGTGCATGTGGTTTGGGTGAGGTAAGAAGTGAGGGAATAAAAATCTATTTTGTTAATAAAAAGGGGTTGGGGGTATTTTGGGTATTGGGGTAAAAGTTGGTTTTAAAACATGTGGTTTTTAGTTTTTATATTTGCCTTGTTTGCATTTTGTTTTAATCATGTGGGAAAATCGATTTGGTTCATGGATTTGTTGTTTTGGTTGGCAACCGGGTATAGACACGAGATTGATGTCAGGTGTAGTCGCTTCGGGTCGACATGGGTTCCCAGTTTTGAACTCGACTTCAGATTTTGTGTTGGATTTGGTCGGGTTAAAGGGTAGAAGTCTTGAATTAAAGGGTTGGGCGTTATAAAGGGTCAAATGGAGGTATAAGGTGAGGCAGGTCTGAGTTGGAGCGAGGTTAGGCTAGGTCCAAAGTGGGCATGGGTCTAGTTGAGGCTCGGATGGGCATTCGAGTTGAGGATGTGGGTCGAATTTGCTGATATAGGGTCTCGGGTATGTGGTGAAGGTCTTGGATATGGAGGTGAGGAGGTGGAGATAAGGTGAGTTGGTTATGGGTGGTTGAATAGTAATGGTGGGTTTGATTAGGTGTAGTGAGGGTGTATGGTAGTGATGTGTGGGTGAATGAGTGTTTTGAATGTGTTTAGGTGTATGGAATGGTGTGTGCGCGTAAGTTGTTTGGGTGTGAGTAATGTGTAGGTAAGTGTGTGTATTTAATTTGTGACACCATTAAAATAAAATAAAAATAACCTAGTAAAATAAAAATAACTAAAATAAAAAAATAAAATAAAATAAAACTCTAGTAAACTACTAAAGACTAATCCTAAAAATAAAAGGAAATAAAAATAAACATTAAAAATATAATTAAACTAAAAAAAAATAAAATCATAAATAAATAAAAAACAAATGACACAAAATAAAACTAAAAATAAAAATCTAATAAAATTAAAAATATAATCTTAATATAATAAAAATATAGAAAGATAAAATCTAATAAAACTAGAAAATAAATTCATAAAACTGATCCAAATAAAAATAAAATAAAATAAAGTTTGAAAATTAAAAACTAATCAAAATCAAAATCGAAATAAAAAAATATAAAGATAGAAAATAAATCCTAGAAAATTCTAAATAATTCTAAAAATAAAAATGAATTAAATAAAAATCTAAAAAAATAAAAGTACAAACACAACACACACACAGCGTTCGGGTGACGGTTTGGACTGGGTTAGGCTTGGGTTTGGTACGGGATTAGGGAATTATCTCCATAAATTGCACATTTTCCTTGAAATAAGCTTTTGAACTCTGCAAAGGGCAATCAAGCCTGCACGTTAAATAATTACGCGCATAAGACCCAAATTGTCGAGAATTAGCAATTAAAATACGTCTATTCAGGGTATAAAATGTACACTTTTGGGTGTTTATGAATGGCCTCTAGATCAATAGTCGGAGTACGACCTGGGGTCTGAAGTGAAATGGGTAGGTGCTAGGGACCTAAGGAGAGACTTAGAGGGTCATGGAATGTGGTGTCTATAGAGCCCCTCGATGGGTGAGCTTGGAATAAGTGAAAGCCATCGAATATACACTACATGATGTTTGGAAAGAGGTAGATTTTGTGGACCTAAGGGATGAGCATGACCGTTTAAGAGGGTCGAGGTCGATTCTAAGGAAATGCTAGGGATGACCAATTCTGCAAGCCGAGGTCAATTCTGAGGACCTAAGGGGGGAGCCGCCAATTCTGAGGGCTTAGATGAGAGTGACCAATTATGTGGGTCGAAGCCCATTATGAGGGCTTAAGTTGAAGCGACAGTTAATTCTGAGGACCTTCAGTTGAAACAAACCATTTTAAGGGTCGAAGCCAATTCTGAGGGCTTAAGCGAAGGCGACCGATTCTGAGGGTCGAAACCAATTCTGAGGGCTTAAGTAGAAGTGACCAATCCTGAGGGTCAAATCCGATTCTGCGGGCTAAAGTAGTGGTGACCAATTCTGAGGGCGTTAAATTCGGGTGGCCAATTTTACGGGTCGAGGTCAATTCTAGTACCTTAAGTAGCGATGACCAATTTTGAGGGTCAAATCCAATTTTGAGGGCTTAAGATAAAGGTAACCAATTCTGCGGGTTTAAGGGCCAATTATGTGGGTCAAAGCCAATTCTGAGGTCTTGATTAGAGATGACCAATTCTAAGGGTCGAAGAAAATTTTGAGGGCTTAAGTAGAGGTGACCGATTATGTGGGTCTAGGTCAATTTTGAGGACCTAAGGTAGGGAGAGCACAATTTTGAGGGTCGAAGCCAATTCTGCAGGCTTAAGTTGAGATGACCAATTCTATGGGTCGAAGCCAATTATGCAAGATTAAGTTGTAGTTTTCACTGGGGAAATTATCTTGTGGTTTCACTAGGGATTTTGAGTAAGCATTTGATTTTGAGTTTTTGGTTCTGCTGGGGAATAGGAAATAATTCGAGGATTGGATGTTTCCTTGTTGGGGGATTTTTTAATATTTGTGGTGTCCTTTGCTGGGTGTTTTGTTGGGAATAAGGTGTTCCTTTGGAGAAGTAAATGTGGTAAAAAAACGATTCTTGGTGAAAAAGATTCTAAAATTCATGTGATAATTTTACAAATTTTCTGGGGATCTTTCAGAATTTTCGGCATTTTTTGGGGATTTTTGTACGAAATTTCAGGGAGGGTGCCGACCGTCAGGGTGTAAGAGGTGTCAAATGGCAGTGGCGCGCTGGTGCGTCAGGTCTTGAATGGCCTGACAAGCGATCAGATAAATTCTTCTTTCATCTGAGATCATTTTTTCTTGATGATCTTTTCAAATATTGATTTTATGTTATGAATTTTGCAGGTGACCTTCCATCCCTGGTGGATGTCCATCTAGCATACGGGGGTGACTGGGAGGAACACACAGCCGCGACGTCTACTGGCGTATGATTTCAGCTACTCTTGGTATCTGAGGGAAAGAGTTTTCTGATAGGTGGTGAAGGAGGAGCTGATGGTGACACCTGCGAGGCCCCCGATGTATTTTTAAGGCGAGAGCGGGAGATGTCAGATGATGTGAGGGTGGCGGTGATGATTGGTGAGCCTTATTCATTATATACCTACACAGTGGGAACTTAAAATTACATGGATTTCATGTCGATATGGTTGATGTCGTCCAGATTATATAACATTATACCTCTTCACCATGGGGGATCAAGTCAGTCGGTGGGGTTTTCCCACAGTGCATGTGGTGCGTCGACATCGGCAGTGGCGACGAACTCTCATGTTAACTTTGGTTGTTATCTCCTCCTTCCTATAACATCCTACGGTCTGACGAAAGATCCATGAATATGCTGCATCGCCCCAATGCGATGGGCCCGAAGGAGCTGGAGCTGAGAGAGGACGTTCTTCAGCCAGCGGTATACCATTTATTTCTTTGTCTTTTAATGTTTTTGATTTCTTTCTTCACCTCAAACTGACTAATTTGCTCTTTTATGTTTTTCTTGTAGCATATATGGGTGTCGACCAACTGGCTGAGGTATATTCGGGATTGGATTGGTTTTGTGACTACTCATATTCAAGAGTCGATCCTGGTTCCATCTTTCTTGGTGTCATCTACCTCGTCGGAGGAGGGGTCTGGTTAGGGAGCGGAGGTGTATCATCTCATCACTGGGGAAAGCGCGCGTATCTTAGGGACGGAGGTTCTTAGAGAGAGAGAGAAAAAAATAAAGTAGGTGAAGGTGAGAGAGTTTGGGGGGTTCGGACTGAGTCCTATTGTATTTTTTCCTTTTAATCAAGGCAGATGTAATAAAACAATATCTATGCAATGAAATTAAGTTTTTGTTAATTTTTGTTTTAGTGACTTAATGCATATACTCTTTTTACTTTACTGCTGAGACTGTAAAAATAAATTTAAATGTTATGAGAAAAAAATTATTTTAAAACATAATAAGTAAAAACATAGGGAGAAGGAAATTCAGGATTCTTTAAGAATAAAATTACTTTTATTGAGTTTTTTTTAATTTTGACAAAAAAGGAAAAAATAAATTTTCCAAAAATAGGATTGTCGATTAGCATACCCCCTGTCCTGCCTATCGGCATGTCATTCCAGCCCAGTCAACCCAAGACTTTGATTGCACTTTCTTTAATTGTTTGGTAGTGTGGTGGGACAGGTTTTTTTCCCGAGATTTGTAGGAATTTTGTCCTTAGTTGAGGTTTTCCAAGTATAAATAGGGGTTAAGGGTGGATCATTTTCTTCACTCCTCCACATTCTTTCTCTTTTGCATTCTTTTTGCTTCTTGTCTCATTATTTTGTGATATGGCTCTCCCCGAAAGTTTTGGATTTGCTACTTACCTCGAAAACTTACAGGCGATGTGCTCATACAATGTACATTACGATGCTTTCAATATTCGATGAGTTTCATTAAGGTGCAATCGGCCTATAGAATGGGACATGCTGATGGAGGTTGTATAATTTTGTATTATAAAGACCATGTCTTTCATTTTCGGTTGGGGATAAATCCTAGTGCTGCGGTGGTCATGCCTAAATTTTCCAAGTCTCCTCGAGAGTTATTAGCAGGATTTCTTCGTATCTTTCCCTCGGTCGCTCAATTGTTGGTTAAGTGATGAATGATCTCTCTTATGGGTGTGCTACATTATGTGCATTTATGGGATGTTGGTGATACTGGCTATGGTGGAGTCATCATTTTGGGCTTGATTTCAAAATTACTATTTGTGACTGGGGAACTATTAGTGGACCCATTACTCGTGGCCATTTATTTATGGATGTCCATTCACCGCAATTCTGTGGTGGTGATATTGGCGGAGACTTTGAACTGTCTGGATGCCTAGCCGCAAGGCCGTTTTGACTTTCTGAGAGGCAGTACCATTATGTTATTTATGTGGTTATCAGAGAAATTTCGAATGGCAGTCCCTCCTGAATATCCCTTAGCAGCTGTGTAAACTTCTTTTCTCGCTACTTTATCAGCATGGGCTTGGACATTGGGAGCTGGGAGAACTGGTTGATGGATCATGGGGCTCCAGGTTTGCGTTGGTCAGTGCCTTAGTGGGGCGAATTTTTGCCAATTCTAGAACTGGGGGAATTCCAGTATGTTCGGTTGTTTAGCCTCCAGTAGACCTCTTTTTACTTTCCCGAGAGACTCTTATGCCAATTTGGTTGGGAGAATTTTTTACCACCTCGAACACTAGATTTCTTTCCTATAGAGGATTTAATAGATTGCAAGCGATTGGGCTCTCTATGGGAGAATCTTTGACCCATCCTTACCAGTCTATTGGTTGAGTCTGGAATATTTCTGGAGATTACATGAAGTGGTTGTGGAGGAGAGCGGTTGCCAAGATGCTGGCTGTGGAGACAAGGCAAAGGTTGTTCGCCAAATCTGACACCATGAGGGGTATTATTGTGTTCCCTAGGATGGTCCGGGCTTACCGCTCCATGGAGCGTCTGCGGCATTCTATTTAGGCAGGAAGGCTTGGGGACCCCAGGATGTGGATGATGATAGGGTCAGTTCCTATGATAGTTGTGGGTAGGATCCCTGAGAAATTCATTTATGAAGCTCTTGTATGGTGAGAATAAATTTAGGAACTTTATTTAGGAGTAATGTTCTTTTATTTTTATTTGGTTTTAGGAAAGTAGGTGTAGGTTGGATATGGAAGTTGTTTGACTCCCTAGGCAGATGTAATTGTAACAACATTTCATCATTGAAATAAAGAAAATTTTAATTATACTGTTATGTCTCTTGATGAGTTTTTTCATTTGAATTATCTATACCAATTGCCAAGGCATACTTAATCCTTTTGTCGATGTTCATGATAAAATGAACTGTCGTTCTCGAGGATAAGAAAAGAATAACATTTTGTGAAAAAGAATGGGGAGTACTCATATAAAGCATATGGGTTGCCTACGTACCACTGGGGTTTTGAAAAAAAAATTTAGATTCATTTTTAAAAGTAAAAAGATTTTCAGAGGATTAGGCCCCACATAGAGGGAAATGGAGATTTTCTTTTAGAATAGAAGGGAGATGAGTAGAGTCGTAGCGCGTCGAGGTTTCGGACTAGGGGTAAAATTTCTCGAGACGGTCGAGATTGACTAGACGGTCCATCTCTTCCCCGTCAAGGTTGGTGAGCATTGACTCTCTTGTTGAACAATCGTGTTATTTGGCGATGGTATCCTTGTATATGATATAGAGCCTTCCTTCAACTTTCTTCTAAGAGTGACAACTCATCAAGACGACTTTGATGGCAGTCTTCCTCACTGACTTTGCTTTAAAGCATGACGTGTAGTGAAGGAATTTCAAGCTCAACGGATAGGACTGCTTCCATGCCGTATACCAGAGAGTAAGGGGTAAGCCCATTAGATGTTCGAACTGATGTGCGGTATCCCCATATGGCCGAAAGTATCTGATCGGCCCAATCTCAACAGCTTTCAGTCATCTTGCTGATGATAACTTTATTATTCTTATTAACAGCTTCAACGGCACAATTGGTTTGAGGTCAGTAGGGTGAAGACTTGTGTCTCAAAATACTATACTTATCGACTACTTTTGTAACCTCTTCTTAAAAATGTAACCCGTTATATGACACCAGCTCATGCGAGACCCAATATCAGCAGATAATATTTTGTTAGATTAACTTGGCCACTATAACACCCCGCAATTTTGAGGATTTAAAATTTAATTATTTTGGGGAGAAATAGAAATATTTAAATTGGATAAACTTAAATTTATGATTTGGAGAATTTATTTGAGTGGGAAGAATTATTTATTATTTGGCAACTTTAAGTAAATTGTCCGAATTAATGTGTGTCGCATTTTTTAGGTCAAAATTGGAGAATGTTCTAAAGTATTTCGGATGACGATTCTGAGTGTGCGATTGAGTCCGAATGGGTCGAGATAGTCAGAAAAGAGTACTCGGGGGTAGTAATCAGGTCTCGGGGTATTTTAGGGCATAGTCGGGCCCACACGATGTGATTCGGGTCATTTTAATTAGGCCCATGTGGCCAAAAACGGGATTAGGGATTTAAACCTAATTGGGGAAGTATTGAATGGCAGTTAACACAAATTCTAAACCTAGGGCTTGAGAGGGAATTTGGGGAAAGCAAATCAAGAGCAAATTGGGGATCTTTTTGGAGTCAAATCGAGGTACAAAGTGAGTGTTCGTCATCAACACCTTCTCTACACCAACGGATCAGACTCCATGAATGATTTCAGGAAAGTGGTTAACTCGCTGTGATTTTAAGTTGGGATATCCAATTCATATTATAGCACGTGTATTAACATATGTTTTGGGGATAAATTTTGGATGAAATGGGTTTTTGGGAAATCAGTTTGAGAATGAATTTTAGGCAAGATTTGATGTTAGTATATGATTCGATAGTGATAAATCTGGATGATATTACATTCCCATCAACTGTTTATCAATAGAAATGAGTTTGAGGTGGTAATCGTAAGAAACGAATATACGAAGCCGTAAAATTTCTGAGTTAGAAATTGTTGACTGTTGATGAATTTCGTGGAAGAATCTGAATCAGTAAGGGAATTTAAAAATCATCTTAGGAAAGATTATATGAGAAATTTAATTGATTGAGGTTTGAATTTTGGGATAAAAACCTTGAAAGGTTAACAATGGAGAAACAAGGCAGCGTCGAGGAAGAGAACTGATCGATGGATCGATCAATTTAATCGATCGATCGACGATCCAAAATCGTTGGTAGTTCGGCTTGTTTAGGTAAATAAGGGGCGGATTTTATTGGATTTGTAATTAAGTTGAATTATTTAGTGAATAATAATAATGAGGTACTTTCTATCAATTATAAGGGAATATAATTGAGTTTTGAAAAGAAAAGATTTGTGACACCTTATAGATAAATTTGGGAAATTAGATTCCAAATTAATTATATACGGATTGAGTGAGCAAGTCCAGGAATATTGGTTGAGCGATGCCAAGGTGTTAAATTAATTATGGAGATAAATAAATTAATTTGGAGTCGGAATATAGACTCGAGAAATATTAAGTTATGGGCCAAGTGAGCGAGTCTGGTATGTTGTTTGAGTGACACAAGGTAATAAATTAATTAATGTGTAAATTCATTAAATTAGAGTCGAATCATAAACTCAGGTAAGTATTATATAAATAAATGTGCAAAGTATTATATTAGAGTCGGACTGTAGACTCGGGAAAGTAATAAATTATTAAAGAGTGAACTAATTAAACTTGAGTCGGACCATAGACTCGGGGATATATACGGTGTGGTGATAGTATATATATATATGTGTGTATTTTCTGTGTGTTAATAAATACCAAGGACTAGATATTTATTTAAGTTATATACTCTAGTGCTATCAAGGGAGGTTACGTGATGTGGGTGAATCCCCTAGCTTGAGGAGTAGGGTGAGTATATCTCCAGGTCATAGCGTCCGGTATATGGGGTAGGGGTTTATCTCACTTTCAGGGAAGGAATATGACCTCCTCCACTGTGTTTATATTTTGGGTCAGGTTGGTGAGCGATTCTAACTTGGGGAACTAGGTTATGTGAGCACACCTAGTGAGATTGAACTTTAGACGGAATCATCCGGTGAGGGTATACTCGGAGGGATGGATATATATATATATATATATATATATATATATATATATATGTGTGTGTGTGTGTGTGTGTGTGTGTGTGTGTGTGTGTGTGTGTGTGTGTGCGTGTGTGTGTCTTCTTAGTAAAGGTACGTATATAATGGTAGTAAATATTATATGCAGGAAATAATACAGTGTGTGATGTATATACTTTATATAACTTGTGTCACGGTTGTATGTTATGATTTAAAAGAAATTAATTAAGTTAATTAGTGAGATAAATTATAATCCAGGAATTATCATACTCGGGTTACAGCAGTATGGAAAGGGTAGATTATATCAGGACTAGTTGGACGGGGTAGTACAACTAGGTGGGGTTAAGGTAGCCGTTAGGTGTGCACATTAGTGTAGGGGTGAGTATGTCCTCAAGGGAGTGCGACACCAACTTAAATATGAAGAGCATTCATGTATTTTAAATTATTGCAGTTAATTCACTGCTAAATATTTTCAAAATATTTCGAGTTCTAACCCTTGCTATAAAACTATTTTCAAAACCTTTTAGGTATCCAGCCACAGGGACATCGGGATTGATATTCTATTCCAGGGACACGGAGCTGCGGCATATGTGGATGCTAACAGGAGCTTGGATTAGACGCTTCTTTCATTCTTTCCTAGAGTAGGAATCATTTCTCAGTTTCATTATACTTAGGGCATGACGCCCAGACTTTTCAGTTACAGTTGTCAGATTTTTTTATTCTATTGTTGGCTATTTGTATTGAAATAATTACTTTGGTGGCCGATGGTTTATTCGGCAAGTAGTTAAAGTAATTATTCAGTTGATTTTATTCAGTTATGTGAATGGTTTATATTTTCCACATGTTATTGATTGTTTAATTCAAAAGATAAAATTTGGCACCAACTTTTTGGAATACTAGGTGGTTAGTAAGTTTTAAAAAGGTTTTCGACGGTGATGCTAAGGATGAACCAACTGGGATTCCTGTTTTAATTTGGTATAGGAATGATCACCCGGTATTTTACTAGGCGAGGTGTCACAGCCACTTTCTTAGCATTCATAACTACGTATGACTTGACTTCGACCCATTTGGTGAAGTAGTCAATGGTAACCAAGATGAATTCATGCCCGTTGGAGGCTTTGGGTGTAACTTTTCGTATGATATCAATGCCCCATGTGGAGAACGGCCAAGGAGAAGTCATGTTATGAAATTAACGCGGAGGCAAGTGTTAATGGGTTGAAAACTACTAGCATTTGAGACATCTTTGAACACGGCAGTGCAATCCTGAACAATGGTAGTCCAGTAGTAACCCTGTCAGATGATTTTTTTAGCGAGCATATGGCCATTCATGTGGGGTTCGTATTCCCCGCTATGGATTTTCTCTATCATCTCTTTAATATCAGCCCCTGCGATGTAGTGTAAACAGGTTCCATCAAAGTTTCTCTTGAATAGTGCTTTATTGCAGACAATGTATTGGGCAGCCACTTTGCAGAGAGTTTCTCGATCTTTATTGTTAGAACCTTTGGGATACCTTCGTGCTTGAGGAGGCACTAAATATCATAGTACCATCAATCGGCTATATCAGTATCTTCTCTTGTGATGAGTAAAATATGGTAGAAATGGGTTGGTTTATCTTGCTTTTGGACTAGGAAAGGGGTCATTGTTATTCCTTCGGGCATGCCAACCATGGAGGCTAGAAAGCAAGGGTTATCTAGGTTGTTCTTTGCTCGGGGTAGGTAGTGGAACGTGATATCTTGGAATTAGGAGGCCAGCTCTTCTAGGTGGGCATGGAAGGGTAAGAGTTTCTCGTCCTTGACTTCCATCTTCTGAGTACTTGACCGATGATGAGGGTTAAATCCCCGTATACATCTAGGTATCGAATTCCTTTCTTGAGAGTAACTTTGAGGACTACCGTGCATGCCTCGTATTCAGTCATGCTGTTGGTGCATAGAAAATCCAATTTGATGGCAATGTGTGTATGAGAGTTATTAGGGGAAATTAGGACTATCCCAAGGCCATACCCTTTCTTGTTGGCGGCGTCATCAAATAACATTTTCCATCAAAGGTCTTCTTGGGAGGTACAAAGGATATTCTCATCCGAGAATTCAGAAATCCAAACATCCATTTCTTTCATATGGTAGTCAGCGAGGTAGTCAGAGATGGGTCTTCCTTTCAAGGCTTTTTGTGTGCTATACATAATATCAACCATCGTACCACTCGGCTAGACAGGGTAGGATTCTTAAGAAGATATTTAATGGGATCCATTCGGGATACGAGTTTGATGGGAAAGGTGAGCATGTAGTGTTGTAGTTTTTGGGTGACCCAAATAAGGCAACACATGTTTTTTCCAAGGCTGTGTAATTAAATTCGTACCCGACCAACTTGCGATTGGCATAGTAGATGGCCCTCTCTTTACGGGACTCTTCAAGGTATTGGTCAAGAAAATCCCCAGCTGCAGTATTCGTTACGATCAGGTAGAGGAGTAGGGAAAGACTAGGGTGTGATGGCATGAGTACCGTAGGTTGGGTCAGGTATTACTTGATTTGATCAAATTCTTCTAGGAAATATTCATTCAATACTTAGTGGAATCCTTTCGGAGGTTTTTACTGATGGGTTTATAGATAGAATTCAATTGGCTGATGAACCAATAGATATACTACAATTTTCCAAGGAACCCCTTGACTTCCTTCTTCGTTCGGGGTGGTGGCATCTCGAGTATGGCTTTCCTTCTTCAATCCCTTTATCACTAACCAAGAATCCCAAGAGCTTTCATTTGGTAATGCCATAGACAAATTTTTATGGGTTAAGTCACAACTGTCATAGTTGCTCGAAGAATATTTAAAGAGAGGGAACATGACCTTCCCTAGTATTAGACTTGATAATCATAGCATCCACATAGACCTAGACTTCTTTGTGTATCAGATCATGCAAGATGGTTATGGTAGCCCTTTGGTAGGTAGCCGTTGTACTTTTTAGACCAAATGGCAAGAAGGTGTAGCAAAAGATTCCCCAAAGGGTGATGAATGCAGTTTTCTCTTGATGTTATGGGTGAATTTTGATTTGGTTATATCTTAAAAATCCATCAACGATTGACTTAAGAGCTTGACTGGTTGTGTTATCCATAATCATATCCATATTATGTAGCAAGTAATCATCCTTCGGAGAGTCCTTGTTCAAGTCTCGATAGTCGACGCACATGTGAACCTTCCCTTCAGCTTTTTCCATGGGTAAAATGTTGTCTAGCCATGTGGGATATTGGATCACATAAATGAAGCCCATGTTCAACTATTTTACCACTTCTTCCTTAACCTTGAGCGACCATTCGATGTGGAGCTTTTACAGTTCCTGTTTGATTGGTTTGCATTCTGGGAGAGTTAGAATCTCATGCTGAGTGATCTCGAGATCAATGTCGGGCATCTCATCATAAAAACATGCGAAGATGTACACAAATTCCTTGAGTAATTCTTTGAGTTGTGCGCGCTCATGATCATCAAGGGTAGACCCTATCCTAATCTCACGGAGTTGGATACTTGAACTGAGATTGATAATAATAATTTCATCTTCATTAACTTGAACGTGGATATGTTATTTGTTATTAAACTTATTTCGATCAGTTAAGAATTTTTCATTTATAAAATCATCATCATCAAGAGTTTGATTAGAATCAAGACAAATAATGTAAGGCATAGCAAGATACTTAAAATCTTAGTTTATTTAATTGTTAGGAAAAACAACATTGAGAAACTCATCAAAGGAGGTCTCTATTATGGAGGAACAACAAAAAAAGTGGAAATGGGATAAACATCATGATTAGGTTGAATTTTAGCAGGTGGAACTGGTACAGCATGCCAGTTGAGGAGAGGTACATCAGTAGCTTTGATCAGGAAGGATGGATTCGATGTTGTAGCACTTGAGTGCATCATACAGAGTGTTAGTCCTTGTGTATGTAAGTTGAATGAATCCTCGGAGTCACTTCCCTCGGAATCTTCGTTATTAGCTATGGTATTTTTAGTGAGTACTCGTACATGATGCTGGGAACTTTCCACCCATGAGTAGTTATCATGGGAAAAGATCACCATTCCTGGTTTCATCTTATTGTCCACATGATGATACCATGGTTCTAGAAAGCCGCAAAAGGGGAAATCTTCCCCCTCTCTGATGAATCCCCCATTAAAGGAATCTCTTAAGACAGTCTTGGTGTTTTATATCCTTCTCTTCAATCGAGTTTGGCGGAGCATCCTGAATTCATTTGTTGATGGCTAATAGCCAAAACGACAAGGAGGAAAAGCTTTCTTCAGTACTATGGGTTAAAGTATTCTCTATTGTCATCGAACCAGCCCCAGTCCGGTCATGAAGTGCATGTTTTTCAACATTTATATCACATTAACATTGTCATAAGGGTTATACTCTAGGAAAACCCTGTCTTTGAAATCATCCCCTGTTGGGAGTAGAAGTGGTTCAACTCAAAAACCTGGCAGAAGCATATCATTTACCCCGTGTTGTATCTCTAGTACTGGATTGTTGGTGCTTGCATTCTCAGCATTATCATCGTTACCCAAGATAGTGATAACCTTTCCATTGGCGAAGAACTTCAGTTTTTTATGAAGGGAAGACGACACGCCCTTGATACTATGGATATATGGTCATCAAAGAAACAAATTGAAATAAGTCGGGATGTCAATGACTTGGAATTCAATAACAGGATTTATAGGGCCGACCCCTATTGTAAGATTTATTTATCCCATTACTTCTCAATGAGTATTATTATAAGCGCGAATTATGGCAGAGGTTGGAGCAAGATTTCTTACTTCCGGTCCCAAGCAATTGAGGGTTCTTAATGGGCAAACATTAAAAGATGATCCATTATCAACAAGCGAAAGTGGGACGGTCTTTCTCGTAACTTTGACAGAGACATTAAGAGCATAGTTGTGATTTCGCCCAATTTTGGGGATTTTTTCTTCAGACAAATAGAGCATTCTATTATAGGTTAGAGATCTGACCATATTCATTTGTTCTTTTAGCATGGTGGAAGGAGGGACGGTGGGCCAAGTGAGTAGTTTGATCAAGGCATTTCGGTGTAGCTAGGAAGATATAAAGAATCCCCATAAGGTGATGTTAGCTTGGGCTTTCTTCAAATGATTGAGGATCTTGCTCTCTTCTAGGTTCATTTATGGCATAGGAAGATCCTCAACATTTTTTCTTTCATCGATCGTTGATGATTACAGGTTTGGAACTTATTAATGTCTCCCTAATCTAGTCATATGGTTAACATAAGAGGGGGAAAACAAGAACCCAGTTTCCTCATCCATCTCGGGTTGTTCATGCACCTTATTGATTTCTCCTAGATGTTCTTCAAAATATATCATTCCACATATGCTGACAATTGGGGTACTCTTTTCTGATCTTTTCTCTTCATCTAAACTATTGAATCCCCCCCCCCTCTAGTGGAAACGACATCATCTTTCCATGAAAAGTTAATACACCCCACAACCTCAACGGCTTCTTCGTATAAATCCTCCCATTCAATGGGGAGATATAGAAGCGGAGGGACTAGGCGCCCTATAGTTTCAAAGCATCAAGTAGCTCGGACATACTGCAAATTTCAACGATCTGTCGGCATAAGTCGGCCATGATCCGAATAACATCATCTAAGTTGACGTCATCGGTAGGTACCACCCAATTATCTGACTCTCGAGCCTATTTGCAAGCTTTTAAGAAAAATGTACTGAATCTCTAGCAGTCAATGGTCATTTTGGAGGTTAATTTCATCCCGAAGTCTAGATGTTGGTTCAATATTGGTGACAATTCCATATCGTTTCCTCCAAAATGGGTACGGACAGTAACGCATGCTCTAGTAAGAAGTGACAGAGCCTGATCGGTAAAACTGGTAGGGTGCAGAAGAAAATATGGATAAACTTAGAGGGGTTTAGTGGAATATATCGGTATGATGGGTGATTTACTAGGTATAATCTAGGTAGAAGAATCAAATTTTGGGTCTTCTTCTTGGAAGATATCAATTTCATGATTTGGGAGTGGATTGTGGTTAGTGTTTGGTTTAGGATTGGCTGGTGGGGCGATGATACCCTGATTAATCAAACCTTGGATTACATTCTGGAGGTGGAAACATTGATCAGTGGTATGCTCAGAAGTTTGGTTAAAGATGCAATGGGCATCTGGTTTGATATTTTTGGGAAGTGTGTCTGGTAATGGACGAGGGTCCAATGGCTTGATAAGATTTCAGCTTAAATGGGCCTTGTAAACTTTAAAAAGGGGAGCGTGAAGCTCGGTATATTCCTTTTTGACTAGGATAGGGAAAATTAATTGTGCCCATGAAGTGGCAGACTGGGAAATATTATCGATGGTTGAAACTGTGGTATTGGCAGGCTTTCTGGGAGTGAACTGTCCGAATACTTTATTTGATTCAACCTCTCTTTTGGTAAGACTTTCTTCAATTTCTACTCCTTCTGCTCAGGTGGCTTGAAAATAAGGTTAGTATTTCCCTCCCATCATTGCTCGCATATGGGGTAAGAAGTTCTTCTTCAAGATACTTATTTGCTCATCTTCGAAAGTTCGATTGGTCATGGTGGTTTCTTTCTCTCTCCACCATGCTATGAAGTTTCTTATTGATTCCCCAGGGTTCAGTTTGAGCTGTTTAAAATCACGATAGGTGACCTCCAACTCTTCATTATACTTGTACTATGATATGAATTCATGAGCAACATCCTCCCAATTGTGTATTCTGGATTCCTTGAGAGATAAGAACCAGCGAAGAGCGATGTCCTTCAAAGTCGGTTAGAACATTTGGGTTGTTATTTCCTCGGACGGTTCTAGGAGAGTTATGCCTCGATGGTAACTTCGTAGATGAACAAATACCTCCAAATTTCTAAATCTTAGGCATCTTGAACTTTTCAAGCAGCCTTGCTTTAGGATAGGGAGACATATGGTTGTAATCCATATAGTTCCCATAGATTCAGACTTAGTCAAATTTCTTGGTCAATATCTTGAGGTCCCCATTGACCTTGTTCAATTCTTCTTCCTTCGAATCAACACTTATGGTAGGTTATCCCCTGGCTAGGACAGATTCGGTATAGTGAGATAGGCTGGAGGTCCCCATTATCAAGAGGAGCATGTGGAGCCTGTTGATATGCCTTGGGAGCCATATAGGCTCGGTTGCGGGAGGACCCATAGTTTGAGGTAAGAGGACATCGATCTCTTCTAGAATAGGGACCCAGTTTCATTTCATCTTGTGAACCCGGGTTTGAAGGTTATCAATCTTGGCAGTGAGTTGGTTTAGAACCATCCTCAAATTCGACTACACATTCGGTACATGGTCTATATTCACTATGGAAAATGGATGAAGATGAATCCCGAACTCGAAGGAAGTAGTAAGAGAACTTAGGGAGATTTGGGTTGTTCGAAAGAAGACCAAAGCCAGTAGGCTGCCAGGCTAAGGGTCAAGTACGCAATTGACCTAAGAGGGGGAATTTTGAATATATTTTTGAAAGAGAAAGGGGAAAACTGTTATTTTCATTTTTTTAAGGGAGGAAAATATTTTTAACATTTTTTGGAAAGAGGGGGATGAGTTTTTTTTGGGTAAAAAGGAGGAAAAATATTTTTTGGTACAAGGAAGGATAAATGCTTTTCGTATTTTTGATAAAAATAGGGGGGAAATGTCCTTGACACTTTCGGTAAAGAAAGAGGGAAAGTGAGAAAAGAGGTCTCATCATGATTATTATTATGTTTATTATGTTCTCACTTGTATTATGTTTACCTAAATACAAAAATAAATGTCAGACGGGACCCGAGCCTGGGAAAATTGGGTTTGAAAAATATGTAAAAACATGGTTTGACTTGTTGCCAGGTTCATGGATAGGGTCCCATTTTAAAAAAGATTAAATTGCATGAAAATTTGTGCGACATGCTGACCCATCATTTTAGCAGAATTTTGGGTAGAAATCGGCAAACTAAATATGGGTGCCCTAGATTTGACACCTATATGGGGGAATGCAGTTGTTGGGTTAATTGGAAGGGTTCCCCCCATTGGCATGACTTCCACGATATATTTCTTGCTTTTGAGGACAATCGGTACGAGTGGACAAGCCATTTGATATACATGAGTGTACATGAATTACCTCACTATATACCTCGTGGGAACAGTACGTGTGAGAGAAAATTCGAAATACTCGACGTACGTGAACGAGTTCCTTATGATATACCTCATGTCATGACTTCGCTCAAGCGGTATAATTCGGGGAAAACCGTTCGATTTACGTCGAAGGTACTTAGCTAATGGAAGGTTAAAAGTTCGTTTGACCCCCGAATTTTAATTTTCTCAATTAAAATATTATATCCTTTTATATATATATATCAAGATGCGGAAGCGTAAAGAAGTGTGATGGTTCACAAACAAACGAATTACCAAATTTTAATTTTCTTAAACAAATTAAAATTAAACTGAGTGAAATTAAATTAACGCATTAAAATCATTTTCACTTAAACAATGTTAACTACACATTACCCAATTTAAACACATAGAGATTAAATTAAACCAATTTTTATCATTTTACCTAAGCATGAGTTCTAGGTGATTTTGTGAAAGATAAAATAAACAATCAATCCACTACGCCACGATGTACGAGGAAAACCCCAAGACGGGAAACAACCTCGGACGGCCCTAGCCACAAATCCACTAAGTACGGAATTTACAAATACAAGACAGAAAGGCTTACAACACACGACTCGATCCCTCTCAATCCTCGATGCTTCTTCTTGTAGATACCTCTTCCTAGAGGATAACCTTGGAGCTCCACCGCGGTCTCGGAATCCACCGATCGGACTTTATATGGTCACCGTCATCCGAGCAAGGAGCCTTTCTCCAAGTGGGTAATGCTGCAACAACCTCTTATTCTTTCTTTATGGGATGTAGAAGAAAACCCGAAACTTCTCTTTGAATGGAAGAGATGAACCCGGTACCAAAACTTCAAGAAAGATATATGAATATGGGAACTTGGAAGAAACTAATTTGGGTGTAAACTAGAGTGGTGTATATTTTTCTCTTTGATAAAAACTCACTCAAAACATGATCTTTTTCCCTCTTTGATTTTACTCTCAAAACACTCTCTTGGAGTTAGTAGGATATGAAAAGGATTAATTAGAAAAATGGTTTCCCGCACATTGATATTCAGCAAAAAGTAGTGGGGTAAAACCAAGTGGGAAAGTGGGCAAAACTGCTTAAAACTGCCAAAAACATGTTCCCGCCAAATATCGTTCGAACGATATTTCGTTCGAATGACATTCTCATTCGAACGAGTCTTCTAAAGAAGTTCCAGTGTGAACTCGTTAGAAGCTCGTTAGAAATCTCGTTAGAACGACCATCTCGTTCGAACGACATTTCGAACGAAGTTCTAGTATGCCATAATGGGAAGTCGTTGGCAATCTCGTTCGAACGACTTGTGGTTCGAACGACAATATCATTCGAATGACACTTCGAACGAACTCACAGATTGTTCAAAAAATTATTTTTAAGCCCAGCAACATTATATACTTTATTTATAAGTTTTAATAGAGAACATCTGAAAACAAAACACGGTTTTAAAAACCTAACACCCAATAAACAAGTTCCAAGCTCCTATATATATATATATATATATATATATATATATAATTGCATTCATACCTTGGGAGCATGGAACCATGGTTGATGACGTAGAAACGAGGCACGCAAATCGGCATATTGATGAAGCTTTATACTCTTTGCTGCTACGTTTTCAACAAACTCTTCATAGGCTTGAGAATATTACAATTAAAAACAATCCTATGAATAAATGTTTTTGTCCGGAATTGAGCCAAAACTATATATGGACTCAATTGGAAATTTGTGTCCTTACAAATCTCCCCCTTTGGCTATTCCGGGACAAATACCAAACAAAAATCCTAAAGGGCCGTCAAGCTCACTAGACTCAAAACATAGCCCACCCAAACTTGACTCAACCCAAGGATCAAACGCTTTGCCATTGAAAGATGCCGCTTTAGAAGAATTCCTGCACACTTAAGCAAACTCATCAAATACAATAGGGAATATCAAAGTATTTAAAGCAACGAAAATAAATAATCCCCCAAAATTAATTCTCCCCTTTATCAAAATGATCAATCCAAGAAGTTAGCTACTCCCCCTAAGTTAAATCTCCTAAACATAGATAAGATCATAATAGGATAAGATACCATTTCTCCCCCTATCAAAGGTGAGAGTCGTATCTCTTAGGCTAATTTTGACCTATCGAACCAGCGCCCATCACAAAGTGAACCCCTAATTACGGGACAAAATTTGGTTAACAACCATGCTCATTGGTAAATTGGTGTGCAAAAATGCATTATTCTTGATTAGTATATTATGGAGAAAGTATCTTTTGATGAGCATTAAGCAGGGAATAGTGTATAAGTATAAAAAATAAATCTAATATGGGGAATGAAGATCATACTAAACATGGATATATGTGAGTGAATGATGTGTGAATATCTAGAAGTGGGTGTGTGGTAGTGAACCTAAGCATGGATCATCTACAAGTGGTGTGTGACATGTATGAGTAAGCATGGATATACACAAGTGTGATAAGTGGAGGTGTGTGTTAGTGACACCTAATCATGGATATTCTAAGTGGTGTGTGCAACATATGGATATAAGTGATCCTAGGTGCACATAGTGTGAAGTGTACATGAAGAGTACCTACAAGTGTGTGAGTGAGTAGTGATATAAATATGACGTATATATGTGCAAAAAATAATAGAGGGGAAAAGAGGGAATATACAAATAGGCACATATGCACACAAGCAGAAAAAAAACACCCATGTAAATAAAGTCTAGCCCTCTTATGAAAAAGTTTCCCCAGCGGAGTTTCCACTGTGGCCATCCCGAAAATATCATCTCTCTCCTTCTGCGGGGGCAGGGAAAAGATGGGGAGAAAGTTCTCATGCCCTCTTTACTCTAGGAGAGCTTTAGGCGTCATCGGTATGGGGTGGATGTAAAGAGATGGAGTCACCAGCCCATTTTAAACAAAACGGGAAAAGAACATATCGCCTCTTCGAGAGAGCAGCATCAAAGACAAACTAATGCTTACGAAACCAATAGTTCAAAGGCTCGGGAGCTAAGTTACAGAATGGGGAGGTGTTAGGCACCCATCTTGCCCTTTCGGTCTCTCATGGACTTGTGTTCTGGTTCTCTTTTATTTCTCTGAGAAATGTGTGCGTGTGTATATATAATGGAGATCAAAATCGCCGAACTCATACCATGGAAGAGATAAAGTGAGGTCGTCCATAGGAATGTTCCCAAATATAATATTAAAAATATGAAATATGCGTTTATCGCGATATTGATCGTTACAATGAAACAATAATATATGTTGTATGAAATGATAATAAAGATCACAAACATAATATTTATTAAAATAATGCAAGAATATGACAAATGCGTAAATGGGAGATTTGGGAAAATTGGAAAATTGAACTCGAGTCTCGAGTTTTAATCTGAAATGCCTACGTAGCCTACAAAGGCATCAAATCCACGTAGTTCGTACGCAGTATAGCGGTATAGTTTATCCCATAGATTAGAACATGATTTTATTATATGTTTGTGTGTAGAAAATGTGTTTTAGTTTTGAAAATTTTGTGATGGATAATCCTGTTGGAAATTTCAAGTATAACCCTCTTTTTGTCTGTTTTGGATTTTTTATAGAAAATAAAGTATGTGCAATATAACTAATAAAAATGTGATATCTTAAAGCGTATGAACTAAAATAAGAATTAAATTATGAATTTAATGTAACTAATGCAAAAAAAAGAAATTTAAAGAGAGAGAGAGAGAGAGAGAGGAGGAGGATTTTGGACCTTCTTTGAAGAATTGAATCTTGTTCTTGATCTTGGATGAACTCCCTTAAATGTTGAGTGAATCTTGATTGAGAGAGAATGAAATTTTGCCAAATTGCATATGAAAAGGATGGGAATGTAAGATGGGATGGAATTTCACATAAGGAAACTTCGTTAATTACAAGAGAATGTTGTTGAGATCACTGATGCAGATGGATCTGAGGTGTGATTTTGGAGAGAGGCCATGCCCTGTTTTTGTAGCGTAAGGGGGATAACGATAAACATAGACCTAACCTAGTCACACTGGCGATAAGAAGGGAAATGGACCTGCCAATCGGTAGTCTCGTGCAGATTATTCCAAAAATGGTCGTAGAACATAATCCATCAATCCAAATTGTGCACGGGGCATACCGTTAGAATGGTATTTAAGAGACCTTCAAGAGTCCTTTGGGCTGCTACCAGGTTCGGGAGTTAATTTTGGGTCAAATGGGGCTCGAAAGCGCTCCTCGGTCCCTTGGATCATTATATACTCACACTCAATCTCCCTACCCTCGGTTCACGCTAACCAGGAAGGATAATCAGTCATGAGGCTATCATAAACCTAATAGATGCCATTGAAGCCCTATGTTTCTACGTATGGTAACCTGAGTGAGCTAAAATAGAACGAGTTAGAACATTTTAAATCTTTGCTAAAACCAAAGTCAAAACCAAAAATACAATGCATCCTTCGGACCTTACTCCCTCCTGTTGTTTTAATTTTCCTCCATTCATACTTAAGCCACTTTTCTTAAGTTACCACTAATTAGAGAGGTTAACAATTCATGAGGCGATCCTACACCCCAATAAACACTGCCAAAACCTCATTTTTCTATATCTAGTCCCTTGAGTGACATAAAATAGAAAGGGTTGGAATATTTTGAATCTTTGCTAAAACCAAAGTCAAAAATCGAGATATCGTCCCCTGGATATTTCTCCCTCTCTATGTTTTAATCACCATTTGTTAATACTTAAGCCACATCTCTTCAGTTCCCACTAACTAAAGAGGTTAACCAGTCATGAGTAGAACTTATACCCCAATAGATGCTGCAAAAGCCTCTTGTCTTTATGTTTGGTCCCCTGAGCGTCCTATAGAATGAGTTGTAATGTTTTGAATCTTTGTCAAAACCAAAGTGAAGAATTGAGATATACCACACCCAGGTTATTTCTCCTTTGGAGTAATTTAAACACCCAATGTCTACACTTAATCTCCTTACCCTCGATTACCACCCACACAGGGTTGAGCCATCATAATACTATCCTCATCGCAATTTATTACCATGCTATACCGTTTAATTCTCGCCTATTTTTATATTATCTTTATTTTATTATTATTATTATTATTATTTGGACCCATATTATTATTTTCTTGTTACTTACGTTATTATTATTTTTCATCCTTATCACAACTAGTTAGGTTCCCCTCTTACCCCTATCATCTCCATCTTTATAATTGTTGCTATTTTTTTATTTATTAGCCCCTTATTTCACCGCATTATATATACCCACCACTTTCCACCATTTTAGTTATATTCCAATGTTATATTTTATCTTCTTTTTTTTGGGGGGGGGGAGGGGGGGGGGGCATAACAAATATTTGGGTATCAAATCTCGAACGCATAAAAGCAGGCATGAATAAATATTGTAAATTACAAAAAAATAATAAAATGGATAAAAATATTAAAGTCAGAGAGCTTACATGTAGAACATCCTTGGGATTATCCCCAAAAATTCGATGGCTTCCACACTCACGCAAGAGGACCTCGGTGTCCTCCTCGTCCATTGGCAGGGGAGGATCATAAGCCACCCGCGCCCCAGGCATCACCGCATCCCCCTCCCACACAATCCTCGCCCAATCATCATTATGGGTAGCCATGCCATATTACCTCGTGGTCCCCAAAAACAAATAACTTGGGCCAAGGCTCTGTCTTTACTAGCCCATCACGAGTTCCTGGTTCCACACCATCCTCTACGACCCCTTTAACCTCAATCAATCCTAAAGCCTGAATCTCGTCCTCCACAGCCATGATATGCTCCAAATTAGCCATGAATAGTGAATACATACACTCATAATATAAGGAATAAGTGTTTTACAGAGAGTGAAAAATGAAAAATGAAGATAAGTTGAGAGAAGGAAGAAACTGAATGAAACAACTCCCCTTTTTTCGAACCACTGGTTCAGTTATTCGTTCGACTAAATGTTTCTAAACTCTTACGTGTCCAATTAAATCACTTGACCAACTTAAAACTCGTTATTTCGTTTGGCTAAACCCCCGAATAGGCCCAATTAGACCTTTTATCATTCAGTCAAAATGCCCACCTCTTTTCCAGAAATCCCACTTTCAACCCCAGGGTTTACTACTTATCACATTTCGTCCCCCGTAGTTCCCCAAAGTGGGAAAAACCATTTTAAATATCCTCTCCATTTTGACAAAAAGTGTATGCCCACTCACACTCTTTGTTAATCACCTCTATGGACATCCCGATCTATAATTGAGTGTGGCTCGTCTTATCCCACCAAATAAAATGCCCTACACTTGGTCTCACCAAAATCCCGAAAGTAAATTACTACAAAGGGACCAAACCCCCACAAATTAAAACCTGTTAGGGTTAATTCACATATAACATAAAAGTGTAAAAAGGCCTAAAAATTCTCCCTGGAACCTTCTACAAATCGACAAAAGGCCTCAAGGACCTTCTATCATTATGTTAACCAGACCTTTAATCGTTCGATCCCCCTTCCAGATTAATAATTACAAAATCCAGCGTATTTCCCCCATACATCCACATGTCACTTTATCCACGATCAACAGTCTTGGATCATCTGTCGTTCAGCCACATACATGTACCAAATCCCTATAAAAGGAGGTCCCACTAACCTATAAAGGACAACCAAAACCCAACTTCGATTCGATTTTTTTACTTTCTTCTCCCCCTAACATCTGAGATACTCGAGATCATTCTAAGTCCCAAAAAATTTATACTTTTGAGAAGCCTCTCCCCCCCCCCCCCAAAAAAAAAAAGTTCATACTTTTGGAAAGTCGCTTCAGTCCCGAATGTGGTTCGTACATTTTAAAAGTTGTTTTCAAAAGAAAAATAGAGGCAAACCTCTATGCACATTCCGTAAATGGTGGTACTTCTAAATGAAGCTCTGTCTGACCAAATGGAGCTCTACCTACCTCGAGCACCTCAAGTGAGGCACTCCCCCGGGAAAAATACGGTTCACAATACAAGGGTAAATAAACTCTTCCCAAATTTTTGGTAAAATACCTCATATCTACGTAGCCATCCTGATCGGATTCCTACAGCGTGGGTTGGGCCCAAAATCAGGATGGGAGGGGGGAATCGGAGAAGTATCCCTTTCTTCCCACCATGAGAAAGCACGTGATTGAAGAATATGGGAGTCCTCTATCTGCCACTCAGGGTGGTATCTTCATGGGATGCCTTGAATATAAATCGATAATCATAAAAAGGGGTCAACACGAAGGAATGGAGTCATTAGCTTGTTTTACTCAAAACAGAAAAAAGAAATGTAGCCATCTCGAGAGAACGGTATATAAAACTAAATGACTCAAAGGTTCGGGAACTAAGTTACGAAATGGGAAGGTGTTAGACACAAATTTCTCCCTTTTAGTATCTCATGGGCTAATATTTTGCATGTATCTTAAGTGTAATATGTATGTACATGTATCTAATGTAAATAACGGGATAATAAACTCATCCGTCTCACATAATCGGAAAGATGGAGTGAAATCATCCTAAGGAGTGTAATAAAAAAATGACATAAACATATAACTTTAGTTTTCATCGAATCACAAGTCGCTATAGAAAAGAGAAAGTTCATGTCGAACGATAAATATATTTGTAGGAGTTCCCGACTCAGTGAATAAATACAAGAGAGTATAAAAGCGCAAAATACGAAAAATAGAACTCAAATCACCGGATTAGACCTGGTTGCCTATGTAGCCCAAGGGATATCAAAGTCCGCATAGTTTGATATGTCACAGGGTTGGGGTTTAACTCATAAACCCAAATTTAATGCTCCTCTTTGAATGTTTTTGAAGAAGGCATGCTCAAGTATAAAAGTGTACAAAAAGGTAGGAAATTTTACTTTTGGAGTTTAAAAGTAACTCTTATTTTTTGTCTCGTTGGATTTTTATGAAAATATATTATGTGAATACTAGTAATAAAAAAGGATATTAGATGATGTGAGATAATGAAATAAGATTAAAAGATATCAAAAATGGGAATAAACTGATTAAATAAAACTAAATGGATAAACTATAAAATTGTAAGAATAGACCTCCTAAAAGACTTTGCGAATAACTTTTAAAGGAGAGCACGCTGACTTTATGGTGATGTAATGGTGGTGGAGTAGGGTGAGGTAAGTGGCTAAAGGTTGTGTGAAAATGAGGTAAGAGAAATGTAAGGAATGTTGGAAAATTGTATTTTTTGTTGAATGACGATGCTCTAATTTCGAGAGAATATAAATGATTGCTCGCAAAGGGGTCCTTAGGAGTGAGGTCATAGCCTCCTTAAATAAAGAAAAATTATGGTCTAGGGGGTATTGATCGACATGGATGTTGGTCTGCCTATCAGCATAATGCCTACCTTCTATCTAAGGAAAGTACACCCTTTTGATAGGCAGGGTGCCTTTAGGTAGTCTCAAATGGACTTTTTTGGAAAATGGGCATAAATTGTAAACCGTAAGTCCAATTTGCTCATGGATAGGATCATTGGAAAGGGAATTCAGATCCCTTCAATAATCATTTTAGCCACTCCTAGGTTCGGGAGTTGACTAAAAATAAAACGGGCCTCGAAAGCACCCGATGGTCTGTGAACGGGAATATTTAGAATAAAAAGGATTGTTCGTGCGAACCCTGAGGCTGATTCATGCAAGGGAGAGACCGTTGGAAAGGGGATTCAGAGATCTATGATATTTCATTGAGATTTGCTCAAGTTGAGGAGTTAATGAAGTTCAAATAGGCCCCAAAAGCACCTGTGGACTTTTGAATTAAAAAGGATTGTTTGTGAGGACCGTGAGGCCAATTCTTTTAGAAAGGGAATTTATAGCCCTACGAGGCTTAGATCCGGTTAAGGAGTTTATCAAGTCAAATGTGGCCTGAAATTGCTCGTTGGCCTTCCGATCAGTTCCCAAAGTAAAAAAGATCATCCTTGGGAATCCTGAGGATGATTCATGCACAGTATGGATCGTTGGAAAAGGGATTAAAAGCATTATAAGGTTTCATTGAGCTTTGATCGAGTCGGAGAATTGACTGAAATCAAACGTGTCTCAAAAGCACCCGATGCCTCTAGGTCAGTACTCGGAGTAAGACCTAGGTCCTACAGAGGGTGGAGAAATGTTAGGGACCTAAGAAAGTACTTAACGGTACTAAGATGGGTTGTCTATAGAGCCCCTCGATGGACGAGCTTGGAACAAGCGAAGGTCATCAAAAAATAGACACATCATCAATACTTGAGAAGATGGTTGGTTAAAGGATTGAGGTCGCTTCTATGAACCTAGGGGATGGAGATGAACGATTCAGAGGGTCAAGGTCAATTCTGTGGACTTAAGGATTGAAATTAGTAATCAGTGGGTTAAGGTCAGTTCTGTGGACCTCAGGATTGAAAGGTCCAATTGAGGGGTCGAGGTTAATTTGCTAACCTAAGGATTTAAAATGATCGATTCAGTGATTCATGGTCAATTTTGCGGACCTAAGGATTGAAAATGACCGTTTCAGTGGGTCGAAGTTGATTTTATAATCCTAATGAGTTTAAATGTTTGATTCAGCGAGTCGAGGTCAATTTTGGAAACCTAAACGTTGAATGGACCGATTCATCACATCAGGTCAATTTCATACACCTAAGAAGTTAAAATGACCAATTTAGCAGGTCGAGGTCGATTATGTGGACCTAAGGTTTGAAAGTAACGATTCAGAGCCAATTATGTGGACCTAATAATTTAAAGGATTGATTCAGTGGGTCGGGGCCGATTCTATGGACCTAAGTTTCAAAAGGACTGATTCAGCAAGTTGAGGTCGATTATGCGAACATAATGATTGAAAGGGCCGATTTAGTGGGTCAAGGTCAATTTTGCAGACTTAAGGATTGAAATAACCGATTCAGCAGGTCGAGGTTGATTATATGGGCCTAAAGGACGGAGATGACCTATTGAGAGGGTCGAGGTCAATTTTGTGGACCTAAAGATTGAAAAGATCATTTTAGCAAGTCGAGGTCAATTCTGCGGACATAAGAAGTGAAATGACCAATTTAGTGGGTCGAGGTCAATTCTACGGACCTAAAGTTTATTTTCGGGAAGATTTTCTAATTGTGTCTCCATCGGGGAAGGGGTAAATTATCATGGGTGTAGGCATAATTTGGATTTTGGCTGCTCTCGACAGTATGTTGGTTATGAGAGTGAGTGTCGATGATCCTGTTGGGGATTAACGGGGGAATATAACTAGTTTGGTGCTCCACAATGGGTTTTTTCGAGTAATGACGTTCTTGACTTGGCAGGGAGTTTTTGAAAATTTTTGCATATTTTTTGGGCAATGTTTGGACTTTTCTAGCATTTTTATAAGGAAAATTTGAGGGACTACCAATACAAAGGGCTGGGGAGGGGCCTATCGGTATATGGCATGGACTCTTAGGCTTCTCGAGGAAGGGGAAAGGTCACTATCAATTTTTATCTTTTTTTTACTTCAAAACTTTCCTTCTTGATAGACTACTGACTCTTACTGGGGAAATAAGTGACATTTTACCCTTGGCATTTGTTTTCGATGGTTGCGGGGGTTATAGGCCTGCAGGTCGAGATACAGAGGTTGTTAGTGCATGCGTTTGGGTACGTCTGGTACTTGGAGGAGTGGGTTGTGAGACAGATAATGGAGGATGAGGTGTAGCAACCTACATTTTTCTTTTTTCTTTAAAAAAAAATTTATTTATCAAACTGACATTTTTTTATATTTAATCAAGTCAGCAAACAAATAATGATTTTTAACCAATTAATTTTTTAGTATTCATTTTTATAGATGTGTACATGTGTAAAATATCGTGTATGTTTAAAATAATTTTTATATCAAATTATATTAAACCAAACCCAAAATTTCTTTTAAGTCAAAATAAAGATTAGGTGTTAAAAATTTAAAGGGATGTAAGTGTAATTTCCTAAGTTTTAAACTTAGAGGACAAAAGTGAGAATAATGGAACAATCAAAATATCTTCATTCCTTGTTTTTATATATATACTGTTACGGTTAATAGAAATATAAAAAAAAATCTAAAACCCAAACTGCCCACCTATTAAAAGGGGAAAAAGAGGGAAAAAGAATATAAACCAAAACGCACCTCCTTTTACCGCCATCCTCCTTATATATCTACAAACACCTACTAAACCTCATCTCCAACACCCATAAACCAAAAAACTCTTTTTCTCTCCTACAAAATGACAAAACCTATGAACAAGTAAACAGCCAAAACCAAACAAAACATCCCATCACCTTCCTAAACCACGGAAACATTGATCGGGTATGATTCTTCCCCTTTGTTTTTCCAAATTTAAACCCAGCTATGTAAGTATGTATACATATATGGTCGAAGGTGTATATATATATATATATATATATATATATATATATATATATATATATATATATATATATATATTCGAAAAGTAAATATATCATTCCTTTTAAACTAACAATGAAATGAAATGCACGTTAAAAAGCCAATTTTTCTATGTTTTAAACCGTTAGTTAGAAAAATAAGCGAAATGTACCGTTGGACTCACAGTGTCGAACAGAATATTTTGGTATATGAATATTTTTACTTTGACACTATTTTTTATAACGTTAAATTTGGACCGCTGTGTCAATTAAGAGTCTCAAATACCCGTTAAATATTATTTTTGTATATTTTTCTAAGGAAATTATCTCGATAATAGTTAAACAGAGATTGTAACTCAAATCGTTAATAAATTATGTATAAATACGAGTCCACTACTCGAATTCCCACAATAATTTGATTATGAACCAACCTACTTATTGAGTGCAACATTTATTTTGGACTATCGGTAGTAACCCTTGTCTTAAAAATCATAGCCGAACATGACAAGCAACAATGAACTAGACAGGCTAAGCTCTTTCTACACAATACACAAGTAGGTTTTGCCTTTTCGGAATTATATTCATCATATTTGATATACAACTATTAATATTACAATGTGATAGCCACGAATTTACTCTTAGTCAATGCATGTTATGATACTGCCATACTATATATGTTATTAAATATTAGTGCTATTCGAATATGAATCCTATGGATCAATTTTGACCCCTCTCGTCAAATAATTGATGTCATGAAACTATTAAATCAATTCACCCTGCACCTCTGTGCAAATGATCTTTATATAAGCATCAGTATAAACTAGGGAGTAGATTGTCGTAT
This sequence comes from Sambucus nigra, assembly GCA_949130495.1. Classification (NCBI taxonomy): domain Eukaryota; kingdom Viridiplantae; phylum Streptophyta; class Magnoliopsida; order Dipsacales; family Adoxaceae; genus Sambucus; species Sambucus nigra. Next base: position 124,302,410 of record OX422209.1, read on the forward strand.
TATCCCATGGAATTTTTCTACTTGGCCTAAGGTCTCAGATGTTTGAGAGCCTGAATTTATAGCAACATACGTATGAATTACACTCTAATAGTGCGCCTAGACAGCTACTTTTATCCAAAGGTTTTGGGTTGATATTCTTTGGTTATACTGATGATGTTTAATTATTTCTATACCCCCTTAGTGAACTAATAAGTATGGGATTATCAATTCAAAGATCCTTGACTTTCTTTATGAGATCCTTAATATAGTTATAAGAAATATTTACTTAGGCTTCATTTCAAAAATAGTTTAATCCAGATACACTCCAACCTCTATATATATATACTTGTTATAGAATTGGTAAAAACTTACTCAATAACTTTGTTGATTCGTTTCTTTCCAATTATTTTGCACAAGTACCTATAGGGAATGATGAATTCTTTAGGAATCATTAGATATGTAGAGATAAGAAAATATCCTACTAATAGAAATAAACATGGAGTAGCATTAGAGATGTGTATAGAAGTTAGATATAAGGATGAATATTTTAAACTATAATTTTAAGACATTTTAGTAATTATAAATCTCTGAGTTAATTCAATATGCATGACTCATTTATGGTTTAGGATTATTTTAAGATAAAACTCGCTTCCGAGAAATCAGGATGTGATATGAGGTGACATGCATTTCTAGTTCTTTCCTTTCAGGGTTTTCTCATAGATCCAACTTTGTGACTATAAGAGCTTGACATTGATTTAACATCTTTGTACCTGAAAGGGGACTTTAAAAAGGCAAAAATGATGCATCTTTTTTTTTAATCATCTTAATTTAGTGGCTCACTTTACATACACTTTAATTTTCTGCTGAGGTTTTATTTTGAGAAAAAAGGTAAAAAAATGTGTTTTGGCATATTTAAATAGAGGAAGGCCTTGGAGGCTTGGTTGCAAAGAGTTTCCCTTTGAAGGTACTTATTTTTAAGTGACAAAGGTTTAGAAGAGAAGAATGAGGGTTTCCCAAAAATAGATGTGACCGACATATCCCTGGCCTGCTTGTAGGCTTGTTAGTTCAGGTACACTATTTCTTAGCCTTTGTGGCACCCTTTTTGCATTCTTGGTGTTCATATTTTTTTCAAAACAGTTACTGGTTTGGTTGGTCTACAGATGAGGAGATAGAAAGCTTAATGTCAAGTGGATATAGTCACCTTTATTGGATTATACTAAATTCAATATGTCGAAAGACCGAATTGATAATGTCTTTAATGGTGATCTAGCACTAGGTTTGACTGTCAGGGTTTTTCTTGTGATGGACGATTTGACGGTTGACCGTCGGCACAATAGCTTTATGGATTTCCTACCATAGGCTACCTACTTACCTCTATGGGTTTGAAAGTTTGTGAGCTTCTTCTTAAAAAGGGGTGAATTAGGACTATCAGGTCCTATGTAATTCTGAGTAGAGGGGAATGAAGAGATTTTTTTAGGAATAAAAGGGGGTGAGAAGATTCGTTGCACGATGAGAGTTCGAACTAAGGGAAAAACATTTTGAGACAGTCCAAGTTGATTGGATACCCCATTTCTTCTCCGGTGAGATCTGTGAGCATAGAGGCACCACTAGGCAGGATTTTCTTCATAATGTAGGGCCACTCCAATTGGGTTTGAACTTTACTCTAGGATCCAAAATGAGTTTCATAATTTCCTTAAGTACAATATCTCCTTCTTGGACACAGCGATCCTTGACATTCCTGTTGAACGATAATGCAATTTAGCAACGGTAACCTTTTATGTGATGCACAACTTTTAATCTCTTTTTCTAGAAGAGAGAGTTCGTCATAGCGGCTCTAATGCCATTATTTCTCACTGACCAAGATTTCGAGTGTAACCTATAGAGAACGCTTTGACGAGGAGAAATGCCTTTATGTTGTATACTAGATAATTGGGAGTAGCCCCCGTGGATGTCCTGATGGAGGTACGATACCCTGAGAGGGAATATAGGATCTAGTCGACCCAGTCTCTACAGCTTTCAATCATCTTATTGATGATGGTATTTAGGCTTTTATTGGCATCTTCGATAGTTCCATTGGTTTATAGTCGATAGGGATAAGACTTTTGACTTTGAAATCCATAGTCGGCATCTAACTTTGTGACCTCTACCTCGAAGTGGAGTCCATTTTCTGACACTAACTCATGAGGAACTCCATAGCGACTGGTAATTTTCTCTTTTATGAACTTGACTTTCTTTGCATTCAGTACCATGTATGAATCGGGTTTAACCCATTTTGTGATGAAGCCAATAGTGACCAAGATGCAATCGTGCCCGTTTGAGGATTTGGGAGTAACCTTCCTTTTGATATCTATGCCCCGGGAGAGAAGGACCAGGGAGAAGTCATATTATACAACTCTCGAGGAGGCAAGTGCTAAAGGTTAGTAAACTATTGGCATTTGAGGCATCTTAAAACATAAGTAATGCAGTCTCGGACCATAGTGGTCCAGTAGTACCCTTGACGATTGATTTTCTTAGAAAGTGTGACACCCCACCGAATTAAATACCGGGCGATTACTCCTTTATTAAATTAAAATCAAGGTGAACAGTTGGTTCATTCTTAGCATCACTGTCGTTAAAATACTTTTCCAATTTAAACACCCTAAATAATTAAGCTAAGTGTCAAAACCATTTAAAACCTTATTCTCATTTTATCAAATCCGGTTATAAAACCTTTAACCATTTACATTTTTAAGAGTCACACATTAGGAATGAGAATAGAAATGAACATTCAAGAATTTAACTATCAATAAATAGTCCCAACATTTACAACACCAAAGGAAAACTTCCTGACAGTAATAAATCCCGAAATAAAGGTACTGAAAGTAAAAATTACAATCTCTGTCAATACCAACTAATTAATAGAAAGAGGGCGACACATGCCCCTGCTGGATAAAACTGAACTAGGAGTAGAATCAAATGGATGAAGTCGTCTAAACAACAGGCCTGCAACTTCCACCTAAGCTGCAGCTCGTTCCTGCCAAAGGACCCTATGCAAGACGCCCCTGTGGCTGGGCACCTGTAATATATACATATATATATATACAAGAGAGAAAGATAAAAGTAAACGGGTCAGAGCCCGATAGTGTATATGATTTAAAAATTCGTTTAGCAAGTATTTAAATTGATTACAGGCCAATGCAATAACATATTAGTGCGACACTCTCTTGAGAAATTCTCACCTCTCTTCTAATGTGCACACCTATCGTACTAACCTTCCCAATGGTCTATCTCGTCATATACCACCCTATCTTTCCAATGATTTGACTTATCTTAGGTTATTCGCAGGATTTACAACTGAACAACACAAGTATTTAAAATGTAAGATTTCAATTTGTAACCAAAGTTCTCCTTTTTACTTTATTAATCAATAAAGTTTTCCAGTGTCATATTATACTTTCTCAAAACAAGTATTTATAGTTTGAGTCATCAACCATGTCCTACATATCAATTCACAGTAGGCAGTTCCAGATTTCAGAATTTCATATATATATACTAACTACTCGTATACTATATATATTTTAACAGCACCCCACATAACAATTATGGTGCGGGCATACTCTGCTATCCAATCCCCGTATCACTCGTACTAAGGGAAATACAAGTTCGGAATCACTCTCGAACTGTAGTAACACATACATAAACAATATTGAGGCGAAGCATAGTTTCCAAGTCCAAGAGGTCAGTACATACCCTCACGTCTCTTAGGACCGTCCGACTATCGATCCGATAGCCCGTACCTAGGATTCCTATCTTCTAGGGTACGAGTCAATATCCCCCATAAGGCACACAAGATAAGATCGTCCTAGCGCGGTAACCTCCGGGATAGCAAGTAGCGCGGGCATTATTTTCACAAGTATATAATATATGCATACACAATCATATAAATATACCACTTTTATTATATCAATTTAGGTTTATCCCATAACCCATATTCACAACATTTATCCTTATTTTCCCATTATTAGTTATCACGTATAATGGTTCATTTTTCACTTTAATTCGAAGGGTTTCTCCAACTTACTACGTAGCCCTCATGGACTCTATCCTTCCAAAGGTACAATTCAGTAGGCATTCATTTATGTTCCAACGTAACCCTCTTACGTGTCTCTCCCCTTTAATATGTACTTACATTGTTCCTTATGTAAAATATCCCAAAAATATAGATTTTGCCTTACATTAAAGGTCTCTTATTCATTAATGAATCCTACTGGTCATCATTAACTCCCAAATTATTTTAGCAAGGATGTCTAAGGAGATTTCTTCATTTCGAATCAATTCAACAATTTTAAAAGGGGAACTTAAGTCTGCCAGGAGGGGTCGATCGATCGAGGTCTGGGGCTCGATCGATCGAACCTTCGATCGATCGATCGAAGCTCTGGGCTCGATCGATCGATCAAACAGGTATTGCGATTTCTGCAGTTTTGCAGTTACGGTTTTCATCTTCTAACCTTCACCAAATCCATATTTTTCAATCCCAATCGTCCCAAAATTTATACTACTAACATTATATCATCATACCAGATATTTCCAACGTAAAGCATGTAGATTTCTATCACTAAACATGGATTATCAGCCCACAATTCATATAAATATCAAGAACCCTAGATTTCTCTTAAACATGGTTCTAAGAAATCTTTCCCAGAATTTCCTTCTCATAAAACATCATAATTTCATGGTTTACTCCTCTACATGACAAAGGGTTTCCAAAATATCATTTAAGTCATCACTACATGCGATTTCCTATCTCAAATTGGGTTTTTCTTCCATACAATTCATCCTAATCATTCCTAAACCAATATGAAAGATGCATCAACGAAATAAGCAAGATAAACACTTGCCTGGGGTTTTCAAAAGTATGGTTTGGTGCGAAAATTGGTGTGGTTGCGTTCCCCGTCTCGCGATCTACGCGTTGGTGGTGGAGGCGGTGCAAACGGTTGAGTTTTGAGCCTTGGAATGCCTTGAGAGCTCTCTCATCTCCTCTCCAATGGCCGTTCTAGTGTTTTGAGATTTCTAACCTTAGATGATAACTCAGATATCTTATATAACCCTTTTAATTTTCGTGGGTTTAATTACCCAAAAATACAAAATGACTAAAATGCCCTCCCGGGGTACTAATTAGGCCTAAAAATGCCCCGAGACCCAAACTAAACCCCCGGGCACACTTTTCTGACTATCTCGACCCTTTCGAACTCGTTGGCGCACTCAAAATGACCATACAAACAACTTATAAAATGTTCACTTTTATTTAACAATATTTAATCCCGACGCGACACGGGCGCGTCCCGACTTAAATTTCCATAATTGTCATTTTATTCACACGTGACAATATTATAAAAATGAATCTCATATATTACTATACTCATCCAGTAACATTCAACAAATACCAAATTTCCAATTATTACTAACTCTCGTCACGCTAGTAAATATTTAAAACAACATTCCGGATTAAAATTAAATTAATTTATCTCAATTAAATTTAATAAATCCCATAATTTAAAAGCTATAAAAATACGAGGTATTACATACTTCCACACGTGACAATATTATAAAAATGAATCTCATATATTACTATACTCATCCAGTAACATTCAACAAATACCAAATTTCCAATTATTACTAACTCTCGTCACGCTAGTAAATATTTAAAACAACATTCCGGATTAAAATTAAATTAATTTATCTCAATTAAATTTAATAAATCCCATAATTTAAAAGCTATAAAAATACGGGGTATTACAGAAAGCATATGACTATTCATGTGGGGTCTGCATTTTCCACTGTGGATTCTCTACATCATTTCTTCAATTCCAACCCCAGTTATGCAATGCCAGTGGGTTCATTTAAGTTTAGCTTGCAAACAGCTTTATCACAGATGATGTATTGGTAATCCAGCATGCGAAGGGTCCACGGTCCTTCTTTTTTATGTCTTGAAGATACCTACCATGTTTAAGAAGGCACCAAATTTCATAGTATCATAGTCCTACCATGTCTGCATCTTCCTTAGTAATGAGCTCGATGTGGTAGCAGTGGGTTGGTGCATCTTGTTTCTGAACCATAATATTATTCCCTCGGGCATGTCGACCATGGAGGCCAAGGTTTTAATTGTGGCAGCTAGGTTATTCTTTGAGCGAGGAAGGTAATGAAAGGTGATATCTTTGAATTAGGAGGAAAGATCTTCTAAGTGGTCGTGAAAGGGTGGAGCTTCTTGTCTTTGACTTTCAACTTCCTCCGAATTTTCCCTACAATGAGGGTTGAGTCCCCATAAATGTACATGTATGCAATTCCTTTCTCAAGGGAAATATTTATCCCTATGGTGCATGCCTCATATTTTATCATATTATTGGTGCAAGGGATATCCATCTTAATGGCAATGGGAGTGTGAGAGTCATCAAGAGCGATTAGGATTATCCCAATTCCATCCCCTTTCTTGTTGGTAGATCCGTAAAAGAAGATCTTCCACCTTAAGTCCTCCTGAGAAGTAAAGAGGATGTTTTTGTCTAGTAAATTAAAGATCCAAACTCGAGTTCCTTCTATGGTATGATTGATAAAATAATTGGAGATGGCCCTCCCTTTCCTAGCTTTCTGTGTGACATAAATAATGTCAAACTCATCCAACAACATAGACTAGTGGTCCATGCGATTAGACAGAGAGAGCTTCTTTAATAAGTATTTTATAGGACCCATTTAGGATGATCGTCTAATGAGGAATTCCAGTATGTATTTTTGTAGTTTCTACGTGACCCAGACCAAGGAAACACATGCCTTTTACAAAGAGATGTAGTTGACTTTGTACTCATCTAGCTTTCGATTAGTGTAGTATATTTATCTATCCTTACAATATTCCTCAATATATTGGGCCAACAAATCCCCTGCTGCAATATTGGTGATAGTCAAGTATAGGAGGAGGGGGAGACCTTATTACGAAGGTAGTATCACCGGAGGTCGGGAGAGGTATCGTTTGATCTGATCAAAGGATTTTTGGCATACCTTGTTCCAAACTTGGCTTTAATCCTTTTAGAGATGTTTGAAAAAGGTTCACAGACAGAGGCCAGTTGGTTGATGAACCAACTAATGTATTGCATCTTACATAGGAATCCTCTCACTTCCTTTTCCATCCGGGGTGGTGGCATTTCGAGTTTGGATTATAGTTTGGCGAGGTCTGCCTCAGTCCCTTTTTCACTGACCATGAACCCGAGGATTTATCTTTTAGTGATAATGAAGACACATTTCTATGGGTTGAGTCTTATTTAGTACCTTCACAATTGCCCGAAAAATTTCCTCAGGGCAAGAAAGTGACCTTCCTGGGTCTTGGACTTGATAATCATTTCATGGACATAGAACTCAACTTCTTTATAGATAATATCGTGCAGTATAGTTTTGGCGGCCCTTTGGTAGGTAGCCGTGGCGTTCTTAAGCCCAAATGGCATGACAGTGTAGTAGAGGATTCTCCATAGGGCAATGAAGGTGGTCTTTTTGGGGTGGTTAGGATGCATCTTAATCTGATTGCAACCAGTAAAACAATTGATAAATGGCTTAAGAGTGTGGTTGGTCGTCTTATCTACTATCATGTTGATAATGAGCAGAGGGTAATCATCTTTCGAGGATGCCTTGTTTAGATCTCAATAGTCTATGAAGTTGCGAATTTCCTCTCTCGATTTCAACACGAAGATGATCTTTACAAGTCAAGTAGGGTATTTGGCTACTCGAATGAAGCCTACATTTAATTGTTTCACCATTTCTTCTTTGACCTTGAGGGACCATTCTGCTCGGAGCTTCCTTAATTTTTTCACGACTATCTTGCTCTCTGGGTATGTGGGGATCTCATCTTAAGCTATCTCTGGATCAATATCGATCATGTCATAGTTTGACCATGTGAAGATGTCTACAAAATCTTTCAGAATCTCTTTAAATTGTGCCCGCTCATACACATCGAGGGCGGACCCTATCCTAATCTCACGTAGATGGTTACTAGAACCGAATTTACTAACGAAAACCTCATTCTCATTAGTTTTAATGCAATTATGTTGCTTATTTTTTTCCTTATTGAGATCAGTTAATAATTTATCATTTATTAAGTCATAGTCATCAAAAGTTTGATTATAATCAAGACAAATAATGCAAGGCACAAAAAGATACTTAAAATCCTCATTCATTTAATTAAAAGTGTTTTGAGTAAATATAGCATTAAGGACCTCGAAAAAGGAGGCCTCATTTAGAATGATATCAGAGATAAGAGAAAAGGTAATGGGTCCAGGCATCTCTTTGAGAGAGTAGATAGCAGGGCTTAGAATGACTTAAGAAGGTTAGACAGGAACGACATTCTAATTGAGGAGAGGTGTTTTAGTAGTGGCGATCTTTTCATATGGGTAAGACAGTGTAGAGATTCAGCCCTAGTGTGTGCAAGTTGAATGACATCGGTGTCGCTATCCCTAGAGTTTTCAGTGCTTTCTACGGCTTTATCATTCAGAGGTTCCACCTCATATTTTTACTCCTTGCCCAGACGATGTCAGCCTCGATGAATATTTCAATCCCTGACTTTATTTTCTTATTAAGATGGTCATACCATGGTTTGGGGAACCCGTAAAAGGGTAAATCTTCACTTTTGATTTGTCATTTAAGTATTCAAAATATCACCCTAGCCTGTGGTGATAATAGTGTCCTGCTAAAAATAGTTGACACACTCAATAACTTCCACAGCTTCATCATACAAGTCTTCCCACTCAGCGGGGAAATGAAGGAATGAAATAACCAGACTCCCCTGGAGCTTTAGGATTGTAATAAACTCGAAGACACTACATATCTTCCAGTTTATAAGGAACACATTGGAAATGAAGTGTACGATGTCGTCTAAGATGAATTCTTCAACGGACACAACCCATTCATCTTATTCTAAGGCCCACTTTTTGTCTTCCATAAACAAAACATTGGACCTCTCGTAATAAAAATTCATCTTTATGGAAAGTTTCATCCCAAACCTCCAGGGCTAATATAGCATCGCAGGTAATTCCATGCCTCCCCCTTTTGATTGGGTGAAAATGACAATGTAGGCTCGAGTGAGGAGTAATAGAGCTTGATCAATGAACATTATGGGATGTAAGACAAATGATGGCAAACCTTGAGGGGTTTTAATGAGATTGTTGGCATGTTGGATGTTTTGACGGGCTTGATTTGGGTAAAGGGGTCAAATTCTAGATTTTCTTCTAAGAATATGGCATTTACCCCAATTATATGTGCTAGGAGAGGGTTATGAGTGGTGTTGGGCATAGGAATAGTTTGTGGAGCGATGATGACTTGGTATATGATACTTTGGATCACATTTCTTATGTGGAAACACTGATCATTGTTGTGTGTTGCGAATTGGTGAAAATCATAATGATCTTATCTAAAGTTCTTGGGAAGGGGATTTATCAGCGATTGGGGTTCCAATGGCTTAATGAGATCTCGGGCCAGTAGGGCATGATACACTTTTGATAGGGGAGAGTGGAGTTCAATATCATCCTTTCTGAAAGGATTGGGAAAGCTTTCAGAAGTTCCAGAATTGCTTGGTTAGGATATGTTATTAAATTTTGAGACTAAGGTATCGGTCGGCTTGTCATATTTTTATGGCACAAATTTCCTCGTAAACCTTTTTGGTTCAGATTTTACTTTGTGACTAACAATCCCTTCTTCAATGTCTACACCAGCCTCCCAAAAGGCTCTAAAACTAGGTTAGTATTAACCTCCCAACGATGTTCAGATATGGGGCAAGAAGTTTTTCTTTACTATACTCACTTGTTATTCTTCTGATGGCCTATTTGTCATGGCAGCATGTTTCTCTCTCCACCTTCTGATGATACTACTGACTGACTCCCTAGAATTTTTCTTGAGTAACTTTAAGTCATTGTGTGTAAATTTTAATTACTTGTTGTACTTGTATTGTGATATGAATTCTCTCCCCAAGTTATCCTAACTATGGATTCTAGATTCCTCGAGGGATAGGAACCAACTGAGGGCACCTTCTTCAGGGGTTGTTGAATCATTTGCATCAGTATCTCTTCTCAAGGCCCAAAGAGGGTCAGGGAATGATGATAGATTCATAGATGCACAATCATGGGTTCGCTACCTCCAAACTCCTCAATATTTGACATCTTGAAATTTTTTGGAAGTCTGACTTTAGGATATGGAGACATGTGAGCGTAGTTCATATAACTCCCTGAGATCTTTACTTGGTCAAATTTATTTAATAACAGCTTAAGTTCATCCCTGACTCTATTTAGTTCTTCCTCCTTAGGATCCATGGGCACTGACAGATTGGCCCATGGCTGGGTAAGATTTGAAATTAGTAGCAGAGTTGGTGGTAGCCTATTTATTGGTAAGGCACATGAGGCATGTCAATACTCTTTTGGTACAAAAACTAGTTCAGGATCAGGGGACCCATGGATAGGGGAAAGATAATTTTGAGTTTATGATCCTCAAGAGTTTGGACTCATTGTCATTTTATCTTCTGTACTTCATCCTGGAAGTTATCAGTCTTGGTACTGAACTAGGCTAGGATGGTCATCAGATCTGGTTGAATGTTTGCACCCTGATCTACATTCTCTATGAATAACTTATGAAGGGAGATCTTAAACTCAGTTGAAGAAGCAAAGGAATTAGTAGAGATTCTGGGTGGTTTAATGAAATATCGAAGAAAATAGTGAGCCAGGACAAAATTACGGTACGCGATCACACATGTGAGGAAATATGACTTTACTTTATCTTGAAGGGAAGAGTAATATTGTTGGTATTTTGTTTTTCTTGAAAAGGAGGGAAATATTTTTGGTATTTTTTTAGAAAGAGAGAAAAGGGAAAGCCTCATCATGGTTATTATTATTAGGTTCCACTTGTATTAAGTTTGTCTAAAATGCAAGAAAAATATCGGACAGGACCCGAGCTTGGGAAAAAATTGGGTATATGATGTAAGACATGGTTTGACTTGTTTTCAGACTCACGGAAAGGGTCATATATTAAAAATGAGTGAAATAGAGTGAAAACTTGAGCGGTATGGCGACCCATAATTTCGATAGAGTTTCGCATTATAACCGACAAATTAGGTATGAGTGTCTTAGGTTAAATGCCTCTATGAAGTTGATGCATTTAGTGAGACAGTAAAAGGGTTCCCCCTTTTGCATTAATTCCACAATATACCTCTTGCCTATAAGGGAAGTCATTCTTCAGTATGTGGAGATAATCCATTTGATATACCTAAGTGTATATGAATTGCATCATGATATACCTCATGGGGACAGTACGTGTGAGAACGAATTCAATATAATCAAGGTACATGAACGAGTTCCATGTTATATACCTCTCGTCGTGAGTTTGGTCAAGAAGTAAGATGTGGTGGGAGGGAATAGTTTGATATACGTCGAAGGTAATAGGCCTATGGAAGGTGGAAAACATATCACTTAGGTTAATCTCACCCCACAGGACCGACACCCATCACGAAGTGATCCCCCACTAGAGGACAAAATTTTGGTCAATATAGCCATGCTCAGGTGATGTAGTTTGCAAAAATGTATGAGTCTTAATTAGTATCTTATGGAGAAGTTTATGTATTCCAAATAAATGGAATACTACCACTATGAGGGAGATCCATTAAATAAAAGGGGGTATAATCATGGAAAGAAAAACTAGCAAGTATATACATTAAGAATAAAGGCTATACAAAGCGTGGGTATAGATATAAAGTGTGAAGTATATGAATATACAAATGAGTGAGGACCATGTGCAAAACGAGAGAGTAACATGGACATAGTGGGAGTGAAAAAAGAGACTGAATATATACAAGTGATAGGAATGTAGAGTTGTTTGCTAGTTACTACCACTATGAGGGAGAGCCATGAGATAAAAGGGGGTATAATCATGGAAAGAAAAACTAGAAAGTAGATACATTAAGCATAGAGGATATACAAAGTGTGGGTATAGATATAAAGTGTGAAGCATATGAATATACAAACGAGTGAGGAACATATGCAAAGCGAGAGAGTGACATGGAAATAGTGGGGGTGAAAAAAGCGAGTGAATATATACAAGTGGTACGAATGTAGAATTGTGTGCTGGTGAGACTGGGCATGGATAATTTACAAGTGGTGTGTGAGGTGTGTGTAAGTGAGCATGGAGATATATACAAGTGAGAAAAAAGTGAGGGTGTATGCTAGTGAAGTCAAGTATGGATAATCTACAAGTGATGTGTGAAATATGTAAGTAAAAGTGAGACTACATAGGAGTGTGAGTGGGTAAAGTGAACATGATGAATATATACAAGTAAGAAACGGGTGAGACATGGCGAACATATGCAAGTGAGTAAAAAGTGAAGCATGTGATAAGAAGGTGATATATACATGTGGTGAGAAAATAGCATGGTCGATATAATCAACATGATAAGAATGAGATATATACACAAGATGTAAGCATAGGAATAAGGAGAAGATACAATGGAGGGATATGTACATATATCGAAAAGTAAGAGAACAAAGATATAGCACCCATGTGAAAATAGAGCCTAGACCTTTAAATGGTCCCCATTGAAGTCACAATTGTGTCCATCCGGGTTAGTTTCCTCCAGCGTGGGTTGGCCCTTAAATCGGTATGGGGGGGGAACCGGAGAAGTCTCCCTATTTTCCCATCTTGTGAATGCAGGTGATTCGAGGAAATGGGAGTCCCCTTTTCTCCACTCACGGTGGTACCTTCGTGGGATACCTCAAATATAAATCGCCCATCGTCAAAAATGGATAACACGAAAGAATGGAGTTACCATACTGAGGCAAAAGAAATGTAGCCATCTCGAGAGAACAGTATCAAGGTCATATTTATGCATATGAAACCAAATGAATCAAAGGTACAGGGACTAAGTTACGAAATGGGAAGGTGTTAGGCATCCATTACGCCCTTTCGGTCTCTCATGGGCTATGTTAATATTCTACTTTTATCCAAAGTGTGATATGTGTGTAATGTAAATAACGAGAGAAGGAAATCATCCGGCCACCATCATGGGAAAGACGGAACGAAATTATCCTAAGAAGTGTACTAAAAATGATATAAATATATAGTGTGAATGTCCATCAAATCACAAGTTTCTATACAAAAGAGAATGTGCATATCGAACGAGACACAAATATATAGGAGTTGGTGAGTCACAAAATAAATACAAGAGAGTTTAAAAGCACAAAATAGCAAAAATAAAACAGTATTAGGCCGGGACTCCTATGTGACCAGGGGGCATCAAAGTCCACGCAGTTCAATATGTTCGGAGTAGAGTTTAACTTATAAACCTATATTTATGACTCCTATTTGGATGTTTTTTAGGAAAGAGTGCTCAAGTGTAAAAGTGTGGAAAAAGGAGGAAAGCTTACTTTTGGGGTTTAACCCTCTTTTTTATCTTTTTGTATTTTTATAAAAATGTATTATATAAATACTAGTAATTAAAAAGGATATTAGTTGATGTGAAATAATGAAGTAAAAATAAAAGATATCAAAAATGGGAATAAAGTAAACAAATAATACTAAATGAATAAACTAAAAAAGAGTAGGAATAAACCTCCTAAAAGACTTTCCAATTAATTTTTAATGGAGGGTGCGTTGATTTTATGGTGATGTAATGGTGGTGAAGTAGGGTGAGGTAATTAGCCAAAGGGGGTATGAAAGTGAGGTGAGGTAAATGGAAGGAATGTTGGAAAATTGGGTTTTTTGGGGAATGGTGGGCCTCTAATTTTGAGATTATGTTCATGATTGCTCCAAAAGGGGCCCTTAGGAGTGAGGCCATGGCCTCCTTAAATAGTGCCAAATTATGATCTAGGAGGTTGTTGAATAGCAGGGGCCCTGGCTTGCCAATCAGCATAATGCCTTCCATGCTGGCCAAGGAAACTACACCATGCCGATAGACGAGGGGTCTGGGGTACTTATAGAAAGCCGGAACAGACTTTTTTCGAAAACATAGAAACAAAATGCAAATCGTAAGTTCGAAGCATGCACGGGTAGGAACGTTAGAAAGGGTATTAAGAGACCTTCAAGAATACATTCAGACACTCTTGAGTTAGGGAGTTGACCAAAATCAAACAGGGCTCAGAAGCACCTGATGGTCTCTAGGCCAGGATTTTCACAGTAAAAAGGGTCGGAGTGGACCATCAGGCGCGAATCAGGTTTAGGACTTGACTAATGTCAAATGGGGCTCGAAATCACCCGGAGTCCTTTCAAAGTAAAATGATCATTTGTGCAAACTGTGAGGCTAATTCACACCCAGTATGGACCATTATAAAGGGAATTCAGGTCCCTACGAGGTTCTATTGAGATTTGCTCAGCTTGAGGATTTTACCAAGGTCAAACGGGGTCCAAAAGAGCCCATTGGCAACCAAATTAATTCTTGAATTAAAAAGGATCGTTTGTTCGAACCGTGAGGTCAATTCATGCACGCTATGGACCATTGGAAAGTGGATTTAAAAAGTGAAAGGACCCCCAATTTTAAAAATACTTTCCTTTTAATCAAAGTTGACTTCCTAACAAGTGCGGAAAAATAGATGGTTACTAAGAAAATTTAATTTTTCAAAATTTATTTAATTTTCTTTTCTTTAAAAGATGAAAAATTAAATTAAACACAAAATTTAATTTCTTAGAACAAATTAAAATTAAACACTAAAAAGTGAATTAAAGTTAACACACACACACTTTAAATTCCCTCAAACCAAATTAATTTAATTATAAAGATTAAACAAACTAGGCAATAATATTAAACAATTAACTTAGTGCCAACTTGAATTAACTTAACTTAAAGAAAAATTACCCAAATAATTAAACATACATCATTTTAAGCTAGATTGCGAATTAAACCCAATTTTATCTTTTTACCCTAAGTATGAGTCGTAGGTGATATTTGAAAAAGATAAAATGTCACAATCTCACTATGTCGCGATGTACGAGGAAAACCCACAACGAAAAAAACCTCGGACGACCGCTAGCCTTAAGTCCACTAAGTACGAAATTTTTAACAAGTACAAGACAGATGACTTACACAACTCGACTCGACTCGACCTCTTCAAGCCCTGACGCGTCTTCTTGTACCAACCTCTGCTTAATCGACAATTTCGGACTCCACCGGAACCTTGGACTCCTCCAATTAAGCTTTTGGACTCCGTCAACCGCACACGGTGCCTTTCACCGTATGAGCACGCCGCAAAGAAAACTGTCTCCTTTTTGGGTTAGAGATGGAACCCAAACTTTCTCTTTATGAGGATGAGAATGAACCCAGTGCCAAAAAAAAATCGAAGCAATAGATATATGTAGAGATAGTGCAGCGGGTCCGAATGGTTTCAATGGTTTTTTCTATCAAACTTGTTGGAATATCATTGCCAAAGATATTGTAAATGCCATTCTATCCTTCTTTGTTGGTAATGATATTCGAAAAAGTTGGACTTCCACTAACATAGTGCTTATTCCCAAAATGGACAATCCAAAAAATTGTTCAAATTTTAGACCCATTAGTCTTTGTAATTTCTCGAATAAAATTATTTCTAAAATCTTAGCTAACCGTATTAGTTCCTTGCTTCCAAAAATTATTTCCAATTTTCAAGCAGGTTTTATTCAAGGAAGATCAATCACGAAAAACATCCTTCTAGCCCGAGAATTAATGTCCCGATTCAATAAAAAGTCTAGAGGATCAAACGTGGTGGTCAAACTCATGTGACAAAGGCATACGACCGTATTTCATGGATATTCATAATCAAAGTGCTTTGGGCTTATGGATTTTCTAAAACGTGGATAGACCTGATATGGAGAATTATCTAAAATTGTTTGTACTCGATTCATTTTAATGGAAAAACTTGCAGATATTTCAAATCGGGTCGTGGGGTGTGCCAAGGGGATCCTCTTTCTCCAGCTTTATTTTTCCTTGCAGTGTAAGTCTTAAATCATGGAATTCAAAATCTCATATATTCATGCAGTATATACCATTTTTCCATTCCAAGTGGTTGTCCACTAGTCTCTTCTTTATCATTGGCGGATGACATGATAGTGTTTATTAATGGTTCCGCTAAATCAATTAAAAAATTCATATTATGCTTATCACTATGAATATCACTCAGGGTAGCTAGTTAACAAAAACAAGAGCAGCATGATCTTTTCTACTCACTGTAGGCAGTGCCAGTAGAAGAAAATTATGGCGATAATTGGGTTTAAGCAAGCTATTGGTCCACTAACATATCTAGGTGTTCCTTTGTTTGTGGGAAGGAATAAAAAACCATTTCTTTAATGGTATATTATCGAAGGCCATTGACAGGATTAAAGGTTGGAGTGATGCTACTATGAGCCACGTAGGTAGAATGGTTCTTATTAAAATAGTGCTACACTCTATGGGCTCTCATGTGTTTTATGCTTTAACCCCTACAAAATCATTTTTATAAGATTTTCAACAAATATGCTCGAATTTTTTCTGGGGGCACATTGAAGATTCTCATAAATATCAATGGGTTTCATGGGACATCATATCCCAACCTAAAAACAAAGGAGGTCTCGGTCTTAGAAATTTAATTGATATATGTGATGCATATGCATGCAAAATTTGGACCCGATTCCTTCAAAATAACTCCCTTTGGGCAAATTTTATTCATTGAAAATATAAAAAACTTGCTCATTTAAATTTCAAAGGTGTTTCGTCCTTTGCTAGTATCGCATGGAAGCGTATACAAAAGATTAGGGATGTTATTGATGACAATGTTTTCTCAGTAAAACACAATTGGATCCATTAAGGTTTCTCTCTCAAAATAGCTTGGGACTATATTAGGGAAAAGTCTTGCATTCAATTCTCATTTTCCATGATGTGGGACACGAGGATTCTTCCTAAAGTATCTTTGTTCCTGTGGCGTATTCTTCATAAGGCTCTCCTATTGATGACAATCTCAAGATAATTCATATACCTATGGTTTCAAAATGTTGATTTGTTTTTTGTCTCAACAGGAAAATAACGATCACTTATTCCTCTATAGTGACATTGTTAAGGAAGTGTGGAATCATTTTGATAACTTAATGGGCATTAGAGTTCCTAATAGAAATTTGCATAATGGAATCTTGTGGTGATGGATTTATAGTCGTGGAAACAACATTCGAGCTATTTTATGCACGATTCTTCCCTCCTACATATGCTGGCGGATTTGGTGTTCCAGGAATAAAGCTTATTTTGAGAATATTCGTATGAAGGCTAATTCTATCATTAAGGAGATTCAGAGTGCCATTGTGATATGTTCTAAAGTTAAACCATACTCGGGTCCTTCATCTAGTTTCATCAATACATTTATTGTTGATTTCAAAATTTCTACTTCCTACTTGTAAGCCCACGGAGAAACGCTGTTTTTCTCCGTGGTTTTAATATATTTGGGGTCTTTTCCTCTTAAAAACAAAAAACAACAAATTGGGTTTATACTTTTATGTTTTGTAAGTATTTAAGCCCTCTAAGTTAGAAACACAAAAGGGACTTTTCTAAACATTAATTTTCTCTCTCAAAATCTCTCAAAGGATTGTGAAAAGTCTTAGGAAAAAAATTTGTCCCAAAATGGTTAAAAACTGTCAAAGAAAAGTGGGACAAAGTAGTGGGAAAATGCCAAAAACTATTCCCACCAAAATTCTCGTTCGAACGACTACGACCTTTCTAACGAAAAGTCAGTGTTCAAAAGGGCAACTCATTGGCAAACTCGTTCGAACGACCTTCTTGTTCGAATGACATTCTCATTCGAACGAAATGACATAATAACATTTTTCATTTTAAGCCCATAAATCTTTTATACCAAGTTAAATATTTAAAATCATTTTAAATAAAACTTAAACCCAATTAAAATTCCAAGTTCCTACAGATATATATAAAGCATTCAAACCTTAAGGAGATTTGAAATATGATGAATTGTTGAGGATGAAAAAGCTACTTGAAACTCGTCAAGGATGATGTCTTCAGGCTGATACGTCTTCAACTCAAACTTGTCATAGGCTTGAAGGATACACATGAACACTATCATATGACTCAAATCTTTTTGTCCAGAATTGAGCCAAAACTACAAAGTACTCAATTGGAAATTTATGTCCTTACAAATCTTCCCCTTTGGATATTTCGGTACAAAAAACAAACAAAAATTCTAAAGGGCCATCAAGCTCAACTAGACTCAAAAACATCCCACCCAAAATGAAAAATTACATAGCTTGACTCAAAACCACTAGTGCTGCTTTGCCACTTTAAATAGTGTCGTTAATGATTTCCTGCACACTTGAACAAACCATTAAATGCGTATGGAATATCAAGGTATTAAATGCAATTAAATTAACTACTCCCCCTAAATTAATTCCCCCTTTATCAAATATGATCACCAAAGAAGATTGCGCTCTCCCCCCTAAGTTAGATATCCTAAACTAAGATACGATTACAATAGGATTAGATACCATTTCTTTCCCTATCATTCTCCCCCTTTTTGTTCAGGAATAAACAAAGGATATAGAATTAACCAATTACTTATTACTCCCCCAAATTAAAGTACCATTTCTCCCCTAAAAAATGACATAAGGGATATAAACATGGGAAAGCAAGCAAAACATGATGGTGCATAAGATGATAAGAACATTTAAGACAAGAGAAACAATAAAATAACTAATCTATACATATATTAATGGATACCAACTATGATGTGATAAAAATTGATACCAATTTGGAAAAAAATACGAAGCATGTGATATCAAACAAAATACGCAACACAATATATACCAATTAAAAATGAGAAGCATAGATGGACTAGCAAGCAAGGCAAAGAATCAAAACAAAAATGCCACATATATGTATACATAATGAATATCACTAACGCACACATACATATACATAGGTATAAATGCCACACATGACACAAAAAACATTAAGCTTTTCACTCTCGTATGGAAAAAATGTGTCCAAATACATGTGGTAAACGGAAGTGTAAGGGTGTGAACTAGTAACAATTAAACTTTGACTCAATCACTTAAAATATGTTCAGGGAGTTCTCATTTGATTGCAAAACTTTATCACATTTAGATATAGGCTCATGTGACAATAAAAATTGGACTCAATGAACAAACATGCACAATGCACATAAGCCTAGAATTTTGATGATTCTACAAACCAATAGAGTCATGACAATAAAAGATTAACTTGGATTCAAAGTCATTGTGCAAACCCATTAATACATCCAACCAAACTCCTCATAATTTTTCTTTTCTTTTCTTTTGAACATATTAACTAAGCTATTCTTGGCCTTAGCAAATATTCTTTTTAATGCCACATTTTTAAGGCCTAATATTCAATGGTAGCTTTTCACGCAAAGAAATTTTATCTTCCGGAGCCCGATTCCATTGATAAACAATTACACCGAATAAATATGTTTTTCTATTTTTAAATCCAAAAAATGGTTATTACATGCACAAATCCAACAAAGTCATAGAAAATTGTAAATGACTAAATTTATGGGAGAACATCTAACTTAGCTTAAATAAACATGTGACAATTAAATTTCAAGAGAGCTCGTTCATGTGTGAATTGAGGCATATGAAAATAGAATCCATTAAGCAACACAAAATTCAACTACTCCATACATGCATGACAAAGAACATTTTAAGGATTGACAATCTTAATCAAAAGTTCTAGCCACATGGAAGCGAAAAGGAAAGGATTCAAACACAAGTATATGCCACATAAAGTGTGTCAAACTAAAATACAAAAAAAAAACTTTTTGAGTTTTTGAAACTTTTTACCAAACACACAAAAGTATTTACTCAAAAGACAAAAAAAAATCATTTGTATTTTTCATTAAGCCTAAATTACTATAAGTAAAACACAAATGTTAAACAAAATATTTTTGTATTTTTCATTTAATGCAGACTAAAATGAATGAACTATAATACAAAAGATAAACAAAATTCATAATTCTAGCATGAGATATGTGATAAAGCAATGACTAGAAAATGATAAACATGCATACAACTAGCAAGGATATATGATATAAAGCACAAAAAGCTAGAGTATGCAAACAACTAACACATTCAACCTTTAGATTTAGCAAGGTAGGTATCGTGTGAAAGTAAATGAGAATATAAAATCATGTTTTGTAAAGTAACCAAGTCGAATATCCTAACCCAAACTAATGAAGATTGACACTCTTGGGATTTTGGGATCTTAGCTACCTCGGGTACGTTACCTTTGGATTTCCAAGAAATTCTTTTAAGATCAAAACAAAACTTCCTAAGATGATCTTTTCGACCACAATGTGAGCAAGTAAAGATTCGTCAAAAATTAGTACCTAAGGATTAACCTCTAGAAGTGCTCCTAGGTGATTCTCTCAAAACATTGGTTTTGGCTTTATTAATGGAATCGTTACATGAATCGAGGCCTAAACCACAAGTGTTATTTTTTACTTGGACAGTTCCTACTATTTTATCTAATTTAGCGGACCTACATTCCAAATCAAATTTGACTTTACAAGAGTCTTTTAATTTATTTTCCAACACTAAAATTTCAGACTCTAGTAAAACACTCCTCTCTTCAAACATAAGAAGATCATTTTTAATTGATTCCATTAAACCTCTAAGGCTATCTCTCTCGCCTTCTACATATTCAAGCTTCTAACAAAGATCTCTCTCATGTATCCTAAGGTTATCAACCAATGCACTCTCATCAATGACCATGACACACTCCCTTAAACTAGATTCTAACTTCAAATTTGCCTTTTTTAATTTAATAGATTCTTAATGTAATTCTCTAAATGCAAATTGAAGTTCACTCTCATCAACCTCTTCATCACTTTCACTCTCCCACTATCTCTTCTCCACTCTCACTACCATCATCTATTTGAGTTTCACAAACAAAGGCCTCAAAAGTGTCATGTTTTAAGGTGTCATTGTCGGACAATATCTCACCCTCACTAAGATGACTAGCCATGCATGCGATAAAGTTGTGATCAATAGGGGAATCGGGTCCCTCTTCCTTATCACTATCACTAATGGTTGAATTAAATGAAATAGGTTGCTTGCCCTCTCTCCTTAGTTTAGTGGGGTATTCAAAAGCCCTATGTCCGTAACCATCACAAACATAACATCTATTAGACTCATCCCTATTAAGATCTCCGTTATGATTTTTAGGGAATTTCCCGGCTTTGTCATACTTTGATTTATCAAATTTCTTTAAATCCTTTTTAATATTATCTTTATTAAATTTAAGAAATTTTCTAAATTTTCTAGCGAACATAGCCATCTCATCAAAATCGATGTCACTCTCATCATACGAAACTACCTTTACCTCCTTTGGGGCTTTCAAAGCGATGCCCTTATCAATTTTCTTTTCATTTTTGGAGGGAAACATGTCTAGTTCATAGGTTTGTAAATCACTTACGAGTTCTTCTAGTTATGTAGAGTGTAAAGATGGTAAAGAATTTAAGACGATCACATTAGGGATGAACCTATCGGGTAAGGACCTTAAAATTTTCCTAACCAGTCGCTCATCGGGTATTTTCTCTCCTAAATTAAATGATGAATTTACTATATCGAAAAGTCTATCATAAAATTCATCAAATGTTTCTTTTTCGTTCATTTTGATGGTTTCAAATTGAGTGGTGAGGTTTTGGAGTTTAGAAGCTTTTACGACACTTGTTCCTTCATGAGTGAGTTGTAAAATATCCCAAGCCCCCTTAAAAGTTTCACGCGTCATGATACGTCAAAATTCATCTGGTGTGATCGCACTAAATAAGGCGTTTAAACCTCGAGAGTTAAAATTTGCATGTTTTAATTCATTCTCACTCCATCTCTCAACAGGTTTGGGTACACGAACATTTTCAACTAACATAGTCGGTGAGGACCACCCATTAACAACCGAAAGCCAAGCCATCTCGTCTATCACCCTAAGTGCCAAACGCATACGTGTTTCCAATATGCGTAATTAGAACCATCGAAAATAGGAAATTTCGAAAATGGAGAAAAGTCCATTTTTAACCAAAAATATTAAAAGACCTAAGTACAGTAAATTATTACTTCTAGCTCTGATACCAATCTGAAAGTACAAGGACCCCCAATTTTAAAAATTCTTTCCTTTCAATCAAATTTAACTTCCTAACAAGTGTGGAAAATTAGATGGTTACTAATAAAATTTAATTTTTCAAAATTTATTTAATTTTCTTTTCTTTAAAAGATGAAAAATTCATTTAAACACAAATTTTAATTTCTTAGAACAAATTGAAATTAAACACTACAAAGTGAATTTAAGTAAACACACACACACTTGAAATTCACTCAAACTAAATTAATTTAATTATAAAGATTAAACAAACTAGGAAATAATATTAACCAATTAACTTAGTGCCAGATTGAATTAAATTAACTTAAACTAAAATTACCCAAATAATTAAACATGCACCATTTTAAGCTAGATTGCGAATTAAACCCAATTTTATCTTTTTACCCTAAGTATGCGTTCTAGGTGATATTTGCAAAAGATGAAAAGTCACAATCTCACTACACCGCGATGTACGAGGAAAACCCACAATAGGAAAAACCTCGAACGGCCCCTAGCCTTAAGTCCACTAAGTATGAAATTTTTTATAAGTACAAGATAGATGACTTACACAACTTGACTCGACCCATTAAAGCCCTTGACGCGTCTTCTTATACCAACCTCTACTTAGCCGATAATCCCGAACTCCATTGGAACCTTGGACTCCTCTAATTAAGCTTTTTCACTCCGTCAACCACAAACGGTGCCTTTCACCGTATGATCACGCCGCAATGTAAATTGTCTCCTTTTTGGTTTAGATATGGAACCCAAACTTTATCTTTACATGGATAAGAATGAACCCGATGCCAAACAAAACTCCAAGTAATAGATATATATGTAGAGATAATTGGAATTCTAAACTAAACATATTGGGTGTATACTTTTGTGTTTTGGAAGGATTTAATCCCTCTAAGTTAGACACACAAAAGGGACTTTTCTAAACATTAATTTTCTCTCTCAAAATCTCTCAAAGGATTGTGAAAAGTCTTAGGAAAAAATTATGTCCCTAAATGGTTAAAAACTATCAAAGAAAAGTGGGACAAAGTAGTGAGAAAATACCAAAAAACTGTTCCCGCCAGAATTCTCGTTCGAACGACTTTTTCTTTTGAACGACATTTCGATCAAATGACCTTTCTAAAAAAAAGTCAGGGTTCAAATAGGGAAACTCGTTGGCAAACTCATTCGAACAACATTCTCATTCGAACGAAATGATAGAATAGCATTTTTATTTTAAGCCCATAAATCTTTTATACCAAGTTAAACATATAAAATCATTTTAAATAAAACTTACACCCAATTAAAATTCCATGTTCCTACAGATATATATAAAGAATTCATACCTTAAGGAGACTTGAAATATGATGAATTGTTGAGGACACAAAAGGCACTTGAAACTTGGTAAGGATGATGTCTTCGCATCGATACGGGCTTCAACTAAAACTTGTCATAGGCTGGAAGGATACACATGAACACTATCCTATGACTCAAATATTTTTGTTAGAAATTGAACCAAAACTATAAAAGATTTAATTAGAAATTTGTATCCTTACAGATTCATATCCCTACGAGGTTTCATCGTGTTTCTCTTGGTTTGGAGAGTCTATCAAGGTCAAATAAGATCTGGAAGCACCCGATGGCCTCAGAGTAGGACCTAGGGTCTCTGGAGGGAGGAAAAGTTTTAGGGACCTAAACAATATTTAGCGGGTTAATAGGATGGGGTGAATACAATATAGATTATGATAAATCATCAATATTTTATCTCTATTTTATCCCGATCTCCGTTTAGGGGACAGGATATCCACTTTACAGTGTTTATATTTCAAAGCCTGATTTTTAATCCAGCACCTCTGTTAATTATCTCGACATGCTCATATGTTAAAACAATGATAACCAAATACCCCATTGACCATCACAAAACATGAAAACAGGCTTTTCAAAATAGTTATGAGGAAAGTGTTAATGAGCCTAGTTAGTCCAAAATTTTACACAAGACAAATTTAAAATTCGACTACTCTCATCGCTTTTCCAAACGAATAAAGCCCCTCCCCCATAGAGGTGCCCCAAATATGTATTTTCATATCAAATACTTGTCAAACATCGGCCTTTGATTGGACATACTAATAACATATAAATAAATAAATCCAACACAATGAAAATGCTATATTGAGGACTAAGATCCAAAAGTACTGTAATGTTTTACATTGTATACCAGGTATCCCATCCCTTTCACTCATAAATACTCCCCATTTGTTTTAAGTACATTATATTTAATCCCAATTATCCTTGGATAAAGCACCCTATATCGTTGACTTACTTGAGTCTATATTATATAGGTGATCATCTAGTTTGGAAATAGTGACAAATTTGAGTCCCTTCCTTGTTTACAAAAGAACCTCAGACTCTATACTTGATTTCTCTACAAGTTTCTAAAGGTAGTATACCAACACCACACACTAGGAATGCATTCATACATTATCTTATGCTATATTTTGTTATGTGTGAGTTAAATCCCTTAAAATTAATATTCCATTATTTTTGGGATGTGTTAAATAATATCTAATATTTTTAAATGATTTTTAGAAATTAAATTTGGTTGTATATAAACCTTAGGGGTCTTTGTACAATTTCATTTTATGGCTTAAAGTTGGCTTGGGTAGAAATCGAAAGCGCTTGAGACTTAAAGGGTGAGAATTTAATTAATTTGGTACGCGTTTTGCAACATCTATTGTTCCAACACGTGCTGGTATATTATTGGTGGATTTTGTGTTCTTACCTCGCACAGACTTGTGTTTCTTTGAGAACCATTAGATCGATGTTATCATTGGTTTGCATGTGTTTAAACTTAATCCAAGTGAATCTTTTTTTACCAATCAACGCTGGCTATTTGCACCGCTTAATTTTAACGATTAGAATGATAGTCAAATGGTCAAAATTAATCTCAGCCATTGGATGGCCTCTGAGATTCTGGATCCTTCCTCGCTCACTATATAAGAGACCTAAGCCTCAACCATTTTAGATTTTTTTCCCTTCGTCCAAACCAGAGAGAAAATGAGAGAGGGGGAGAGAAAGAGTTAGAGAGATAAATGAAACCCTAAACCAAACTCAACCCAAATCTCACCAGAAAACCCTTTTCTGAGAGTAAATCAGCTTGAGATTTGAGAAGTTTATCCTCTATAGTTCTTTATCTCTTTCCCAACTTAATCACGTTGGTTAAATCTCTGTTTCTTTTCATAGAATCTAGAGATTAAGCCTCTATGATAAAGTTCACTTAGATAGATCTTCGTCTACGTTTCTTATTTTGAGAAATCTTATTTTTGTTGGTTAAATCTTTTCTAATTTTAATTTACTCAAATATTCAGACTTAGATCTAGTTGAGATCTTGATTGGGGATTTCACTTTCAAATATATCACATTTTTTTAAATAAGTACATATTTTCAAATAAGGAAAGTGCATAGGATCTTGGCTAGTTTTTATAGAAAGATTCCCTCTTGATCTGCGGATATCTTAAGGATCCAAAGTCTGATTATTTTGACTAGATTGATTTTGTAAATCTTGCATATTAATTGATCTGTTTGTAATTTTTTACTCATAGTGTCTGTAATTAAGTGTGTTTGAGTTGCACGCATGTGATTTAGAGCACATCACCACATACACCATCACACTACAAAACTGAAAAGTATCATTATTAAGATATTTGACATTAGAGTCGACGTAATGATAAAAGGAATAGATTTATGAAGCTGGGAGAACATCAACAACATGAGAACCTTGGGAGAAGTCAGAAAATGCCAAAGGAGTTGGTACAAATTCTAAACATAGTTTAGGTTTGATTGTTATATAGCTTGTAACTAGTTATTCTTATTTAGTGGATTTTTATTTTTGTGATCTAGATGTCACCATGGATGTTTCCCTAATTGGGTGGGGTTTTATCATATTAAAATTGCTTGTGTATACTTCCTCTTCCTATCATCCATTTCTTAAGGCTGCGTTGGTTTATTTTCTTCAAGTTTTGTTTATCAAAACTGGTAAACATATAACTGAAATTACTCGTTTATGTTGTTTTACACATCTTGTGTTTAAAATTTGTTTTAAGAAAAGAGTTTCTTCATGAAACTGTTAGGAGCCATTTAGATAGTTTAATTTTTCATTAAGCGACTTAAGTGGTATTTTTCAATTACGTAGGCATTATACCGAACTAAAATCGTGAAGCCCAAGTCTCATAATACGTCACGTGGCATATATTTTTTAAAGGATGCATCCATACCCAATCCAAACTCCCCCCACTCCTACCTATACCTCCATAAACAAGGATGTCAAGAACATAGCATCCTTAGCATTACACCCCTAAACTAGCTCGTAGGTTAAACAAGACCTTTGAGTTAGTGATCACCCCGCAAGTGATAGATGTATGTGTTAGTACTTCAGATTGACTACCATCCTGACCCTCCATACAAAATCCCTCCTTCCCAAGATAAGTCTTATTCTTTCACACACCTCACGTTGTAACACGCAAACACCCAGACTATGTAGGCTTCAATCTCGCGGATACATGAGTACATAGGCGCAATACTGAATCCACTTTGTGATCACAATGATATGTCTCATGATATATTATCCCAACCAAGATGTGATCATATCACATCCTCTATTGTCCATTTCTAACATAAACGAGATATCAAACTATCTTAAAGATGTGATATATCGTACACCCCTATATAAATATGCAAGAACGTATACATACACAACTCAAATCCGAGCTACTCAGCATTGTCCATTCTTAGCATCACTCTCGTGTCAATAAAAGTACGAGATAACCATAAATTATTTTAGAAAATGGATGCCAAAACAGTTTGTAAGTTAAATAAAACCATTTAGACAGTCCAATTTGTAAATAAGGTGGATATAAATAAAGACAGGGGCAATACTGAGGCCTTGTCAAGATAACAAGCCTCGATAATATGTCTTATGGTGTATTTTCCCCATAGGGATGTAATCATCTCTCATGTCCCTTATGCAATCTTTCACCCACACTACAAATGAGACATCAACCTATATTAAAATCGTGATCTATCGCCCAACCTTATTCAAATTTGCAAACACTTATGTATACAGATCTGATAACCAAATTACGTAGGCCTTGATACCAAGTCTCCTCGAGTGTGCATGCACAATAAAGAGTCTTGACAACATATCTCACGATATTTTATCACAAAAAAATGCAACCATCTCTCGCACTACTGTGGATATCCTTATCTCCCTTTCGGGAGGGGGAAGGGGGGGGGGGGAGGTCTCGCGCCCTCTTCCTCTGTAGGGGAGCTTCGACCATCGTTGGTGTGGGGTGATGTAAAAAGATGAAGTCACCAGCCTATTTTTTAACAAAATAAGCAAAAGAATATGCCGCTACCTCGAGAGAACGATATGAAAGACAAATTGATACTTACGAAACCAATAGTTCGAAGGTTCGGGGGAAAAGTTACAAAATGGCAAGGTGTTAGGCACCCATCCTGCCCATTCGGTTTCTCATGGTCTTGTGTTGCTATTTTCCTTAATTGCTCCGTGAAGTGTGTGTGCGTGTATATATAAATGGAGATTGGAATCGACCAACTCACATCGTGGAAAAGATGGAATGAGGTCATCTACAGGAATGTTCCCAAAATGATTTATGCGTTTATCGAGATATTAATCGTTATGATGAAATGATATGAATGTTGTATAAAACTCCAATAAGGATCACAAATATAATGTATATTAAAATAATGTACAGATGAAAAGGAGACAAATACAAAAATGGGAAAATTTGACTCGAGTCTCGTGTGTTAGCCCGAAACGCCTACGTAGCCTATAAAGGTATCAAAGTCAACGTAGTTCGCATGAGCCATAAGTCTGGGGTTTATCCCATACATTCGAACGGGAATCTATTTTATATGTGTGTATGAAAAGTGTATTTAAGTTTTAAGAATTTTTTGTGGATAATCTTGTTGGAATTTATAGATGTAACCCTCTTTTTCTTTGTTTTGGGTTTTTTATAGAAAATAAAGTATGTGAAATATAAAAAATAAAAGATGAGATATTAATGTGTATGAACGAAAGTAAAAGATAGATTAAGAATTTATATAACTAATGCGAAAATAAAGAAATTAAAGAGAGAAAAGGTTTTGGACCTTCTTTAGAGACTTGAGGATTGATATTGATCTTTGATGAGCTCTCTTGAATGTTGAGATGAATCTTGGATGTGTGAGAATGAGATTTTTGCTAAATTTGGTATGAATTTGAAGAGAATGAAAGATTGAAAGGAATTTCACATAAGGAAACTTCACTAATTACAAGAGAATGTTTTTTAAATCACTGATATTGATGGATCTGAGGTGTGACTTTTGGAGTTAGATCATGCCCTATATTTATAGGGTAAGGGGTTGTTGATTGGCATAGCCCTAGCCCTGCCAATCAGCAAGTAACCCTGGGCACACTGTCGATAGGCAGGGAAATGGACCTGCCAATCGACAGTCTCGCACAGATGTTTTCGAAAAATGATCATAAAATGCAATTTGTTGATCCAAATCGCGCCCAGGGCATACCATTAGAAAGGTAATTCATAAACCTTTAATATTCATTTGGTTCGCCCACGGGTTCGGGAGTTGATTTTTGGTCAAATGAGGATCGGAAGCGCTCGTCGATCCTTTGGATGGGAGATCGTCAGATGGAAATAGATCGTTTTTCCAAACCATAATTCAGAATTGCACACAAGGAGGGCCATTTGAAAGTTTATGTGAGGTACTTAGACATTCCAAAGAAATTTTCTAGCTTCGAAAAGTTAGAGTTGGTCAATCAGGGATCAAAATGGCTCGATGACCTTTCGGAGTAAAATGGGTCATTCGTCCGTACTGTAATGCTGATTCACGCATGAGGCAGACAATTGGAAAGTACATTCAATGATCTTCAAATATTCATTCACTCTCATTCGAGATGAAGAGTGGACCTTCGTCCAATGGAGCTCGGGAGGAATCGGTGGCCTCCGGATCAATTTTTTAGGAAAAATGGATTGTTCATTTAAATGATTTTTTCATTTCATGCATAGGGCAGACTGTTGGAAAGGGGTTTCAGTGACCTTAGAATATTCAAAGAGCTTCCACTCTAACGATGAAGATGGCTGGAGTCAAATTAGGGATCATGAGCGCTTGTGGCCTCCAGATAAATGTTTGGTTGTAAAATAGTCTATTCATCATAATCGTTATGTCGATTCATGCACGGGGCAGGCCATTGGAAAGGGTATTAAACGAACTTCAAAGATTCATTAAGATTTATCCCTGATGGTAGAGTCGACCAGAGTCAAACGGGGCCCAAGAGAGCCTGATGGCCTCTGGATTGGTACTCGGAGTATGAACTAGTTTTTGTAATGAACTGGGGAGGTGTTAGGGACCTAAGGAGAGACATAGGGGGATTAGAATGTGGTGTTTACAGAGCCACTCGATGGGTAAGCTTGGAACAAGTGAAAGCCATCGAAAAGACACCACATGATGTTATAGGAAGGAGGTAGATTCTGCGGACCAAAATGGATGATGATGACCAATTCAGAGGGTCGAGCCCAATTTTGAGGAACTAAGGAAATGATGGGGATGGCCAATTCTAAAGGCTGGGGTCGATTATGAGGACCTAGAGTAGGGAGTGACCAATTATGAGGGATTTAG
Source organism: Sambucus nigra (assembly GCA_949130495.1). Lineage (NCBI taxonomy): Eukaryota > Viridiplantae > Streptophyta > Magnoliopsida > Dipsacales > Adoxaceae > Sambucus > Sambucus nigra. The sequence goes on from OX422209.1 coordinate 124,332,168, forward strand.
TAGAGGTGGCCAATTATGCGATTCGATGTCAATTCTGAGGGCTTAAGTAGAGGTGACCAATTCTTAGGGTCATAGCCAATTCTGATGGCTTTAGTAGATGTGGCCAATTTTGAGGGTCGAAGCCAATTCTAAGGGCTTAAGTATGGGTGACTGATTTTAAGGGTCGAAGTCAATTCTGAGGGCATTAGTATAAGCAACTAATTATACGGGCTAAGGTCATAAGTAGGGGTGACCAATTCTAAGGGTCGAAGCCAATTCAAGGGCTAAAGTAGGAGTGGCCAATTCTTAGGGTCGAAGTCGATTCTGAGGGCTTTAGTGGGAGCAATTAATTCTGAGGGTCGAAGACAATTCTAAGGTCTTTAGTAGAAGCGACTAATTCCGAGGGTCGAAGATAATTCTGAGGGCTTAAATGGAGAGAGACCAATTTTGAGGGATTAATTATAAGTGACCAACTCTAAGGGTCGAAGCTAATTCAGAGGGCTTAGGTGGAGAGTGACCAATTCTGAGGGTCGAAGCCAATTCTAACGGCTTAAGTAGAGGAGACCAATTATGAGGGACGAAGCCAATTCTGAGGGCTTAAGTAGAGGTGACCAATTCTGAGGGTAGAATCCAATTCTGAGGTCTTAAGTAGAAGTGACCAATTCTATGGGTCAAATCCAATTATGAGGGCTTAAGTATAGGTGACCGATTCTATGGGTCGAAGACAATTCTGAGGGCTTAAGTGGAAGCGACCAATTTTGATGGTCAGGGCCAATTCTAAGGGCTTAAGTAAATGTGAAGAATTGTGCAGTTCAAAGCCAATTCTGAGGGCTTTAATTAGGAGGGACCAATTCTGAGGGTCCAATCCATTTATGAGGGCTTAAGTAGGAGAAACCAATTCTGAGGGTCGAATCCAATTCTGGGGGCTTAAATAAAGGTGACCAATTCTACGGGACGAAGTCAATTCTGAGGGATTAAGTAGGAGTGACCAATTCTGCGAGTAGAAGCCATGTCTGAGGGCTTTAAGTGGGAGCGAACAATTATAAGGGTCGAAGCCAATTCTGAGGGCTTAAGTAGAGGTGACCAATTATGTGGGTCAAAGCCTATTCTGAGGGCTTTAAGTGGGAGCGACCAATTCTGCGAGTCAAGGTCAATTCTGAGGACCTTAAGTAAGTTGTGGGCCAGAGTTTTCTTTGGGAAAGTTTTGAGACTCCATTGGGAAAAAGATATTAATTCAAGGAATGGGTGAAGCCTTGCTGGGGAATTTTCTTTCATTTTTGTGGCGTCCCTTGGAGACTTTGCTGGGGTGATATCCACGTGGATTTGGGAATTCCTCTGAGGAAATAATTCTGGGAGAAAATGGGGTATTAATTCAATTGGGGATTTGAGAGGTTTGACGAAATGTTTTTCTTGGTGAAAAAGGTTCTAAAATTCATTAGGTAATTTTAGGAAATTTTGGGATTTTCTTGTGTTTTGAAGGAATTTTTGTACAAAATTTCAGGTAGGTGCCCATCTGCAGGGTGTAGGAGTTGCCAAACGGCAGTGGCATGGTTGTTTGGATTACCTCAAGTAGCTGAAGGGATATGAATGATCGATATGTGGTCGGGGGGACTACCGATCCGCATGCCCTTTAGGCTCCTATAAAAGAGGGTGAGATTTCTTCATTATTCAAAGTTTTTAGATTTTCTATCTTCTGCTTTTCCTTTTCGCGAACTGTATTAGCGTTATTTTCTCCTCCAAAACTAAGAAATGGTTGATTTTTCAAGTAGTGTGGTCCACATGGCGTGGTTAAGTGTTAACGACTGGGCACATTTAGAGTAGTAGGCCAGGGTGCCCCTAGTGCTGGGAAATAAGAATGCCTTTGATTTTTTAGAGCCAATTGCAGGCAAGCGGATACTTCTACGTGAGCCTATACAACAATGATCCTCTAGGGTGATGAACCCTAATGGTTACATAAGTGTTAATGAATTTTGGAATTTCTTTTTTCCTAGGTATTATTTCCTTATTTATTCCTAAAGTTTGACAAGGATTTTACCTTTGTCTTTGGCAGGCTGATATATCTACGTCGAACCTGAATTCTCAGGGGACGACGAGGTTTAAGGACAACTGGGAGTGCCTTCCTCTGGTGGCGCATTGGGTGGTTTCATCGACTAGCTTTGGTAGTTTGGCGTATGCACTAGATGAGATGCCTCATTCGATGGTCGTTATCTGCGCTTTGGGTGAGACGTGGTGAGAAACAACCCACACCATGTATTTTGGCTTTGGAGAGATGATAGTGACTCCCATAGATGTACAACAGCTACTGGGGCTGGACTGTGAGGGGGCCCATATAGAGGTGGACCTGACTTTACGGGTGAAGTCGACGGTAATGGAGGCAGAACTGGGTGATGTTGGGAAGATATTCTCAGGGGACTCCATTCGTCTCTCTCGTTTGAAGGAGGTTTTGTTGAGTCAACAGATCGACGATACTGACGGGCTTTAAGTGCGACAGATGGCACGTTTGTTTATTCTCTTATTGCTAGGAGGATTTTTTGTGGCGACGTCATCCATTTTTGGTTTTATCCTTATTTTAGGGTATTCTTGGATATTCCTCGCTTTGACTGGGGGAGCCTGACTTTGGCGACCCTTTATTCGTCTTTAGATGCATTAAGCCGATGATGCCAACCGACCTTTACTTGTGCCACGTATCTTTTAGAGGTATTCTTTCCTTTTTGCATTTTTTTTTAATTTCTCGATTGTTTTATTTTGGTTGACGAACCTTTGTCCTTTGTAGACGTGTTTCTATGAGGTGATTGGGCTTAATACCCACTTGATAGGTTTTAAGGATGAGTCGGTGGGGGAATTATGTCATATGTACCGATATCAGAAGTCCAACCGGTAGTCGAGACAGTCTCTCTTTAGAAGTGGTGTGTCAAGTCTTGAATGGCCTGACAAATGATCGGGTAAATTCTTCTTTCCTCGTGAGACCATTTGTCTTCGATGACCTTTTCAAATGTTGATTTTTCAGCTGTGGATCTTGTATAGGGCCTTCTATCCTAGGGGGATGTCTATCCAGCATACGGGGGTGACTGGGGGGAACGCGCTGCTGTGTCATCTGCTAGCGCATGAGTTCGGCTACTGATGGTACCTAGGGGAGAGACTAGTACAACAGGTGGTGGAGGACGAGGTGATGGTTCCACCTGAGATGCCCCTGATGTATATGAGGTGGGTGCGGGAGATGCCGAAGGAGGAGACAGTGGCGGCGATAGTCAATGATCCTTATTCATCGTATATTGACACGATGGTGACCTATAATTATCTGGATTTCTTATCTAGCTAGATGATACCACCCAGTATATATGACGTTATGCCTCTTCCCCTGTGGTTTTTGGTAGGGGAACGAGTCGACTAGTGGGGTCTGGCCACAGTACAGGTGGTGCAGCGACATTGGCAGAGGCGATGACATAATAGATTCTAGTTCTGCGGTTGGCACCCCCTTCCTATAACATTCGATTATATTATGGTGTGTATGTTGCATCGCCCCAATGCGATGCACTCGGAGGTGTTGGGGCTGACAGAGGATGTCCTTCAGTCAGATGTATACCATTCATTTATTTTTTGACTTTTTTTTTCTGATTTCTTCTTTGCCTTGTACTGTTTATATTTTTTCAGTAGTACGTCCACGTGTCAACTAACTGGTTGGAGGACATCCGGGATTGGGTGGCTTCTCGATGGCTCATATTTGAAACTCGATCCCGATTCCTTCTTTCTTGGTGTAGTTTGCTTCATCTGGGGAGGAGTCTGGTTCAGGGAGCGAAGGCTCATCATCTTATCGTCGGGGAAAGCGCGTACGCCACAGAGATGGAGGGTCTTAGAGAGAGAGAGAGAGAATGTTTTTTAGGGGTTAAAGTTGAGCCCCATTGGTTTTTTTTCCTGCAAAGCAAAATATATGCAATGAAATGAAGTTTTTATTAATTTTTTATTTAGTGACTTAATGCATATGAACTTTTTACTTTGTTTGCTGAGACCGTAAAAGGGATTTAAAATAATTCGAGGGAAAAATTATTCTAAAACAAGATGAAACAATATAGGGAGAAGAAAATTATGAATTCCTTAAAATAAAAACTATTTTTATTGAGTTGTCGATTTTGACAAAAAAAAAGGAAAAAGGAAACTTTTCCAAAATAATGGATTGCCGATCGGCATACCCATTGTCATGCCTATAGGCGGGTCAGTTCAGTCTTATCGCCGCATGGCTTTTTTTGCACTTTATTCAACTACTTGGTCCTTAATGGGGCAGGGCTTCCTTCGGATTTTGTAGGACATTTTTCCTTAGCTAAGTTTTTCAAGTATAAAAAGGAGTAATAGTGGAGTATTTTCTTCACCCAACCACATTTCCTTTCTTTTTCTTACTTCTTGCTTCTTCTCTCATCTTTTTGTAATATGGATCTTCCCGAAAGTGTTAAATTCGCTTCTTACCTCAGAGACTTAGAGGCTATGTGTTCATATAATGTAAACTACGATGCTTTTGACATGCGTTAGGCTTCATTATGGAGCAATCGGCCTAATGAATAGAACATCCTGATGGCGGCAGCACAATTCTGGTACCCCGAAGACCATGTCTTTCGCTTTGGCTTGAACGAAATCTGTCTGACTTATGAAGAGTTCTCTATAATGCTAGGGATTAATCCTAGTGTTGCGGCGGCCCTGTCTGAATTTTCTCGGTCTCCTCATGAGCTATTAGCGAGATTTCTCCATAATTCTCCCTCGGTGTCTTAGTCATTAGTTAGGGAGGAATGATCTCTCTCCCGGTTATGCTACATTATGTGCATCTGCAGGATGTTGGTGATGCAGTCTATGCCAGAGCCGTCATCCTTGGCATAACTTCAAAATTACAGTTGGTGATTAGGGACTAGTTGGCAGATCCACAACTTGCAGCCATCACTTTATGGTTGTCATACCGTCGTAATCGTGCAATGATGGTACTAGCGAAGACCCTTAATGGTCTAGATTTTTGGCAGGAAGGTCATTCTAACTTTCTAAAGGGTAGCTCATTTATGTTGTTCATGTGGCTTTTGGAGAGATTTCGTATGGCGATCCCTCCTGAAAATCCCTGGGCAGTTGTGCCAAACTTTCTTACTCATAACCTTCTCAGCATAGGCCTAAATATCGAGAGCTGGGAGAACTGGTTTGTGGAGCATAGGGCTCGAGGTTTACGTTGGTCATTGCCTTAGTGGGGAGAGATGCACCTATTCTAAAACTAGGGGCATAAAAGTATGTTCGGTTAGTTGGCCTCTGGCAGACTTCTTTCTACTTTCTTTGAAGTCTCCTTCGTCAATTTGGATGGGAGTATATTGTGCCACCTAGGACACTAGACTTATGGAGGATTTGACAGAGCCCATGCGCATGAAAATGCGCTCTCTATGAGAGAATCATCGACCGTCGACCCGTCCTTCCTAATCTGTTGGTAGAGTTTGACCTATTTTTGGGGACTACGTGAAGTGATTGTGGAGAAGGGTAGTGATTAAAATGCTATTCGAGGGGACCAGGAAGAGGTGGATCACCATGTTTGACACCATGGAGGGAGGTGTTGTTGTTTTCCCTAGGCTGGTTTAGCTTACCGTTCCATGGAGCGTCTTCGGTATTCCATCCAAGAAGGGGAAATTTGGGGACTCCAAGATGTAGATTATAATGGGGCTAGTATTTCTAGCAGCTGCGGGTAGGATCCCCAAGGAGTTTTATTTATGAAGCTTTTGTATAGTGTTTGATTATGTATTTGGTTGTTTTCTAGTAGGAATAACTTTGAGAATGTTGTTTTAGGAGTAGATTGGCTTATTTTTGTTTTGTTTTTAGGCAAAAAATAAGGTTAAGTTATCGGGGGGAGATGTTTGACTCCCAATGCTGATGTAATTATAACGAATTTTTTTATTAATGAAATAAAGAAAATTGTAATCATATTGTTGTGCCTCTTGATGAGTTTTGCATATGAATTATTAACACCAATCTCTAAGGCATACATAATCCTTTTGCTCATGTAAATGATAAAAATGAACTGTCATTCTCGGAGATAAGAAAATAATAGCATTTTGTGAAAAAGAAGGGGTTCGTTCTCATGTAAAGCATATGAGTTACCTACGTACCTCCAGGGGTTTTGAAAATTTTATGAGTTTCATTTTTGAAAGTAAAAATATTTTTCAAAGGATCGGGCCCAACATAGTTCTGAGTAAAGGGAAATGAAGAGGTTTTTTCTATTTTTTTTAAGAATAGAAGGGAGATGAGAAGAGTCGTAGAGCGCTGAGATTTCAAAAAAAGGGTGGAATTTCTTGAGACAATCCAGGTTGAATAGACAGTCCATCTCTTCCTCGTTGAGGTCGATGAGCCTAGCGGTGCCACCGGATAGAATCTTCTTCACAATGCATGGGCCATTCTAATTGGGCTTGAATTTCCCTCTAGGGTTCTACGATTTCTTTAAGGGCTAAATCCCCTTCTCAGACACCATGGTCCTTGACTCTCTTATTTAATGATCATGTTATTCGACGATGGTACCCTTGTATATGACATAAATCTTTCAATCTCCTTTCGTCCAAGAGTGACAACTCATCAAGATGACTTCGATGTCTGTCTTCCTCGCTGAATTTTCTCTCAAGCATGATGCGTAGTGAAGAAATTTTTAGATCAACGGGTAGGACTACATCCATGTCGTATACCGGAGAGTAATGGGTAACCTTAGTAGATGCTCGAACTGAAATACGGCAGCCCCAGGGGGTCATTTTGTTGATGATTGCATTGAGGTTCTTATTAGTGGTTTTGACTGCATAGTTAGTTTGAGGTCGGTAGGGAGAAGATTTATGTCTTTGGATCCCATACTCGTCAACCACTTCTGTGACTTATGCCTCAAAATGTAACTTGTGGTCTGATATTAGCTAGTGCGGGACCCTATATCGGCAGATGATATTTTTTTTGGATAAATTTGGCCACCTATTTGGCATTCAGAACTGTATATAACTCAACTTCGGCCCATTTGGTGAAGTAATCAATGGCAATAAAGATGAATTCATTCTCGTTGCAGGCCTTGGGTGTAACTTTCCCTCTGATGTCGATACCCCATATGGAGAACAGCCAGGGATAAGTCATGTTGTATAATTATCGTGGAGGTAAGTGCTTTATTTTGGAAAACTATTGGCATTTAAGGCATCCCTGAACATAGGCGGTGAAATCCTGGACCATGGTAGTCCAATAGTATCCCTGTCGAATGATCTTCTTAGTGAGCATGTGGCCATTCATGTGGTTTCTGCACTCCCCATTGTGGATTTTCCGCATCATCTCTTCAATGTCATCCCCTGGGATGCAGTGTAAATTGGTTGCATCAAAATTTCTCTTGAACAGTGCTTTATTGTAGACAGTGTACTGGGAATCCTCTTTGCGAAGGTTGCTTGATCTTTCTTCTTAGAATCTTGGGGAAACCTACCACGCGTGAGGAGGAGCTAAATATTGTAGTACCAGCAATCGAATATATTAGGATATTATTCTGTTACTAGCTCAATGTGGTGACAATGGATTGGTTTAGCTTGCTTTTGGACTAGGAAGGGACCATGATTATTCCTTTGGGCATGTCGACCATGGAGGCTAAAGTAGCAAGGGCATTTTTTAAGTTGTTCTTTGCTCGGGGCAGGTAGTGGAAGGTGATATCTTGGAATTGGGTGGCCAGCTCTTATAGGTGGGCATATAAGGGTAAGAGTTTCTCATCCTTGACTTTCCATCTTTCGATTACTTTACCAATTATGAGGGTTGAATCCCCATAGACATCTAGGTATCGAATTAATTTCTTGAGATTAACTTTTAGGCCCACCGTGATTTCCTCATATTCAGTCATATTATTGGTGCAAGGAAAATTCGAGTGATGGCAGTGGGAGTGTGAGATTCATCGGGGGGAAATTAGGAGTATCCCAATACCATATCCTTTCTTGTTGGAGAGGTCGTCAAAGAACATTTTCCACCAAAGGTTATCTTGGGAGGTACAAAGGATATTTTCATCCTAGAACTTAGAAACCCAAACATCGATTTCTTCCATAGGGTAGTCAGTGAGGTAGTCAGAGATGGCTCTTACTCTCATGGATTTCTACATGAGATACACAATATCAAATTCGGAAAGTAGCATCAACCATCAGGTCATTAGGCTAGACAGGGAAGATTTCTTAAGTAGGTTTTTTATGGGGACCATTCGGGAGATAAGTTTGATGAGAAAAGTGAGCATATAGTGCCATAATTTTTGGGTGACCCGGACAAGGGCGACACGTGCTTTCTCCAACGCAGTTTAGTTAATTTCATACATGGCCAACTTACGACTGGCATAGTAGATGGACCTCTCTTTGTCATATTCTTTAAGGTATTGGGCCAATAAATCCCTAGTTAGGTGTCTATTACTGTCAGATATAGGAGTAAGGTTGACCAGGTTGTGGAGGAATGAGCACCGAAGGTTGGGTTTGATATTACTTGATTCGATCAAAGGCCTCCTGGAAAATTTCTTTCTAAACTTTGGTTGAATCCTTTTGGCTAAGTTTGAAGATGGGTTCACAGATGGAAGTCAACTAGCTGATGAACCTATTGATATATTTTGCTTTTCCAAAGGAATCCACGAACTTCCTTCTCTTTTTGCGGTGGTGTCATTTCAATTATGGCTTTTAGTTTGGCAGGATATGCTTCAATACCCTTTTCGCTAACCATGAATCCCAAGATTTTTCCTTTGATAACTCTAAAAACACATTTCTATGGGTTAAGTCACATTTGGTATTGTCGTAGTCGCTCGACGAACTTTCGGAGAGTAGAGACATTACATCCCTAGTCTTAGACTTGATAATCATACCATCTACATAGACCTCGACTTCTTTATGTATCAAATCATTCAAGATGGTTGTGGTAATCGTTTAATACGTAGCCCAAGCATTTTTTAAACTAAATGGCATAACGATGTAATAGAAGGTTCCCCAAGGGGTGATGAATGAGGTTTTCTCTTGATGATCCGGGTGCATCCTGATCTGATTATATCTGACAAAACCATCAATAAATGGCTGGAGAGTGTGACTAGATTTATTGTTTACAATCATGTTGATATTAGGTAGCGGGTAATCATCTTTCGGAGAGGCCTTATTCAAATCTCGGTAGTCAATGTACATGCGAACCTTTCCTCTAAATTTCAACATGGCTACGATGTTGGCTAACCATGTGGTATATTAGGTCACACAAATAAAATCCTCGTTCAACTGTTTGACCACTTCTTCCTTAACCTTGAGCGACCATTCGATGCGAAGATTTCACAGGATCTATTTGATCGATTTGCATTTTAGGAGCATTGGAATATCATACTAAGTTATCTTGGGATCAATGTCGAGCATGTTTTCGTAGGAACATACGAAGACATCCACAAATTCCTTCAGTAATTCTTCAAGTTGTGCGCGCTCATTCTCGTCAAGAGTAGACCTTATCCTAATCTCGCGCAGTTGGCTACTAGAATCGAAATTAATAACAACAGTTTCACCTTCATTAACATTAATGTGGTTATGTTATTTTTTATTGACCTTGTTAAGATCAATGAAGAATTATTTATTTTCACAATCATCTTTATTAAGAGTTTGACTAGAATCAAGACAATTAATGCAAGGCACAACAAGATACTCAAAACTTTCATTTATTTCATTATTGGGGAAAATAGCATTGAGAACCTCATCGAAGGAGGTCTCAATTACATCAAAATAGGGAGAAACAACAAAAGAAGAGGAAATGGGATAAACATCAAAGTTGGGTTGCATTTTTGCAGGTGGAACCGACACAACATTCTAGTTTAGGAGAGGTGCATCAGCAGCTTGGATCAGACAGGATGGATCCGATGATGTAGCGCTTTAGTGTACCATGCAGAGTGCCATCCTCGGTGTTTGAAAATTGAATTAATTCTCAGAGTTACTTCCCTCGAAATCTCAGGTAGCAACTATAGTCTTCTCCATGAGTGGTTTAACATGATGTTGGGAACTTTCGACCCATGAGTACCTATTTTGAAAAAAGATCTTCATTCATGGTTTCATCTTCTTGTCCACATGATCATGTAGCGATTCAGGAAAGTCATAAAAGGGGAAATCTTAACCCTCTCTGATGAATCTTATGTTCAAGGAATCTCTTGAGATAGTCTTGGCACTTTCTAACCTTCTCTTCACCTTAGGTTGGCGGAGCATTCTGAGTTCTTCTGATGATGGTTGATACCCCAAGTTGTAAGGAGGAAGGGCTTTCTTCAGTATGATAGGTTCAAGTATTCCCTGTTGTCGTTGTCCCAGCCCCAGTCCGGGTATAAAGTGCATGTTTGTAAACATTTGTATCACATTAACATTGCTATGAGGGTTGTGTTCTGGACAAACCCTTTGAAATTGTCCCATGTTAGGAGCATAAGAGGTTCGACTCAAAAACCTGACAGAAGCTGAAAAGGTTAGGACCCCGAATTTTTATTTTTCTCAATTAAAATATTATTTCCTTTTATATATATATATCAAGATGCGAAAGCGTAAATAAGTGTGATGGTTCACAAACAAACCAATTACCAAATTTTAATTTTCTTAAACAAATTAAAATTAAACCGAGTGAAGTTAAATTAACGCATTAAAATCATTTTCACTAAAACCGAGTTAACTACACATTGCCCAAATTAAATACGTAGAGATTAAATTAAACCATTTTTTATCTTTTTACCTAAGCATGTGTTCTAGGTGATTTAGCAAAAGATAAAATAAACAATCAATCCACTACGCCGCGATGTACGAGGAAAAACCCAAGATGGGAAATAACCTCGGACGGCCCTAGCCACAAATCCACTAAGTACGGAATTTACAAATACAAGATAGAAAGGCTTACAACACACGACTCGATCCCTCTCAAGCCCCGACGCTTCTTCTTGTAGATACCTCTTCCTAGCGGATAACCTTGGAGCTCCACCTCGGTCTCGGAATCCACCAATCGGACTTTATATGGTCACCGTCACCCGAGCAAGGAGCCTTTCTCCAAGTGGGTAATGCTGCAACAAACTCTTCTTCTTTATTTATGGGATGTAGAATAAAAACACGAAACCTCTCTTTGAACGGAAGAGATGAACCCAGTGCCAATCTCCAAGCAACATATATGAATATGGGAACTTGGAAGAAACTAATTTGGGTGTAAACTAGAGTTGTGTATATTTTTCTCTTTGATAAAAACTCACTCAAAACATTATCTTTTTCCCTCTTTTATTTTACTCTCAAAACACTCTCTCGGAGTTAGTAAGATATGAAAAAGATTCCTTTTCAAAAGTGATTCCCGCACATAGTTATGCTGTGAAAAGTTGGTTAAGAAATAAGTGGGGAAGTGGGTGAAAAACTGCTTAAAACTGCCAAAAACTATTCCCGCCTGGCATCTCGTTCGAACAACATTTCGTTCGAACGAGTCTTCTAACGAAGTTCCAGTATGAACTCGTTAGAAAATTGTTGGAAATCTCGTTAGAACGATAATCTCATTCGAACGACATTTCGAACGAAGTTCTAGTATGCCTTAATGGGAAGTCGTTGGTAATCTCGTTTGAACGACATCTGGTTCAAACGACAATCTCGTTTGAACGACATATCGAACGAGCTTCCAGAAACTTTAGAATATTCAATTTTTACCCCAGAAAACTTTATAAACTTATTTTAAAGTTTTAATTAATTCTTTCTGAAAATAAAACACAGTTTTAATTAAACCTAACACCCAATAAACAAGTTCCAAGCTCCTATATATATATAATTGCATTCATACCTTGGGAGCATGGAACTATGGTTGATGACGTATAAACGAGGCACGAAACCGGCATGATGATGAAGCTTTATACTCTTTGCCACTACATCTTCAACAAACTTTTCATAGGCTTCAGAATATTACAATTAAATACAATCCTATGAATAAATGTTTTTGTCAGGAATTGAGCCAAAACAATATATGGACTCAATTGGAAATTTATGTCCTTACAAATCTCCCCCTTTGGCTATTCCGGGACAAAAACCAAAAAAAAAATCCTAAAGGGCCGTCAAGCTCACTAGACTCAAAACATAACCCACCCAAACTTGACTCAACCCAAGGATCAAACGCTTTGCCATTGAAAGATGCCGCTTTAGAAGAATTCCTGCACACTTAAGCAAACTCATCAAATGCATAGGGAATATCAAAGTATTTAAAGCAACAAAAATAAATACTCCTCCAAAATTAATTCTCCCCCTTTATCAAAAAGATCAACCCAAGAAGTTAGCTACTCCCCCTAAGTTAAATCTCCTAAACTATCTCCTAAACTAGATAAGATTATAATAGGATAAGATACCATTTCTCCCCCTATCATTCTCCCCCTTTTTGTTCAGGAATATGCAAAGGATAAAGAACAAATATAAAATCATGTTGAAGCTTAAAGTGATACCAAAACTAAGGTATAAGCATAGAAGGACTAGAAAGAAAGGCAAAGGCAAAACAAAATATCATATATATGTACTTAAAATATATCAATAATGCACACGCACATATATATAGATATAAACACACATGACACACACAAAATATAATAGGATTCTTTCACACTTGTATGGAAAAAATATGTCATATGGAAACGGAAGTGTTGGGGTGTGAACTAGTAACGATTAAATTTAGACCCAATCACTTAAAACATGTTCACGAAGTTCTCAATTGATTGCAAACTTCATCACATTTGAATATAACCTCATGTGACAATATAAATTGAACTCAATGAACAAACATACACAATGCATACAAGCCTAGCATATTGATGATTTTACAAACCAATAAAGTCATGACATGAGATACGCAACTAGGATAAACAGACATTGTGCAAACCGTTGATATACCATCCAATCTCCCTCAATAAGCATATATCAATTTTGAATGAATATATCAATCAAGCATGGGCCTTGGCAAATTATTTCTCTTTTTAATGCCATATTTTCTGTTTTTAGGCCTTTAGACCACGTATTTCTTTTAGGTCCATTTCAAACGGTGGCTTACAATCACAAAGGATCACTGAGTACTTTCGGAGCAGTCCTTTCGGATCCCTTCCCCGTGCACATTTATATTTATCATGTTTTCGTTTTTCACACAAATCTCACGTTCAACGGATTTTGACATGCACTAGTCCTCCTAAGTCACAAATATGTAGATGACAAGATTGGAAGGAGAACACCTCACATAGATCAAATATACATATGAAGTTAAAATTTCAAAAGAGCTCGTGCATGTGTGAATAGAGGCATATAAAAATAGAATCCGTTTAAAACAACACAAAATCCAACTACTCCATGTAAGCATGGTAAAGAACATAATAAGGATTGATAATCTACACCAAAAGTTTTAGCCACATGAGAGCGTTAAAGGAGGGATTCAAACACAAGTATATGCCACATAAAGTGTGTCAAACCAAAAATACACACAAAATAAAATATTTTTGAGTTTTTGACATTTATAACCAAAAATAAAATTATATACTCAAAAGACAAACCACAAATAATTTGAATTTTTCATTAAGCTTAAATTACTAAGAGATAAAATCCAAATGATAAACAAAAATCTTTTTTGTATTTTTCATTTGATGCAAACAAAATGAAGGAAATATAATACAAAAGATAAACAAAAATCATAATTCTAGTGTGTGATAAGCATGGAGAATAGACTAGAAAATTATTAAACAAGCATACATTTAGCATGTGAATATAGCATAAAGTACAAAAGCTAAAGTATGCAAGCACTAACACATTCATCCTTTAGATTTAGCAAGGGAGGAAGCATGTGAAAGTAAATGGGAATCAAAAACCCTATTTTGCAAGGCAACCAATTCAGATTTCCTAACCCAAATTAATGAAGAATGACTATCTTGGGGTGTAGGAATTTTAAATACATTGGTTGCTTTATATTGGGATTTTCTAGGAATTCGTTTAAGATCAAAACAAAATTTCTTAAGATGACCTTTTCGACCACAATGTGTACAAGTAAAAACATGTCGAAAAGATTTACCGAAGGAGTGATCTCTAAATGCTTTCCTAGTAGATTCTCCTAAAACATTGGTTTTGGCTTTATGAGTAGATTCATTATAGGTATTGAAGCCTAAACCACAAGTGTCATTTTAATTTGGACTGTTCCTAATATTTTATCTAATTTTTTCGAACGACACTCCAAATCAAATTTGACATTACTAGAGTCTTTTAATTTATTTTGCAATTCTAAAATGTTAGACTCTAATAAAAAAACATTTCGTTCTTCAAAAGCAAGAAGCTCCTTTTTCAAGGATTCCATTAAACCCCTAAGGCTATTTCTCTCGCCTTTACATATTCAAGCTTCTCTTGAAGAGTCCTCTCACGTGTCTTAAGGAATTCTACCAACATGCTATCATCAATGACCTTGACAAGCTCTTTTAAATTAGCTTCTAACTTTAAATTAGCTCTTTTCAATTTAATAGATTCTTTATAAAGTTCTTGAAAAGCATTTTGAAGTTCACTCACATTAACCTCTTCTTCATTTTCACTCTCTCTTTCTTCTCCACTTTCACTATCATCAAAAATAAGAGAATCATAAACAATGACCTTGGAAGTGTCATGTGTTAGCGTTTCATCAATCGATGAGTTCTCACTATCACTCACATGACTAGCCCTAAAAGCCACAAAATTTGGCTTAGTGGGGGAATCGGGTCCCTCTTCCTTATCACTATCACTAAGGGTCGCATTATATGCAATGGGTCGTTTACCCTCTTTCCTTAGTTTAGTGGGGCACTCAGAAACCCTATGGTCATAACCCTCACAACCAAAACACCTATTAGACTCGTCCCTATTTAAATTTTCATTAATAGGTTTAGGGATCTTCTCGGCTTTAGGGATCTTCTCCCCTCTGTCATGCTTAGAAGTTTCAAATTTCTTAAAATCATTTTTAAATTTATCTTTGTTAAATTTAAGAAATTTTCTAAATTTACGAGCAAACAAAGCCATGTCTTTCGAGTCACTATCACTCTCGCTCTCTACTACTTGTTATACCTCTTTCGGGCTTTTAAAGCAACGCCCTTTTCAATTTTCTTTTCAGTTTTAGAGGGAAACATATCTAGTTCGTAGGTTTGTAAATCACCTACAAGCTCTTCTAATTTCGTAGATGCTAAAGATGGTAAAGAATTTAAAACAGTCACTTTTGGAATAAATCTATCAGGTAGGGACCTTAAAATTTTCTTTACAACTCGGTTGTCGGGTATTTTCTCTCCCAAATTAAAAGATGAATTGACAATATCGGAAAGTCTCATAAAATTCATCAAAAGTTTCATTATCGTTCATTTTGATAGTTTCAAATTGAGTGGTGAGGTTTTGGAGTTTCGAAGCTTTAACTACACTAGTTCCTTCATGATTTAGTTGTAAAATATCCCAAGCTTCTTTAGCGGTTTCACACGATAATACGTCGGAATTCATCCGGTGTGACAGCGCTAAACAAGGCATTCAAACCACGGGAATTAAAATTAGAAAGTTTAAACTCATTCTCAGTCCATCTATCGGTCGGTTTGGGAACATGTTCATTTTCAACTAAGTGAGTTGGTGGGGACCACCCATTAACAACAGACATCCAAACTCTCTCGTCGATAGATTTTAGTGCCGATTTCATTCGCGCTTTCCAATGTGCGTAGTTAGAACCATCGAAAATAGGAAATTTTGAAAATGGGGAAAATTCCATTTTAGCTAAAAATTATTTTAAGGATGTTTAACTAAATAATTTATCGCTTTGGTTCTGATACCAATTTGAAAAGGATAGGACCCCGATTTTTAATTTTCTCAATTAAAATATTATTTCCTTTTATATATATATCAAGATGCGAAAGCGTAAAGAAGTGTGATGGTTCACAAACAAACGAATTACCAAATTTTAATTTTCTTAAACAAATTAAAATTAAACCGAGTGAAGTTAAATTAATGCATTAAAATCATTTTCACTTAAACCAAGTTGACTACACATTGCCCAAATTAAACACGTAGAGATTAAATTAAACCAATTTTTATCTTTTTACCTAAGCATGTGTTCTAGGTGATTTAGCAAAAGATAAAATAAACAATCAATCCACCACGCCGCGATGTACAAGGAAAAACCCAAGACGGGAAACAACCTCGGACGGCCCTAGCCACAAATCCACTAAGTACGGAATTTACAAATGCAAGATAGAAAGGCTTACAACACACGACTCAATCCCTCTGAAGCCCCGACGCTTCTTCTTGTAGATACCTCTTCCTAGAGGACAACCTTGGAGCTCCACCGCGATTTCGTAATCCACCGATCGGACTTTATATGGTCACCGTCACCCGAGCAAGGAGCCTTTCTCCAAGTGGGTAATGCTGCAACAAACTCTTCTTCTTTATTTATGGGGTGTAGAAGAAAAACCCGAAACTTCTCTTTGAACGGAATAGATGAACCCGGTGCCAATCTCCAAGCAAGATATATGAATATGGGAACTTGTAAGAAACTAATTTGGGTGTAAACTAGAGTTGTGTATATTTTTCGCTTTGATAAAAACTCACTCAAAACATGATCTTTTTCCCTCTTTTATTTTACTCTCAAAACACTCTCTCGGAGTTAGTAAGATATGAAAAAGATACCTTTTCAAAAGTGATTCCCGCACATAGTTATGCTGTGAAAAGTTGGTTAAGAAACAAGTGGGGAAGTGGGTGAAAAACTGCTTAAAACTGCCAAAAACTGTTCCCGCCTGGCATCTCGTTCAAACGACATTTCGTTCGAACGACATTCTCGTTTGAACGAGTCCTCTAACGAAGTTCCAGTATGAACTCGTTAGAAACTCGTTGGAAATCTCGTTAGAACGACAATATCTTTCGAACGACATTTCGAATGAAGTTCCAGTATGCCTTAATGGGAAGTCGTTGGTAATCTCATTTGAACGACATATGGTTCGAACGACAATCTCGTTTGAACGACATATCGAACGAGCTTCCAGAAACTTTAGAATATTCAATTTTTAGCCCAGAAAACTTTATAAACTTATTTTAAACTTTTAATTAATTATTTCTGAAAATAAAACACAGTTTTAATTAAACCTAACACCCAATAAACAAGTTCCAAGCTCCTATATATATATAATTGCATTCATACCTTGGGAGCATGGAACTATGGTTGATGACGTATAAACGAGGCACGAAACCGGCATGATGATGAAGCTTTATACTCTTTGCCGCTATGTCTTCAACAAACTTTTCATAGGCTTGAGAATATTACAATTAAATACAATCCTATGAATAAATGTTTTTGTCCGGAATTGAGCCAAAACAATATATGGACTCAATTGGAAATTTGTGTCCTTACAGAAGCATATCATTCTCCCCATGTTGTATCTTTAGTATCAAGTTACTGGTGCTTGCATTCTCAGTATTATCATTGTCGCTTAACGTGGTGGCATTCCCATTGGTGAAGAATTATAGTTTTTGATGGAAGGAAGAAGACACACCGTTGATATTATGGAGCTATGGTCATTCGAGCAACAGATTAAAACAAGTCGGGATGTTGATGAATTGAAATTTAACACCGGGATTTATGGGGCCAGCCCCTATCATGAGCTTTATGGATCCCATCACTTCCTGATGGGCATTATCATAAGCACACACCGCGGTAAATGTTGGAGCAAGGTCGCTCACTTTTAATCCCAAGCAATTGAGAGTTCTCAAGAGGTAAACATTAAGAGTTGATCCGTTATCGATAAGCCAAAGTGGAACAGCCTTTCCCATGACATCGATAGAGATATTTAAAGCATAGTTATTATTTGGTCCAAACTTAAAGATTTATTCTTCGGAGAAGGAGACCATTCTAGAAGAGGTTAGAGATCCGACTGGATTCACTCCTTCTTCTGGCATGGTGGAAGGTGGGACTGTGGGCCCGGTTAGTAATTTGATCAAGGAATTCCTGTGCATCTGGGAAGACATAAAGAGTCCCCAGATAGTGATGTTAGATTAGGTTTTCTCCAATTGATCGAGAATCTTACTCTCCTCGAGGGTCATTTTCGGAATAGGAAGTTTCTTAACACCTTTTCCCTTGTCGATCGTTAATGGTTGCGGGTTCAAAACTCGATAATCCCTCCTTGGTCTATTCATATGGTTCACACGAGAGGGGAAAAACGAAAACCCCATTTCCTCATCTATCCCAGGTTGTTCAGTCACCTTGTTAATTTCTCCTAGCAGCTCCTCAAACGATATCATTCCACATATGCTGACTATTGGGCTACTCTTGTCTGTGATTTACTCTTCATATGAACTATCTAATTTGCTTCCACATCCAGTGGCAAAGACATCATCTCTCCACGAAAAGTTAATTCACTCCACAACCTCAATAATCTATTCGTATAAATCCTCTCATTCAATGGGAAGGTGTAGAAATGAATGGACCAGGTGCCCTTGTAGTTTCAAATAATCAAGTAGCTTGGACATACTGTAAATTTAATTAGTCTGTCAGAATAAGTATGCCATGATCTGGTTGACATCATCTAAGATGACTTCAACAGTAGGTACCACCCAATTATCTTACTCTCGATCCCATCTTCTAAGAACACTGTACTGAATCTCTAGCAGTCAGTGGTCATTTTTTAGGGAAATTTTAGCCCAAACTCTAAAACTCGGTTCAATACTCCTGATAATTCCATATTTTTCCCTTCGGAGTGGGTATGAACAGTAATACATGCTCTTATAAGGAGTGACAGAGCCTGATTGGCAAAACAGATAGGATGTAGGAGAAAATAGAGGTTTAGGGAAAACTTTTAAGGAGTCACAGAGCCCATGAAGTGGAAGGCAGAGAGTTGTTATTAATGGTTGAAATTACAGTATTGGCAGTCTTCTCATACTTTTTGGCGATGAACTGTTTGGATTATTTCTTAGGCTCAACTTCTATCGTGGTAAAACTTTCTTTGATCTCTACTCCTGCTTCTCAAAGGGCTCAAAAATGGGGGTAGTACTGTCCTCCTATCGTCGCTCGTACATAGGGTAAGAAGTTCCTCTTTATAATACTAACTTTCTCCTCTTCGGTAGGCCAGTTGGTCATAATGGTTGCTTTCTCTCTCCACATTGCTATGAAGTTACTGATTGATTCCCCAGGATTCTATTTGAGAAGTTCTAAATCATGGAGTGTGACCTCCAAATCTTCATTATACTCATACAGTGGCATGAATTCACTGGCAACATCCTCCCAACTGCGGATCTAGGAATCCTCGAGAGATAAAAACCAATGAAGAGCACTGCCCCTTAAAATCTGTTGGAACATTTGGGCATTATTTCCTCGGAGGCACCTAGGAGAGTCATGGCTCGGTGGTAACTTTGGAGATAAATAATTGGGGGTCCACTACCCCCTAACTTCTCAATGTTAGGCATTTTGAACTTTTTCGGCAGCCTAGCTTTAGGATAGGGAGACATATGGGTGTAATCCGTGTAGTTCCCAGAGATTCGAAGTTGGTCAAACTTCTTGGTAAACATCTTAAGGTCCTTCTTGACCTTGTTCAGTTATTTTTCCTTCAAATCAACGGTCATGGGTAGGTTAACCCTGGTTGGGAAAGATTCGACATAGGGAGTTGAGTTAGCAGTGGCCCATTACAGGAGGGGGACGTGGAGCATGTTGATATTCCTCGGGGACCTAAATACACTCAGGTATGGGCGGACCCATGATGCGAGGGAAGAGGACCACTCGATTTTTATAAATAGGGACTCAATTTCATTGCATCTCGTGAACGTCGGTTTGAAAGTTGTCAATCTTGGCAGTGAGTTGGGATAGAACCGTCATCAAATCAAGTTGTATATTCGGTACTTATTCGCCGTTATCCATGGAAAATGGGTGAATGTGGATTTCAGACTCAGAGGAAGTAGCGAGGGAACTGAAGGAGCCTAGGGGTAGTTCGATGAATGATCAAAGCCACTAGGGAGCCAGGCCAAGGGTCGGGTATGCGATCAACTTGAGAAGGAGAAAGATTCGAATTTATTTTTGAAATAGAAGGGGGAAACTATTATTTTTGAAAAGGGAGGAAAATATTTTTGACATTTTTTTAAAAAGAGGAGGACAAAATGTCTTTGGGTAAAAAAGAAGAAAAACCTTTATGTCAAAAGGAAGGAAAAATGCTTTTGGTATTTAAATAAAAGAGGAAAAAAATATTTTTGACACTTTTGGTAAAGAAAGAGGAAAAATGAGAAAAAAGGGTTTCAGCATGATTATTATTTGTATGATTATGTTCTCACTTGTATTAGGTTTACCTAAATGCAAAAAGAAATGTCGAACGGGACCCGAGCCTAGAAAATTGGGTTTAAAAAATATGTAAAACATGGTTGAACTTGTTGTCGGGCTCATGGACAGGGTCCCATTTTGAAAAAGATGAAATCGCGCAAAAATTGGGGGGGCATGCCGACCCATCATTTCGGTAGAGTTTCGGGTAGTAATCAAAAAACTAAATATGAGTGCCCTAGGTTTGACGCCTATATGAGGGTATGCAGTTGATGGGTTAATTGGAAGGGTTCCCCCCTCGGTATGACTTCCACAATATACGTATTGCTTTTGAGGTCAATCGGTACGGGTGGACAAGCCATTTGATACACCTAAGTGTACATAAATTGCCTCACTATATACGTTGTGGGGACGGTACGTGTGAGAGCGAATTCGATATACTTGGCGTACGTGAATGAGTTCCCTATTATATATCTCATGTCATGACTTCGGTCAAGCGGTACGATGCAGGGGGAACCGTTCGATATACGTCAAAGGTACTTAGCCAATGGAAGGTGATAGTCATATCACTTAGGCGAACTGCGACCTACCGGACTAGCTCCCATCACGAAGTGACCCCCAGTTACGAGATAAAACTTGGTCAATAACCATGCTCTTTCGTGATGTAGTGTGCAAAATGCATAATTCTTAATTAGCATATTATGGAAAGAGTATCTTATTTAGCATGATGAGCACTGTACTAATAGGGAAGAATGTGAAAATATTAAAAGTAAATCTAACATGGTGCATGAAGATTAGACTAATCATGGATATGTGAGGGTGAGTGATGTGTGAATATTTACAAGAGAGTGTGCGGTAGTGAACCTAAGCATGGATTAACTACAAGTGGTGTGTGACAAGTGTGAGTGAGCATGGATATATACAAGTGTGATAAGTGGAGATGTGTGTTAGTGATACCTAAGCATGGATATTCTAAGTGGTGTGTGCAACATGTGGATATAAGTGATCCTGTGTGTCAGTAGTGTGAAGTGTACATGGAGAATATGTAAAAGTGTGTGAGTGAGTAGTGATATAAGCATGAGGTAGATATGTACAAGAAATAATAGAGGATAAAAAACGGGAACATATAGCTAGGTGCATATGCACACAAGCAGAAAATAATAACACCTATGCAAACAGACTCTAGCACTCTTATGAAAATGAGTTCCCAGCGGAGTCGCCACTGTGGCCATCCCATGCCCCTTTTCGGAAGGGGTGAAGATCTCACTTCCTCTTCCTCTCTAAGAGCGCTTCAGTCGTCTTCGGTGTGGGGTTATGTAAAAAGATCGAGTTGCCAGCCTATTTTGCACAAAACAGGTAAAAGAACATGTCGATGCCTTGAGATAACGGCATCAAAGACAAACTGATGCTTATGAAACAAATAACTCGAAGGTTCGGGGGATAAGTTATTAAATGGCAAGGTGTTAGGCACCCATCCCGCCATTTCGGTCTCTCATGGTCTTATCTTACTATTTTCATTAATTTCTCCATGAAGTGTGTGTGCGTGTATATATAAATGGATATCGGAATTGCCCAACTCACATCATGGAAAAAATGGAGTGAGATAATCCGTAGGAATGTTCCGGAAATGATGTATGCGCGTATCGAGATATTTTTCATTATGATGAAACGATAATATATGTTGTATAAAACGCCAAGAAGGATCACAAATATAATATATATTAAAATATTGTGTAGATGAAAAGGAGACAAATGCAAAAATGAAAAAATTGGACTCGGGTATCAAGTTTTAGTCCGAAATGACTACGTAGCCTATAAAGGTATCAAAGTATACATAGTTCACATGGGGCATAAGAGTGGCGTTTATCCCATATATTCGAACGGGGATTTATTATATATGTGTGTGGAAAATGTACTTTAGTTTTGAGAAATTGTGGGGGATAATCCCGTTAGAATTTATAGTTGTAGCCCTCTTTGTCTTTGTTTTGGTTTTATTATAGAAAATAAAATATGTGCAATATGACTAATAAAGGATGAGATATTAATGTGTTTCAACTAAAGAAAAATCTAGATTAAGAATTTATGTAACTAATGCGAAAATAAAGAAATTAAAGGAGAAGGATTTTGGACCTTCTTTGGAGAATTGAGGCGTGATATTGATCTTTGATGATCTCCCTTGAATGTTAAGATGAATGTTGGATGTGAAAGAATGATATTTTTACTAAATTAGTTATGAAAAGGATAGGAATAAAATATGGAAAGGAATTTCACACAAGGAAACTTCGGTGATTGCAAGATAATGTTGCTTAAATCACTAATATTAATGTATTTGAGGTGTTCCTTTTGAAGTGAGGTCATGCCCTCTATTTATAGGGTCAAGGGGTGCCGATAGTCATAGACCTATCCCTGCCAATAGATAGGTAACCCTAGGCACACTATTGATAGGCAAGAAAATGGACCTGCCAAACAGCAGTCTCGTGCAAATGTTTTCAAAAAATGGTCGTAGAACGCAATCCTTTGATCTAAATCACGCACAAGGAATATTGTTAGAAAGTAATTTATAGACCTTCAAGACTCGTTCGGGTCGCTCTCGGGTTCGGGAGTTGACTTTGGGTGACACGGGGCTCTGAAGCGCTCATCGGTCCTTTAGATCGGAGATCGTCGGATGAAAATAAAGCGTTCGTACAAATCATAAGTCAGAATTGTGTACGGGGTATACCTTTGCAAAGTTTAAGCGAGGTAATTCAACATTCTAAATATCTTCACTTGATTCCAAAAGTTAACTTTGGTTAACCGGGGCCCGAAAGCACCTGGTGACCTTTCGGAGTAAAACAGGTCATTCGTCTGTACCGTAAGTTTGATTCACACATGGGGTGGACCATTGGAAAGGGTATTTAGTGCCCTTAGAATAACAATTCAGTCTCCTTCGAGTTGAAGAGTCAAACTTGGTCAAACGGAGCCTGGGAGTCCCCGGTGGCCTCCAGATTAATTTTTGGGGAAAATGGATCATTCGTCTGAATGGTTATGACATTTTGTGCACGGGGTGGATTGTTGGAAAGGGGTTTCAGTGCCCTTCTAATATTCAAAGATCTTTCATTTGATGATGAAGTTGATTGGTGTCAAATTGGGGCTCGGGAGCGCCCGGTGGCCTCGAGATCGATTTTTGATGGTAAAATGGTTTTATTCTTCTGAACTGCTACGCTGATTCGAGCACGGGTCAGACCATTGGAAAGGGTATTCAGAGCCCTATGATGATTCATTGATGTTCGCTCTGAAGATAGAGTTTACCTGAGTCAAATGGGGCCTGGGAGCGCCTAATGTCCACTAGATCGGTACTCAGAGTACGACCTAGGTTTTGTAATGAAATGAGGAGGTGTCACCAGGATAGTCATCATAAGGAAGGATTTGGAAGCAGTACAAGAGCACGGGGACCCCTCACAAAACTGTTAGGGACCCTTTGGGTGTTTAATTAAAAGATATACTTTTGAAGTGGTTTTCTTTGAGGCAGATAGGCAGGTGACATATTTTCACAACTGCCCATTCTACGTGATAGCCATGATCAATTGAATTTCTTTCCCAGGGTCATTAATGGATGGAGGATCTCCCATCAACATTATTCCAATCATCACATTATATAAGACGGGAATCTCTTAATAAAAGATAGTGCTCATGTCGTTGGTGATTTTGAGATTTGATAGCGCAGGCATGCAGTCGCTTGGATACGTGAATATGGGTACCAAGCTCGGGAACTTCACTTCCCACATTATGTTTCATGTCATCAATTACAACACAAGCTATCATCTGCTCATAGGGCGAGTGTGGATTCACACTCATACCATAGTTCCCTCCACATATCATCAATGTGCCAAAGCCAATATTCGAGGTATTGAGATTATAATCAAAGCAACACAAAAGCCAATTTTTGTTGAAGAGGCTCACTTGGTAAATGCAACATTTTATACTGATCTTTAAGAAGAGAGAAAGAGGTCAGCAAGAAATTTATAGGAGATGCACGTAATTGAAGGAGGTTCCCACATCTGTTCATGATCATTTGGGATAAAGAGTGATTCCCTATCTGGCTAAAGGAAAGAGGACGGTAGAGGAGGTAACCAAGCCCCCTCAAAAATACAACAAGGTGGTCCTACCAGACGGTACAGTCATATACCACTTATAACGATCTACGCGGGCAGTGTTCTAGGATCAAAGCATCAACCTAGCGCTAGAGTGTTTTATCGTGGACGAATCCCATATTATTAAGCACATTGAGGAGCCAGAATAAGCCCCTGAGTGCATACAAGATGGACCAAAGGAACAGTTATAAGAGCTAGAGGAAATTAATTTAGGAGTAAAAGGTGTAAGAGTAAACCCATACTAATCTCCAAAGATATGAAATCAAAGAAGAAGAAGGATCTCATCAGCCGGCTCAAGAAATTCACTAATGTATTCTCTTGGAAATATACAAAGATTCTGAGGATAGACCCATAGGTGAGTTCTTATAAACTAAATGTTTTTCCTAATGATTTCCCAGTTAGACAGGCAACCGCACATGCAAGGCTGGGCTAGACCTTAATATAAAGGTAGAAGTAGAGAAGTTGTTATCAGCAGGGTTCATCAAATCCATTTAACACCCTGTGTGGCTTTATAGCATTATGTAGGTGTCAAAGAAAGATAAAAGCCAAATTCAGATTTGTTTTGATTTTTTCGATTTGAACCAGGCATGTCCCAAAGATGAGGTTCCTTTGCTAGGTATAGATAGTCTAGTAGATACTACCGTGGGTCATGATATGTATAGTTTCATAGATGGGTATGCTGGCTATAATAGGATTAAGAAGGATTCGACCGATGGGGAGAAGGTTGCCTTCCACACGCCATTAGGAAATTTTCACTACACGGTCATGCCATTTGGGTTGAAGAATGTCAGGGCCACCTGCCAGCGGACCATGATTACCATCTTCCATGATTTGTTTCATGATATATTGGATTTATATGTGGATGTCCTAGTGGTTAAGTTAAAGAAATAAAGCAAGCATATTCAGGACTTCAGGCAGGTGTTTGAAAGATTCCACAGGTACACAATGAGAATGAATACCTCCAAGTGTGCCCTTGGGGTCATTGTAAGAAACTTTTTAGGATTTGTAGTGAATCGACAAGGGGTGAAGGTTGATGAGGAAAAGAGGAAGGCCATTGTAATTATACCACCACCAAAGAGTCAGTGGTAACACAAGAGCTATTTAGGAAAGGTGTCCTACCTAAGAAGATTTATACCAGCAGTATAGGAGGTGACCCACCCATTTTCCCCTTGCTGAAGGAAAAGCTAAGTGGATTTGGGGAGAAGAGCATAAGATGGCCTTTGAGAAAATAAAAAAAAAATAGCCTCTTCGTCTACGATGATACTGATGGAGGTCGGGGCACTATTATTGCTCTACCTCACTTCAACGGAAAGATCTATAGGACCACTCCTTGCTCAGGAGAAGGACGGGGTAGAGAGGCCAATGTACTAATTATTAAAAGTGATTTCAAACACAGAATCCAGACATACTAATGTTAAGAGGCATTGCCTTGCCCTGGTATTTGTGACCCAAAAGTTGAGATACTACTTGTTGGCCTTAACAGTTCACATTATCACTAAATGTGACCATATCAAGTACCTCTTGGCGTGGACAGTCTTGGCAGGATAAGCAGCAAGGTGGTTCTTAATTATATCAGAATAGGATTTGAAGTGTGTGATGCTAAAATCCATGAAGATTCAAGCAGTGGAAGGCCTATTAGCCCACTTTCCAAACCAAAATTTTAAGCCTCCCAGTGAAAAACTGCCTGGAGAAAATTTCCAAGCATGTTTTGGTAGAAGAGATGGAAGAGTGGAAGATGGAATTTGATGACTCCTGTGCACAAGGAATGGGGGTGCAGGTATTATCCTCTCAAATGGTAAGGAGAAAGTCACTATCTCCTTCAAGTTAGATTTCAAATGCTCAAACAATGAGGCTAAATACAAAGCCCTCATTCTGGAACTGTTGGAGGCACTATGAAGGGGAATCGGAGTGTTGTGTGTACGAGGGGACTCTAACTTGATAGTAAAACAAGTTAATGGGGAGTTTTCCCTCACACATGATAACCTAGAACCGTATAAATCCATCATCCAGTGATTGCTAGGCCAGTTATTGAAAGTATCCATTAAGAGACATGCGCGAACAATGAATAGGCACTAGCTACGATAGCCTAGAAATTGGGCATGGATAAGCCGGAAGCAACCATCACGGTACAACGGAAAATGGTGCCTACCACAGTGAGGTCTCTATTTCAAAGTGATGAACCGAAAGATTAGAAGTACCTAGTTGAGAAGTAATTAAAAACAAGATAAGGAATAATTAAGATATGAGAGTTAGACAACTACCACCTGCTGCAAGGAACACTTTATTATAAGGGGGGTTTCATCAAGGTGTGTAGGAGAAGAAGAAGATAAAGAAAGGTTGGCATCAATGCATGAGAAGCATTGCGGGGATATTGACATCCCTTTTTATCGTCGGTTACAACGGGAGGGCTACTACTAGCCCATCATGAGCATGGAGTTTTCTCTTCTGCAATAGAGCTATCTAAAGTGCCAAACCCTATTTAACCATCCAGCAAAAGCAAAATTCATAGAGGCCTTTGAAGATTGGAGGTGACCATACATAGAATATTTAAAATATGGTGAGTTTCCAGTAAAAAGAGAAGATGAGATTTATCTCCGAAAAAGAGTGGCCCTCTTCTATCTAGTAGAAGGGGAGATGTACAAGAAGGGCTAAAATTAGAAGGCATTACGATATATAGCTAAAGGGGATGCAGATAGAGTGCTAAAGGAAGCTCATAAGGCCTCCCACATAGGAGGTGCCAAATTGTATGATCAATTGATGACGTTGGGGTACTATTGGCCTACCATAGAAGCTTACTCCATTGGTTATGTGAAGAAGCGCATAGATTTCCAAGTGCATAGCAACATGGTATATTCCCCATCAGTCAATTTGTAAAGCTTAGCAGCTCCTTATCCCTTCCACACTTGAGCCTTTGATTTGGTAGGAACGATCAGTCTGGCCTCTTATAGTAAATCTTTCATTATAATTACTGTAGAATTGTATACCAAATAGGAAGAGTCCATTCCTCTAAGAAGAGAAATTGACTAAGTGGTAACCCAGTTTATAAAGGGGTATATTATATGCCAGTTTGGTATACCCAAGGTGATCCTTATAGATAATGTGAAGCAATTCATATGCAAGGATACGGCACTCCTCATCATATCCGCAGTATGTCGGCATCAAAGTTCAAACCCAATTGGGATGGCCCCTTAAGGGTGAAGGGGTAGGCAAGTCAGGGTACTGCCAGATCTTAGAGTTAGAAAGTGACTGTCTTCAATCCATCAATTGAAAATGGTTAAAGAGGTATTAAGCCTAATCTTTTGTTAAAATTTATTTCTTCTGAAAAGTTTGAGTGGCCTACTCTAAAACTATAAAGTTTTTTTTTTGTAAAGATGATAGAGCGATGAAGTTTATAAACAATACCCAATACTAAATAAATAAATAGTAGCTTTTTTATCATTGTATGGTGATTCTTGATTTTCTTACTTACCTTTTATATGAGCTACGTGCACCAGAACATTTTGTTGCTAATAAAAGTAAAAAATACTCTCTACTAGACTAGAAGAGGGTCCATGACAAAATAAACTTTCCTCATTACACTTAGGGGTACCTCCATCCCAAGGGATAAGTATATTGAGAAAAGTTCCTACAGACATAACAGATAAAACTTCACACCACTACACCAGCAGGAGGTTTTTCTCCTCGTAATAATAAAAAAATTACATTTTTCTATTAATGTTTCACGGCAGATTTATAGCCTAAAGAACAAGCTTTAGCCTCTGTTCTTAGGAAAAAAAATTGTGATTATCTTTTTACTTGACCAGTTCTCAAAAAATGTGCATAAGGGGGTCTACCTCCCTCTCTAAAATCATTTTTTAAGACTAAAAGGTTTCTATGAAAATTCTGGAACAAGGACCCCGTAGACCAGGGGTAATTTTTTATAAGAAAATAGTTATTTTTCTTTATTTATATTTGTGAATTATATTCAAAGTTTGAGGGAAGGAGAAGGGCTATCCCCCTCTCCCAAATATTCCCTAAAAATTAATGTGCATGTCAAAAAAACTCTACAGTCGTATGGGGTTGTGCTAAAAAGTATGACTTGCCCAGATTTATGCAAGTAACCCCACAGTATATGGGGAAATTCAATTAGACCAAGTGCTAACACCAAATTAGATCAGGTCATAGTCAACAGACATCAAAGTACAAATAGAAGCAAAGAATAAACATCATAATGGAGGCCAACAGATGTTTTTCATTAATAAATCAACAATTCTTTACATATGAAACAAATTATAGAATGAGGTATACACCGTAAGGCTAATTACCCGCTAGAAAAAATAAAAACAAGTCATGTCGTGAACGTATATCGGCATAAGAAGGACCTACCTCCTCAACCAGTTGATCCTCTGGCCTGGCCATCCTAGCCTCAGCATCTCCATTACCAGCCTCCTGCTTAGCCAGTTTGGACTGATGTGATTGAATCTGACCCCTGCTGTGAGCAACCTCGGCCTAATGCTGCTGAACTCGGGACTGTCGATATGTATAAAGCTTCATCACCTTCCTAAAAGGATCATTAAGGAAGTGAAAAACTATAGTGTCAAGCCAGTCCAGCTGGAAATGATAGCAGCACCGGAGATCATGAAAACTTGGGAAAATAGCGTAAATCTCGTACTGGTCATATCAACGGGAGAGGCGGATAGGAAGTCATGAAGGTCGCTGGGTAAGTCCCTCAAGTTGAATACCGCGATTCTATCGATATTGAGAAAACTCTGATATGTAAAAGCCTCAAGATGGTGCTCCAAAACCATCTCCAACACTCCCGCTCAACGGGCCAAAATATCAAAGGCAGCTCTAAGCGCCATAGTGCACTCATGAAAGAAGCTGGAGCCTCTATCTCTATATCATTATAGCTCGTGTTTTGAGACTCAATCTCAGAAAGAGTAAGAATAAAATCCTCGTCGGAACCAACATCACCAGTGGCCTCAGAACTTTGCTCTATCTCACCAGCTACCTCAGCAGGCTCATCGACTGGATCCTACAAAAAAAAGAAATAAAAAGATATAAGTCGCAAAGAAAGAAAGAAAGAAAGAAAGAAAGGATAGACGGTGGAATATCTCTACTCAAATCAAAACAAAAAGTTACAAAGACTTACCCCCATAGCCCAAAGGGGTCAGTATGTTGTCGCCGTACTAAGGAGGCACCAAGTGACCCTGAGCATCGACCTAACAGAAGATAGACAGAGTTAATATCAATACTTGTTTTGTTAAAAAGAAATAGAAAAATCCTAACTTAAAAGTTAGAAGTAAATTGGGTATGACAGTTTAATAGCTAAGAAGTTCGCAGTACAGCACACATAGTATGTCCCGCAAAACTAGGTACGGTCGCCTCACTAACCTGAAATGAGGAAATAGGGGCATCGAGGTGACCTACTTGCACAGTAAAATCAAGAAGAAATGGGAAATATAAATGAGAGTAAGGTATAACAGTATAATACCTCTCTCGTAGTGACCTCCCTCGGATGTTCTACAGCTATAGGAACAGCTGGGGCGCTACCTGAAAATAAGGAAACAGGTTAGTGTGAGCAAGAACTTGCACAAAAAATGAACGTTCAAAAGTTCTAAGTAGACCAAGTGGTTACTTGGGAGCTCTCCTCTGAGACACCATCCAAAGATCCTGCAGCGGCAAGAACAAGTGCAACACTGACCTACAAGATGACAAAGCAGGGAAGTATCAATAAAATCTTGCATAGGAAGTGCAAGTCAATGAAAGGAAAAATATATATCATAGTACTTATCGGAGCAGTCTCCTCCGGGATGCTATCCAAAACGTCCGCAAACATAAGAGTTGGCACAATGCTAACCTGAAAACCCAAATATAGATCCCACGGACAAAGAGACCACCGCTACAGATATGTTAGAGAACTCTTTAAGATTCTCATACATATAAGAAGAAAAAATAATGACAAGTATAACATATGGGGGTACAAAGATTAGCGTACCACTTGAGTCACTCCTACAGAACTAGGAACGGGCCCCTCGGACAAGGGGACTTCAGCTACACTAACCTGAGAGCAAGGGAGAGTGGAAATGTATAATTAAAAAGAGAGCACAGAAACAGCTACTCTTATATAAGAAAGTCCTTATACCTATGTGGTCACCTCTGTGGAAATCAAATGAGTACTTACAAGTGGTGCTGGTGTCTCTGTGGCCCTCATCACAGGCACCATAGATGAAGAAATCTCACTAGCACCGGCCTACGAATAATAAAAGAGTATACGTGTCGACAAATTATCCATAATAGCAAATAAAATACATAGAGAAGAATCAGATTCAAGTTAAAATAACTACC
Source organism: Sambucus nigra (assembly GCA_949130495.1). Taxonomy (NCBI): domain Eukaryota; kingdom Viridiplantae; phylum Streptophyta; class Magnoliopsida; order Dipsacales; family Adoxaceae; genus Sambucus; species Sambucus nigra. The sequence goes on from OX422209.1 coordinate 124,362,845, forward strand.
GAGAGAGGTGTTATGATGATGCCTCCAACAGAAAAATCAAAAACCGAAACATCCATAGTTGCAAGGGCTATCGAAGGATCAACTGAAGGAGCGGCTGATGAGGTAGTAGCACTGGCCAACTAAAACATGAACATGAAGAAGAAAGACGTGAGAATGTGTAGGAGGGGCATAATGATATGCCTCTCATTTAATTATTAAATGATATTATAGATGATTAATATTGATAAAAGTCCATGTGTTTATGCAACTGGAGTATTATTATGCACGTCAGACATATCGCGTGTATTTTTGTATTATTTACGCATTAACTAGACAATATTCTAGTGTTGAGAGTTTGACATGTGTTATGGGACACATGCCACTTAAAATAGGACATGTTACCATGGGTTATTTGACATGTCGCGACCCACTTGTGTTGGTTTTCAATATAAATAAGCCTTACCCCCATACATTTTAGAGAGATCTTCTTGGGAGAAGAAGAGTGATTTCTTGTCTTATGAGTTTTAAGAGAGTTTTTTAGAAAATAGTTTCACAACCTTTCATCTCTTGAGTTCCACTATAATGAGTTTTTCAATGAATAGTACGAACCTACGAACTACGCTGACTTTGATTCTGACTGTGGCGGATAAGTAGGCACAACTGAAGTTGCTCAAGTAAAACACATATGAAAATCGGGTGTTTGTCATATTAAACTCCCATCTTACATTTGGTGACTCTACTGGGGAGGTTTTCACAAGTTTTTATCGTGTAACGCCTCATTCGTGCTCAGAAAGGTGGATGGAGATGGAGGAAATGGATTGACAAAACAATTTTCTGCTCCAACGTTTATTAGAGAAAATATCCAGTTTCATCTCAGATAAGAAATCCAATATTTATTTATGATATCTCATGCATTATATAAAAAAAATATGTGATATATTTATTAGCTGATGTTTTCATACATATACACATCACAGCATGACTATTGATAATTTCTATGAGAAATCACCATATTTCATATTCGAAATCACAAAATATGAATGTGCTTGGCTTTTGAAATTAAGTATGAGACTGTTATATTGAGGTATAGTTATTTTAATTAGTAAGAAATATCTTGGAAAAAGCTAGAACACATTTTGAACGTATGATTTACTTCGGGTTTTCAAATAGTTATTAACGACACTGAGCTAATATGTCAGAATATATTTAATAAAAGTTAGCAGAAAAATAGGACTAAGGGGATGATTTTTTTCTCTGAAATATATTATTTACATCTTTTACATTGCAAGTGCAAGTTAGGAACTTGTTGGCATTTATGAATTTTTTTTAGATAGTTGTTAACAAAAATTAAAGTCCATCTCTGACCATTAAATTGTGTAAGCCTGTTTTTTCGGCAAGGTACACCGTTTTTATCACAAGAGGTGACATAAAAGGACACTGTGTGTATTTTTTATCCTTGAAAATATGTTTGCGTGTTTAAAACAAATTTAAAGGTACTGATAGCTATTGATAGAAAAAAGAACTTTAAGTCATAAACGAAAGCTCTCTGACAAGATAGATTTCTCATGTCTAAAAATATTTATTACAAACTAGACGGTACAGGTACCAGTTACTGACAACCTAGCGCACATGAGAATATGAGTTGGTAAAATAGTTTTTTATTATTATTTTCTCGATAGATTTTCTTAGAAAAAAGTAAAGAATAAAAAAATACACGTGCAAATCGACAGAACTCACTGACATTTCTTCCTTGAGAATCAAAAATCATGAGCTAAAAATACAAAACAAGCCCAAGTGAAAAAACTACAACCGAATCACCTGGGAAGTCCTTTTCTCCATCTTGAAACCGCTATAATTTTTCAAAGCTCCACCTCGGGGATCTCCATCGTGCATAACTTCATCAGATCAGTCGTCTCCGACGACCTATGTCATCACCGCCTTGTTCGGATCCACCATAGGATAACCCATCTTAAATTCAAGGGGGAACAAAATCGACCTTCCATTAGAAATCGACCCGATTCAACATGAATCTAGATAAGGGGAACAAACCAACAAAACATAAGAATTTGAAAAAAAGACTAAGTGTTGCTTCTTATGGAGTGTTATTGATGGTGAAGTTATTGGACCATTATTAGGTTGGGCAAGGAGGGGTAAATTAGTTATAGGTTGTACGACCTGAGATGGAGAGAGCGAAATGGGTTGGCTATTAAGACAAGTTGAGGGATGGGTGAGACAATTACTTGACTCGTGATTGACTTATTATGTGCTTTGGAAGTCGATGAATAGGTGTGTGATGGAGAGATGTTCAGGTTGGGTTTCGACTTTGTGGAGTACAGTGGGTTGGGTGTATTTTTTGTTTTGTTGTGGAAGTAAGTTGATCCAAAGAATTAATAAGTGTCGAAATGTGATTGGGAAAATGTTTATAAATTTGCGAAATAGGCATAATGTGGCGCAACAATGAGTTTCTTTTATTTTTATAGTGATAAAATAAAATAAAATAGAGGGACAATAGTGCGGAGTTTCCAGAAATTTCAAGAAATTAACTCTAATTTTGTTGAAGCACCCTTCATTTAAACTTGATTCTTTTGATAACGTTACTGGTATTTTCTCATAAAAGATTTTTTTATGACTTTAAAAATAAATTGTCGATTAAGTAAGATTTGTTTTTTTTATATGAGAAAATATAGATGAGATGAGGCTGAATATCTAAATATATATGAATTTTATGGATTATGAAGAACGGTTTAAAATTTTGTTTATTATTGATATACATGAAGGTTTATCTAACGATTTTGGAAAAGAGAATGTACGGAGATTGTGCAAATCATAAGTACGTCGCCCATAATAAATTGAATATACTTGTGAGATGAATCGGATATATATATATGTCCTTGCGGTGGTATTTTATATTAGTCTCAAACATCCCAAACGCGCAAGAACGCGTGAATACTTGATTTTCTTTCACAAGGAGAAAGTATTTATTTTGATATATGTATCATTGCCATATGGTACTACCCAAATTGATATGTTATATTCATGAGTTACGCTCATGATTTGAGAAGATTCAAAATCATTAAATTTGGTATATATATTTTTTTAGACAAAGGAAGCATAATGAAGTTTTGTTTGATTATTTTCTAGCACTTGTAAACGTTATCTTATGATTGTACACCATATTCATACATTATGATTCATTTACGAAATATTTGAATATGTTTTAGAACTGAAGATTTACCTTGAGATTATATACACCTTCAAATTTATTACAGCACGCGCTCAAACGATATTAAATTGTGCACGATACACCTACGAGTATGGGTGGTTATGATTCATTACACAAATATCCTCGAACTTTATTTAATTTTGATTTTATTACATCAAATAAAAAAAATAAAGAGGGCATGATAAGAATTGTACATGGATATTTACTGAGTTTTAATAACATTTACAATATTATATAATTGGGTCAGAAAGATATTATTTTGCAGAGACTTCTGAATGAGCAGATATTGAGTGACACAAATATCAAGTCCTTGTTCAAAGATATGATAGTTTGAGATGCACCCCATGAAATGTAATAATTAGGTTGCTATCATTTTTTTTCCAGGTGGGAATTGTAAATGATATATGTAATTTATTTTTTTATCTTGAGATAAAGATAAAATAAAGGGGGCAAATGGATATTATGATGTAATGTAGCTTGTAGTTTCAAGCTTTTTCGACATTATCCACGACAAGGTTAGATTAATGAACCTTCTGAGTATAGTAACATCCAAGTAGACCATTACAAAATCCTCTCCAACTTCTTTCGCAAAGAGTTCAAACGGATTAAATAGTTGTCACTCAGAGATTGACAAAGTTGTAGTCTTCCTTCAGATATGACATCGTATTACAAGAACTTTGTGAGTAGTGTGGTATATATTCTTCAGAAGTGTATTATATTCCAAAAAACTGATGAAATTGGTAAGTGGTTGAACCACAGTCGTTGTGACTTGACTCGTCCGGAGAAGTTGGTCATTGATGCAAACAGACGAAAGACCACGCTTAGTTTATCATTCGGTAGGTATGGGCTCCCGCCCTGAAAAGTGATACAGAAGAATTAGTTTACGAAAAATCTTAACAAGTGGTTTTCATTATTAAGTCACCATTGCTGGTGGAGTTTAACAAAAAATCTTAACAAGTGGTTATCATTGTTAAGTCACCGTTATGGGTGTCACCGTTATTGGTGGAGTTTTACAAAAATCTTAACAAGTGGTTTTCATTGTTAAGTCACCGTTACTGGTGGAGTTTGACGAAAAATCTTAACAAGTGGTTGTCACTGTTAAGTCACCGTTGTGGGTGTCACCATTATTGGTGGAGCTTTACAAAAATCTTAACATGTGTTTTTCATTGTTAAGCCACCGTTACTGGTGGAGTTTGACAAAAAATATTAACAAGTGGTTGTCATTATTAAGTCACCACTATGGGTGTCACCATTAATGGTGGAGTTTAACAAAAATCTTAACAAGTGGTTTTCATTGTTAAGTCACCGTTACTAGTGGAGCTTGACGAAAAATCTTAACAAGTGGTTGTTATTGTTAAGTCACCGTTATTGGTGGAGTTTTACAAAAATCTTAACAAGTAGTTTTCATTGTTAAGTCACCGTTACTGGTGGAGTTTGACGAAAAACCTTAACAAGTGTGTTTTCATTGTTAAGTCACCTCTAATGGTGAGTTGGAGTTTACCAAAAATCTTAACAAGTGTGTTTTCATTGTTAAGTCACCTCTAACGGTGGAGTTTACGAAAAACCTTGACAAGTGTGTTTTTATTATTAAGTCACCTAGTAGGTGTGAGTTTGCGAAAAACATTAAAAAGTGGTAATTTGGGCGAGTCAATAGTACATGCATGCACAAGAAACCTCGTCGCAATTTGGGCAAGTCGATAACATGTACATGCACAAGAAGCCTCGTTATGATTAAGACAAGCCAAAAACATGTGCATAAACTATAAGATAAAAGAGAAACGATGAAATAGTTATTATGTAAACCATAATAATACTTCCACCAACCTTAGTTGAGAATGATGAAACTGAACAAAGAAGTAGTTGTTATGGGATCATAATATACTTCCAAATAGCTTTTTGAGAATAATGAAAGAGAATGATGAAGTAGTTATTATGTGTCCATGATAATACTTTTTACCAAACTAGAGTTACGAACAACCACAAAAAATATTGGATGCATGTTCATTTAAATAGGAATGGAGGCAACACTCATAGTATATCATTTGTATGAAAAGAATGATCACGAAGTCCTTCGAAATAACCCATGAGATCAAACCTAAAATATGAAATTTAAGATATGAAATATGAGCTAGAAGTATATCATCAAGATGAAATGAGATATGAGATTATTACCCACGATTCACAGGTTGATCGTAAATATCAAAATCGATTAAAGGTGTTTCGTACATATAGTCAATATATTTCAGACATGCATCAATATATCAACTATATGTACGAGGGGGCAAATGTAGGAGAGGCTTAATAATAAGTCTATCATTTAATTATTGAATGATATTAGATATGATTAATATTGATAAAAATCCATGTGTTTATGCGACTGGAGTATTATTATGCGTGTCGGACATATAACATGTATTTGTGTATTATTTACACATTAACTAGACAATATTCTAGAGTTGAGAGTTTGAAATATGTTATGGAACACATGCGACTTAAAATAGGACATGTGTCACCATGGTTTATTTAACATGTCACGACGCACTTGTGTTGGTTTTCACTATAAATAATCCTTACCCCCCATACATTTTAGAGAGATGTTCTTAGGAGAAGAAGAGTGATTTATTGTCTTATGAGTTTTAAGAGGGTTTTTTAGAAAAGAGTTTTGGAGAAGAGTTTTGAGATGATTTCTTTGAGAAGAGTTTCACAACCTTTCATCTCTCGAGTTACACCATAATGAGTTTTTCGGCGAATAGTATGAACCTACAAACTATGCTGACTTTGATTTCTACTGTGACGGATACGTAGGCGCAACCGAAGTTTCTCAAGTCAAACACATACTAAAATCGGGTGTTTTCCCATATTAAACTCCCCTCTTACAGAATGAAATCTCAATGATAGAGTAAAGTGAGTCAAAAAATGAAATATTCAAAGCAAGTGTACATGAATTACCTCTAAGGAAGAAGGATGAAATTTGACTGGCGATGCAGCCGTAGAAAACGTTGTGGCCTAATCATCACAAAGTTGTTAAGAACCAAACACAGAAAAGAAAGAAGTTGAGCCTAACATAAACAAGCAATACCTAGAGGAAGTGATGGCCTGTGTAATAGGCTCACTAGAAGCGATGGGTAAAACTGGTTGAGATGGTATGGGTTGGATTTGAGGTCTATTACCCAAAGGTACGAAGACTCGAGAGATAGGAATCCTCCCAAAAGGTGATAGGCTCGGGATAGTGATTCCTGAAAGCGGTGCCATTCCCAGAGTAAAAGAAGGGTTATGTGAGGATAATCCCTACAAAGAAGAAAGTAAAAGACAATTAAATTATACATAGAAAATAGTAATGAACAGGGAAAAATGGTAGAAGTGACAAGTTCAAAATACCTCAGGAATCCCAACAGAAGAACCACTCACCGCAGTTGAGGCGGGAAGTGGGGAAATATGGCAAGAAGGAATGGTCACCTATGAACATGCAGAAAAGAGAGACCTTAAATTATGTTTCAAATATGATAAGTTGAAGCAAAAAAGAAAAGTTAATGATTTCTTGGATAGAAGAAGACGACACGAAAGAGGCCCTCATGGTAGTAGGGAACACAGAAGATAACTGCAAAAGCAAAAGGAGAATGAACTATATCAGTAAAAAAAAGGGACAGAAAGAAAATAATATTTAAACGGGATGGTAGCAATAAACCTCTCTAGCCAGACTCAAAGAAGAGACTAACTTGAAATTCCTCGCTCAGAAAGAAGGCCCTTAGGCAGGCGATGGAGGTGAGGGATCAGTCGCCGTAATAGAAGCTCCCTGCGAATTTCACAAAGATAAAGATAATTTAAACAGGAACTATACAAGTTTAATTAGATTATAAGTGATGTAAAAGAAATCAATAGAAATGACTTACAGCGGTCGTGCGAGCAGTCTGTCCATATGGAAGATGTCCAGTGGTGGGACTGCTGGAGGAAGGAGAATCTATCATAATGTCCTCACTAGAGGACTCTCTCTAAACTAGCAACAAAGAAGAACCATAAGGATGATGATCATCATGAGGGCCATTGGAAATCATGTCATTTGAAGAAGAATTATCATCGTTATAGGAAAGAGTGCTTCTATAATCGACTAGTTCCTTTTCAAATAGTGGAGAAGGGGAACTAGCAAGTGAAAGCCGGTTTCACTAAGTAAAGAGGAGTAGGAGTAAGGTATAGTACCTTCACTAAAAGGAATAGAAGTAGCAGAAGTCTCCTCAGAAGATAATCCCAAGGCTTCATAGCCTTGCTCACGAACAGTCCGGTAGGTCTCCTCCACTCCAAGGTCATCAGCATCAGACCACTTATCTGGTGCAGAAGATGGAGCAGCAGCCTCAACACTAGATTTCTCTTTCTTCTTTATCGCCCTAGTCCTTATTAGCAAGGGTAAGTAGGGGTAGCAATAGTAGTAGTAGTAGTAGTAGTAGTAGTAGTAGCAGTGGAGGAAGCAACAATAGTTGATATGAAGTTGGAAACATCCACATCAGGATGCTTCCTTTTAGAAGCACTAGGGTCCTTTGTTTTTCCTTTCCCTTTGGACTTGGCAGGTTGGACATAGGCTATTTAGAATAAATGGATTCATCGAGAAGGGGTCTCATCAAGACTGGGGTGACTTAATCAAGGGGGTCTTGTAGATGGTGTTGTGGTGCCATAACATCTTTGGGTCATTTTTCCCAAATGCTTGTTATTATTGGGGAGCTTGGTGGAGATAGTCTCATAGGGGACATCCTTCACACAATTCTGAATAAGGAGGATCTACCTCTTCTAGAGAGTAAACCAAGAACGGGTGAAAAAAGGCAGGTAATCTCGAGAGGGAACAAAAAAAAACCCCAAATGGATAACTCTATGAACCACCCCCTAAAATGTAAAATTAGAAAAGGCATCCAGGTATAGCTCGGAGGGGGAGGTGATCGAAGGATATGAAGTTGAGTGAACACCATGATCATAGCAAAACTGTCTCCTCACCCTCTCAGAGTGGTAGAACTCCACACCCTGTCCCATGTCAGTTAAGGAAGGCAAAGTACATGTAAAAAGCATAATAGCTACATCAATGTGGGGAAAGTGGAAACAGACTCAGCGTCAACAAGGTAATAAAAGGTACCTCGAATGGATGAGAAGGAGCACCGGGTAAAAGTGTCACCCACTCTCTTGCAGTAAGTCCTAAAGCATAACTCATCAATATTCTCTATCAAAGGCCTTAGGGATCTTCTTGTGACACCTCACAGTACAAGTCGTATCACTGTGGTAAGCTCTTACCTATGGGGCAAAGTTGGGAAATTTCTCCAAAAAAAATGACATAAGGATGAAGGTCTTAGTGAAGTTAATGGAATCATGGTGTCCACAAGATCGCTCAAAATCTATATGAGAATGATAGAGTAACCCCAATGTCAGAGCTGCGAGGGGGACTGCCCTGCCTCGAGAAAGTCTCAAAGCTACCTTCAAGAGAAGCTCGCGAAGGGAGTCATCTGGCCTCCCCGGAAATAAGAAACAACTAAGGAAAGTAACAAAAAAGGTTTCCAAGTGTGAAAGGGAGTTAAAATTTAGGCCCTCTTGACTTCTCAAGTCCCTTTTCAAACTCTCTCTCTTGGGTGGCTGCTCGAAGTCCTTGAACCAGTACCTTTGTCATTTGGTAAAGGAATGTTTGGTAGCCCCAGTTTGATTAAGGGAAGCATATTTAGAGCATTAACCCCACGCTAAGTGGAGTTCTCCCACCATTATCTCCTCAACCCCAGACTCGAAACCATCAATAAGAACGTGTCCTTTTAAGTAAGGCAGGGCCAGTAGCTCGCAGATATCTTCCATGGTAATAGTAAACTCACCACAGCCAGTGACAAAAGTATGTGAGTCTCTACTCCAACGAAAAGCCAAGAAATTAAAGGTGTTATCATGTTTGTCAATGGAGTAAGACTTCAGACTGTTGATAATGGTGGTAAGATCTATCCCCTCGGTATCATCCTTGTTCGAGGGGGTGGCCAAGACATAGTCCACCCAAAGGCTCCACTCATCTAAGGAACCTCCACCGACCTTAACCTCAATATTAAAATGGGAAAAATCACCCCTATCTACTCACACTATAAGAATATAATCAGGTAAGGCAGAAGTAAGGTTAGAGGACTCACTCAAACCCGTACGGGATTGCTCATTTATCTTCTCCACAAACTCCTACTCGAAATTGGTGAGGGAGGACATGAAGGTATCTTCAGCACCAAAATAGGGGGTAAGACCATAGAGACCAAAATCCCTCAAGTAGTGATCGACCAAGTAGTCCTTTTGATATTTGGAATAAGTGATTGAAGAGGGACCCCTGGTGGTGATCTCAACAGATGAAACACCCAAATAAGAGGTGGTAGAATCCAAAACAATAGAGGTGAAGGTGGTGGCTCCGGTGGCCAAAACCGTAGAGGAAGTGGCAATAATGGGCACTATACCCACCAGTATCACTCTATTGGTGGTTGAAACGACAAAACTAGAGTTTACAGAGGAAGAAGAAGCCATTTTTCTTGGTGAACAAAGGAAGAAGACAATAGCGATTATGGAAGCAAAGGGTTTTTGCTTTCTCTCTCTCTCAACTCAGTTTAAAATCAATGGTGAGGTAAAAGGGAAGAGGGTTTTAAAAGAGACTTTTATATCCTATTAGGCCCACATGCTCTCGACAATCAAAATGAAAGCAAATCCTTCCCAAAATGATGGGATGCATGTTCTCTTTTCAACACGTGTCACCTCGAGACCCTCAAGGTGAACTGATTGACAAACCTATTTAATGCCAATAGTGACATGATGAGATTGAAATAATCTTTTCATGTTCCAAGATAAAGTGAATCATGGCGTACAAAATCCTTTTATCTACCCAATACAAAGTTTTTTTACACGAGGGGACTAATGTAGAGGGGTGTTCGTCCATTTGAGAAAATACATTGGTGAGAAGGCCTATATGAAGGGGGTGTCTTCGCCCAAAATTATCAATAAAAGTTTTAGATCAAGGGGGCCTAGTCCCATGTTTGAAGCTATAAGAAGAAGGCAATAGCGAGGGGGTATCATCATGAGCAACCCCCTCCAAAAGATGTTTAAGTCAAAAATCAAAGGTCAGTTGGACGAGGAGGGGCTCACCATGAGGGCCCCTCATTCTAAAACCCAAGCTACTGAAATGAAGCAAGAACGATAAGGGATCACCACGAGAAGTCGCTCGTCCTAACGCCCAAGTCACATCGAGTAAACAAGGATGAGGAGGTCCTGTTATGAGCATCCCTTTGTCCTAAGAACAAGGCCACAGATAATAGGCAAGGACGAGGAGGGCCCATCACGAGAAGCCCCTCCTCCCAAGACAAAATCCACAGAAAAAGGCCAAGGAAAGGTGAATCATTACAAGTATCCCCCTCTGCCCCAATTCACATATTATAAAAATAGAGAAAGGGTTAGGAGGCCCGCATAAAATGGCCCCTATGCCCAAATAACCTCCACATAAAGACACGGGGCGAGGAGGTCCACCTAGAGTGGCATCCTCCCTAAGGTTTGTTACCTAGAAAAATAACAAAGTACTAATATTTTTATTTCTTATACAGGGAGCCTAGTTGAACAAGCAGGAATCAAAAAGGCCAGTTGGGATCTGAGAGTTTTGGCTCGGTGGATGAGGAACAAGGTTTGTTGATCAAGCTCAACCACTTAGCACTTTAAGATAGAGAGAATACTAGTAAAGAGACTCTAGAAGACACTCAAATCCTTACACAGCTCACACTAAATCAAAACTGATGTGAGTAGCCAAGGGGCTTCTCATAAGAAAAGAAATTTTTATAAAATAATTTTAAAGAGGGTGGTCCTCGAGGCCCTCTCAAGTTTATAAATTTGTACAATAAGTGATTGTTTAATGTCTCTATGTGCTGAGTGCTTATTTATTCACTCCCACCTTGACAGCTATACTTCTCAAGAGATTCCTTTCTCAAAGTTACTATTATTTCTTGTGAAGTTCATCTTCTTAAAGGGAGTGATTCTAGTCTTAGCTCCATTTTTACCAGATTGGGAAGGTTTTATCAAGTGCTGCTTCTGAAACTTCTTAAAGATCTTGGAGGCAGAGTCCATTGAGGTAGGTCAGGCCTCAACCGTTCCAGTTTCTTACCAGACCCCAGTCACACTATCCGCACACATATACCTTATTCATATACATAAAGAAGGTATGATAAATTAGAAATAGGACTCTCATTGGTGAGTGGTCCTAACAACCAAAACACGTCTAGTAGCGACAATAAACATAACAATTACAATGCCCAAGATACTATAACAAAAAATATTATAGTTATTTATATCCAAAACCCATAAAAGATTAATTGTAACATATATGCAAAAAACCTAGGGCAAATTTCGCTAGAACAATCTCCTTGTCAATACAAAAAAAATACTATTGTCATATCATAAACTCATGAGATTGGCCTTGTTAATAACTCCATTTCATTTGATACACATCCAGGAAAAAAATTATTTTCCTTTCATCTGCACTCATAGTCGAAACTCGAACCAAAAATGAATTGACACCCGTAGTTCTAAATATGCCAACAAATAACCAAAAAAAAAGGAACAAAAAAATATAATCATATCTTGAATAAAAATGCAAAAATCTTGTGTGTATTAAAAATTATATGATGAAAAGCAAAAGCTTCCTGACTAAAAAAAAAACCATAAAAAGTAGAAAATATAATTTCACCCAAAACATGTAGAAATATAAATCACTTGTACATACAAATCTCTAAAACGTAATACACATGTTGTCATGAAGCTATAAACCTTTTAAGATATTTTTTGGGACTAACTAAAGGTCGAGAAAACCCATTTCTTTATATTGTAATATCTTCAAAATAGAAACATTCAAGAATAAGGTCCAATTTAAAATTGTAAAATATCTAATAGAACCAAAAATGCATCAAAACAGAGTTACTTAGAAGAGAAAGATGTCCCAGAAAACAAAACATACTTGAGAAGATCAAGCCTTACCCCTCTCGGTGTCAACAGTAAGCTTTTAATAAATGATCTTATTGGTGGGTTTTGCGAGCAAATCGGTGTATTCTTAGAATGGAGATTTTGAGAACCTGGTCTCCGTCTATAAGTCTGGAGTGAGGAACCCATAAGTCTTTAACAGACATTCAAACATATAATTGGTGATATTTCCAAGAGTTTTAGTGGGTCCAGGAGATGATGTAAAGGCATCATCAATCTCAGCAAGCTGCAGTACATTCTTGGGCACCCTAGCCGCAATAATCCTAGCCCCACGCGGGGTCAGCACCATCCAAGCCATAACAGACCCACATATTCAAGAAGATCAGAGGTCTTTCATTTGGGAAAACCTTTTATGAATGTCTATGATGAAGAATATCAACTATAATAAAGAGAAGTGTCGCATATTCAAGAAGAGGAAATGGTAATAATAAATGAACTCTTCGCAGGAAATAATATGGTAAAAGAAAAATAAAGGTTAAAAAAATAGAGAATATGAGTTGTATTAGATGGGTAATAAATAGAGTTGATGGAACGAAGTGGAATACATAAGGCGAGGAAAATAAAGAAAGGTAATAGTGTCCTTAGAGAGGGGCCATTAACTCTCGTATATCATTTTTTACTATATAAAGATTTTATTTATTATCAAAGAAACACCACTTTTGTCAGTTTGTGTACATACTATGGTGGGACAAATGTATCATCACATTAAATTCACGTACATCACTATAACCCGATGGCTTAAATTAATATCCATAACATACCATGATGTACCCCAGATAAAATCCATCACTATAATCAGCCTACCTCTATCGTAGTCAGTCTACACTAGACACCGCACATACCGTGGCACAAACATAAAATCGTTACTATAACAATTTTCCTAGAACCTGCACGCATCGCAATGGTCGGTCAACACTAGACCCTGCATATACCGTAACTCCGACATAAATCTGTTTAAGTAGCCAAGTCAATGTAAGTATAAGTGTTTCCAGTCAACGTACACCCGCACATACAATGAAGCCACATCAATCCATCTCTAATATCCATTATTAATTTTAGGTATTTATTATTTTCGCATTATACTTTATCACGTTCATATTAATTACCACTAGCCCCCAAATCACTCAAGCATGAAAATCAAAAATCATTCCTAGTCCCATACCTAGAGATCACCAAAATCATAAGTACATAATACTCCGTCACTTAGGAAATATTCTCAAAATTATAATCATATCCTAGTCTGGATTGTAGGATGAAATATGGTAATATGTATCCCCTAATCCCACACCTATGAAATACAGAGCCACGTATGAATTATTATTATTTTCTAACATATTATGTTTCGATTTTCATATTCTAAATATTTCTATTTGTGTGTATATATACACACACATACCCTGATGATGGTATGCATATTTTGGATGTCATTTTTTTTTCTTTCGCCGCACTACACAAAAAAGATTTCAAGTTGACTGTTTCCTCATTAAATGACAATTAAATAGTTGGACAAAGTAGGCAGTTTTAGATCATTCATGAATAATCTTTACAACTTTAAACTTGTATCCGTCATGATCTAACAATGTCAAGTGGGCACAATATGTGTGTTGTTAATGATGAGTTGAAGAGGGGCTATTGATCCAAACTTGGTATAATATAATTATTGGTATATATTAATTTATCAAGGTCTTAGAATAATGAATGGACTTTTTAACAAAAGTAAGGTCATATCATTAGCAGTAAAGAATTCAAAGAGCATTGTATTGATTATACCATCTTCCAAATATCTGGCCTCCGTATTTTTTTTCCTTCTAACAGTACACCATAAGGTCAAAGATATATATATATATAGTTTCATTTTTAGTAATAAATAATATAAACTTGGAATATGTCATTATTAATGATTTATTAATTAGTATCATTGCTATTACATTTAAGTTTACACTTAATTATTGAGTATGTCATTATTTTAGTATAAATTTGTAATTCAAGTGTGTTTGGTATCCACCAAAGTGGCCCAACAAGAAAGTAATTGCAAAAATTATATTATATAATGAATTTAATACATATAATTTTTTTGTATTAAGATAATGACACATTAAGATATATTATTTCTTTCTAAATCATGTATAAATAATTATCCCAAAGGTATATTATTTAGAAATGTTTTAGAAATAATGCAAAGGGTTATTGAAATTTATATTTATTATGTGGAATTGGATACCCAAAGGTACCATATCTAAAGAACTAAAATTTTATAATTACTTTACGCTATCACTAATAAAATATAAATTGAGTGAGCGCTTTATATGTTATGATTTATGCCCAAAGGCAAAAATCATAATGATATTATTTGTTCAACAATTATTATTTATACGTGTTCATACTTACAGCATTAAAGTAGATTTATTTATTTGTTTATATATCTATTGAAATGGGTGTGAACAAGTCCAATTTCATCAAGGTGTATTGAATTTGGACATGGCACTCCAAATTGAAAAACCCAAAGGCTTCTCCTTAAAAGGAAAGTAACGCATGGTTTATAAACTTAAGAAATCAATATACGGACTTAAACTAGCTTCTAGTCAATGGTATATTAAGTTTAATGACACCATGATCTCTTTTGGATTCAAAGAAATTACTGTAGATCGGTGTATATATCTAAAGGCCAGTGGGAGAAAGTTTATTTTCTAATCGTGTATGTTGATGGTATTCTTATTACATGAATCCAAGAAGTTTCGCTCTAATAAGTTTGAAATGGAATATATGGGTGAGGCAATTTATGTGATTGGAATCGAAATTTTTCGAGACCGAAAACGTGGATGTAAGACCATCGTTCAAGGATTATGGTTGCTAAGCTTTGAGACCTATGGCTGCGGAATTTTATTTCAGGACTTGGAGTGGTCGACTCTATTGCCAAGCCATTGAAAATTCATTGTGATAATGCCGCAATCATTTTCTTTTCTAAAAATGACAAGAATTCTAATTGTGTTAAACATGTGGAATTGAAATATATTGTCGTCAAAGAAGAAGTATGTAAACAAAGAGTATCTATTAAACATATAAGCACACAAACAATGATTATCGATCCATTAACCAAGGGATTACTAAAAAAGATATTTAAAGAACATGTTGCTAATATAAGTCGTGGAATTATCCCATAATATTTGAATGTTTGGACATATGTATTTATAAATTATCCTATTAGATATCTTAAGATCTCTTCAATAGTTGTTTCTATTAAGTTTCCTATTTTACAATTAGTATATACATTATGTATGGATGAATGATAATAGGAATAGTCTTGACAAAAGACATTATTGTTGGACCTTATATGGCAATTGATTATTTGTCAGTTGCCTCATTAGTGAATTATATTAAATAGGTTACTAATGTTGTGGTGCATGGAAAGGACTACGTCATTTTAGCGATATAGAACCGCCATGACCCGCATTGGTAAGGTATTCAATATAATGGATGCAATACGACCAAAGTAAGTTAAAATTGAACTAATAGTTTGTTGGGATATATTGTTGTGATCACATAATATTTTTGTATCCCGCGATCTTTTATTTAATCATATGGGATAGGTGGGAGAATGTTAGACGTAATTTTAGTTTTTATTACTATTTCAATCTTATGTCCCAAATAATTTAATTTGTAGATATAGTAAATGGCATGTCTTTTTGTTAGAGAAGTATAATAAAAGGGTGTGTATCTTTTATGGAGAAGACACACACCTCTTAATCAAAGGTTGGGACCTCTTTCTACCTATAAAAAGCACACACCATTCCCATCAAAAGTATTAAAAATTGTTGAAAATGTAGACCCCCAATCTTTAGATTTTACAAAAAGAATTTCCTTTAAATGTGGAAAAGAGATGGTTCAACTAAACAATTACATAAACCAAGTTTTAATTTCTTTCAAATTAAAATAAACTAAATAGGAAGTGACATTAAATTAACCAACAATTTTTTTTTTTTTATGAAATCTGGAATTTATTAGAAATTATCTGGTGGGGAAAAGCCCCCCACCGGTGGCTACATCAGATCACTGCAATGGTAGCACCTAACAAAGAAAAAGCCTCTATAGTATCAATACAATATCTAGTTTTCGGTCCCTGAAAAGGAAAATTTCTAAAAGCAACTTTAATCTCCTCACAAATCTGAATAAGAATGGACGATTCCTTCATCGGCACTCCCTCATACATACTTTTATTCCTAGAAATTTTCCTAACAATAAATATTCATTTTGAAAATTTAGGCCAAACCAAATTTTATCCAATAAAATTAATGATTTAAATTAAATTAATTTTTACCCCAACAAATTTAGCATCAAATTAAATATTCCAATTTTATCTTTTACCTAAGCATGCATTTAATGTGAATTTACAAAAGATAAAATAAGTAAACACACCACTACACCGCGATGTACGAGGAAAACTTCACAACGGGAAAAAAACCTCGGACGGCCCTAGCGTCAAATCCACTAAGTACGATTTTACAAGTACAAGACAAAAAGACTTACAACACCCGACTTGACTTCGTCCAAGTCCCAACGCTTCTTCTTGTACACACATCTGCCTAGAGAATAACCACGGAGGTTCCCCGCGGTCTCGAAATCCTTCGATAGGACTTATTCTGATCACCGCCACCCGAACAATGAGCCTTTCTCCAAATGGGTATGTCACAGCAAACAAACTTCTTCTTTGTGGGATGTAGAAGTAAACCCAAACTTCTCTTCTTTGAGGTATAGAGAAAAAACCAATGCCAAACACTCCAAGCAAGGATATATATATATATATATATATATATATATATATATATATATATATTGAAACTTGGAATAAACTTATATGGGTGTAAACCAAAAGTGTTTAAGGATGATTTTCTTGGAAAACAAAACACTCAAAATATGAACCTTTTCATGGAAAAATTAAACTCTCAAAACTCTCTAGGAGATAGAAGAATATGAAAAGTTAGTTATAAAGATTTGGTTCCCTCACATTAGTAAAGCTCGAAAAAATAGTGGGAACAAAAGAGTGGAGTAGTGAAGAAAACTTTCAAAAAAGTACCCAAAAAAATTTTTCGTCGGAAATCTCATTCGAACGAGATTTTCGTTTGAACAAAGTCTCGTCCGAATGACCCTTCTAACGAAGTTCCAGAGGCGAATAGAAAATTTTCGATGGCAAACTCGTTTGAACGACATTCTCGTTCGAACGAAAAAATCGTTCGAATGAAGTCTCAGAATGGCCAAAATTCGATTTTAAGCCCAGAAACTTTATCTTAAAGTTCTAAAGAAACCTTCTGAAAATAAACCTCAGTTTAAAATAAAATTACATCCTTTATAAAATTATTCCAAGTCTTCCTATATATATAAAAATGCATTCATACCTTTCGGAGACTATGGAATATGATGTTGATGATGTGAAACAAGGAACGTGTAAACCCAGCATATGATGAAGCTTTATAATCTTGGCCGCTACGTCTTCAACTAACACGTCATAGGCTTGGATGGATACACTTGAACACTATCCTATGACTCAAATATTTTTTCCGAAATTGAGTCAACACTACATTAAGACTCAATCGGAGACTTGTGTCCTTACAAATCTCCCCCTTTGGCTATTCCGGGACAAAAACCAACCAAAAATCCTAAAGGGCCGTCAAGATCTAGTAGACTTAAAAAAATATCCCACCCAAAATAAAAATTACATAGCTTGACTCAAAAACCCAAGGATCAATTTTTTTGCCGATGAAAGTTGTAATTTAAAAGAATTCCTGCACACTTAAGCAAACTACCAAACGCATAGGGAATATCAACATATTAAATGCATATAAAATAAATACTCCCCCTAAATTAATTATCCCCTTTATTAACTGTGATCTACCAAAGAAGGTCGCGACTCTCCCTAAGTTAAATCTCCTAAACTAAGTTACGATTATAATAGGATTAGATACCATTTCTCCCCCTATCATTCTCCCCTTTTTTGTTCAAGAATAGACAAAGGATAAAAACCAATTTAAACATAATGAAGCGTAGAATGATAAAAGCATGAAAGCATATGGGAAACAAACTCACAACTAATCCATGCAAATAATAACGGATACCAACGAAGATGCAAATAAAATGATACCAATGTGATATATAAGATACTAAGCATGTGATATCAACAAGAGTATGCAACACAATAGATACCAATTATGAATTAGAAGCATAGATGGAGTAGAAAAAAAGGCAAAAAAAAATACCATGTATATGTAGACATAATGAATATCACTAACGCATACGCACATATATAGGTATAGACACCACACATGACACAAAATACAATAAGCTTGTCACACTCGTATGGCAAAAATGTGTCATATAAAAACGGAAGTGTAGGGGTGTGAACTAGTAACAATTAAATTTAGACCCAATCACTTAAAACATGTTCACGGAGTTCTCAATTGATTGCAAACTTTATTACATTTGAATATAACCTCATGCGACAATATAGATTGAACTCAATGAACAAACATACACAATGCATACAAGCCTAGAATTTTGATGATTCTACAAACCAATAGAGTCATGACATTGAAAGTACAACTAGGATAAACGGACATTGTGCAAACCGTTGATATACCATCCAAACTCCCTCAATATAAGCATATTATTTTAATCTTTTTAATGAATAAATCAACTAAAAAAATTAGGCCTTGGCAAATATTTTCTTTTAATGCCATTATTCTTTTAGGCCTTTGGACCACGTATTTCTTTTAGGTTCAAGCAAACGATGGCTTACTTGCAAAGGATGATATTTTCTTTCGGAGCCCTTCCCCGTGCACATTTATATAAAATATTTTATCGCTCAATTCTCACGTGCAACGGATTTTAACATGCACTAGTCCTCCTAGGTCACATAACATGTAAATGACAATATTGGTAGGAGAACACCTCACAAAGCTCAAATATGGTTGTGAATTTATAATTTCAAGTGATCTCATGCATGTGTGAATTGAGGCATATAAAAATAGAATCCATTATATCAACACAAAATCCAACTACTCCATGTAAGCATGGTAAAGAACATTTTAAGGATTGACAATCTAAACCAAAAGTTATAGCCACATGGAAGCGAAAAAGAAAGGACTCAAGTATATGCCATATAGAGTGTGTCAAACTAAAATACACACAAAAAAAAATCTTTTTGGGTTTTTGACAATTTTTAACCAAAAATAAAAATATTTACTCAAAAGACACACAAAAATCATTTGTATTTTTCATTAAGCCTAAATTACTAAAAGGTGAAACACAAATGATAAACAAAAATATTTTTGTATTTTTCATTTAACGCAAACTAGAATGAAAGAACTATAATACAAAAGATAAATAAAAATCATAATTCTAGCATGTGATAAAACATGAAGTAGACTAGAACAATGATAAAGAGCATACAATTAGCATGATAATTTTTCATGAAGAACAAAAGCTAAAGTATGCAAACAACTAACACATTCAACCTTTAGATTTTGTAAGTGAGGAAGCATGCGAAAGTAAATGAAAATCAAAAATCCTATTTTGTAAAGCTACCAAGTCGGATCTCCTAACCCAAACTAATGACAAATGACTATCTCAGGGTGTACGAATCTTGGTTGCCTCAGTTGCCTTACGTTGGAATTTTCTAAGACCTTGTTTAAGACAAAAACAAAATTTTCTAAGATGACCTTTTCGACCACAATGTGAGCAACTAAAGACTCGGGGAAAAGACTTACCTAAGGAATGATCTATAATATTGTTCCTAGAGGATTTTCCAAAAATATTGGTTTTGGCTTTATTAGTTGACTCATTACAAGTATCGAAGCCTAAACCACACGTGTCATTTTTAATTTGGACCGTTCCTAATATTTTATCTAATTTCTCCGAACGATACTCCAAATCAAATTTGACTCTACTTGAGTCTCTCACTTTCTTCTCAAGCTCTACAATCCTAGACTCAAGCAAGCCATTTCTCTCTTCAAACTCGAGAAGCTCTTTTTTCAAGGATTCCATCAAACCTCTAAGGCTATCTCTCTCGCCTTCTACATACACAAGCTTCTCTCAAAGAGCTCTCTCACTTGTCCTAAGGTCTTCAACTAAAACACTCTCATTAATGACCTCGACATGCTCTTTCAAACTAGCTTTTAACTTCAAATTTTTTCTTTTTAATTTAATAGATTCTTCATATAATTCTTGAAAAGCAAATTGAAGTTCACTCACATCAACCTCCTCATCACTTTCACTCTCTCTCTTCTCCATTATCACTACCATCATCTTTTTTATCTTCAAAAACAAAGGCCTTGGAAGTGTCATGTTTTAAGGTGTCATCGTCGGACAATATCTCATACTCACTAACATGGCCAGCCATGAACGCGGTAAAGTTGCGCTCAATGGGGGAAGCGGGTCCCTCTTCCTTATCACTATCACTAAGGGTAGCATTGTATGAAATAGGTTGTTTACCCTCTTTTCTTAGTTTAGTGGGGTATTCAAAAGCCCTATGACCATAACCCTCACAACGGTAACACCTATTTGACTCGTCCCTATTTAAATTTTTATTAAAAGTTTTAGGGATCTTTCCGGCTTTGTTATGCTTAGAATTTTCAAATTTCTTAAAATCATTTTTAAATTTATCTTTGTTAAATTTAAGAAACTTTTTGAACTTCCTAGCAAAATAGCCATATCTTCCAAGTCACTCTCACTTTCACTCTCTACTACTTATTTTTCCTCCTTTAGGGCTTTCAAAGCAACACCCTTATCTATTTTTTTTTCAGTTTTAGAGGGAAACATGTCTAGTTCATAGGTTTGTAAATCACCTACAAGCTCTTCTAATTTCATAGAGGCTAAAGTGGGTAAATAATTTAACACGGTCACCTTAAGAATAAATCTATCAGGTAGGGACCTTAAAATTTTCTTTACTACTCGGTTGTCAGGTTTTTTCTCTCCCAAATTAAAAGATGAATTAACTATATCGGAAAGTCTAGAATAAAATTTATCAAATGTTTCTTTTTCATTCATTTTGATGGTTTCAAATGGAGTGGTGAGGTTTTAGAGTTTAGAAGCTTTTATGACACTAGTTCCTTCATGAGTGAGTTGTAAAATATCCCAAGCTACTTTAGCGGTTTCACAGGTCATAATGCGTCGGAATTCATCCGGTGTGACCGCGTTAAATAAGGCATTTAAACCACAGGAATTAAAATTTGCAAGTTTAAATTCATTCTCACTCCATCTATCGGTGGGTTTGGGAACACGTTCATTTTCATCTAGATATGTAGGTGGGGACCACCCATTAACCAAACCCTCTCATCTAGAGACCTAAGTGCCAAACGCATACGTGCTTTCCAATATGCGTAACTAGACAATCGAAAATAGGAAATTTTGAAAATGGGGAAAATTCCATTTTAGTCAAAAATATTTAATAGGATCTTAAACGCAATAATTTAGCGATCCCGCTCTGATACCACTTGTTGGAAATGTAGACCCACAATTTTTAGATTTTAAAAATCAACTTCCTTTAAAGTGCGGAATAAAGATGGCTCAACACAACACACACAAACAACAAATTTTAATTTCTTTCAAATTAAAATTAAACTAAACACAAAGTGAAATTAAATTAAACATGAAATACATTTTTCACTTAAACCAAATTAATTCAACCCAAGTCATAGAAATTTGCCTAACAAAAATAATTAACCCATTTTTGCAAATTAGGCCTAACCAAATCTCAACCAATAAAATTAATGACTTGAATTAAATTAATATTTATCCAAATTAAATTAGCACCAAATTAAATATACCAAATTTATCTTTTTACCTAAGCATCCATCTAATGTGATATAGCAAAAGATAAAATAAGTAAACAGCCACTACGCCGCGATGTACAAGGAAAAATCCACAACGGGAAAAAACCTCGAACGGCCCTAGCCTTAAGTCCACTAAGTATGATTTTATGATTACAAGACAGATGACTTACAACAACTCGACTTGACTCTGTCCAAGGCCCCGACGCGTCTTATTGTAACTACCTCCGCCTAGCCGACAATCCCGGAGTCCACCGGAAACTTGGAATCCACCAATGAGGCCTTTTGAACAACCGTCAACCCGCACCCGAAGCCTTTCTCCGAGTGGGAACGCCGTAGCATCAACCAAGTCTTCTTCTTTGTGGAATGTAGAAGTAAACCCAAACAACTCTTCAATTCGATATAGTATAACCCGGTGCCAAACACTCCAAGCAAAGGATATATATGTAGAAACTTGGAATAAACTAAACAAATGGGTGTGTATGTGTTTTTTGGTGAATTTAATCCATAAAAATCAAACACAAAACATGGAACTTTTTCTTGAAAGAATTTGCTCTCTAAAATTCTCTTAGAATGTGAAAAATATGTATAGAAAAGGTTGGTTCCCGCACTTAATAATTCTGTCAAACAGTAGTGGGGAAAATGAAGTGGGAACATGAAAAAAACTGATAAAACTGTTCCCGCCAAAGTCGTTCGAACGACTTTACTAACGATGTTCCAGTGAGAAAAAGGAAATCTTGTTAAAAGTCTCGTTCGAACGACCTGGGAATCTCGTTCGAACGAGATTCCAGTTCATTCGAACGACTTACCAGAAAATGAAATATTCTATTTAAGCCCAAAACTTTATGAAAAGTTCTTAAAAAATGTTTTCTGAGTAAAACAAAGTCGTTAAAATTATTTATAAAAAATTATAAATTACACCCAATAAATTTTTAAGCTCCTATATATATATATAAAATGCATTCATACCTTAGGGGCATCGAAACAATGTTGTTCATGACGTGAAACGAGGAACATTAGTAAATCTGAAAAAATTAGTTTAGGAGATTTAATGATGGGGGAGAAATGGTATCTAATCCTCTTATAATCGTATCTTAGTTTAGGAGATTCAGCTTAGGGGGAGTCGCGACCTTCTTAGGTAGATCACAGTTGATAAAGGGGAGAATTAATTTAGGGGGAGTATTTATTTTATATGCATTTAATTGTGACAACCCGCAATCCGAGATAAGGGGTGGCCAGCCCGATACTCAAACGTAACAGGGATCATGGATGGATATCATTCTCAGCAACACAAATATAAACTGAGTATACGGGAAAACCACCCAATAAATCAGAAAACGGGTTGCCAAAAAGTGTAAAATTTTTAAAATGCGGTTATGAAAATTTAAACTAACAACCCAGTCTGACGAGCAAGTGGGATTCCGAAAGATAACATATAATATAACTAAAATGAAGGTACACAAATGGCCCGAATAAGCTGTCGGTCCACAGCTACATAAGACAACGTACAACAATATAAAAGGTCTTACATAGTACAACCATTAATCAAATACAATTGTTTGGGCCACACGCCCGAGGGACAAGACCCGATCATATCTAGAATAACAAGAATGAAAGCGTCTAATACAACATCCTGTAATAACCCGCAAAGTCTTACAGCTCGTCGAAGGTGCAAGGAACTTGGGAAAGTCAAGTCGGGCGTCCTTGCGGTGGAGCACCTGAGCGGATACAATAATATATATACAACAAGAAAGTAAACCGGTCAGGGCCGGGTTCTATATGATTTCTAGAAGAATAAAAAGCATGATAGATATGAACAGTTCTACATGAATAATGAGGATGATCACATGACATGCTATCTACAATTACAAGCAAGGATAGAAGGTAAAGCACTTTAATTTAAAACCCTTCCTTATCAATATAATTTCCATTTTCTTCAGACCTTCCTTATTAGGAATAAAACCATATATTTGGTTAAGTCAAGAAGTTATCATTTCTATTCATTAATTAAAACTTCCCATTTTATCGTTCCATTCCTTATTAGGAATATCATCTACATCAAGTGCTCTTTATGGCACATATATTATTCCCGTGCTCTTCCTGGCACATATTCATGCTCTTAATGGCATTTAACAACCACCAAGTCCAACTTGATGAAAATATAGTTATATTCATATGCATATAACGATATCTAAGACCGCCCGTCCGGGTTTCCCCACTGGGCGCACCCCTAAATGACCATCATCTTCCAGGGCCTAACATAAGACAACCTGGGTACCTAACGGAACACGTCGGGAAGCGGCCATGAGTCTGCGTGGTAGCCAAGACCACACCCGGAATCTCCCTACCCCCGCAGAAAATATACAACCATAAGCGCTCCCATGGCCTAGGACTATATCCACCCTGCATTCATTAGCCAGGGGGCTTCACCTCACGAGCGAACTTCCCTTATGATGTCATTTAGAGAGGTGTGTAACAGTAAATTAACATTTACATTTATCATCATTTTATTTCAAAAAAATCCATTTCCATTAATCATGTGATTGGTTCTTTTTATTAAACCTAATATCATTAAACAACGGGGTTCATTCTAAATTGAACCTATTATCATTAACCACCTATGGGTTCATTTTATGCGAACCTAATTCCCATCGAATATTATCATTTATTCCTCAAATTACAATCCCCGATTAACTCTCCAAATGATCATTATGATCCTACAAATCTCCAAGGCCTATGTAACTTGACAAGCCCTTCTAGTCTCCAAGTTAGGGTACCTAACTTCCAAACTTCTAAGAGTTTGAATAAAAGAAGTAATGCCTTAGCATTACTTTAAACCTCCCCGAAACAAACCCTAGATGAACCCATTTCTTGTCCAGGGTAACGACCAAACTCCATAACTACTCTAGGACTCTAAGTTTACTTCTTTAAAGAAGTTTCCTAGGCCCTAATCCTAAAGAATAAGGAGGAAAATTAAAAGAAAAGACCCCCAAAATCTGCTGGAACCGAATCGATTCGCCCTAAGGGCCGAATCGATTCGCCCCAGCGAATCGATTCGTTCTGAAAACGAATCGGTTCGGACAACCAAAGCTTGGTTTCTGCAAATGCCGAATCGATTCGGTCTTAATCCGAATCGATTCGGACAACAAGACCTGGGATTCTGCATCTATGCGAATCGATTCGCCCAAGGGGCCGAATCGATTCGCCCCTGCGAAAATGCCAAGAATGGCTATGGAGTCTTGAACTCCAAAATTGATCCAACACCAAAACCAACCCCAACCGAAGTCATTTACTGCAATTTCTACATCCTAAAAACATTCTAATATCACCCTCAACATCATTTATCATCCAAATCCATTTCCAAGTGTTAATACCCAAAAATCCAACAAAAACCCTAACATTTCTAAATCATAACAATTCATAAATATCAATGCAATTTATTCTACTTAAACCATAAATTTGCAAGTAGATTACTTGCCTCAAGGTAAGAATCTGATTTGATGGAGAAGGAGGCAACAATCCAAGCTCCAATCTCTCTTTTTCTCCCCAAGTTCTCTTCCTCTCTCTCTACTCTCTCTAGGGCTCAATTGTGTAAAATGGAAGAATGGGAATAGGGGTGGGGAAATAAAACGGGGCTTAAGTCTAAAAAGCCCAACTTAAAATGCTAATACGCGATATACTAATACGCGACTACACTATTTAAGCTAAAACCAGTCAAAAGTGCCCGAAATGCCAAAATACAATATGGCACTTATTTTGACTGTCAAACACCTACCGGGACTAACTACACTAACCAAATTGTCATTTGAGAATTTTATAACTCATTTTACTTCCGGTTTCATAATAAACCAAAATGTCATTTTAAGTCCTTATGACATAATAAATTTCCACATGAACATTTTATCTACTCACGAGGTAATTACACAACATATTAGTAAATATTGACTTTGTCATAACAAATTTATATTTACTCAGCATCTATCAGATAATAACTAATTACTACTCGTGGTAATTAAGGATAAAATGGGCTATCGGAAGAGAGGGTTATTACATTAATATGTTGATATTTCCTATGCGTTTGATAGTTTGCTTAAGTGTGCAGGAATTCTTCTAAATGGCAACTTTCATCGGCAAAGAAATTGATCATTGGATTTTTGAGTCAAGCTATGTAATTTTTATTTTTGGTGGGATATTTTTTCAAGTCTACTGGAGCTTGACGGCCCTTTGGCATTTTTGGCTGTTTTTTTTCCCGCAATAGACAAAGGGGGAGATTTTTAAGGACACAAGTCTCCGATTGAATCTTAATGTAGTGTTGACTCAATTCCGGACAAAAACATTTGAATCATAGGATAGTGTTCAAGTGTATCCATCCAAGCCTATGACGTGTTAGTTGAAGACGTAGCTACCAAGATTATAAAGCTTCATCATATGTCGGGTTTACATGTGCCTCATTTCACGTCATCAACATCATATTCCATAGTCTCCAAAAGGTATGAATGCATTTTTATATATATAGGAAGACTTGAAATAATTTTATAAATGGTGTAATTTTATTTTAAACTGAGGTTTATTTTCAGAAGAGTTCTTTTGAACTTTAAAATAAAGTTTATGCGCTTAAAATCGAATTTTGACCATTCTGGCACTTCATTCGATATTGTCATTCGAACGAGTTTTTCGTTCGAACAAGAATGTCGTTCGAATGAGTTTTCCAACGAATTTTTCCCATTTGCCTCTGGAACTTCGTTACAAGGGTCATTCGAAGGAAATCCTTATTTCTATAGAAAATAGAGAACATATTAAAGTGTATGGAAATCATTAAAAGGGTCAAGAGAGAGAAACACCAATTCTTGTGACTACAAAGTTTATGACACATTTAAGAAGACGTCAATGGATCAAGGTACGCTTCCGCTTATTATCTATATGGTTCTATGTGAGAAATACAATGATTCAAGATTGATAGTTTAGGATTTGATAAACCCATTAAAATTTTACACGTGGTAACCAGTCACATACCTAGAAAGTATCAACTAAAATTATTACGAATCAAAGTACAACTAAAGTATGTGACCCGAACGACCCAACAATATCATTATCTTAGCATAGGCAAATTTCATCATTTTTCTCATTCTTTAATCCATTATCACAAGTTTTTTTTCTATATTAGTACAACTCTGATTAAATATGAAACAAATCAATCTAATCATTTTGATAAACAAGTTCTTCACAATATCCCAACATGTTGTCCAAATTCCATATTCTAACTCATGTGAGAATCAACCAATTTAGATGATAAATTTAAACCGCAACACGTAGTAGTCCCAAATGAAGAACATTGAACAAAAATCACCCCGCAATGGGAGCCTCTATCTAGCTGCGGCACTATAGCGGGTCTACTCCCCAGCCATAATTTTTAAGTCCTAGTCCAATCTGTAATCCATTCCTTCTTCTTTTAGGTTTTCAACTTCTTTAAACCTCTTTATATAAAAACATTTTCAACCAATTAAACATCTTCACTTGGAGCCCAAGAAATTACAAAAAGCATAATTGACCCCTTAGGCTTATATCAAAACCTCAAATTATCAAATAATTAAATAAATGTCCAAAATATTCATTTAATTTACTAATAATTCACCAAATTTATTTGAATTGGATATTTCTAATTTAATCCAAATTCAAATTCATAAATCATATTAAATTAATTACTCAATTAATTAATTAATTTGAATCCAAAAATATGCGATTATACAAAATTCACAATGTAGGAAACTGCAATTATGAAATCTGTTGATGTTTCTACCACCGCTGAAAATTAATTTTTTGTCCGTAAGTACATGATTTTCAAATGATCTAATGTTTATTGGTGCACCACCTCTAATTAAAACAGAGAAGTGAACCAATCTCGGACATTCGATAGCAATCAACACATTGTGATGTGAAAATAAACTCATTATTGAGTGAGATATCAAGAAAAGAGTTCTCAAGATGTCGAGAGAAATTTTGCCAATGCGTATTACTATTATTTTGAAATAAATATACCATAATAAAGTTTATATTCAATCATATATTGATCGAGATTAAATTAAATTAAATTTCAAGACCGCTACAGATAGGTTTGAACAAGTTTAAATCTTCTTAATTTGATGATAAATGCAAATTAAAATTGAAGTTTGAAGTCATTTTCAATTTTGCACCTAATATTTTAAAAGTTGTAATATTGACCCTAATTTTTAAAATTTTGAGCAATTTCAATCCTCCCTCACATGTTCATGATGAAAGTTAATCAAATGGATTACATGAATGAATAGAATGGTATGGCATTCAGTTTCATCTTTTAACGATGTTACAAAGTAACTAGGTTGCACGAATTTTCAAACATCCCAAATAACTGAATTCAAAACTTAACATAACCCTAAATTAAAGATTTATTTGAACTTTAGCCTTAAAATAATTAAAAATCACTTTAATCTTTTTCTACATCAAAACAATGCTTTTGTTTTTCAAGGTTAAAACATGTGTCATGCATAACATGTTAAAATGTGGTGTTTTATAATCCTTATGTTCCAAATTAAGGGTCCACTGTTCCTTTTTTGTTGTCCCAAATTAATAATCCATTTTTCTTTTTGGAACAAAATTAACGAACCACATTTCGTGACAACGAAAGTGTTAACCATCACCAATAATTTGACATAATTAAAGGACCATATTTCGTGATATCCATAAGGACTCTTTATTTGGAACGAAGGAGGAAGTATCTTTTATGGTCCGCAGCAACAGTTTCCGTGGGCTCAGTTGAGTTCAATTTTTTCAAACTTCTCACATTTTTCAACACATCTCTGTTTGTACTTTATGTCTTTGAGGAATTGCAAATATTTTTGTGCTTAATGATCCGATGTGCTACGATAATATTATTACATTTAAGGCTTTTTCTTAATGTCACAATTTCAGCAATAAGACATTTTTTTTAATCGTCAGCCAAAAGCTGATTTCATTAATGGACAAAAAAGATACCTCATTAGAAAAAAGAAAGCAACGTGTCTAGAATACAAACAAGCCAAGGACACGTTGCACCCAAACCTTACAAATAACATAAAACCCATTTACAAACATAGATACTTATCTACATCCTCAAAAGAGAGAGAAAATGGAGAAAACCTGTCCAAAATTAAAACATCAGAACTCAGCTAGTAACGATGAAAATCACAGCAAAGATTCACCCCACCCCTTCAGGGGGGAAATCCATCCGCAGAATGGCCACGAGAGGAGGAGGAGGAGGGCTCATCACCCAATCAGCAAGAAGCCCCACATAGGAGCAGCGCTTCACAACCTAATCAGCAGCTCAATTGATGATTCTAGGAACATGCACAAAGGAAATATGCCGACAATGACTCGTGAGGTCTTTAACTTTCTTAACAATTCTGTCTCTCTCCCATATTTGCCCAGTTGCCCTCTACATACACTGAATAAGCACTGAAGAGTCCGATTCCAAAATGATATTATCTATCCCTCCATCTTTAATAAACATAGCAGGAAAACACATTCCCAACGCCTCCATCTGCAAGGCTGAAGAAACCATTAGGCAATGCTCAGCTCTACCAGGCTTTATATTCCCATAATGATCTCGCAAAATAAAACCATGGTCACCCGTCATAGAATCCGCCTTAAATGCACCATCATTGTTTATCTTAACCCAAATCAGAGGGGGACACCAATTTCTTACTCTCAAATGAGGTAAGTGAGGGTTTAATCGCTGAGGACTAAACACCTGTAGACTTTTACTGTAATCTTCAGCTAAGGTCAAAGCCTTAGATAGAACATTAGAGATATAGATATTATCTTTCCTAAAAATTACCTCATTTTTAGTTTTCCAAATCACCCAACATGTACAAGAAAACAGAATACTAACATCAATTTGGGACTTAGCACACGGATTCAGATTACACAAGGAGGTATGGACCCAACTTTCAATCCTATCATAAGGTCCATTAGGCAACCATCGAGCCAGGGGAGATCTCTCCCAAACCTGTTGGACCCAATAACAGCCGGTGAGAAAATGCTCAATAGATTCCTTCTCCTTCCCACAGATGAAACACACCGGGTCCTCCCTTAGCCCCTTCAGCCAAAGAGAGAACTTAACAGCTAACCCTTTGTTACAACATCTCCATAAGATATTAAGGACCTTTGGGGGGGCTTTGACTGCCCAAATTCTCTTCCACAAATCAGGGGATGGGGAAAAAGAGGCTTGGGGGTACACCCTCTTTTTTTTTCAAAGGGGGTAGAGGCATAGTAGACAGAAGAAATAGATGGGACGCCATTATAAGTATAAGGCCAAATGAGGACATCCATATCAAAAGGGAAGATAAGGGGGATAGAAGAAATATAGGAAGCAATTTTTGGGGGGAAGATATCGTAAATCAACCTTAAATTCCAAACAAAAGAAGAAGGACCAATCAAATCGCTAACTATAGTAACTCGAGAAGAGAAACAGGAGGAGGGGAGCACTTTTCCATTTACCCACTTATCATTCCAGATTTTAATACTCTCCCCATTACCAACCTGCCAACACACCTCCAATTTTAGGAGAGCCCTCCCATGAAATAAACTACTCCACACCCAAGACCCCTTCTTAGAGGTAGGAGCATCCCAGAACGAAGAATGCTTAAAGTAAAGATGTTTAAGGGTCAAACCCCATACAGAGAGAGGACAAGAGATGAGCCTCCAAGCCTGCTTAGCAAGGAGGGCCTGATTTTTGCTATTGAAGTCCTTGAAACCCAATCCCCCCGCCAATTTTATACGTGAAATACCATCCCAAGCCTTCCAGAGGATGTCATACCTGTCCGAACTCCCCCTCCACCAGAATTTCGCAATTTTAGAGGAGAGATCAGAACAAAAACCAATGGGAAATTAAAAAATAGACATGGCATAAGCAGGAGCAGCTTGAAGGACAGCCTTAATGAGAACTTCTTTCCCTGCCTGACTAAGTAAATTTTCTTTCCACCCTTCCACCTTATTCAAAATCCTATCCTTCAGCCAAGCCAGAGTAACCTTCTTCGACCTGCCCCACTCAGTAGGAATCCCAAGATACTTCCCAGGAGAGTCTAAGAGAGGGATATGCAAACTCTCATAAATCTCCCACTTCAAACAAGGGGGCATGTTCCTACTACACACAATACCAGACTTTGCAAGGTTAATTTTCTGCCCCGAAACCTCACAATAGATATTTAAACAATTAAGAAGGGGCTCACTTTCCCTTACATTTCCATTAAAGAAGAACAGGGAGTCATCAAAAAAAGCAAATGAGAAAGGGAGAGGCAAGAAGGGGAGAATTTAAGGGCCTTAAGAGAGTTGGCCCTAATGGCCTCGTTGATGAGAAGGGAAAGTCCATTAGCCACAATGATGAAAATGAATGGGGAAAGGGGGTCCCTTTGCCTTAACCCTCGAGAGGGAAGGAAGGATAGGGGGTATCTCCATTGATAAGGACCCGAAAAGAAATAGAAAAAACACACTCCATGATGATTCTAACCCAAGAAGGATCAAAACCAAAGGCTAAGAGAGAATCTGAAAGAAACCCCCATTCCACCCTATCAAAAGCCTTAACCATATCTAACTTCAGGGCACAAACAAAGTCTTTACCCCGTCTCTTTTTCTGTAAGTGTGCAAACACTTCTTGGGCCACAATGATGTTGTCTTGTATTAACCGCCCAGGAATCAAAGCACTTTGCTGAGGTTCGATAATGAATCCAATCAAAGGTTTCAATCTGGTAGCTAAAATTTTTGAAATAATTATTGGGAAAAAATTAATGAGACTAATGGGCCTAAAACAGGACAAAGATTCAGGATTAGGGGTTTTAGGAATCAAAACCACATTAGTCTCATTTAACTTTTTTAGCATGTGGCCATTTTTAAAAAAATGATGAGCTGCCTTTAACAAATCCCATTTAATGTCCTCCCAAAAAGACTGATAGAAAAAGGCAGGCATTCCATCAGGGCCCGGGGCTTTAGAGGGCCCCAAATCAAAAGCAGCTTATTTTAATTCATCCAGGGAAACCAGATATTTAATAATGTCATTCATACCTGTGGAGATTAGCTTCGGGATAAGTGGTGTGACCCTTAAGGAATCTGAAGGACCATTATAAGTATACAATGATTTGAAGAAATTATTTGCCAAAGCTTCCAACTGAGATTTACCCTCCACCCAGTCCCCAGCACGATCCTTGAGCTTAACAATTTTATTCCTTTGCCTCCTTTGAATTGTAGAAGAGTGGAAAAATTTAGAGTTCTTGTCGCCCCATTTCAGCCAGATCACCCTTGCTCTAACTACCCAGTATTTCTCTTCCTTAACCCACAAAGCCTTAATGTTATTTGATAAAGCCCTAACAACCCTGTTATTATACTGATGATAATTACTAGACTAAAGATCGGCAAGAAGGCCCTTTAATCTCACAATCTCAACCTTTGAGTTCCCAAATTTCTTAGCACTCCACCTAAATAAAGCAGCCTTAGTTCTAAAAGTGTTTGTCAAAGGGAGAACACGTCAGAACCAGGGGCTTCCCTCCCTCACTCACTTCTAACAATGGAATGGCATTCATTATCATCCAGCCAGAAAACTTGAAATTTAAACTTCCACTTATAAGATGGTTTGAAGGAGGTAGTGGAAACCATAATTGGACTATGGTCGGACCCCAAAGCAGGATGGGCAACAACCCAACCAACAGGGAACAAGGAGGCCCACCCAAAATTGACAAACACTCGATCCAATTTTTCCCTAATATTAGCCTCATTATCTCGCTTGTTGTTCCAGGTTAACCTGCACCCCTTAGATGGTAATTCAAAAAGAGAACACTGCATAATCATCTCCCTAAAACACTCAATCTCCCTAGAAGCTTTTCCCAGCTTACCAACTTTCTCATCCTGGTCCATTATATCATTGAAGTCACCCAAACACATCCATGGGGTAGACTCAATGAGCAGACCCAGCCAGCCTGGACCATTGAGCCCTCCTAAATTCAAAAAAGGGATTACCATAAAAAAAAGTAACCCTGATATCTCCATTAGACCCCATCCAATTCTTTACAATCACATCAATAAAATCCCTTGAGCATTCAAGAAACTGAAGGTTCACTAGAACCTTCCAAAACAGAACAGACCCCCCTGACAGCCCTACAGGGTTAACATTAATAAACTGATCAAACTTAATAAGGTTCTTAACATACTCAAGCCTATCCACCTTAGCTTTAGTCTCAAGAAGGCAAATTATTCCAAACTCATTCAAAACACAAAGGTTTTGAAGTTCCTGAATTGTCAAGGTTTTGCCGAGACCTTGACAATTCCAAACCAGGAAACTCATTGGGATGGAGGGACACCTGAAAGGGGCCCCTCTGACTTTGTTGGAACTTGTACTGATTTTGTGGCAATGGCTAACTCCACTAAATTCTCTTCACTAAAAAACTTCATGGCTTCTTCAAAAAATGTTTGTCTACTCGATCTTCTGGAAATGGTTCTTCTATTACTCTTATGAACAGCTTTGACTGATACTTCCCCAACTTTTTCCTGAATAAATTCTTCTCCCCAATCTGTTTCTTCTACAGGTTCCAGGTCTTTACTAATAACTGAGAGGCCACCTTGATGTTTATGATTATGGGATTTATCAAAGGTAATGGGAAGTTTTCTCTTATTTATGTGGAGTTTTACAAAGTTAGAGACAAGCACTTGGTTACCTCCAGCTAACTCTTTCTGATGGTTTTCTGTGAAGATACACCCTGGAGTTCACCTTGCTGGCCAAAAATCTTGTTCCACTGCCAACTTCATCTTTTCTTTGCCTTTCGCTTCACTGCTAATTTCAGCTATGATTTGGCCAACCTCGGGTTGGGTAGGAATGGGTATGGGGAAAGAATGGTTGGGTTGGGGTTCAGAAAGGGTTGTGGGACAGGTTTTAAATTCTCTAAGGGTAGATTTTGAATTTTGAGCTACTTTTGTTTTGAATTTAGGATGGTTTAAGGAATGGATTTTGGATTGAGAATTAAGAGATAGAGGTATATTTTTTCTTTGGGTTTTGTGGATATTATTTTTATTGCTGGTTGGGACAGAAAATGGGGGGTAATTGTGTCTTCAACTCTAAACCTATCTGAAATAATAATTGGATGGTGGGCCCCATCAGCACAGCTAGACAGGGGTAAGGTGGACACAGAGGCTTTAGAGAAGTGGTCTTTAACATGGTAGTTGGGGGGATGAGTAATGGTGAGAAGACAATCTGGAGTTTCGACCCATGCCTCATCAGATATCATAAATGGGGATAAAACTTGCTGAGGTACTGATGACTCTTCTCTACAGGTTTGGTTAGATTCTAAAGGGGATTATATTTGATGAGGTAGTAGGGTACCTATTTGGGGTTCCAGCTGGGGCTGCTCTAAGTTAGAGTTATGTACTGTGTCAGAAACCTTAGTTCCTTTAGTGACTAGGTAGTGTTGGTCAGGCTGGAAGCTTGTGGAACTCGATTGGGGATTCTTGCTTTGAGTTGTGTTTTGGATAGGGTAAATATAAGATATTTTCCTAAGAAAATCATCCATGGCCTCTTTGAAAGATGGTGTAGCAGTCATCCATGGTCCGTGTTGATGTAAAAAATTAGATTATATCTAATTATTTAATCACAGATAAAAAAATAAATAAGACAAGAGATTTTTAAAGTGGTTCAGCCTTGAAAGAATGGCCTACGTCCACTGTTTGCGTTATTGCTGACTGTTTGCAGAATTCTCGATAATGGGTTTACGAAGAAATTCCGAGTCCCCTACTAATGAAGAGGTTACAATGTATTTATAGCCTTGAGGCTGTACATGCGAGAGAATATAACATAGTTGTCCAATAGGCGTGTGCATCTGTATGACAATAATCTGCATTTAATGCGCATTCAATCCTCTTAATTATTCGGTTATAAATGCTCTGTACGAGGTGCAGCTCGGACCGCCTGAGCTGCTCGGACCGCCTAAGTAGCTCGGTATACATTAGTTGCTCGGTACAGTAGAGTTCCTCGGAGAACACTTGTTGCTCGGAGCGTTCTGAGTTGGTCGGGGAGGTTGAGTTCCTCAGAGTCAAGGTGTTGTAAAAAATATTCGCGGGTGCCATGTAGATTGACACGTGTCTTCACATAATTGGTCCACGTCAGCAGACTAGATTTAGTATCAACATAAGCCCCCAATGTTTCATGGTTTGATGTTGAAGAAAAATATGGAACATTTATGTTGCTTACACTTTATGGATTTTAGACAATCATTCGTTGTACATAACTTCTTTTTTGAGTACATAGTATCAGGCTTTTAAAGTATTTTTAATTTCAATAACCACTTCGTGTTTCGTGCCTTTTTCTTCTTTTTAGCCTCCAAATACGCAATCGTCCATCTTCGTAATCATTACTTTTCTCCATTCTCGAGGTAAAGTATTTAAACGCTTCAGAAAACTCGATCGTCTTTTACTTTTTCAAATCTGCATCTTAGAATTTCTTCACTTCTTCTCTGTCTTGTGCGTTCGTTTCTTCCATTGTTCGTTTTCACCTGATTCATATTTTTCCTGTAAGATCTTCTTCCTTCTCTTTTATTTCTTTTGTTCATCATGGTTTACCTTGTTGAGTCGCTTGATAAATTTCGTTCTAATTTTTCCATTCCTTCCTGGGTCATATTGGAAGAGCTTTCTGAACCCTCTGACTATTTTCGTTTGGCTGAGGGACATTGGTTCCCCAGTCTCTTTGTAGCTGAATGTGGCTTTTCTTTTCCTCCAAACCCTTTGTGTTTGGAATTCTGTTAATATTTTAACGTGGTACCTGCAAAAATAGCTCCAATACCTGGAGAATAGTTAATGGAGTCCATAGGTTAAATTAGATTCATGGAACCCGTTTAGGAATTCCATAAATTATGTTTTGCTATAGATGGGTTGTTAGTGATAGCACTTTTTATTTAAAAACTAGGTTTTTAAATAGGGCTTTAGTTGTCAATATTCCAGATGCCAACAGGGATTACTTCGAGCATGGGGTTGTTATGACAAATTGGCAACATGCTCCATTAAATGGAAATGATGTGTATCAGGGTCCTAGATGCCCTCCCTATGGCAATGGGATAGGTTGTTTTTATTTTATTTTATTTTTGAAATTATGTTTTCTTTGTGTTTGATAAAATGCGTCATTGACATTTTAATTTTTGTTTATTTGCAGTTGATAGCAAAAATAAATCTCCTAAAGAAACTGATGTCAATTTGAGGCATTTGAAACTTATCTGGAGTTTGCATCAAACTGTTGCTGACAAACGTATCAGATTAGCCTCGTACTTGTTGCAATATAAGAGTTACACTTCATCTTTTGCTGCTCGTCCAGTAATCAGTGACATAGAACCAGCACCAGCTTCTGAAGGTTCCTCTCCTGAATCAAATATTCCTCTCAGTGACAGAATGAAGAGAAGAAGAGTTCCCTCATACTTTTACAAATCAAACTCTGCCAATGTAGAGGCAAAGAGAAATAATAAGGATGTCCTAGAAGAAGGGACAAGAAAAGCTGATGCACCCCCTCCTGCTGCTAAGAAAGTTGCTGAGAAGCCCCATGTGGCTCCGAGTAAGGTTGTAGCTGCTTCTCCTCCAAGCGAGGTCATCGTTATATCACCGACCAAGACAACATCCTTAGTTGAGAATGTTCCTGCTCCCATGAGGAAGTTGAAGAAAAGTTCCTCGAATAAATTGGTTGAACCTGTCTCTCAGCCTTTAACTGCTGGAAGTGGTGTTCCTACTTTTGTTGCTCCGAGCTCTGCCATGGGCTCTGTGAAGTCTTGGATTATCCCATAAATCTAAGGTCTTGAAAACACTCTTTCTCGGGATAGGGTTACCACCTTGGAAGCTCAACATATTGCCTCAGTAAGTATTACTAATCTAAACTTTCATTTTTTAATGTTCTATCCCTGCACTGACTTATAATTATTTTCTTTTTCCAGCTGGTAACCTGTTTCAACACTATTCTGAAAAAGGATGAAGCTCTTAAAGCTCCGAGCTCCTTGGGAGGTGTGCAGGAGGCTTTTGTAGGTCTGACTCAATCCTTAAAGGATTCTCGTCAGAAATATGAAGAAGATAAGGTTGCTTTGGAGAAGCAACTGAAGTCCGTCGAGCAAGAGAGAGAAAAGGCTGTGGAGGCCTCTCAGGAGTTGGAGAGGAAAATGAAAGAGTTTAAGAAGAAAAATGAAAAGCTTGAAGAAAAGCTCAATAATGCTGGAGAGATTGAGACCAAGCTTAAAACTACTGAAAAGGAACTGGGCAAACTCCGTGAAGCTGGTCGTCAGAAGGAAGAGGCAAAAAGGAAATTGAAAGCTGCCGAGGAACTTCTATCTGAGAAGATTTCCTCCGAGAAGGTGAAGAGGAAACTGGCTGTTAAAAAGTCCTTCAGTGCTGGCTGGGACAAAGGTTGGAACAAAGGCCTAGCTGCCATGTACTCTCAATTGGATTTTTCTAGCCTCAAATTCTTCAGGGATGGATGGATTGCTGCTCTTCAGGAGTTAAAGGTCTCAGAGAGTTCTGAGCTGTTTCAACATCATGTTCATGGTCCTCCTCCTTCCCCTAGCGAAGAAGAAGAGGACGAAGCTGCCTCTGAATAATCTTCAATGATGGTTGGGGATCAGGTCCCTACTATTGAACTTCGCTACGAGCATCCCCAACCAACTTTTACTCCTATCGAGGAGCTTCAATCTACCAGTACCTTTGTCGAGCAACTGCCAATATCCTCCAATCAACCAGCCTCCTCATCTCAGCCTTTCGAGGAAGTCGCAAAACACAAGGAGAAGGTGTAAAGTTGCTCGGGCTTTAATTTTATTATTTCTTTTGAATGTAACCCTGAACCTTGTACTTGTCTTTTGATGAATAAAAATTCGAGTTTTTGTTGTTCATGTTGACTTTCTTTGTATTGCTCTACCTTTATCATTTATTAATCCTGTTTATTGCTTCTCTTTGCTAGTTTATAGCCAGGATGGAACTCTTGTCAACTCACGATACTGAGTTGATGAAAAAATGTAATGAATATTTCAAAGCTGGCCATACAATTTGGATGAATCACAAATTTTTGATATCCTGGGCTCAGATGCCTCTGAACGAGCAGTGGAAGATTACCAATATCTGAAATGCTTACTCGATCGAGATGTTGCCAATAATGTGGCTTATTACGAGATGATTGAAGATCTCCAGGGTATCACCGAGGAACTTCAGCAACAATACAAGGAATCTTCTACCCTTTTTCATCAATGGTATGAGAAAAAGTATCAGCAACTAAATGCTGATAAAGGATATGATAAGTTAGTCGCTGCTTATGATTTTAAGGAGAGGACTTTGAAGACCGAGGTTGAAGAGCATAGGCAGATCGTGAAACTGCTGGAGTAAGAAAACAATAACTTGTGTGGAGAGATAAACCAACTGAAATCTGCAGCATCTACCTCAGGAACCTTGGTCCCTGTCAATGACGAAGGTTTCTCATTTCTCGAGGTTGAAAATGCCAATTTGAGAGACGAATTGGAAACTTTAAAGAGAATTGGACCCTCTACATCTGCTCGCAGACGATCAAGAGCTTCTTGGGGACGAGCAAGAGCTGCTCGGGTTACTGTTGAAGAAGCTAGAACACAGGCAGCCTTGGAGAATCAAGCATTCCAATTGATGGCGAAGAATCAAGCATTAGCTGAGATGTCCAAGAAGATTCAGACCTTCGATGAGCAACTTGCTGCCCAAAATTCTACCTTGGAGAATAAGACAAATCTGGTGAAGAATCTTCACGAGCAGTTAGAGAGGTTGACCTACCAGTTCCACAAGTAGCCCAGAGATTTTTGGATGTCCGATTACAATGAAGCCCTTTACCACCTTGATGATCGGATACAGCAGTCGAACAACGAGGGG
This sequence comes from Sambucus nigra, assembly GCA_949130495.1. Lineage (NCBI taxonomy): Eukaryota > Viridiplantae > Streptophyta > Magnoliopsida > Dipsacales > Adoxaceae > Sambucus > Sambucus nigra. The sequence goes on from OX422209.1 coordinate 124,401,755, forward strand.
TACAAGCAAGGATGGTTGAATGCCTTGGGTGTGCTACAGTTGGAACAGGGTCACTATTTGTGGGACTATTATGATCCTGGGTTGCTCGATTTACCAGTGCCTCCATTTAAGCTTGACATAAGTTAGATTCCTGCTCGGGCCATTCCTCAGTGCCTGATCTCAAAGTATCTTGGTGACTACAATCTTCATTCAAATTTTGAGATATCTCGGCCAGAGCACCTGCTTGCTCGTCCTTCTGTGATGAATATTCGAATGTTGAAAGACATAAACTTCATAAACTCCCCCTATGCCTTAGCTGATCCTCATGCCGGAGTGGAACCTGCTTCAAAGGCAGAGGGAAAGAAACCCATAGAATAGGATTTTATGTAATGACTTGTACTTTTCACTACTTATGTAATTCTATTTAATTTGAATGAAAAATTGTCATTTCATTTTTCTTCTAAATAATTTGTAGAATGTTTTTGCTTGTTGGTTGCTTATTTCATTGTAGTGATTTATCAATCTTTGATCTTTATGTGATAAAACATCCTTTATCTCATGATCCTGTTTAATTTAAACAACTGGAGATGATTGTAATTGGCTTACCGACCAACAACGAATTTATTAAGATATTTGTTTCCGACCAATCGGAGTTGGTGAACTTTTATTCTCCGACCAACCGTAGTTAGGGGATTTTATTTATCGACCAACCGTAGTTGGTAGACCGACCAACCGTAGTTAGGGGATTTTATTTATCGACCAACCGTAGTTGGTAGACCGACCAACCGTAGTTAGTGGGATTTTATTTATCGACCAACCGTAGTTGGTAGACTGATCAACCGTAGTTGGTGGGGTTTTATTTATCGACCAACCGTAGTTGGCAGACCGACCAACTGTAGTTGGTAGGGTTTTATTTACCAACCAACCGTAGTTGGTGGACCGACCAACCGTAGTTGGTAGGGTTTTATTTACTGACCAACCGTAGTTGGTGGGATTTTATTTATCGACCAATCCATAGTTGGTAGACAGGGTTTTATTTACCGACCAATCGTAGTTGGTGGGATTTTATTTATCGACCAATCCGTAGTTGGTAGACCGACCAACCGTAGTTGGTAGGATTTTATTTACCGACCAACCGTAATTGGTGGGATTTTATTTATCGACCAACCGTAGTTGGTAGGGTTTTATTTACCGACCAACCGTAGTTGGTGGGATTTTATTTATCGACCAACCGTAGTTGGTAGGGTTTTATTTTGAACTTGAGTGTAGAACTAATACTCCGAAAAAATTTCAACAAAAGGAGAGAATTGGGTAAAACATCCAAAGCTTTATTCATATCAAAGAAAACTGCATTACATAGGGATTGAACTACTGATAATATTTGCGCAGATGCTCTGCGTTCCATGCATTCTTAAACTCCTCTCCTTCTAAGGTTTCAATCCTATAAGTTCCTGGGCGAACAACTTCTGTTACTCTGTAAGGTCCATGTCATTTAGCTTCCAATTTGTTGTGCTTTTAATTACTTTCTGTAGCACGTAGTCTCCTTCTTTCAAGTCACATTTCTTTACTCTCTTGTTGTAAAAATAAAGTTGTTCGTTGCTGGTATGCAGCATTCTTGATTGTTGCTGCGTCTCTAACTTCCTCGAGCATATCCAAGTCTAATCTTCTCATCAAGTCACTGATAGGAGAATTGAAATTCAACACTCTGAGTGTGGGGAGGCCCAGCTCGGCAGGTATAACAGCTTCACTTCCAAATGCTAGCATGTATGGAGATTCTCCTGTTGCTGCTCGTGGTGAAGTACGATAAGCCCACAGTATAGAATGTAGCTCGTTGATCCACTTTGCCTTCGCATCATCCAGTCTTTTCTTCAAACCATTTAGCAGCTTTCTGTTCATCACCTCAGTTTTTCCGTTGCTTTGGGGATGGCATGGTGCCGAGTGGATTTTCAATATGTTTGACTGATGACAATATGCAGCGAACTCCTCGTTATCAAATTGAGTTCCATGGTTTGTGATGAATGCATGAGGAAGAACATATCTATAAATGATGTTCTTCCATATAAATTTATACACCTTCTCATAAGTCATATCAATAAGAGGTTCAGCTTCCACCCATTTAGTAAAATAATCCACAGCGACGACGAGGTATTTGAACCTTCCTCTTGTCGTCGGGAGTGGCCCGACCAAGTCCATTCCCCACATGGAAAATGACCAAGGGGATGTTATGGGTGTTAGCAATGCCTGAGGAGTTCTTCGAAGGGACGAGAAGCACTGGCATTTATCACATTTCTTAGCATACGCTATACAATCAGCCCTCATCGTCGGCCAATAATATCCCTGCGTCATTATTCTTTGCAAAAGCGTCCGACCTGCTACATGAGCTCCACAGGACCCTTCATGGACCTCTTCAACCAAATCTTTCACCTCGGAAGGGTGCACACATCTTTGCAGACCTGCTATAATTCCTCGTCTATATAGAATACCATTAATTAATACATAACGAGCAGCTTTAAACTTCAACTTCTTGGCTGCGAGTTTGTCGGTCGGTAATTTCCCTTCCTCAATATATGCCCTGATGGGATCCATCCAAGATGGTCCTAAATCAAGGGTAATAAAGTTCATCATCAGATCTTCGTCTATGCTTCGACTAGCCAAGACTTCTATTAGGATTTTTCTTCGTAACTCGGTGCGTGTGGATGAAGCTAGCCGAGCTAAGGCATATGCTCTTGCATTCTCCAATCTTGGTATTCTAATTATCTGTATTGCGATCAAGCTTGATAAAACCTCCATTACTTTTGTGTGATACCTGATCATTAATTCTCCTTTGGCTGCATATACTCCCATCGTTTGATTTACGATCAATTGCGAGTCGCTGAATACGATAACCTACTCCGCCCCCATGGTTTTTGCCAGGCCAAGTCCTGCAATAATAGCTTCATATTCAGCCTCATTATTAGAAGCCTTGAATTGGAAGCGCAAAGCATACTCCACATCGACCTTATCCGGGTTGTTCAAAATAATCCCTGTCCCACAGCCTGTAATGCAAGATGAACCATCGACATATAGATTCCATATAGGTATCTCATCCTTAAATTTTTTATCGGATAAAGTTCCTTGGTGGAATATTTGTTGCTTCCTTTTATCCTCCTCTAGTACTTCTTGCTGCTCGTCGACCATCTCCCCCTGATCGTCAACTGACTTAAGTTGATCGGGGTTTAAATTTGATGATTCTGTAACATCCACAGGTTGGTCGGTATTCATCTTTTGCTCCTCGGAGGTGTCAGGATAAGTGAATTCTGCGATAAAATCTGCTACTGCTTGCCCTTTAAGTGATGACCTAGTCTCATAAATTATATCATATTCACCAAGTTCTATTGCCCGGTACATCAATCTCCCTGATTTTTCTAGTTTATGAAGAGCTTGCCTCAGTGGCATATCGGTATACACTACTATGGTATGAGCTTGGAAGTATGGCCTCATTCTTCTACTTGCTTCGATCAACGCTAGTGCTAACTTTTTTAGTTTTGGATATCTGATCTCTGCTCCTCGGAAGGCCTTGCTAGTGTAATAAATTGGTTTTTTCACTCTATCCTCCATTCTTATCAATGTCGAGCTAATTGCATTCTTCGAAACTGCCAGATACAAGTACAATCTTTCTCCCATCACTGGCCTGGACAACAGTGGGGGCGCTCCCAAGTATTTCTTTAACTCTTGAAAGGCCTTCTCGCATTCATCATTCCATTCAAACGTTTTTCGGAGTGTTTTGAAGAATGGGAGGCATCTATCAGTTGCTCGTGATATAAATCTATTAAGTGCTGCAACTCTCCCTGTGAGACTTTGCACTTCCTTCTTCGTCGTTGGAGATCGTAGCCCCAATAGAGCCTTGATCTTTTCTGTATTTTCTTCAATACCTCATTGGTTGACAATATACCCGAGGAACATGCCTTCTCGTACTCCGAATATGCACTTGGTAGGGTTCAACTTCATTTGATATTTATCTAATTGATCAAAGGTTTGACCTAGATCAATTAGACGGTCAGCATCTTTCTTGCTCTTCGTCAGCATATCATCAACATAAACCTCCATATTGTGACTGATTTGCTCTGCAAACACCTTGTTCATCAGCCGTTGATATGTTGCACCTGCATTTTTCAAACCAAAAGGCATAACATTATAAAAGTAAGTTCCCCTGGGGGTAATAAAAGAGGTACTCTCCTTGTCTTCAGGTTTCATTTTAATCTCGTTGTAACCAGAATAAGCGTACATGAAGCTCAACAGCTCGTGTTCCGAGGTAACATCTACTAATTGATCAATTCGGGGCAAAGGAAAATGATCCTTTGGGCATGCCTTATTGAGGTCGGTGAAGTCTACACACATCCTCCACTTGTTGTTCTTCTTCTTCACCATCACCACATTAGCTAACTAGTCTGGATATTTGACATCTTCAATAAAGCAAGCTTTTTGGAGCTTCTCGACCTCCTCTTGTATAGCTTGGTTCTTCTCGGGGCTGAACACCCTTCTTCGCTGCTTCACAGGTTTGATTTCCTTGTTCACATTAAGTTCATGACACAAGAAATTTAGGTCAATTCCTGGCATATCTTCGTGGCTCCATGCGAAAGTTTGTTTTCTGCTTTTTAGGAAGGCTATCAATTTCTGTTTTAGTGGGGTGTCCAACGATGAACCGATTTGAGTTGTTCGTTCTGGGTGTTCGTCGTCCAGAATGACATTTTCAGTAACTTCCACCACCTGACCTTTTATGAGCTGCGACTCGTCTCTAGGATCTAACGTTTCAATTTCTGCACCTTCATCCACTTGATAGGTGGTAGTCTTTCTCCTGGATTCATCCAGTTCTTCTTGCTTGGTCGATGAATAGTAACATTCCCCAGTTACTTTTTGGTCACCCTTCACAATTCCTACTCCAAAGTTGGTTGGAAATTTTAGGCATTGATGTACAGTAGATGGTACTACTTCGAACTTCTTCAATCCTACCCTTCCCATGATGATATTGTAAGCTGATTAAACATTTTTATCCATCACAAAAAAGCGCACTCTTTCTGTTCGACAAGCAGGCCATGTACCGATGAACATATCCAACTTGATCATCCCAAGTGGAAAAACTTTCTCACCAGTAAAACCGAGGAGGGGCCTGTGATAAGGCTCTAACTGAGATAACTTTAGATTTAAGTTGTCGAAGCATGAGTAGAACATGATATCCGTCGAGCTACCGTTATCCACCAGTAATCTTGAGATCATTACTTCCTTCATCCTCATTTTGATCACCAATGGATCATCATGAGGATAAAACACACCTGCGAGGTCGTTCTTGGAGAATTCGATGACTAGTTTTTCTTTGTTCACCTTTCTCGGGCGATCATCCTCAGCTAAATTTATTCGCTGAATATATGAACAAGCTTGAGCCTCATTGAGGTATGATTTCCTCTCTGAAGTAAGGTCTCCACCTCCTGCATCTCCACCTGCAATAACATTACAATCAAATGATCCAAAACGAATTGAAAATACCTCACGCTCTGGCTGTCTTGGTCTTTTGGGGAGATCGGGGTCGTCTTCTAGATCATCTTCATGACCTCTTTTCTTGTTTTCTTCTGCTCGACGAGGAGATCTAGACCTCTGTCTTGCTCGGTCGTTGCTTTTCCCTTCATTTCTGTGATCAACATACTTGGCCAGCTTTCCTCGTCTGATGAGTGCTTCGATTTCATTTTGAAGAGCTATGCAATTTTTGGTCGTGTGGCCATGGTCTTTATGGAACTCGCAATATTTGGCCTTATTCCTTTTGTCAGGATTTGTCTTCATTTTCTCTGGCCAATTTAACTCCTCGTTGTTCTTGATCTCTTCTAGAACGTGGTTTATATCTACCTTCAAAGGAGTATAGTTGCCAAATTTCTTCAACTGTTCCAATGCTTGCTTTGCTTTTGACTGCTTGTTACCACCATTATTCTTCTGATCCTTCTTCTCAATCTTCTCGGCCTCAACTTTGGTCTCCTTAGTGTCCATGCTCTTCTTTTCATCCATAGCTTCCTCGGCATTCATGATTTTGGCTGCTTTTGCCATTAATTCTGACATGGTCCTAGGTGGATCTTTGGCCAGAGTATAGTATAATCAACAATCCACTCATCAGAGCAGTGATTGTTATCTTTTCCTCGTAATCAATAACTTCGAGATTCTCATTATTGAAGCGAGTAATATAATCCCTGGTGATCTCACTTGTTTTTTATCTAACACTTAACAGGTGTGCTACTCGCTTAACTGGTTTTGCTCCAAAATAGAAGTTTCCAATAAAGAACTCGGCCAGTTGAAAGAAAGTTACAATCTTCCCCCGAGGAAGATTGTTGTACCATATTTGAGCAGATCCAGTGAGAGTTCCTGAAAATGCCCTACATCGCATCTCGTCTGGAACAGCATAGATATCAGCAGCTGCCTGATATTGTTCTATATGTAGAACAGGATCAGTTTTTCCATCATATTTTGGTGTTACCACTGGGGCTTTGAACTTTGATGCTGTGGGAAAATCCACAATTGCTTGGATAAAAGGTGTCCCTTGTATAAAAGTTCTTTGTAGAGGATTTTTGGCCTTAGCCATTTCCCCTAATCTATCCTCCAACCTCTAAATAGAGCCTTTCCATGCGTCATTTTCCTCCTCGGGCCTGTTGGTCCGAGTAACTGATCGTGTTGAATTGGCCTCTTGGGATCTTTCGCGACGAGCAGCTGGACGGGATTGGGCAGAACCTTCCTTTAAATTAGAGAATCGTTGAGAGTTCCTTGACACCATCCTAGGGGGACTTTTATTCCTCCTAGGACCCAAATGATCAAAGGGAGAGACTCTACTCAATCTTTCAAGATCACTGGCCCTTTCTGGAGATAAAGTGACGTTTTGTTCAGTATCTGTGGCTCGTACTGATGAAGTTCGGACAGGTTGATAAGAAAAATCATTAGATCTATCAGTGTGATATGAATCGACATGTCTAGATCGAGATTCCTCTGGGAGTAATGTTCGTCTAGTTCGTGAGGAAGGCAATTGGGTATTTCTCTGAATGCTTTATTGTCCTGACTGGGCAGGTGCTCCACCCTGGATAGTTTGCATGAGTTGTCGCATGGTTTCTTCCATGGCGGTCTGGCCCTGAGCTAAATTAGCCATTATTCCAGCCAGATCTTGGACACTTGGATGAGTGGATGGATTTGGGGGGTTTCCAGCGTTTCGATTACTGGATTCAGGATTATCAGCCATTCGGGATGAATTATTTTGGTGAAAAACGATAGTTTCAGTCATTTCCCACAGACGGCGCTAATCTATTGATGTAAAAAAATTAGATTATATCTAATTATTTAATCACAGATAAAAAATAAATAAGACAAGAGATTTTTAAAGTGGTTCAGCCTTGAAAGAATGGCCTACGTCCACTGTTTGCGTTATTGTTGACTGTTTGCAGAATTCTCGATAATGGGTTTACCAAGAAATTCTGAGTCCCCTGCTAAAGAGGAGGTTACAATGTATTTATAGCCTTAAGGTTGTACATGCGAGAGAATATAACATAGCTGTCCAATAGGCGTGTACATCTGTATGATAATAATCAGCATTTAATGCGCATTCAATCCTCTTAATTATTCGGTTATAAATGCTCTGTACGAGGTGCAGCTCGGACCGCCTGAGCTGCTCGGACCGCCTAAGTAGCTCGGTATACATTAGTTGCTCGGTACAGTAGAGTTCCTCGGAGAACACTTGTTGCTCAGAGCGTTCTGAGTTGGTCGGGGAGGTTAAGTTCCTCGGAGTCAAGGTGTTGTAAAAAATGTTCGCGGGTGCCATGTAGATTGACACGTGTTTTCACATAATTGGTCCACGTCAGCAGACTAAATTTAGTATCAACAGTCCGAATCCAATGGGATTACCTATAGAACCCAACTCTTCCGCTATTTTATCACACTCCGTAGAAATGTGGCTGAGTCTACCACAATTAAAGAAAAACCTCTTAACTTTTTCATACGTAAAGAAAATCCATTTATCTTTCTTCTCTCTTTTTAAATTAAAACCTTTTGAAAGAGGTGCTTCAGTTGGGAGACTAACCTTTAAGCGCATGTAGGAGAAGTGACCTGGTCTGATGTCCACATGTACATTGGAGCCAAGCATTTGCCCAATAATTAATTCACTAGCTTTGTGTAATCTGTCCTTAGGAAGACCATGCACTCTAATCCATAAATCAATGTTCTTAAAACATACTTCATCTGCTGCCAGGCCTGAATCCCAAGCTTTGAGGACCAATAGCCCATTGGACAAAATCCAAGGGTATTGATCAAAAATCCTTCTCGTCTCATATACACTAGCAAATTCAAATGAAAACAGGTTAAATTCATTTTTTGCAATCTTGAGGTCTCCTTTCACCTTCCAGGACTTATTAGCCAGCCCTTCTATCTGAGCTAAGTTGGAATTTTTCTCAGTTAAGATCTTTCAAATCAAGGAAAAACTAACTTCTTCAAGATTATCAAGTACCGGAGGGAGGTACAATGAGGGGACTTTACTGGAGGAAGACTGGGCCATGAATATGGAAAAAAAGACAGAAAAAGGAAGGAGAGGAAAATGGAGATGAAAGAAAAAGAGAGGCAGTGGGACTGTAAACCAGAGGACTACAGCCAGAAAAAGGGATGGTTGAAAGCTCACCAAAGGTAAGCAAGAGACTCTCAAAAGAGAGGAAGATTTAGATGGATTTAGGAGAAGTTAAAAAGAAGGCAGAGTAAAACTACCCGTTCTTATTATTCTTGCAACAAGACATTAGAATTGAGAGACTTGAATTTGCAACCACAATTGTATTCAAAAATGTGAAATGTTGAATGAATGATTACATTGGGAGCAGGGCTTTTATAGACGTGGTCTTTAATGTAACAACCCGCCCTTTTGGAGACAATTAAATTTCATAATTGAGTATAAATTGGCAATTTGGAGAATTTCTCGAAATAGCGATTTTTGGTATTTTCAAGGATTTAATGATTTTCGATGGGTGATATATTCACTTTTGGGGTTGAGTAAATATGCCGAGGTATTTTAATTATATGTCGCCGTTGAGTAAAGCGACACGAGGTGAGATTTATATTGGAAAGCCCGCATTAAGTCGTGTGGGGTTGAAATAGTGTGTTGAGGCTAAGTACCTCGGATGGGAATTTTGACTGCGCCGTGAGTCTCAGAATGGCGGAGATAGTCAGAAAAGAGTATCCGATTGTCGAAATTGAGTTTCGGGTAATTTTAGAGGTAAAAGTAACTCGTAATTGAGTAAACGAGTCGTTTTTGGGTTTTAAGGGTTAAAACCATTTTCTCCTTATAAAAGGAGGGTGAGAATGAGAAAAGAGAAGAGACGAGAAAGAGAATAGAGGGAAGAGAGAGAAGAGGAAGAAAATAGGGAGAAAAGGGAAATTCCGGCCACTCCGCCAGATTCGACTCGAAGTCGTCGGATTTTATCCTCCAGGCAAGTGTTTTCTTGCTTTATTTATTTTTAAGCATAAATATCTCATATCATTGTTGGTATAACAAACCCTAAAGATTTTGGGTTGGGTTTTCGTGGATAAAACGGGTTTTCGGGAGTTAAAACACTTAAACCCCAATAATAATTCAATTTGAGGAACTTAGGTTTTAACCTAAATTAATTGGTGATTTCGGGTTCTAGGATGTTTAGAACTCGTATTATATGTGTGGTTATCGTTGGTTGAAGTTGTGGGCCGTTGGGTGAGGAAATGGAAGCTTGGGAGAAGCTTCCATGGCTGAAACAGCTTCTCGGAGAAGAAGCTGCCCGTCATGATCGATCGATCGATCATGGGGGTTCGATCGATCGATCGATCATGGGGGTTCGATCGATCGAAGCCCTCGATCGATCGACGGCCATGGGTCGATAGATCGACCCCTGCTGAAAGTAGGCAATTTTCTTAGGGTGAATTGGATGGGATGAATTCCGATTCTAACTGATTCGAGGTCATTTATGTGATGACATAAGGGACCTTTTAGGACTATATGGTCCTCTAATTAAGGGAATCTAGGAGGGTAGGGTGAGGGTTTTAATGTGTAACCCTTAAACTATATTTTCGAGGAAAATAGAATAGTTGATAAGTTAAGATGTTGGGGTCCCTAAAATAGGGTGGGGTTCCCTAAACGACTAATTGGACGAGATGTAGTCCTTGGGTTTATGGAAATGAAATCCATAACCCATTAAATTTAAGGTTATTTGGGAAAGATAAATCCCGAGGATATTTAGGTGGGCATTTAGGCCCATATAATTATGCGTATAGGAAGCATAATTATAATCGATTGTGGAGTTAGTATATCCTACGAGATAATTAGGATAATTTGGGGACATAGATATATATATATTCACTTAGAGTGAATTGGTATAATTGGAGATATCCAATAAAATCCTTAGAGATGATTAAGGTATCTATTAGTTATAAAGTGAGGAAACACTTGGGTTTAGTATCATGCGTATCTGAATGCATGATTATGATTCTTTGAGATAATCTTTGGGATTAATGGTCATCGCTAGATGTAGTTGGCAATTATGGCCATATGTATATATTCGAGGAGGAATATATGGTATATGTATATACTATGTGATTAAAGTATATATATATGATATGATGTTAATGATTTTGAAAATAAAATATGAATGTTTTCAAAATGAAAAAGAAATAATTTTCATAATCAATAATTTATGGTGAACACCCTCTCTAAATGACATCATAAGGGAAGTTCGCGCGTGAGGTAAAGCCCCCTGGCTAGTGAATGCAGGGTGGATATAGTCCTAGGCCATATGAGCATTTATGTTATGTTTTCTGCGATGGTTAGGTAACTCCGGGGTGTGGTTATGACTAGCCCGCAGGCATATGGCCGCTTCTCGACGTCTTGCGTATAGGTGCCCAGGTGTCGTAATTGATAGGCACTGGAAGATGATGGCCATTTAGGGGCGCACCCGAGCGGGCGGTCTTAGAACGCGTTATATGGTATGTTAAAGCAATTTATGATAATAAATTGGCTTTAATTACATTTCCTGGATGGAAGAAGGGAAATGGGATAAATGTTTTGGCTTCGGTAACACTTCCCGGATGGAAGAAGGGAAGTGGAAGCATATGATATGGTAAAAGCATTTTTATGATAATAAAAATGGCTTTTAAATACATTTCCTGGATATAAGAAGGAAAATGGGTTGTTTTAAAACGGAAAAGTATTTTTATGTTAATAAAACTCGCTTTTTAAAAGTATATGATACGTTAAAGTAATTCATGCTAATGAGTTGGCTTTTAAATACATTTGCTGGATATGAGAAGGGAAATGGAAAGTTTTGAAATGAAATTGATAAGTATTGGTAAATACTTTGTATATGAATCCTCAGTCCGGGAGATAGATCCGGATGTGTATTATAAAGATGAAATTAAATTGGTAAACCTTAGTCCGGGAGATATTATCCGGATGTATACTGTAAGATGTATATAAGAATAAATGTGATATGTATATAAATATATAAGTATGCTTTTATACTTTAGTTGTGTGCTACGGGCTTAATGGATCTCTACCATTAAACCTACGAAGTAGTAGTGTATCGGGGGGGGGGGGGGGTCCTTGTTTGAATTTCGCTTTGCGAGACACCCCACGCACGAACTTAACGCAGTGTTGAGAATGGAGAAAAGTTTATCCCTTAGTACTTGGGTTATATAGGCTTCTAGTATACGGGTGAATTAGACTAGTTAGGCGGGGTAGCTTGACTAGGGTATTTTGTTAGGGTGCGTTAGGTGTACACTTTTAGAAGAGAGATGAGGGGTATCTCATGGGAGTGCGATACCAATTTAAATATGAGATAAAATCTATTTTTCTAAAAATAAAGCATATATGCACTTGCAAAATATTTTCAAACTCGAGCTCTGGCCCGTTTATCTACTTTTCCTTTATATATATATATATATAGATGTCCATACACAGGGACGCCTGGATGATACTTCTTTCGAGTCAGACGTCAGCTGCAGCAGCTGTGGATGCATGCAGGATTCTCAGTAGACGCTTCTATCCTTGTAATCTAGATAGGAGGTATTGTATAAACATTCGAGCCAATGGACCAATTGCATTCATTTATTCTTTTAGCACAGCATTCGATATGGTTGTATATATTGACCGAGTGTTCGGTTATTTTATTTCATTTCAGTTTCATTTACGCATAATGTGTGGATGTTTTAATTTAGTAGTTGTTTAAAAAGAATAGTTAAGTAAAATTTTGACACCGGCCTAATAGGTTATTAGTAATTAAATGGATTTTCGACAGTGATGCTAAGAATGATCCATATGAGACTCCTGTTTTAATTTGATATAGGAGTGATCGCCCGGTATTTTATTAGGCGGGGTGTCACATTTAATTCCTCGGCCAACAAATATTAAAGCTAACAACAAACTAACAACATAAAATAGTTTCTAAGAGCACGTTTGGTTCTCTATTCAAAAAACTCGATTTAAACGCTCTTTTTAAATACAGTTTTAAAATTCAATTTTTTGTGTTTATAATTATTGGTATGCGTTTGGTAACTTGTTTTTAAATACAGTTTTTTAAAAATTTAACAAAATTGGCAAACATGTATATTTATATCATACATGTGTGTGTGTATATAAACATACATAAAACTTTCATACATACATGATACATGAATATATAAACACATATATCATAAATTATATACATGTACCTTTAATATGATGCATTTTTAGGTCTATTTAATGAGATATGTTGGGGAGTTTAACAATATATATATATATATATATATATATACACATACATACATCATAAATTATATATACGTACATTTAATATCATGTATTTTTAACTATATTTAATGAGGTATATGGAGAGACATACATACATACATCATAAATTATATATACGTACATTTAATATCATGTATTTTTAAGTATATTTAATGAGGTATATGGAGAGTGCTTTCATACATATATATATATATATATATATATATAATGATATTGCATGTATAATTCACTATAAAATTAAATACATACATGAATTGATAATATTTTTTAATACATATGTACTATATGTATATTTTATATTATTCCATACATTAATAATACATGAATAAAACTATATACAAGTATCATGTATCTATTGCTAATATTTTTTAACTTTATACTATTCCATACGTAATTTTGTGTACATGTACATAAATATTTTTTAATTATAAGAATTGCACATATATTAATGTATTAGGTATGTATATTATATATTAAGGTATAACTGCATTAAAATATTAAGAATGAATAATTCTGAGTTGAAAAATAAAAAACAAAAGTTATAAAACACCCTAAACCTATTTTCTGAAAAACTTGATTATAACACAGAAATATTATAATTCTGTGTTTAAAAGGAGGTTGCCAAATGAAATTTTTTATACACAGAAAATAGAATTATAGTTGCAAACCAAATAGGCCCTAACTAACTTTTGACTGGCTGGATTAGTCTGGTTATAACAAACAAACAATTCTAAACTATTTTAACTAATAAACAGTTTTCTAAGAGCAACTCTTGTGGGTATGCCAAATGTGTATATATGAAGTTTTGATACTTATTGTGTGTAGGGTATATTGTCATATATAACATCTGGTAAAGCAAAAAAAAAAAATTGGAAATACACTAGTAGCCAACAACTAAGTTTTTTATGGGCCCCACCTTAAGCGGAATGATGTTTCGCCCAAGCCACTAAAAAAAGACCTCCAGTAGCATAAGATCTTCCACCTACGAATTAAAACAATTTTGTTTAATTAGATTTCTACCCCTAAACATCTTGTTCCGCCTAAAAAAAAAATTAAAAGCCTAAAACGGAACATCTTGTTCCGCATAAACATTTTATCATCTTTCCATATTTCTATATTTAACCCACATCTTTGCAACGGTTATATATTTTTGGCAACGACTTTATTTTATTTTTCCAACGGCTATTTTTTTATATATATTTATTATGGTTCAATATATTTATTAAGGTTCCACGGATTTTTTTCCATTTTTTTTATAAATAGATGTCGTATCCTCACAAATATTTTACCCATCCCACTCCCAAATATTGTTTATACAAATTCATAATTCATTTGTTTCCTGTAATTTATATTATTTTTGTAAATCTGGTATTTTTGATTCATTTATAATAATTATTAGTTTATTTTTGGTAGTGTGAAAAATTAATTTTTATTATTTAGGTTATAATTCGTTTAAATATTTTTTTTTGTTTTTTGGACTAAAAAATAATGGCTAAAGTCTTATATTTTTACTAAAATTCACTAAAATTAATAAAATTAATATAAAATATTTAACAGTGAGCATAATTTTTACTAAAATCATTCACAAACAAAATAAAAGACTATAATGGAATAATTCAACCTTATAAATTAGGGGATAATAAATTAGGGGTATTAAATCAATTAACAAGACTTTAGGGAAGAAAGATGGAATAGAACAAAACCTCAAGCGAGACACATCTTGTTCCGCCCAAGGGTTTTGACTGGGTTTTCATACGGCGTCGTTTGGGTTCACTTTAGTGTATATTTACTTTACCCATATCATTTTTCTTTTTTTTTTGTAGTGTATATTTTTAACACTAATCATATGTATATTTAGTTTACCCGCAAGGGTTGCTCTAACCAAATATTTTAACTTCTCCCAAACTCTAAACTGACACCAAAACTGATAACAAGCTAAGAGCATCCACAATGGTGGAACGTGTGGACAAAGAAATAAGTAAAGATGCAAATCGAAAGGTTCGCACTGGTGGATAAAAGCTTGCAAATTTTGTAGAGAAAATGGTAGGGGGTTTGCAAAGTTATTGAACGTATGCAAATTCAGTAAAAACTTTCTACTAACTTCTGTTGTTCATAGGAAGTTCCTACGAACTTCAGAGGTTCGTAACAAATATAAATACTCATTTTTATTTTATATTTGGGTTCTTATGAACAATATTTGTTTGTAGCATTTTCGACGAACAAATGTTGTTCGTAAGAAAAAGTTTTGTAATTCCTACGAACTATACAAGTTCGTAGGAAGTTATATACCCAATTTTACCTTTCCCCCCGTTGTGTACAGCATGCTTCAAAGAAAGGTAAACTCATTTTCTAGTTGGTAAACTTACATTTCTCATCCATACACCAGTACGGATGCTCTAAGGGCATCGTACTGGTGGATGCCATGAACAGTTAGATTTACAAATCAAAAAGGTAAAATGCCTTTCATTTAGACTTTGGGCATATATACTGTTGAAGGTAAAAATTTATGAAGTGGTTTGGGTCATTGGATTCCTACGTACTATATTAGTTCATAGGAAATTTTTACAAATTAATATAGTTCGTAAGAACCCAAATATACTTTATTTTATATTTTTTACTGTGCTAATAATACTTCCTACTAATTTCAAAAAATTTTAGAAACCCTTTACAAATTACCAATTTATATCTTTGAAGAACCACTACAAATTGTTGGCTGATTTTAATATTAATGGGTATTAATGGTTAGAGAAAATGAAAGGTTAAAACCATTAAATAGTTGGAATAAGAAAAGACAAAGGGAAGTGGGAAAATCCAAGTCCCACATTGAAAAAGTGTGAAAAAGTTAGTGGGTTAATAAATGCTCTTGTGGCATAAGAGATTATTTGTGTGCATTGAAGTGTATACTACTAGTGTACACCTTAGGTCCAAGGATGGTGCTTTTCACCATCCGCACACGTGCACGCGTGTGTACAATTGGGCGATTTAGAGGCGCACGTACGCATCGTCGTGAGGAGAAGTAGGAGCCTTTGATTTTTGATAACGTCAAAAGATCAAACGGTCCATATTAAATCCATAATAAATGACACATAATTATGGCGCGAGTGGATCTGAACCGTCGGATTTTGGCGCCACTTCGTTAAGTGTCAAATCTGGAACGTTCAAAATATAGTTATATATCCAAGGGCCGTGATTAAATTACCTTTGGATGTGGTGTCAGTTCATGAACAGACACCACAAGAGGCTATGTATAGAAGGTAAAATCCTGTCATAATTAATTCCGAAAAATTCTCTTTCTCTATTTTTCTTCTTGCCAATTTCATAGAGTGTTCTGGGGTATTCTTCAAGTTTGCTACTTGAATAAACCCGTGGATTTGTTGTATCTTGGAGGTAATTTTCTTAGACCCGTTAGCAAACTCTGTACGAGTGGGGACAAATAACACCTTAAGGACAGTAGTTTATTACGCCTCAAATCCAATCATTTGTTCATATTTTCTGCATTATTATTAAAACTCGTCAACAATCTTAAGGTATTATTTATGGAGGCAGAAAAGAATATGAATATATTTCTGAATCCCAATGTGCATTTGGATCGCTTTGATGGAACAAATTTCACTCGCTGGAAAGGAAAATTATTCTTCCTTCTCACCGTTTTGAAAATTGCATATGTTCTGGATCCTAAACTAGAAGCAATTCCGAAACCAAAAGAAGACGCTAATGAAACTGTTAAAGAACAACGGAAGAAACGTGAAGAAGACGAATTGGTGTGTCGTGGGCATATTCTGAATACACTGTCTGGTCGATTATATAATCTTTACAACTCTATGCAGTCTCCACGGGAAATCTGGAATGCTCTTGAATATAAATACAAAACAGAGAAAGAAGGTACGGATAAATTCTTAATTCTGAAATATTTCGAATTCAAAATAAGTGATAACCAAACTGTTTTATACTAAGTACATGAGTTGCAAATCCTTGTCACAAAGCTTCATGAATTAAAGGTGGAAATTTCTGAATCGTTTCAAGTTGGTGCAATTATTGCAAAATTACCACTAAGTTGGAATGATTGTCGTAAGAAACTCCTACATAGGAAAGACGATATAAGTTTGAAGGAATTACATAAACATTTAAGAATTGAAGAAGAAACCAGATCCCGTGATCAAACAAATGTTTCTCATAATTCCACCAAAGTTAACTTTGTTGAAGGAAAGAAATATCATAAGAACTTCAAACCTAATGGTAAAAAGTTCAAGAAAAATAATTCCAATAAGAAACAGTCCAATGGGGCTTGTTTCAATTGTGGCAAAAATGGCCACTATCCCGTGATTGCAGAAACAAGAAACGAAAGATAGATGCTACTGAATCCAATAATACAAACAATGCAAATATGGTGGAAAATAAGATCGAGGATCTTGTAGCAATGGTATCGGACATGCAAATTGGTATGATTACCGAACTAAACATGGCGAAAATAACGAAGTCTTCTGACTGGTGGCTCGATTCTGGGGCTACCATACATGTCTGCAATGATAAATCATTGTACTCCGCGTACGGTCAAGCGGTTCTAATGAGGAATCATAATTCTGCCAAAGTTCTGGGAAAAGGAAACGTTTAACTACAATTCACATCTGGAAAGAAGTTGACATTGACAAATGTTCTGCATGTACCAGAAATTCGAAAAAATCTAGTGTCTGCAAGTTTGATTTGTAAAAGCGCATTAAAGCCGTCTTTGAGTCTAATAAGTTAATTATGTCTAAGAATGGGTCATTTGTTGGGAAAGGGTATGCTTGTGATGGAATGTTCAAACTCAGTATTTTTATTAATAATATGAATAATTCTGCTTATATTGTTGAGTCTTTTGATGTTTGGCATGCTAGATTAGTGCATTTAAATTTTAGATCATTGAAATACATGTCTAAACATAAATTAATAACTTGTGATAGTACTTCTCATGAAAAATGTGAAATCTGTATTCAATCAAAATTAACAAAAAGACCTTTTTCTAAAGTTGAACGAAGTGCTAAATTATTAGAATTAGTTCATTCTGATATATGTGAATATAATGGCATTTTAACTAGAGGCGGAAAAAGATACTATATTACATTCATTGGTGATTGTTCAAAATTCACATATGTATATTTGATAAGACATAAGGATGAAGCTTTATCAATGTTTAAACATTTTAAAGCAGAAGTTGAAAATCAAAAGGAAATGAAAATTAAAATTCTTCGTAGTGATAGAGGGGGAGAGTATTTTCCCAATGAATTTGACTCATTTTGTGAAGAACATGGAATAATACATCAAAGAACTGCCCCTTATACTCCCCAACAAAATGGTTTGGCTTAAATAAAGAATAGGACTCTTACTAATATGATCAATTCTATGTTGATTAATTCAAACTTACCAAACAATTTGTGGGGAGAAGCTTTACTCACCGCTTGTCATTTACACAACAGAATTCCATCAATGAAAACACATGTTTCTCCATACGAGGTATGGAAGAATCGAAAACCAAATCTGGACTACCTAAGGGTCTGGGGTTGTTTGGCTTTCTATAGAATTCATGACCCGAAAAGTTCAAAGTTGGGTGCAAGAGGAATTAAAAGTGTTTTCATATGATACGCGGAAAATTCTAAGGCATATAGGTTGTTGGACTTAAATTCTAATGTTGTAATTGAATCAAAGGATGTTGAATTTATTGAAAATAAATTTTATAAAGATTCATGTGTCGAATTAGATGCCAATCCTGATACATCCACTAGGTTGATTCCTAGACCATCTTTTAATAATAAAAGGAATGAACCCGAAACATAAATAGAACCTAAAAGAAGTCAGCGTTCTAGAAAAGGAAAATCTTTTGGCCCTGATTTTATTTCATCTCAAGCCTTAGCCTTTTTGGTTGAAGGAGATAGAGATAATTTTCTTAATAAAATGCCTATTTTACTTAACGTAGAAGAAGATCCTAAAACCTTTAACGAAGCAATGACTTCAAGAGATGCTTCTTTTTGGAAAGAAGCTATTAATGATGAGATGGATTCAATTCTATCAAATCAGACATGGGTTTTAGTGGACTTGCCATAAGGATCACAACCTATTAGTAGTAAATGGGTATTTAGAAGAAAATACAATACCGATGGTTCTATTCAAAGCTTTAAGGCAAGATTGGTAGCAGAAGGTTTTAAACAAAGAAAAGGGATTGACTATTTCGATACTTATGCACATGTTGCTAGAATTACATCCATACGTGTTTTAATGGCAATTGCATCTATTTATAATCTGTTTGTGCATCAAATGGATGTTAAAACAATATTTTTGAATGGTGACCTAGATGAAGAGGTATATATGGAACAACCCGAAGGGTTTGTTTTGCCCGAAAATGAACATAAAGTTTGTAAATTAAGTAAGTCACTTTATGGGTTGAAACAAGCACCAAAGCAGTGGCATGAAAAGTTTGATGCAATCATTCTTTCTGATGGTTTCAGACATAACAACGCTGATAAGTGCATTTATTCTAAATTCACCAATGACTATGGTGTAATTATTTGTCTATATGTTGACGACTTATTAATTTTTTGTACAAACATGAGAGGTGTATATGAAACTAAGAAGTATCTTAGTTCACAATTTAAGATGACAGATCTTAATGAAGTGGATACCATCTTGGGTATTAAAGTTAAGAAACATAGTGGGGGTTATGCATTATGTCAATCTCATTACATTGACAAAGTTATTCACAAATTTAATCACTTGAAAATAAAAGAAGCAAATACCCCATATGATTCTAGTATAAAATTATTAGAAAATTCTGGCAGAGCAGTTGCACAACTTGAATATGCTAGTGCAATTGGAAGTTTAATGTATGCGATGCATTGTACAAGGCCAGATATTGCATTTGCAGTAAGTAAAATGTCAAGATACACTAATAATCCAAGTGTGGATCATTGGAAAGCAATTGAGAGGATTTTTGGTTACCTCAAGAAGACCAAAGAATTAGGCCTATTTTATTATGACTTTCCAGCAGCTCTTGAAGGATACTCTGATGCTAGTTGGATAACTAGTGCAAGTGATAATAAATCCACATCTGGATGGATATTCACCTTGGTGGGTGGGGAGGTATCTTAGGCATCCAAGAAACAAACTTGCATTACACATTCAACAATGGAATCTGAGTTTATAGCACTGGCAGTAGCCGGAAAAGAAGCAGAGTGGCTAAGAAATTTATTATTGGACATAAAGTTATGGTCAAAACCAATGCCATCTCTTTCTTTATATTGTGATAGTGAAGCTACATTGTCTAGAGCGTATAACAAAGTATATAATGGAAAATCTAGACACATAAGTTTAAGACATGAATATGTCAAACAATTAATAACTTATGGAGTTACTAATATTATATATGTTCGAACAAATAAGAATCTAGCTGACCCTCTTACTAAAGGACTTTCTAGAGATTTGGTAAAGGACACATCTAGTGGAATGGGACTAAAACCATTTTTTTCAATAATCACCGGTAATGGTAACTCAACTTTGTAATAGCATTACCACTATTCCAAAGTTTAATGGGTAATAACAAGTTACTGATAAGTGATTAGTTTTGCACTGAAATTTATTCAATTTCATGTCCCTTCTAAGATGTTCAGTGCATATTGCTACGTCGTGAGGATGAGTTTAACTCTTAATGAAGTTCGTTGTCTAAAGTAGCAAGGACATGCAAGAGAACTTCACCTATATGAATATAGGAAGTGGTGACGCTTCTAGCAAGATTTTGGGTTTATTCTTGTAAATATTCATGAAGCCAAGATAGTGCACATGGCCATAATAGTGCTAAAAAAACATACTGAACATCTCGTAGAGATTGGGATATCTCATGTGTGATATATATCCGGTTCTAAATAATAAGACAAGGTCTAATGCATAGCACACTATTGTCTTATTAGAACTTTGATATATATTCACTAACTGAAGGTTTAAATCGAAAGATACCTCCTTGTATGCATGAGCATATCACAAGAAGAAATTACATTAATATTAAAATCTAGTGGGGGATTGTTGGATGATTTTAATATTAATGGGTATTAATAGTTAGAGAAAATGAAAGGTTAAAATCATTAATTAGTTGGAATAAGAAAAGACAAAGGGAAGTGGGAAAAGCAAAGTCCCAAAAGTGTGAAAAAGTTAGCGGGTTAATAAATGCTCTTGTTTCATAAGAGATTACTTGTGTGCGTTGAAGTGTATGCTACTAGTGTACACCTTAGGTCCAAGGATGGTGCTTTGCACCACACGCACACGCACACGCACACGCACACGCACGCGCGCGCGAAAGTGCAATTGGGCGTTTAAGGCGCTTTAGAGGCGCACTTTGCACTTCGCACGTACACATCATCGCGAGGAGCAGTAGGAGCCTTTGATTTTTGACAACATCTAAAGAGCAAACGGTCCAGATTAAATCCATAATAAACGACACATAATTATGGTGCGAGTGGATCTGCACCGTCATATTTTGGCGTCACTTCATTTAAGTGTTAATCCATACAATCGCACCTTTTTAGTTCAAATCTGAAACGTTCAAAATATAATTATATATCCAAGAACCGTGATTAAATGACCTTTGAATGTTGTGTCTGTTCATGAACAAACACCACAAGAGGTATATATAAAAGGTAAAATCCAGTCATAATTAATTCTGAAAAATTCTCTTTCTCTATTTTTCTTCTTGCCAATTTCATATAGTGTTCTGGGGTATTCTTCAAGTTTGCTACTTGAATAAACCCGTGAATTTGTTGTATCTTGGAAGTAATTTACTTAGACCCGTTAGCAAACTCTGTACGAGTAGGGGCAAATAACACCTTAAGAACAATAATTTATTACGCCTCAAATTCAATCATCCGTTCATATTTTCTGCATTATTATTAAAACTCGTCAACACAGATTGGAGACGAGAATTTGCTCACTTATTCCCACCAGTACAATTTGTAAGCATACAAATTTTCTTGGCAAGTAGCATTCCCATTGTGAATGCTCTAAAAAAGGCCAACTAGCTGTTCTTACTATTGCACTCATATTATTCTTCGACTGATATAAGGATCATGACACTTGATTATAGATATACAGTGGTACCAAAAATTTACATCATTGAAGAGAGCTTTCTCAGAAGAGACCCCTTGACACGGAAGTAAATATTATATCAAACAATTTGATTTTACAAAATCTTGCACCAGATAGAAATCTTGTGCTTATCATCATTTTTCATATTGTCCTTGATGTAGCTCAGCGTGGTTAGTTTAGTATACTGGCTAATCAGAACCAATCCCCATGTTTATCTTTTTAGGACCCTCCAGAGTTCAAATAAAAGAAAATGCAACACTGGTACATACACATTTCTATCAGCATACCAAAAAATTCCACAAAACGATCTATCAACTAAACAATACTCGTAAAAGAACCAAATGCCTTTAAATGGCTTACTTTCTTTACAGATGAATACATCACTCAACAGCTATCAACACCGATCAATTATTCCCACTCCAATTCGGCAATCACGATGTCCGTGTATATGATCAAAAGAATGTTTTGTCATCGTGGGCCCGAAAGTTCCATTGCTTCAAGCACAAGAGAAGATTCTTCTATAAAATCTGAATATCTTTGAGGAGGGTTATCAAATCCTCGGTACCTTGGAGTCTCAACCGATTGTGAGGCCTCCCATTTTTCAGCTAAGCCATCACCTTCCAACATCCGTAATACCTCGGACATTTTTGGGCGATAAGAAGGGTTAAATTGAGTACACAAGAGAGCAACCTGAACCATTTCTTCTAACTCAACCCTGTCGAAATTGTTCTTCAAATTCTTATCCACCATTAGATTCAGCTTCCCATCTTGATGGAGTTTCTTTACCTGCACAAGGTTGCATTATGACCATAAGAAAGGATAGAGCAGGAAAAAAGTTGGAATCAAGCAGCTACAATTTTTAAATTTTAACAGTATATAGTCAATCTGTAAATCTTGCTCATTTGATTTGAGACTGATTTAAAACCAACAAAATATATAATTAGTTTATTACTTAATTTAGACAATTTATAAATGGAAATGCTTAGATGATCACTCTACTGAGAGGTCTGCGATGGACATCACAGGCTTGTCAATGGATCGAATTGGATTAAATCCAGGTTTATTGAGAAAGATATCAGATTGGGATGGTTTTGAATCATAACGATTGATCAACACCCCATTAGGCCATCCCAATGGAATGTCCCTCATCTAGCCTATTATTTCGCCTGTGGGAAAATGATGTGCCAGCTTCACACAGGAGAATAAAGAAGTCCATATTATTTATTTAAGCTGTGCTTTGAATGGTTCTTAAATTTGGGGTCCTCGTTTAGAAAAATTGTACATGCTACAAGATCCGGCAGAGGTTTATGAAACCCATCCCACGAGGAGGGTTCCACTTACTCAAGGGTATGAGGATTGAACTCTCCCCCTAACCCAGTTTAATAGTAAATAACTAAATATAACCCTCCAGACTTCCCACTGTGAGGCTCCATGTAGGGTAAATTTAATCTTCAAGACTTCCCCTTGTGTATTAATAACCGTGAGATAGATAGTAAAGGCATCGAGTATATAATATTTAATAACCTATTTATTAGACATCAGATCAGAGACATTTTTTAATGTCTGTTTGGATTTTTACTAATCAGATCCATTGACAAATAGGATAAACCGGAAATCGGGTTAGAGGCTTACAAAATATCAATTTATATCTGAATAAATATATTGGACTCGGATACAAAAATGCAGTTGGACAAGCCTACTTAGGATAATGCCAATTCTTATTAATTTCTGTTTCATGTAATGTATTGAAATTTTATCAAATAACTACCCAAACAGTTGATGAGAGAGAGTACCCAATCAAGCATTACACCTTTCTGGTTGGCTGCCCGACCAAAGTCCAAAGCCTTCTGACCTGTAATTAGCTCAAGAAGCAAGATCCCAAACCCAAACACATCAGTTTTTTCGGAGGACTGGCCAGTCGACAAGTACTCTGGAGCAATGTGGCCAACGGTCCCACGAACGGCAGTGGTCACATGAGAATCGCGGTGATCCAACAGCTTCGCCAACCCAAAATCTCCAACAACTGCCTCAAAGTCTTCATCCAACAGAATGTTGGCCGCTTTGACATCACGATGTATAATTTTCGGGTCAGATTGCTCGTGCAGATATAGTAATCCTCTTGCTGTACCTAAAGCTATTCTTTTACGCCTTGACCAGTCTAAAACCGGCCTACCATTCACATAATCTGGCAAATAAAGACATGTAATTAATTGCTGATAACCCCACTTGCGTTGGGCCTTTTTGGTTCAAGGTGAAATACTTATCACCTAGTTGAAAAATATAAATGATTATTGTAGTTAAAATTTGTTCTATTATGTCCAAATCGCATTATTATAATGTGTAACGTATTTATAACTTCAAGTAAGTGAAATTACTTTTCTCACCGGAGTGAAAAATTTCATCTTGAGCCAAACAGGGTCTATCTTGAACTAAGAATGAAGAAAGTTAGCTAACCTCTTAATCTAGATGCCACACTCCCATTTGACATATATGGATATACAAGAAGCCGTTCATTTTCAGTCGAGCAGAATCCAAAAAGGTGGAGAAGATTCCGATGGACAGCCAAACTTATCAACTCTACTTCAGTCTGAAATTGGACTTCGCCACCAAAAGTATTATATTCCTTCAACCTTTTCACAGCCACAATAGTTCCATCGTTTAAGAAACCCTTGTAAACAATTCCAAATCCGCCCCTCCCCAGAATATTTTTGGGGTTGAAATGATCAGTTGCAGTCCTAAGTTCTTTAAAGGTATACCGTCTCAAATGTCCCAAGCTTACCTCTGGATCATATTGGTCTGCAAATTAACAAGGCCAAATTAGAGCTATGCAAAATTAATTAGCACTAAAATAAAACATGATTTTAAACTTCTTGTGCGTATCATGCAATTGTCCCACATCAAAAAAAGTAGAGTCCAACATACCGCACTTTAGTGGGTTTGGCCTTTTAACTAGCACCAAGGCCTTTTGAGTTAAAAAACCCACACTGGGCTAGGGTCGTGTGGTTAAGTTGGGGACAATATCGGTAGCTAGTTATTGGTCTAGGACCTTAACATATGAAATGAATAAATTGTGCAATTTCATCAACAGACAAGAAAGAGAGCACATAGTGTGTGATGGTTTTAACTGCAGTGCAATACAATTGTTAGAGATGCTGATAGGCTTTACAAGAACTATATTTTTTTAACAGCCAAAGGGTTAAGTTGAAATTTAATTATTGATAACCCATTACAGTCATATCTATAACCTATTTAAACTACATTAAAAAATCTTGTTTTCTAGTTCAAGAAGGTAAACAAGTACTGCAATGTCATCAATGAAATTTATAGAATAGTAAGAAAAACTTCAAGAATGTTTCTCTAATGTGTAACTGTGTGCTTCTCCTTATTATTTAAGGGTTGAATAAGTTTTTTACATTCGGTGCTTGGGGGATAGAAATACCAATCCTTAATATCAGTCAATTACTTTTCAACAGTCTTGTCTCAATTAAGAGACAAACTTTTTCGTTTTAAGCGTCTCAAAATAACAGTGGTGTTTATAAAATTTGACGTACAACATAAATATACTCACAAGTTGCACAGCAGAGAAACTATTTATCCCCATTAGGAACCTAATTTGTTTTAATGAACGGTACCCCTTTCAATAATACGGTATTTGACTTACTAACCACTGATTTCCATGCTCGCTGTACTTACTCCCCATTGATTTTATTTTATTTTAAGCAGTTGATAATGCAATGCTTTAATATACCCCCTATAAAGGGGGTAGGTCTAGCATTATGAAGACAGGGCTTATCTCAAATATCACATTAGCCACGGGAGATAAGTCAAAATCGCTTTTAAATTTCTACTTCAAAGTTAAAATTTCATCTCTTAAAGGAATGGAGGAACCATTTATAAAAGCTGAATAGTAGTTTTTTGTGGTGATAAGGGGAGCCCTCCCAAGGGGCTCTTTTGTCCTTTTACTTCTGGTATCAGATAGTTACCTGAATTAAACTCTAAGTATCCAACATAAATCGGAAATCAAAAAAAGTACAATAAAACGTGAAGTAAAAATGGACGGACCGTTAACATCGAAGAAAATCTGCTGGTTGTGCCTGTATCGCAACAAAACAAGCAGCGCAATTACCACTATGATTACGAAAGCAGCACCAAAACTTGTACCCAATGCAATAGCCATGCGATGGCTTTTAGACCGAGATTCTGATGGATCTGGATATATAAGGAAAAATAATATCTTTAACAAGATATGTCAACAAAAGATTCAAGGTTGAAAATGAAATGAAGTAATACAAGATAGAGACCTCTTACACTATCCGGCGGGAAGGAAAGAGGCTCTGGATAGACAACAGAACAATTGTTCACAGAATTCTGCCCACAAATTAAAGGGTTGCCTATAATTCTGAAAAGCCAATAAAAAGAAATAAGATCACTTCATTAATTAAAGGATAACAACTAGTAAGTATAGGAATGAGGTTAAGGACTCACTTGAATGTTCTTGCGGATATTTTTGGAAATGAACCACTGAGATTGTTGAAAGACAGGTCACTACAAAATTGGAAATTAAATTTATTAACCCATGTTTGTTGAAGAAACATAGGATTTAGTTATTTTCATTTGCATGAATGTAAGTGCGACAAGGAACCTACACAAGAGTGAAACCTTCAACTTTGGACAAAGACTCGGGAATCGAACCAGCAAGGCTGTTGTTGTTTAGTCGCCTGGCTTGCTCAACAAACAACACGAAATGAGTCTATTTTATAAATAAACTATATCTTAAAGCAGAAAAAAATTGCAAAACATCTGGCGTTAAGCCAAGATATGGAGAAAGTTATTGAAACTTACAAATAATTTAAGTTCCTGAGGTTCCCAAAAGAATTGGGAATCTCACCATAGAACTTATTGGTGGAGAGATCAAGTGTCTGAAGTTTATCCAACTTCCCAATTGTATCAGGAATAGGACCAGAAATGGCATTATTCTGCAGCAGCCTAAAAAATATGCAAAATTGACAATTTCAGATAACTGGACTTCTTTTGCTTTACATGAACAAAATTGAGAATAGACTACTATATGAAAAATAGCAAGTTCAAATACATTCTTGAGAAAAAAGAAAGGGCAATGACTTACACAGATTGCAAATTGCTGAGGTTTCCAATTCCTGGTGATAAGGTTCCAGAAATGCTTTGACTGGGAAACCCTCTGAAAATGGGAATAAAAAGATCCTTTAGATAAACTTCAACCCATTTGCCAAAATGGTTCTAACCCATTGGTGCTGCTGCTGGCCATTAGCCAAAATAGGATTTTACCCATTTCTTAACTCAAAATTTGAGTCATTTTGACATAAATTTTGCATGGGCTGGTCTGGGAGGGTGCACTTACTTTGCCGCCCCAACATTTCACTCTTTTTTTTTTAAATTACTGTGTTGGCAAATCATTGCATTTTAGAAAATGTGCAATTCCTTAAATAAGCCATTTTGGAGATGGTGTTAGGAAAGAGTAAACTGCCGAATATATTAGCCATATTACCAAAAAAAAAAAAAAATGTGTTTAATTTATCAAATGAGAACAATGGATTGAAGTTATCAACAGGTAAAGGCATTAAAGCAGTTTGGTTTGTAACTGGAATTTAATGCAACTTACAGAGCATAAACATAGCCATCAGGAGAGCAGGTAACCATCCTCCAACTACAAGGGTCTACTGAAGTAACATCCCAATTTTCCAGAACATTATATGGGTCATGTAGATCACTTTTTATAGCCATCAATGCCACAACTGCATCAAATTTAAGAAAAACAGACACATTATTGTTATATTGTTGTAGATAGACAGGCTGAAAAAAGTATTCATTTTTCTCTTATTTTTCATCAACCAAGTACTGTATGTACAACAAAACATGTTCTCGTACTGGCATTAAACCACTGCCAGGAAAAGAAAAAAAAAATGTCCCAGCTCATAAAAATGTAAAGATTCAAATAAATCACATGTTGAAAACAAAATTATAAATTTTCAGTATCAACAAAAACTATTAACCATATATTGATATGGTTTGCAAATTAAGAAATTTCAAAATAAACTGTAAAAAAAACTAACCTTCATAATTAACACCGTTAGGAGATAGAGTTGCAAAAGAACTCTCCAAAAATATCAAAACCAGTAAGCTCACAATCCATAACACAAAACCCATTTTTGTCACCTTCTCTGCTCAACTATAATCCACAAATATGAGCAACTAAATTAAGTTATCCATATCACATCCAACAAAAAGTAGCTCCATGAACCAAAAATGTCTCTTTTCAGCTATTGTCTTTATATCACTGTATCTTTTCACAATCCACAAAAAATCATGAACCCAAATGGTAAATTAGCTTTCTTGCAAAGTTATCAGCAAAAAGAAGGAAACTTTCTCGAGAAACAAACAGTAAGGCTGAAATTCTGAGAGCCTAGAGATCTAGGTAGCCATAAATTAGAAGTAGGTATCCTCTGAAAATCGAGATCCGAGTTCACACACATACACACACTTTTTGTTTCTCTCTCTATCCATTCATTAAACACAGAAAGATACAAAAACACAAAGACACCATAACATGAGGCCAAAGAGTTCACAGCTACAAATGCAGAGTGAGAGAGAGAGTGTGAGAGACAACACTTGAATTAAATGATTTTAAATGGGGAAAGGAAAGCAACAAATAATTGATTTTGAAAACGGAAATGGCTTTTTGTACACAGATTGGACTGGTGAAAGGATGTGTGGGATTGATAGGAGAGAACAATGGGATGTCTAAAAAGCAAAAGCAAGAAATTTTGCAGGTAAAGATTTTGGCAGGTCATGTGCTTGGCTTGTCTTTGTCTCTGTTGGCTTTCGGCTTTTTTAAATAGTTTTTTTTTACCAATTTAAAAGGAGTTTTGCTTTTGAGGATATGGCCCCACGGACTAGAATGCGCCACAAGTTTTTGGATAAAGTTAAACTCGTATGGGCCATATTATTATCTAACTAATCATTTCTAATATTTCTCTAACAATTATATATACTTAAATTTTAGACAAACTAATTATTTAGGGTTCAATAAAAATAAAATTGATATTATAAGAGTTCTTTACCATTTTTTTTATTGAATGTTTAATTAAAAAGTTAAATATAAAAACATGTTGATGTTCATAAATAATATTTTAATGTTTCAAAAAGTCATTTTCGTTTCTTTTAGTCGAAATAATTTTGTTTAAAATTTAAATGGAAATATGAATGTTATGTAGAATATGGTTTATCTTAATCAAACTCTTCATTCGTGTTGGGGGAGCACTTGTATTGTATCAATTGTTTGTTATTTTGTCTAGATGAATAGTATCAATCATGTACAACTATTCTTCAATTTCTAATGAAGAATTAAAAAAAAAAGATTAAATCTGCTTGCAAAGATATAGGCAATGATGATACGAGAAATCGTCCATTTGTCGTTCTCACATCAACAAGTCAAAGTTTAAAATATGTAATGAATAAACCAAGCAAGTAAATAAAGAGAAAACAATATATAGAGTGGTTCAGCCCCTAAAATAGGCCTACATCCACTGTGTTGCTCCGTTCTCTTTATATGTGTGGTATTGTACAATATAATCATGCCTAAGAGGCGTACAAGTATGAGAATAAAGGAGAGTACATGATGACTAATGATCTCGGCGTGCCGGAGAGGTAGCTGCGATGTGGATGAACAATCCCCAAACTGTATGCTGAGGTTATGTAGAGAGAATCGGTACTTTAAAACCTTCCCCGGGCGTGTGGAATTGATCTATCTCGAGGTGTGGACCTTTATTTATAGGAGGTATGTGAGTTGTGTCGTGTGCCCTAAGCACGTGATATATATCAAGTCTGGAGTAGCTGTCAATGAGGGGGATGCAGCCTGTAAGAAAGGCATATTAAGTGCCGCATCCTACATAGTATAAGGTTGCATCCAGCGTAGCAGAAGGCTGTGGTTGGCATGAGGCTAAAGTTGTGGGTGCCGCACCCTGTAGTATAAGGCTGCGACTTGTATGTAAGGCCAAGTGGTATGTGTCGCACCCTGTATTGGAGCTGTAAGCAAGAAGGCCACACCCTGTTAGTGAGGCTAGAGTTGTGGGTGCCGCACCCTGTGTAGTATAAGGCTTCACCCTTCATATGAGGCTGAAGTCGTGGGTGTTGCACCCTGCATAGCATAAGGCTGTATCATGTATGAGGTTGAAGCTGTGGGTACCGCACCCTGTGCTGAGTAGGGCCACACCCCGTAATGAGTAGGGCCGCACCTTGTGATGAATAGGGCCGCAGCATATGTTGAATAGGGTCGCACCTTGTGCCGAGTAGGGCCGCGGCCTATAAGATTTTGTGAATGCCTGAGTAACGTCCATGGCATGGTGTTATATTTTCCATATCAATAAGCACCCAAGTCGTAGTGCCAAAAGGTAGAGATTTTGGGGCTGCGACTTAATTATGTGACTGCCGCGAAGACTGTGAGGTGAAGTCTCATCTTCCCGTGTCCACTTACATAAATCGGATCTAGCCGTGTCGTGGCATATTTGACAGCAAGCGGTGACCAAGTACTAAAGAAGGTGTCGTGGACTGTTTGATACCAGACGACGGCCAAGTACTGAAGAAGGTGTCACGGCCTGTTTGAGCCCAGGCGGCGACCAAGTACTTAAGAAAGTGTCGCGGCCTATTTGAGCCCAGGCGGCGACTAAGTAATTAAGAAAGTGTCGCTGCCTGTTAAAGCAGGCGGTGACCAAGTACTTACGAAAGTGTCGCGGCCTATTTAAGCCGACGCGACAACCAAGTACTTAAGAAGGTGTCGCGACCTGTTCGAGCTTAGGCGGCGACCAGGTACTAAAGAAGGTGTCGTGGCCTATTTAATACCAGGCGACGGCCAAGTACTGAAGAAGATGTCGTGGCCTATTTGATACCAGACGACGGCCAAGTACTGAAGAAAGTGACGCGGTCTGTTTGAGCCCAGGCGGCGACCAAGTAATTAAGAAAGTTAAGCGGCCTGTTTGAGCCCAGGCGACGACCAAGTACTTATGAAAGTGTCGCGTCCTGTTTGAGCCGAAGAGACGACCAAATACTTAAGAAGGTGTCGCGACCTGTTCGAGCTTAGGCGGCAACCAAGTAGTAAAGAAGATGTCGTGGCCTATTTGATACCAGGCGACGGCCAAGTACTGAAGAAGGTACCGCAACCTGTTTGGGCCTAGGTGGCGACCAAGTACTTAAGAAAGTGCCGCGGCCTGTTTGAACCCAGGTGGCGACCAAGTACTTATGAAAGTGCCGCGGCCTGTTTGAACCCAGGTGGCGACCAAGTACTTATGAAAGTGTCGCGACCTGTTTGAACCCAGGCGACGACCAAGTACTTATGAAAGTGCCGTGACCTGTTTGAGCCCAGGCGGAGGCTAAGTACTAAATAATGTGCCACGGCCTGTTTGATCCCAGGCGGCGGCTAAGTACTGAAGAATGTGTCGCGACCTATTTGAGCCCAGGTGATGACCAAGTAATTAAGAAAGTGTCGCGGCCTGTTTAAGCCCAGGCGGCGACCAAGTACTTATGAAAGTCCCGCGACCTATTCGAGTCGAGGCGACAACTAAGTACTTAAGAAGGTGTCACGACCTGTTCGAGCTTAGGCGGCAACCAAGTACTAAAGGAGGTGTCGTGGCCTATTTGATACCAGGCGACGGCCAAGTACTGAAGAAGGTTCCACAACCTGTTTGAGCCCAGGTGGCGACCAAGTACTTAAGAAAGTGTCGCAACCTGTTTGAGCCTAGGTGGCGACCAAGTACTTAAGAAAGTGTCGCGGCCTATTTGAGCCCAGGCGACAACCAAGTACTTATGAAAGTGTCGGAGCCTGTTTGAGCCCAGGCGACGACCAAGTACTTATGAAAGTGCCGCGACCTATTTGAGCCCAGGCGGAGGCTAAGTACTAAATAATGTGCCACAACCTGTTTGATCCCAGGCGGCGGCTAAGTACTGAAGAATGTGTCGCACCCTGTTTGGTCCCAGATGGAGACCAAGTATTTAAGAAAGTGTCGCGGCCTGTTTGTGCCCAGGCGGCAACCAAGTACTTATGAAAGTGTCGCGGCTTGTTCTAGCCTAGGTGGCGGCTAAATACTAAATAATGTACCGCAACCTATTTGGTCCCAGGCGGCGGCTAAGTACTAAATAATATGTCACTTGCGACCATTCATGTTTTCCTTTGCTTCTGTCATTTTCATCATAATGAACCCCCAAGTCACGGTACCAATAACAACTGGGTTGCACTCCTGACGCAGCATCTGAGGTAACATTCTTGTGGGCTCTATGCTGGGCTGCGGCAGAGGATGATGAATCTGAGACTGCCGTAGAAGGAGAAAAACGAGATGTAGAAGTATTTCAAGCTGCGGCCACTTGTATGTAAAACTTCAATCTTTGTCAAGGCTTTTGCCTTTAATCTATCTTTCTATTTTTCCTGCTCCTTTGCTTGCTTTGATACTTGCTTATTTGATTGGATGAGCTTGGAAGATTACTTCAACTGCAATGGACATAAGGCTGCGACAACACTATGTGAGTGGTTTCTCCAAGAAGGTCGCGGCATGTTGTGCTTTGCCCTTGCACTTTTCACTTGTATTTTGCCTTGCATACTTCATAAATTTCTAATCTGTAGGTCTATGATCCCCCAAGCTGCAGTGCTAGTGGAATATGGCCTTGGGGCTGCGGCTAGTCACCACTACTCTTAGTCACTTTAATCTGATTTCTAGAACAGCTGCGGAAGGTTGCCATCCAGTTGTGGCATATTAACAATTTTGTTCGTCTTTCTCCGCAATATCTTCTGAATGAATAAACTTAGTGGCTATAGCCATACTGATAAGGCTGCGGTGGCTACGGCACCTTTTAGGCCCTTACATCTGAACAATGGACCTCTGTAGACATACAGAATATTTTCAAGCCTTCCCAAGCTGGGTTATATTATTAAGCCACCCACAGCTAATATACGGGATACTATCAAGCCTCCCTAGGTTGGGTTATGTTATCAAGCCACCCACAACTAATATACGGGATACTATTAAGCCTCCCTAGGCTGGGTTATGTTATTAAGCCACCCACAGCTAATATACGGGATACTATCAAGCCTCCCCGGGATGGGTTATGTTATTAAGCCACCCACAGCTGCTGATATATATATAAATCCATCCCTAGCTGGATATTATAAGCCTCCTAGCTTGATAACGCATCCCGAAAGCTAAGAACGGGCATTATAAGCGCTCATGGCTAATGAAGCTTCCCGAAAGCCAAGAACAGGCTTTGTAAGCCCTTGTGGCTAATAAAAGCTCCTTGAATCCTCATATGCTTTTGTGAATATGGTCATCATATGATAAGATGTAGTTGCACATCATGGGGGGAACTTGTTAGCTAATATTAAGATCGCAATCCCTCCATAGGTGCATCCCAAAATAATAATAATCTTCCGAGATAATTTATTATTCTTCCCTTTGAATCTTTTTAAGACAAAAGGTCTTTTTGTGAGATAACAGATTATGAAAACAAGAGAGAAATTAGATATGGCAAAGTTTGCTAATTTATATATTTATATATGCATGCTCCAGCAAATGACTCTGTTAATAAAACATAAAGTCTTGAAAATTAGGGCTATAATGAGCTTCATAAAACATAAACAGAAATAGTTGAAATTGAAAAAACTAAGGACGAGATGCAGTATGCAGCCTCTGTCAGGTTTGGCTGAATCCTTTATGCATTCTTCAAGAATCACTGCAGCATCCCTTGCCTAACCAGCCTCTCAATTTCATCCTTCAGTGCGAAACACTGTTCGGTATCATGACCATGATCTTTATGGAATTTGCACCACTTGGCCTGGTCCCTCTTATGAGGTGGAGTCTTCAGCATCTCTGGCCACCTGAGTAATTTTTCCTCAATGCTTCAAAGGATATCCTCCCGGCTGGAGTCCAGCAGTGTGTAGTTCTTACTAGCTCATTTTCCTCATGTTTCCTCATCCTCTTTAGGGCCCTGGCCGCGGCCTTGCCTTCCGCGGCCACCGCTTTTAACTGGGATATTTCTCCAGTTTCTGATGTCGTGGCCTTTGGCATAGAAGTAAAGGCTGCATAGTTTATCATGAGGACCCTTTCCACTAGGAAACTGATTTGACCCTGTAGTGAGGCCCGGTGGTCATAGAGATGGTTGATGTGGTCATATAGTTAAGCAATCTCATTCTTTATTTCTGCGCTTTGGCTAGAGTTCCTTTCCATTTCAGCTTTGTTAGTCTTTAAAAAATATATATTCTGAGACAAGACTAGAAGAAGTGAGTAATCACAAAATATAGGATAAACCAAATATAAAGTTGGGATGCAGCTCTTACACTGCTGCATGACACTACTGCCGAGGTCGCGGCTAGTGAAGTACATAGGTGTACCGCTGTGGCCTTTCAATGATATTACTGATGAGGCCGCGGCCAGTAAGGCACATAAGTGCACTGCCGTGGTCTTTGAATGATATTACTGATGAGGTCGCGGCCAGTAAGGCACATAAGTGCACAGCAATGGCCTTTGAATTATATTCACCAAGGTAGAGCAGGAGACCACCTGCCCCAGTAGAGGCCACGGCATGTAAGGTAGTTGAACTACCACGTCGCATCCCTACCTAGACAGTGAGGGAAAATCCTAAAATTGAAACCCAAAAACTGAGTTTTTCTCCCGAAACTCGTGGACAGCATACCTACTAGGGTAGATCCATGAGAGAATAACCTCTCGGTGCACACAATGGCACAATTCTAATGATAAACCCTAGATCATGGGCAAAGAACAAAAAGGGAGTAAATATAACTCTTCCCTAATCACCCACCTTTACGGGGCTAAATCCCATCAAGCCTTCCAGCTTCATCTAGGTAGGGCGATATCACATGGGTATGTAAAATAGATCTAAGGTCATAAAATGGAGACCCGAGAGCAGATCTGAAGGTACGAAATACCCATTTAAGGGTGTAAGTATAAAATAGAGCTCAATAACCAAAATTTACTCATGCGATGATGATCCGGAGGATCCCCATGAATAGAATAAGGTGTTTAAGAACTCGAAACATAGAGAAACAAGATTGAAATATCTCGTTTCCCATAGACGGTGTCAAATTGATGATACGAGAAATCGTCCACTTGTCGTTCTCACATCAACAAGTCAAAGTTTAAAATATGTAATGAATAAACCAAGCAAGTAAATAAAGAGAAAACAAGATATAAAGTGGTTCAACCCCTAAAATAGGCCTACATCGACTGTGTTGCTACGTTCTCTTTATATGTGTGGTATTGTACAATATAATCATGCCTAAGAGGCGTACAAGTATGAGAATAAAGGAGAGTACATGATGACTGATAATCCCGACGTGCCGGAGAGGTAGCTGCGATGTGGATGAGCAATCCCCAAACTGTATGCTGAGGTTGTGTAGAGAGAATCGGTACTTTAAAATCTTCCCCGGGCGTGTGGAATTGATCTATCTCGAGGTGTGGACCTTTATTTATAGGAGGTATGTGAGTTGCGTCACGTGCCCTAAGCACGTGATATATATCAAGTCTAGAGTAGCTGTCAATGAGGGGGATACAGCCTGTAAGGAAGGCATATTAAGTGTCGCATCCTACATAGTATAAGGCTGCATCCAGCTTAGCAGAAGGCTGCGGTCGGCATGAGGCTAAAGCTGTGGGTGCCGCACCCTGTAGTATAAGGTTGCATCCTGTATGTAAGGCCAAGTGGTATGTGCCGCACCCTGTATTGGAGCTGTGAGCGAGAAGGCCACACCCTGTTAGTGAGGCTAGAGTTGTGGGTGCCGCACCCTGTGTAGTATAAGGCTGCACCCTGCATATGAGGCTGAAGTCGTGGGTGCCGCACCCTGCATAGCATAAGGTTGCATCATGTATGAGATTGAACTTGTGGGTGCCGCACCATGTGCTGAGTAGGGACGCACCCTGTACTGAGTATGGCCGCACCCCGTACTGAGTAGGGTCGCACAGTGTGATGAATAGGGCTGCGGCCTATGTTGAATAGGGCCGCACCCTGTGCCGAGTAGGGCCGTGGCCTATAAGATTTTGTGCATGCCTGAGTAATGTCCACGACAGGGTGCTATATTTTCCATATCAGGCAAAAATAAAATTTCTATGAATGCATCGTCTAAAGCAAAAAGTTAGTATTATTCTGTATCTTTTATATTGGTAATCTTAGTGAATTGAAGTCAAAGTCATTAATGAGTAAGTTATGTTTGAGAAAAATCTAACATAACTTTATACAGATTATGTTCTAGGTGATATAGTCACGATTAAAATAAATAGGAAAAATATATTCATTTAATATCTAAAAATTAGTAAAGTAATCATATCCCTCTTTTGTGTATTGAATTAGTGTTTATGTATATGAAAATCAAATCATGTCAATTTAAGATGAGAAACCATCATCCATTTAACGTAAAATTGTTATCTTTTTTGTTTTATATGGAAAATGACAAAAAATATCTAAATCATCTAGGGGATATGAAACCTTGCATGTCTGCCTTTAGCATTTCCCTAACTTCCTGTGATGGTTCTCCAAGTACTTTAAAGAGTGTATTATACTTCATTCTTAACTTTTTCACAATGTTTGCACATTTATTTCCTTCCCTCCGGAAGTGAGTCACTTGTTCTCCCGTTTCTCCCAACAAATAAACACAATCCTCAATCAAATTTCTTTGACAATTCATCTCCATAATATCATTACCTTTACCCTTGGTCTTTTTTAAGATTTAAAATGTCATAGCTAAATATGTTTCCATTATTGCATTTAACCACCCTTTATCTTTAATCAACTTGAGACCGTGAAAAATGCCTTCAAGTTTTGCTCTAAGACCGGTGCATTTCCCAGGAATCTTTCCATAGTATTCCACAATTCAATTCCCTTGGTCATTTCTAGCAACACCTTCAACACCTGCACAACCTGGATTTCCAATTGCACTCCCATTCGAGTTAATTTTATAAGTTCTCGCAAGGCAAAATACCATCCAATTGACTCATCAATCCCCTCCTCCCTTTGGTGACTTTCCACCTTAAAAGTATTCATTAAGTCCCAGACATAATGAGTACTTTTAGCTATCACCAAAGGGAGGAGTTGATTAACTTTCCTAAAACAAAAATCATTCCTTGCTTTACATATGTATAATAAAATGGAAATAAATAAATATTCTAATTTATGCCATTTCTACTTTGATGATTCTTACCCCAAATATTATCACACAACCATTTATGGGGGTTATAACTCATACATGTTTCCCATTGATGATGCAAAATAATTACTTTCTAAGTGTTTTTAGCATGGCTATATGATCTAAAATGCGGTCTTCATACTCAACATATATCCACACAATTCACAACTAGGATATGTGGCAAGACATCTCATCACTCTATGGTTGTTAGTAAGTAATTTAACATTAAACAATAACCATAGAAAAGTAATGAGTTTACTAGGGATCCTAGGATTGCATATGGAAGCCCAAGGAACTTTCTCAAATGAATTATTATCCTTAATAATCTCATTGTAGCAACTATTAATGGAGAATTTTCCATTTGTTGATGATTACTAAGAGGGGGCATCATTGCAACTAGTAACTTTAGGAAAAGGCACACTGTAAATGTCACTAATGATGTTGTCCCCGAAGTGTGATGGCATCGCATTGATATACCATTCTCCAACTTGGATCGTGCAAGATTCCACATTATAACTCAAGTCATCCCAAGGATGTGGAAGGGGGCCTTCTCCACACCACTAATCCCGTACAAAGATAATTTTTTTCCCATTGCCAATAATCCACTTAGTACCTTCTACCAAGGTATTATTCTCTTTAAATACACCTCTCCAAATATTTGAGCTTTTTCTCTTCATGTCCCAATAATTTGGATTTATGCAGTATTTATGTTTAATGAATTATATCTAAGGGGGTTTTTGTTCAGTCATTAATATCCAACCAAGTTTGGTTATGATCGCTTTATTATTGTGATGACTACTTCTAAGATCCAATCCCCCTACCCTTGGGGGGGGGGGGGGGGAGAAAACGATGTCCTAACTGACAAGATGAATTCTTCTTGTGTCATATGTGTCCCCCAAAGGAAATCTCTATTGATCTTATTTAGGTCATTACATACCTTACTAGGAAAGAGTATGGTTTGCATAAAATAGCTAGGGATAGTACTAGTCACCGCTTGGACTAATGATGCTCTCCCTACAAAAGAGAGTGTGGAGGCTTTCCACCTCGATAAACATTTTTGAACCTTTTTCAATAGCAAGGGAAAAGTTATAATTTTTTATTCTCCCATGAATAAGGGTCATACCAAGGTAGATTCCAAGGTCCTTTGTAGTACTCATACCACATAGGGCCTTTAAGTCCATCACATCACCATTTTCCACATATGGCGAAACATATATCTAGATTTGCTAAAGTTTTACCTTAATCCTGAGATTTGGCAAAAATATTACGAACTTCCATGATTATCCGACAATTTCTTTTGGATGATTTGGAAAATAAAATGAGGTCATTCGCAAAGAAAATGTAAGAGAAACACGAGCCCCCTTAGATGCCCTAATCCCCATCCACTCCTTACTCCTTATTTTATCATTAATAATATTATACATGACTTCCATACACATAATAAACAAGTATGGTGAGAGTGTATCCCCTTGCCTAAGACCTATATATGGGTTAAAATTAGGTTGGGGGTACCATTTCACAAAATCGAGGTATTACTCTTAGTAACACAACATAAAAATATTAATCCATCTCTCATTCAAATTGAACATATGCAAAACCTTGTGAATTAATCCCCAGTCAGCTCTATCATATGCCTTTTCTAAGTTTATCTTAAAAAATCCCCATTTACCTCTTTTAGCTTCTAAAATATGTATAATCTCTTGTGTGACAATAACATTGTCAGAAGTTTATTTTTCGGGGAGAAATCTAGCCTGAGTAGGGATAATGATCTTAGACAAAATGGGCCTTGACTTATTAACCATCACTTTAGATAAAATTTTGTACAAAACATTACACAAAGTGATAGGTCTGAGCTAGCTAATGGTTTCAGGGTTATCAATTTTATGGATCAAAGTCAGATTGATATTATTAAAATGTTAAGAAATCACCCATTGATAAAGCAATGGTTAACAACTCTAGAAACATAAGGGTGTATCTTTCCCCAAAACGTTGGTAAAATAATGGTTGGACTCCATATGGCCTTTAGGATTTAAGTGGTTTCATATTAAATACAATCTTCTTAATTTCATCAAGGCTAATTGGATTATTGAGAGCACTATTTTCTAAATTAGAAATAACTACGCCTATATATAAATTAACCTCATCATTAAACATTGTAGGATTAGTCATAAATAAATATGTAAAGTAAGATTGAACCTGAGAAGAGATGGTGTTAGTCTCATTAAACCATTCCCCATCAATCTCAAGTCTCTTAATTTTATTTATCTTATTTCTTATGAGAGTCGAGATGTGGAAGAATTTAGTGTTTTTCTTTGCAAGCCATTGGATTCTTGACTTTTGCTTCCAATATAACTCTTTTTTATTTAAAAATTAACATAATAATAGCTAAGCTTTTTTTTTCAAGCTGGTCCAGGTTATGATAGAAAAACCTCTCCTGCGCCATTTGAATTCCTGTAAATCTTGCCATAATACATTTTTTTACTATAGAAAATATAACCGAAAATGTTTTTATTCCACATCTTAGCCTTGTTAACAAATGCTAAAATATTATTATTAAGCTTTATATTATTATCCCAACTATTATAGATAACACTATCAAAGTTTTTATGGGAAAATTGACTAGAAGGAAGTATTAAAGGTTTTTTAACAGCATGGATATAAATGATACCTTGTATGTTTATAACCACGGGACAGTGGTTTGGAGAAGTTTGAGGAATGTTTATGACAGAGGCATCAGGATGCATCAATCGATAATTAGGTTATCAAAGGCCCTATCCAAACGGATAAAGGTGTTAGAAAAGCCTCCCTTGTTATTAGTCGAAGTTAAACGAGGTCAAGTATTACCCAAATTGATCATATTTCACTCATTCACATCTGCCGCAAACTTTCTATGCCGTCACCAACTTACATGATCTGAGAAGCGCCTTTTCTTCGTAGAGTCTAGATGGTCATAGAAATCTCCCGCCAAGATCCAATGGGATCTCATGGTCTTTAGTGTTGAAATCTGGAACCCCGGGTTTTAATTATCTCAATTAAAATCAAACTATTAATAATTTCAAACACAATTAAAATTACTGTAATTTCCTTTTATATAAATGCGGAAGCGTACGGGATGGTTCAACTTAAAAATGATAAATTTTAATTTCTAAACAAATTAAAATTACACCAAGTGAAGTAAGATGAATCAATTAATATATTCACTTAAACCAATTCATTAATCCAAGTCCTAGAATTTGCCTAAGTCATAATTATCAATATTAACAAAGTTAGGCGAAACCAA
This sequence comes from Sambucus nigra, assembly GCA_949130495.1. NCBI lineage: Eukaryota > Viridiplantae > Streptophyta > Magnoliopsida > Dipsacales > Adoxaceae > Sambucus > Sambucus nigra. Next base: position 124,442,117 of record OX422209.1, read on the forward strand.
TTTTAGCAAATGACTTGAATTAAACAACTTTACCCAATATTTAATTAAAGTGCAAATTAAATTGAGTGTGATAATTTAAACCAAATTTTAACTTGAATTATCCTAAACATGCATTCTAAATTATTTAAGCAAGATAAAATAAACCAATCACACTACGCCGCGATGTACGAGGAAAAACCCAAGACGGGAAATAACCTCGGACGACCCTAGCCACAAATCCACTAGATACGGAATTACAAGTACAAGACAGATAGACTTACAACGCACGACTCGATCCCTCTCAAGCCTCGACGCTTCTTCTTGTAGACACCTCTTCCTAGCGGATAACCTTGGAATACCACCGCGGTCTCGGAACCCACCGATGGGACTTTATATGGTCACCGTCACCCAAACATGGAGCCTTTCTCCATGTGGGTCAATCAATATGAGAAACACTTCTTCTTTCTTCGTGGGAGGTAGAAGCAAAACCCGAAACTTCTCTTCTTGAATTCGGTAGAGAAAACCGGTGCCAAAACTCCAAGCAATTTGATATGTATATAAGAACTTGGATAAAAAATATGGGTGTAAAACATTAGAGTGATAAAATATTTTTCTCTAAAAATCTCACTCAAAACATGAACATTTTCCTAAACCATTTTTGCTCTCAAACTCTCTAAGAGATAAACTATGTTGAAAAGTTAAGTTGGAAAATGTCATTCACGCTATTGATAAAGTCTGAAAAAGTTGGTTACAAACTTAGTGGGAAAGTGGATGCAAAACTGCCAAAAAACTGTTCCCGCCTGGCATCTCGTTCGAACGACATTTCGTTCGAACGAAATCTCATTCGAACGAGACTTCTAACAACGTTCCAGATTGAACTCGTTAGAATATCGTTGGATATCTCGTTCGAACAGAAGGTTCGTTCGAACGACATATCGAACGACATTTCATAGGCCTATACTGGAACCTCGTTGGCAAACTCGTTCGAACGACATCTGGTTCGAACGAAAAACTCGTTCGAACGACATATCTAACGAACCACTAGAAAGTTTGAAAAATTCATTTTTAGCCCAGAAAACTTTATAAACATTTATTTAAATTTTTAATTAATTCTTTCTTAAAACAAAACACAGTTTTTATAAAACCTAACACCCAATAAACTTTGATCCAAGCTCCTATATATATATATATATATATATATATATATATATATATATATAATTTCATTCATACCTTGGGAGCATGGAACTATGGTTGATGACGTAGAAACGAGGCACACAAACCGGCATATTTGATGAAGCTTTATATTCTTTGCCGCTACGTCTTCAACAAACACTTCATAGGCTTGAGAGTATTACAATTACACACTATCTTATGAATAAATGTTTTTGTCCGGAATTGAGCCAACACTATACATGGACTCAATTGGAAATTTGTGTCCTTACAAATCTCCCCCTTTGGCTATTCCGGGACAAAAACCAAACAAAAATCCTAAAGGGCTGTCAAGCTCACTAGACTCAATAACATGACCCACCCAAACTTGACTCAACCCAAAGATCAAACGATTTGCCATTAAACAATGCCGCTTTAGAAGAATTCCTGCACACTTAAGCAAACTCATCAAATGCATAGGGAATATCAAAGTATTAAATGCAATTTTAATTAATTACTCCCCCAAAATTAATTCTCCCCTTTATCAAACACATGACCTACTTAGAAAGACGTCTCCCCCAAGATAAATCTCCCCCAAACTAAGATACGATAATAATAGGATTAGAGACCATTTCTCCCCCTATCATTTATCTCCCTTTTTGTTCAGGAATAGGCAAAGGATAAAGAACGAATAAACAGCATGTTGAAGCTTAAAGTGATAAGACATGAAAGCATATGGGAAATAAAAGCATAACTAATCCATTATAGATACTAAAAATGAAGTATAAGCATAGAAGGACTAGAAATCAAGGCAAAGACAAACAAATATCACATATATATATATATAAACTAGAAATATACCAATGAAGCACTTCCATATATAGAGAGATATAAACGTACACATGACATAAAATACAATAAGTTTGCACACTCGTATGGCAAAAATGTGTCATATGGAAACGAAAGTGTTGGGGTGTGAACTAGAAACAATTAAATTTAGACCCAATCACTTAAAACATGTTCACGGAGTTCTCAATTGATTGCAAACTTCATCACATTTGAATATAACCTCATGTGACAATATGAAGATTGAACTCAATGAACAGACATACACAATGTATACAAGCCTAGCATGATGATGATTCTACAAACTAAATAGAGTCATGACATTAAAGACAACTAGGATAAACGGACATTGTGCAAACCGTTGATATACCATCCAATTCTCCCTCAATAAGCATATATATTCTTTTGCTTTTGAATGAATATATCAAACCAACATAGGCCTTGGCAATTGTTTTCTTTTTAATGCCAAATATTCTGTTTTTAGGCCTTTGGATCACGTATTTCTTTTAGATACAATAAACGGTGGCTTACTATCGCAAAGGATTTAATTCATCCTTTCGGAGCCCTTCCCCGTGCACATTTAGATATATAATTTTCATTTTATCACACAAATCTCACATGCAACGAATTTTGACATGCACTAGTCCTCCTAGGTCATAGATATGTAGATGACTAGATTGGTAGGAGAACACCTCAAAAAGCTCAAATATAACATGTGACATTAAGATTTCAAAAGAGCTCGTGCATGTGTGAATAGAGGCATATAAAAATAGAATCCATTTAAACAATACAAAATCCAACTTCTCCATATAAAACATGGTAAAGAACATTTTAAGGATTGAAAATCTAAACCAAAAGTTCTAGCCACGTGGGAGCGTAAAAGATGGGATTCAAACACAAATATATGCCACATAAAGTGTGTCAAACTAAAATACACACAAAAAAATCTTTTTGAGTTTTTGACATTTTTTAACCAAAAATAACGATATATACTCAAAAGAATAAACAGAAAATCATTTGTATTTTTCATTAACCTTAAATGAAATAAATAAAACACAAATGATAAAAAAAAATCTTTTTATATTTTTCAATTAATTCAAACACAAAATATAATACAAAAAGATAAACAAGTCATAATTATTAGCATATGATATGAAATGAGGCAATGACTAGAAAATGACTAAACAAGCATACATTTAGCATGTGAATATAGCATGAAGTACAAATGCTAAAGTATGCAAACACTAACACATTCATCCTTTAGATTTACCAAGAGAGGAAGCATGTGAAAGTAAATGAGAATCAAAAACCCTATTTTGTAAGGAAACCAAGTCGGATTTCCTAACCCAAATTAATGAAGAATGACTATCTTGGGGTGTAAGAACTTTAACTACCGTGATTACTTTACTATGGGATTTTCTAGGAATTCGTTTAAGATTAAAACAAAATTTCCTAAGATGACCTTTTCGACCACAATGGGTACAAGTAAAAATATGTCGAAAAGATTTACCTAAGGAGTGATCTTCAAATTCATTCCTAGTAGATTCTCCTAAAACGTTGGTTTTGGCTTTATGAGTAAATTCATTACAAGTATTGAAGCCTAAATCACAAGTGTCAATTTTAATTTGGACCGTTCCTAAGATTTTATCTAGTTTTTTCGAACGACACTTCAAATCAAATTTGACATTACTAGAGTCTTTTAATTTATCTTGCAATTCCAAAATATTAGACTCTAATAAAACATTTCACTCTTCAAAAGCAAGAATCTCCTTTTTCAAGGATTCCATTAAACCCCTAAGGCTGTCTCTTTCACCTTCTACATATTCAAGCTTCTCTTGAAGAGTCCTCTCACGAGTCCTAAGGTCTTCTATTAAAGCATGTTCATCAACGACCTTAACACTCTCTCTTAAACTAGCTTCTAACTTCAAATTAGCCCTTTTCAATTTAATAGATTCTTTATAAAGTTCTTAAAAAGCATTTTGAAGTTCACTCACATTAACCTCTTCTTCATTTTGACTTTCTCTTTCTTATCCACTCTCACTATCATAAAAAACATGAGAATCATAAACTATGACTTTGGAAGTGTCATGAGTTAAAGTTTCATCGATCGATGAGTTCTCACTATCACTCACATGACTAGCCATAAAAGCCACAAAATTTTTCTTAGTGGGGGAATCGGGCTTCTCTTCCTTATCACTATCACTAAGGGTCGCATTATATGAAATGGGTCACTTACCTTCTTTCCTTAGTTTAGTGGGGCACTCATAAGCCCTATGGCCATAACCTTCATAACCAAAACACTTATTAGACTCGTCCCTATCTAAATTTTCATTACTAGGTTTAGGGATCTTTTCGGCTTTAGGAATCTTCTCCGCTTTAGAAAACTTCTCGTTCTTGTCATGCTTAGAAGATTCAAATTTCTTAAAATCATTTTTAAATTTATCTTTATTAATTTTAAGAAATTTTCTAAATTTACGTGCAAACAAAGCCATGTCTTCCGAGTCACTATCACTTTCGCTCTCTACTGCTTGTTTGACCTCTTTTTGGGCTTTTAAAGCAACGCCCTTTTCGATTTTCTTTTCAGTTTTAGAGGAAAACATATCCAGTTCATAGGTTTGTAAATCACCTACAAGCTCTTCTAATTTCGTAGAGGCTAAAGTGGGTAAAGAATTTAAAACGGTCACTTTTGGAATAAATCTATCGGGTAGGGACCTTAAAATTTTCTTTACAACACGGTCGTCAGGTATTTTCTCTCCCAAGCTAAAAGATGAATTAACAATATCAGAAAGTCTAGCATAAAATTCATCAAAGGTTTCTTTTTCATTCATTTTGATAGTTTCAAATTGAGTGGTGAGGTTTTGGAGTTTTGAAGCTTTAACGACACTAGTTCCTTCATGAGTTAATTGTAAAATATCCCAAGCTTCTTTAGCGGTCTCACACGTCATAATACGTCGGAATTCATCCTGTGTGACAACGCTAAACAAGGCATTTAAACCTCGGAAATTGAAATTAGCAAGTTTAAACTCATTTTCAGTCCATCTATTGGTGGGTTTGATAACACGTTCATTTTCAACTAAATAAGTTGGTGGGGACCACCCATTAACAACAGACATCCAAACTCTTTCGTCGATAGATTTTAGTGCCGATCTCATACGCGCTTTCCAATACGTGTAGTTTGAACCATCAAAAATAGGAAATTTAGAAAATGGGGAAAAATCCATTTTAGCCAAAAATTTAAAGGATCTTAACGAATTATATTATCGTTTCTGGCTCTGATACCAATTGTTGAAATCTGGAACCCCGGGTTTTAATTATCTCAATTAAAATCAAACTATTAATAATTTCAAACACGATTAAAATTATTGTAATTTCCTTTTATATAAATGCGAAAGCGTACGGAATGGTTCAACTTGAAAACGACAAATTTTAATTTCTAAACAAATTAAAATTACACCAAGTGAAGTAAGATGAATCAATTAATATATTCACTTAAACCAATTCATTAATCCGAGTCCTAGAATTTGCCTAAGTCATAATTATCAATATTAACAAAGTTAGGCGAAACCAATTTTAACAAATGACTTGAATTAAACAACTTTACCCAATATTTAATTAAAGTCCAAATTAAATTGAGTGTGATAATTTAAACCAAATTTTATCTTGAATTATCCTAAACATGCGTTCTAAATTATTTAAGCAAGATAAAATAAACCAATCACACTACGCCGCGATGTACGAGGAAAAACCCAAGACGGGAAACAACCTCAGACGACCCTAGCCACAAATCCACTAGATACGGAATTATAAGTACAAGACAGATAGACTTACAACGCACGACTCGATCCCTCTCAAGCCTCGACGCCTCTTCTTGTAGACACCTCTTCCTAGCGGATAACATTGGAATACCACCGCGGTCTCGGAATCCACCGATGGGACTTTATATGGTCACCGTCACCCAAACATGGAGCCTTTCTCCGTGTGGGTAAATCAATATGAGAAACACTTCTTCTTTCTTCGTGGGAGGTAGAAGCAAAACCCAAAACTTCTCTTCTTGAATTCGGTAGAGAAAACCGGTGCCAAAACTCCAAGCAATTTGATATGTATATAAGAACTTGGATAAACAATATGGGTGTAAAACACTAGAGTGATAAAATATTTTTCTCTAAAAATCTCACTCAAAACATGAACATTTTCCTAAACCATTTTTGCTCTCAAACTCTCTCTAAGAGATAAACTAGGTTGAAAAGTTAAGTTGGAAAATGTCATTCCCGCTATTGATAAAGTATGAAAAAGTTGGTTACAAACTTAGTGGGAAAGTGGGTGCAAAACTGTTAAAAAACTGCCAAAAACTGTTCCCGCCTGGCATCTCGTTCGAACGAGACTTCTAACGACATTCCAGATTGAACTCGTTAGAATCTCGTTGGATATCTCGTTCGAACAGAAGGTTTGCTCGAACGACATATCGAACGACATTTCATAGGCCTATACTGGAACCTCGTTGGCAAACTCGTTCGAACGACATCTGGTTCGAACGACATATCTAACGAACCACCAGAAAGTTTGAAAAATTCATTTTTAGCCCAGAAAACTTTGTAAACATTTATTTAAAGTTTTAATTAATTCTTTCTTAAAACAAAACACGGTTTTTATAAAACCTAACACCCAATAAACTTTGATCCAAGCTCCTATATATATATATATATATATATATATATATATATATATATATATATATATATATATATATATATATATATATATATAATTGCATTCATACCTTGGGAGCATGGAACTATGGTTGATGACGTAGAAACGAGGCACGCAAACCGGCATATTTGATGAAGCTTTATATTCTTTGACGCTACGTCTTCAACAAACATTTCATAGGCTTGAGAGTATTACAATTACACACTATCCTATGAATAAATGTTTTTGTCCGGAATTGAGCCAACACTATACATGGACTCAATTGGAAATTTGTGTCCTTACATTTAGAAAGGGCTTTAAGATCGTCTCAAAGTTTACCCCGGAGGGCACGATTATGACGCATAAAATGCAGATAATAACCAGGTATCTAAGTTCCTTTTGTTTGCAACAACATGGATTTCTTGATGTGTTATACCAACCGGGTTAACATGAACCCGATTAAGAACCTATGACACCCATAAACCCACAGTCCTCCCCATTGGGTCAGAATTTTGGTTTCAGGATAACCTAATGTTAATAAAAAAAATCTCCTATTATAGCAAATGGATTTATGAGTCTCAAGAATAGTAATCATATATGGGTTATAGGCCTTAACCATATCATTGATATTTGATCAAAATTATATTTTTCAATCATCGTAATAACTCCAAACTAATATAATCATAAATAAGTAGAGGTGGACAAAAAATAGACCGACCCGAATGGACCGAACCAAACCGAATAAAAAATTAAGACTATTTTGAAATCGGTCCGAAAATCGGTCCACACAAACTAAAAATTGATTAAATCGGTCCGATCCGCGGTCCACTATATTAAAAGATCGATTTGGACCGGACCGAACCGATTCCCGTATATATATAATAAAAATAATATTATTATTTTTCTTATATATAGTTTTTGAATTAATGTATATAACTTATGAATTTAATTTAGAATATTTTATATATGTATAGACATTTTTTTTATTTGGGTTAAGAAAACCCATGTAAATATCACTTGGGGTTTCGAGTATTATTATTTTTAAAAATTTGGTATATATATTTGTGAGAACAATAAATAAAAAATATTCATAAAAAATATATATATAAAATAGGGGTAGGACCGAATTTTAACCTGAACCGAACCGAAAAAAGTCAGGACCGAATTAATCAATCCGGTCTCGGTCCGAAAAAATTTAGAACCGAATATTCGATCCGGTCCCAAAAAAGGCAAAAATTGGACCGGACCGGAGCGTGCCCACCCTTATAAATAAGATATAAAAATTTGGATAAGAAAATAAATGTTATATGTTATTTATAGTGGTGGGCATCAGCATGGATATAAATCGATAATTGGAACATCTCTAGTAGCTACTGTAAAATTTTATATGTTATCATCAATGGTAACAGTTTGAGTGTTACCACCGTTCCTAGCCAGTGATCTAGTTGGTTCATAAAATTTTTCTCCAAAATCTCTTTTCTATATCCACCACGTCCATGAGCATCTCCTTCATTTTGGCTACTACTATGAACCTTATTATGTTCATGATTTGGTTTAGGAGGAGTACAATTTTTTTATCCATCTCTTGGTTTGGGATTCTCTATTGACTGATTTGGCTTGGGATTCTTTTGAATTTGTTTTAGTTTGTTAATAGTTGAGTGGCATTGCAATGTGATGGATTATAGGGTTGTGTTTCGGATAAGGAACAAGGAGGTAACGTTTTTTATTTATCATGACTATTCCCAATTTTAGGGAGCATTATAACACTACACCGCAAACTAAAAATGGTCATAATAAACTCATCACGGCCTAAAATAATGACCAGGGTCAAATAACCCATGACCAGTTCCATGACCACTAACCACCTTGACATAAACTGAAGATGGTCATGGCCTGGGATCGTGACCGACCTGGTCATGGCTATGGTCCATGATAAGGACATGACCATTATGGCACCAAAATTGCGTTGAAATTACCTCTAATCCTGGTCACAACCCATAACCGTGAACATGTCCATGACCAATTTAAAATTTTCAATTGATAAGGGTCACGGATTTTGGCCGTGACCATTTTGAATTGGTCGCGATAGAGGGTTACAGTTGAGAGCCGTTACCAATGACCGTGCTGAGGGTTGTAAATGGATATTCGAAAATTCGCATCCGTTCGATATCCGAATCCGAATTTGCGGATATTTATCCCAAAAAATGGAAACAAATACGAATATGGATACTCTATAAAAATATCCGAGAAAATGGATACAGATAGGGGTGGGCACGGTCCGATCCGATCCGGTCCGATTTTTGCCTTTTTTTTTACCGGACCGAATATTCGGTCCTAAATTTTTTCGAACCGAGATCGGACCGATTAATTCGTTCCTGGCTTTGTTCGGTTCGGGTAAAATTCGGTCCTACCCCTATTTTATATATATATTTTTTATGAATGTTTTTTATTTATTGTTCTCACAAATATATATACCAAATTTTAAAAAATAATAATACTCGAAACCCCCAATGATATTTGCATGGGTTTTCTTAACCTAAATAAAAAAAATGTCTATACATATATAAAATATTCTAAATTAAATTCATAAGTTATATACATTAATTCAAAAACTATATATAAGAAAAATAATAATAATATTTTTATTATATATATACGGGAATCGATTCGGTCCGGTCCAAATCGGTCTTTTAATATAGTGGACCGCGGACTGAACCGATTTAATCGGTTTTTAGTTTGTAGGGATCAGTTTTCGGACCGATTTCAGAATAGCCTTAATTTTCGGTTTGGTTCGGTCCAATCAGTCCATTCGGGTCGGTCTATTTTTTGTCCACCCCTAGATACAGATACGGATAATACTAGTATCCGACATCGATAATCCGTATTCGATGCGGAGTATCTATTTTACTTGATATCTGTTTTACCGGATATCCGTATCCATCAAACATATGTTTAAAATATTACTAATAATATTAGTATTAGTATTACTAATAAAATAATTTAAAAAAAAAACTTAATCATCTATTTCCTAAAACAAAACAAACACATACTCTACTTAAAACAAAAATACCCTAAACTTATTATTTTATTGGGTATATTGTAAAATGCCATGTATTATTATTTTATTGGGTATATTGTCATGAAGTTACACTAAAGTTATAATATACCCCTACCACACACAACATACCCACTAAAGAGCATATACTCCACTCAAAACAAAAAAAAACTAATTTCATTTCTTTTCTCTTTCGTGCAAAACAAGAGAAAAGAAACCCTCATTTCACTCCATAAAAAACCCTCATTCCGCCACCTCCTTGTGACACTCCGCCTAATAAAATACCGGGTGATTAGTCCTATACCAAATTAAACAGGAATCTCTTTTGGTTCATTCTTAGCATCACTCTCGAAAAACTTTTTAAAACATTTCTAACCACCTAGTATTCAAAAAGCTGGTGTCAAATTTTATCTTTTTAATTAAATAACCCAACACGGAAAATTATAAACTAAACCAATCACACCATCTAGAACTGAACGAACGGAATAATTAATAACAGACTTGCCGAATACACTATCGGCTAAAATCCAAACCAAAATAAATTAACAGAGAGTAATAAATCCCATACAATCTGAATTGAAATAAACTGAAAGTACTATGAGCAACATACTCAAATCAAACTGATATTACATTCCTAAACTAGGAAAAGAATGAAAGAAGCATCTATCCAAATCCTGCAATATCCACACATACTGCAACTGTGAATCCCTGGAATGAAATCACGCCTGGAGTCCCTGTGGCTAGGCACCTAAAAGGTTTTGAAAATATTTGATAGCAAGGGTTAGAACCCAAAACGTTTTGAAAATATTTAGCAAATGATTAAACTGCAGTAATTTAAAATGCTTGAATGCACTTCATATATAAGTTGGTGTCGCACTCTCTTGAGGACATACTCACCACTCAACTAATGTGCACACCTAACGCTTTCTCTATAACTCACCTAGTTATCTATCCCGTAACTATCTCTTGTTATAACTTTTTCCTGACACCCTACTCTAGCCCAAGTTTGTTTACCAGCTTTTGGAATACTAGGTGGTTAGAAATATTTTAAAAAGTTTTTCGACAGTGATGCTAAGAATGAACCAGATGAGATTCTTATTTAATTTGGTATATGACTGATCACCCGGTATTTTATTAGGCGAGGTATCATACTCCTCCTCCGCCGCATTAGCCTGCCGATGCTCATCAACCCTTCCACCGCTTCTCATCAACTCCTTCGCTGCGCATCCCCTCCTCCTGCAACAGAAAGTTAGGAGGTATTATCATTATGGAATGTCTCTATTATTATGGAAGTCATAATTGTTGATGTTAGGAGGTAGTAATTTTGTTATATATTTATTGGGAATGGATTTGATATTTTAATAATTATTTTTTGCGATGGCTAAACAGTGTAAACGGATACGAATTTTATCTGAATCCGAGGTATCCGAGCGGATATGGTTATGGATAGTTATTTTAACTATCCAGGTGGATACGGATACGGATATGGATAGTGCAACTAGATAGCGGATACGAATATAAAAAATAAGGTATTCGATCCGTATCCATCCGTTTACCACCCCTAACCGTGCTAATTATTTTTTTCCACATCATCAACATGATCACGGCCCTAGGTCGTGACAATGTTGATGACGTGGGAAAATTAATTGGTCACAATAAGTGTTCACATTCTAGGTCCATGACCACTATCTTTAATTAAAGACCCCCCCCCCAATGTCATTTCACTCTCACTCTCTCCCTCACTCTCACTCTTTGCTAAATCCTCCTGCCAAAATCTCTTCGACAACCTCCCTTTCTCTGACCGACAGCCTCTCTCTCTCTCTCTCTATATATATATATATATATATATATATATATATATATATATATATATATATGTGTGTGTGTGTGTGTGTGTGTGTGTGTGTGTGTGTACTGCGTATGCATGTGTGTGTGTACGTATATGAAAGTGAATGTATGTGTATGTGTGTATACGTGTATGTATGTATGTATGTATGTATGTATGTATGTATGTATTTCTAGTTCTTAAACCCTTACCAAACCTTAAAAATTGAGCCCAAATCAATAAACCCTAATGACTAAACCCAAACACCTAAATCCTAAAACTTAAACCCTAACACTTTAACCCCAAAAATGTTGATCATAAACCCTAAATCATATGCCTTAAATTGTAAATTAAAAACTATAACCTAATGCCTAAATGCTAAAACCCATCTCCGTAATTATCATAACTAAAGTAAATAAATGACCATTGTAGATGGGTGAGGCTCGGGTTATGGTTGATCAAATATATAACGGTTGTGAAGATATGCATATGCACGTTGATAATGGATAAGGCAAAGAACTGAAATACTACGCATGTTATTTTATCACTTGTCCAGATTATTTATTAGTCAAGTTTAAGCCATGAACAATGTTTGATAATTTGTAATATTTGAGAATAAGTTTTGACATTAGGTTTTTCATTCTCTACATCATTGATATTATTTCTTGCGGAGGATTCCATGTTCGTTGGTGTACATATGATGGACTCCGTATGTATGACGGTAGTAGTGCCCTATCGATAGACTTCGAAACGTAGGTGGACTCCTACATTGTCACTAGGCAGAGGTTGAAGGAACGAAGAGCGTTAAGGCTTGAGATGGCATCTAGTCATTGCGTAAGTATTCTGTTATGTCTTTTTGTAATTCTATACTTAGTGGACTTGTGACTGAGCCATTTTAAGATTTTTCTTATGGTAGATTTTCCTCGTACATCACGACATTATGGTTGTGTTTTTTGTCTTGAAAATTCACACCTAGATGCGTGATTAGGTTTAACAAGATAAAATTGGTTTAATGACGAAAATGGTTTAAATGGTGCTTTATTAATGTGGATTGTGTTAGTTTAAGAAAAAGTTTAATTTAGTAAAATTCATGTTTAGTTTGGTTTATGTTATTTTGAACTTGAGTTGAAGTTTTATTTAAAAAGAGAAAATTTAATTTGAAAGAAATTAAAAATTTGGAATTTTCGAAAACATCACTTTTTAAATTGGTATCAAAGCATACTATATAATTGTAGGCCCCTAACACTTTGATATGTGGCCCTCGCATTATTAAGACCGAATGGCATGACGTTGTAACAATAAGTGCCCCTAATGGTGATGAAAGACGTCTTTTACCTATCTGAGGGCTTCATTCTAATCTAATTGTACCCGGAGTACGCATCTATGAAGCTGAGGAGCTCGGGACCAAAAGTTGCATCGAATAACTGTTCAATTCAGGGTAGAAATTAATGATCCTTGGGACATACCTTGTTTAGACTAGTGAAGTCAACGCACATCCTCCATTTCTTATTCTTTTTATGGACCATCACCACATTGGATAGACATTCAGGATACTTGATATCATCGATAAAGTTGACCTTCTGGAGCTTCAACACCTCTTATTATACATCGAGAGTCTTCTTGGCATAAAAAAACCCTTCATTTCCACTTGACTGGCTTAGCGCCCTCCATTATACTAAGTTCATGGCATATAAAATTTGGGTCAACTCGGACATGTCTTCGTGACTCCACGCTAAATGCATTCTTACGTTGCCGTAGGAAATTTATCAGCTCTTCCTTCAGATGGGAATATAAAGACGATCCAATCTAAACTCACCTGTCAGGGTGATCGGGATCGAGGGTAATATCTTTAATTTCCTCAACGGCTTGCCCCTTGACCAGTTTCTCTCAATCTTAAGGATTAATAGCCTCCATCTGGTAGGTTTTCATAAACTTCTTATATTCCTTCTGGTCGATCGACGTATAGTAACACTCTCGTGTTTCCACTTAGACTTTCTTTAATAACACCCATCTCTATAATGGGTCAAAAACTTCAGATATTGGTGAACTGTGGACGAAACAACCTCGAACTTATTTAAACCAACTTTTCCAAGTATTACATTGTAAGTAAATAGCACATTTTTTTCCAGAACAAAGAAGTGCACTTTTTCTATTCGGAAGATGGGTCAGGTGCCTACTACAAATTTCAGTTCCACTGTCCCCAATGGGTACACATTTTCTTGAGAGAATCTAATAAAGGGTCGATAATAGGATGTCATATTATTGTCATATAGTTTTGGCATTTTGATGTAGTTATAGAACATGACATCGACTGAGCTGCCATTGTCGACCAGGATTCTAGCGACCCTGCCTTTGTGGATCATCACAGTGACGACCAATGGGTCATCATGAGGGTAAAGGACTTCAGACAAATCATCTTTAGAGAATTTGATAATTAGTCGGTCTTTGTCTACCTCTTGAGGACATTTGTCCACCTTCATCGTTAAATTTACTTGTCGAACGTGAGCACAAGCTTTAGTTTTATTCAGGTAGGCCTTCCTTTTGACCAGGTCCTCTCCTCTCCCGGTGTCTCCTCCAGTAATGAAATGATATTCGAATAATATCATTCTGACATCGAGTACTGGTTCCTTAGGGTTTTTAGGGAGGTCTGGGTCATCATATGAATCATCATTTCGCCCTCTTTTTTCGTCGTCTGCCTTTTTACAAGATGATTCAGATTGTCTTTTGGGATTTTGTTCATCTATTTTTGCTCGTCCATCATTGTTGATGCACCTAAAATCCTCCTCTTCTGATTAGGCCTTCGATTTCATTCTTTAAGGCAATGTACCACGGTCCTTGTGAAACTCACAATACTTGCTCTTATCATGCATATTAACAGGTGCCTTAAGCTTATCGGACCATCTATGATCTTTGCGTCCTTGAATATCTTCAAGGATATGATGGATGCCCACTGTCTAAGGACTATATTTGTCATACTTTTTATCGGCCTTTCGATCTTTCGGGTCTTTTTTCTCGTTGCCCTCGCTAACCGATGACTTAGGATGATCGAACTCTGTTGCAGCCATAGCCTCTTCGGTATTCATGATCTTATCGGCCTTGGCTAACAACTCCGTCATCATTTCGGGTGGCTCTTTAGCCAATGCCCAGAATCGATTTCCTAGCTGTAGACCACTCATCAACGCAATTATGGCAGTATGTTCGTTATAATTAACCACCTCGAGCTTCTCGGTATTAAAGAGGGTGATATAATCACGAGTTATTTCATCAGACTTCTATAATAAGCTAAGAAGGAAGGCAACTCTCTTTCCTGGATTAGTGCCAAAGAAGAAATTACTATCGAACAGGTCAACCAGTTACTGGAAGTTAGATATTTATCCTCGTGCCAGGATGTTGTACCGAATCTGGGTCGAGCTAATTATGGTGATAAAAAAGGCTCTACATCACATCTCATCAGGGACAAAGTAAATGTCAGCAGTGACTTGATATTGCTCGATGTGCAGGACTGGATATGTCTTCCCATCATGCTTTGGCGTGGTTATAGGATCTTTAAATTGGCCGAAGTGGTGTAAGCAACTATCGAGGAGATGAACGGTAAGCCTTTCATAAAGTCTCTGTGAAGAGGATTCTTGGATCTAGACATCTCTCGAAGTCGATCCTCTAAGCGTTGAATGAACTCCTTATATAGTTGATTGTCCTCAACTTTCACTATAGAGGACTGACGGTTTGGCCTCGACTTTCAATGATCTTTCTTCTCGAAAAGTCTGCTTAGGCTTAGCCAACACCCTGTATGATGGGTGTGACCCTATGGTGGTTGATCGATTTGGCTCATCCCTTCTCATGTCATGATCTTTGGGGACTGCCACCATTTGCCCCCAAGTGTGGAGGGGGCCCAATCGATCTAAATCTAAATCATTGTTCATCCTCTTTAGCGCATTGGGGCTTTCCTTAGAAAAGGACTGTTTATCATAGTAACTTGGGGATTGAATGGAGGATATGGCATCGAGCGGTATGATTGATCCCGTAGTGACCCCGTATGCTGGGAAGAGCCCCTCTTCTCACATGAACCCAGACTCAATCTTCTGGGAGGCTCAAGGGCTTGTATGTGATACTCTTGCCTCCTATCTCGGTAGGGGGATGATGGTAATCTTCCTCCCTTGATCTCTAATACCCCTGCTCCAGGGGTTATAGGGTCTATAGCGAGCTCGACCCGTTCAGCCTAGAGACTTTGGGTCAGCTATCTGACACTTTCCTTCACCGCCTCCTGCCCTTTAGCTAAGCTCATCATTATGCCTTGAATGTTTCCTATCCCCGTGGGGGGTGGTCGGAGTCTAGACTTATGCCATACGGCTGCTCTCAGGATTGTCCGCCATTCTCAGTAGTCGAAAATAGATAGGAAAAAGAAATAAAATGGGGTAAGAATGGAAATGGCTTATCGAGTTCTCACAGGCAATGCCTATTTATTATCGTATAAAAACCTTCTCCCTCACAACAGAAACCCTAATTATGTACTCTCATGTTTATAGCTTAAGAAAAACATTGCACCCGTGCACGTAGGTACCATTTTTGGACCGAACCACGTAAATTGCATCTCTCGTCATTGTCTCTCATCCCTATTCTCTTTTTCTTTAATAATTTTATTACTTGTTATTTTAAAATACTTGATTAAGCCATTGCCATTCTCGCCGTAGATTATGCTCGCCAAAGATGATAGAGTAGAAGAGGGGGGTATGGGAGATATGGTCAATTGATAGTATGAAGAGGATATATATATATATATATATATATAGTGTGTGTGTGTGTGTGTGTGTGTATGGTGATGCATTTTTTAGAATAAAATAAAACTATTTGATTAAACATTAAAATTAAAAATTATTAGGCATCTTTTATCCAACACCCTTATTTTTAGGACATAAAATTTTTTAAATATAATTTATTTTTGTTAAATAAAAATATTAACCAATTTAGAGAAAATAAATAAAAATATAAAGCTAAGGGCCCGTTTGGTTATGTATAAATAAAACTCGATTAAAAACTGTGTTTAAATATAGTTTTTAAATTCAGCTTTATGTGTTTATAAAAATTGGTGTGTGTTTGATAAACTTGTTTTTAAATTCGATTTTAAGTGTTTATTAATATTGGTAGGTGTTTGGTTAACTTGTTTTTAAATTCAGTTTTCCTAACACACAAAATTATTCTTTAAATATATTTAATGAGGTATGTTGAAAAGTTTAATAACTCCAATTTTTCAATCAAAAAATTCAATAAAAAAACAGTTGAGATGAGGTGATATATCAAAAAATGGTATATATATGCATTTTTGACTGTTAAAATTTGGGATCTGTGCCAACCACTTGATTAGTTCAATTTTTTTATGAAATTTTATAGGTTTGATCTTCTCACTGTCGAGATCATATTCATGAAGTTTCATAAAAAAATTCAATAAAAAAATGGGCAAAATGATCGTCAAAATTTCAACGGTTGAAATTGCATATTTATACAATTTTGTACTTATCACCTAATCTCAACGGATTTTTTTATTGAATTTTTTGATGAAAAAAAAATTAAGATGATCTTATCACCGTGGAGATCATATCCATAAAGTTTCATCAAAAAAAAAATTACTATTTATAAAAAAGGTATATATCGGGTTGGGCCATAAGGAGTCCTTATATATATATATATATATATATATATATATATATATATATATATATAATACATGGTATAAAACTAGAATTAAGTATTATGTATGTATTGATAATATTATTTAGCAAATAGATCTTAGTATACTATATAATTTAATAATGCATATATCTACATAATTTTGGAAACATGTAAATATATCATTTGAATTATTATAATTATACACATTAATGTATTGTATATGTATATTACATATTAAGTTATAAATACATAAAGTTATAGAGAATGGACGATTTAGATTTGAAAGGCTAAAAACAAAATTTAAAATTAACATTTTGCTATTTTATAAAAGCATGATTATAGTACAGAAAATATTATAATTCAGTATTTAAAAACAGGTGTGCCAAATATAATGTAATACCTCGTAATTTTATTGATTTTTATTTAAGGAATTAATTGAATTAAATGAGAATTAATTGGGAATTAATCCGGATGTAAATACTAGCGAGACGTGTGTTGGTATTTGAGTAAGACGTTAAAATTAAATATTACTGAGAATATATGGTAATATTTGAATATTGAAAATATTAAAAATTGTCACGAGGCAGAAATACGACAATTTGAGAAATTTAGTTGGAACCCGCGCGTCGGTCGCGTCAGGATTGAATTTATTTAAATTAAAAAGTAAATTATATTTTTATCAACTGAATGATCATTTTGAATGCGCCAATGCGTCTGGAAGGGTCGAAATAGTCAGAAAACACTAACCGGAGGTTTAATTTGGGTCCCGGGACATTTTTAGGCCAAATCGGCAACCTAGAAGGGTATTTTCGTAATTTTAAAAATTGTGCAATTAAAACCCACGAATTATAGAGGTTAATTATATATTAATTGAGGGGCCACTAAGGCCATTACCAGCAAAAGATAAGAGAGTGGGCTACGGAGGTTTTGAGAGAAGTTAGGAAGAGGGTAAAGGAGGTTCCAAACCAAACCATCTCCCATCACCAGAAATTTGAAAGGATTTGTGATCGAAAAGAAGAGAGAGAGCCAACCTCGATCATCAGCAATGAACCAGAACATCGGATTTAAGGCAAGTGATTTGATGTCATTAATTGCAATGAATATTTCCTCCATGTTTAGTGTAAAAACCTTATATGCTTTGAAAGTTTTGATGAAAACCCAATGGGATTGTTGTAGAAACTCTTAATTCAGGTTAGGGATTGCATGTAGAATGATTATGGACGAAATTGGTGCCCAAAAACCTAGCTTTGGTGATTTAAAAACGGATTAATGATGAGTATTTATGTACAATAAAATTCTAGGTTCACGTTCATAGGGTTTGGGGTAAAATTTGGGAATTTATGATAATTGCATGTTAGTTAGGAGGATTTGACCCCAATAATATGTTAAGAAGCGACCTAGGAGGACTTAGAGTAGTTTAAAAACATTAAAATGCTATTGGGATGATCGTAGGATGGATTTAGAGAAGAGAAAAATAGAGAAAAACGAGTTGAAAAATTTATGGGCGTATTCTGCCATCTCGTTAGAAGACCTGCTCAGGTCGTTCGAACGAACTTCTAACGAGATCACAGTATCCATTCTAACGAGTTCATTCGAACGACACTCGTTCGAACAATCTCGTTCGAACTAGATTTCTAACGAGTTGATATAATGGCCTTTTTAGGCCTGATTTTATTTAGAACTTCCAGTAGACTTATTTAATTGAGTGTTAACCTTCCCTTGTTGACCAGTGAGTATAGTTGTGAGATTGGAGTACTTTGAGGAGTAAAACTTAGAATTTACTAGTCAATCGGATGACATTTATGGGTTAGGAAATAAGTACCTAAAATTATGACGTGAGAAGGGTTGACAATTTTTAATGTATATTATTTGGGGATTTGTAAACGTGTAACATTTAATGATGGTATAGGAATGTAAAATATACCTCTACTGATATTATAAGATATCTAAGATGTGTGAATGCTTAGTATATGTGGTTATCTGTGTATAACATACCTACCATACTTACTATCACGGGAGGTTGGCGTACGATCAGGGCCATCTAATCTTTGTGTGCCTACGGGGGGATTTAGATTGGTACCTCGAGGACATAGGTCAAAGAATGACTTATTGAGGAGTTAATAAGTCTGCTGATCATGGGAGCGTAGGTATGTGCGTGACCCATGTGATGTGAACTATGTTCGCCTCCATTATGTGTGTTTGTTACTTGTCGAAACGGTTCCTGAGAGATTCGGAATACGTGATCCTTATGTACGTGATGTACCGGGATTTGATAGCAGAGTATGTGTGCACCGCAACTTAGTCTAGGGGTGCCATTATTGTATGATTATGATGAGATTAATATACTCGTAGTTGAGATGAATCGTTTATTAAAGTGTAAGTGTGAATAATGGTAACATTTTCTTAGAGTTAAAAATGGAGAAATTCTTATAAATTATTATAACTAATTTTGAGTAAAAACAGTAAGACCTCCAGTTTATATTAAGACATTGAGAAACGAACTTTGAATTGTAAAGAAATGTCAGAATGCGAATTGGACTAGTTTGATAGTAGAATAACTAGAACAGGTACGGGTACGATAGGTGTGCACAATCAGTTGAGAGGTGAGGAACTCATGTAAGCGCATGCACTATCATGTATTTTATATTCACTGTTTAACGATATTAAACACTTGCTGTATTTTAAACTGTTTTCACAATCGGGCTCTGACCCGTTTGCTTTCAAACCTATTTTCTTGTAAAACCTTTTAGGTGCCCAGCCACAAGGACACCAAGCGTAGGAGTTTCATTTCGGTGACATGCTATAGCTGCTGCGGAAGTTACAGGACCTCGATAGTAGACGCCTCCACTTCCTATCTTGACTCTACTTCAGATTTACTCATCTGTAGGGCTTGTCGCCCCATTTCTTTTAGAGACATCTTATTTATTCAGTTTCATTTCAGTGTTGGATGTAACTAATTAATGATTCAGGCTTTGTATTTGGTTTATGTCAGTATTCGGATTGTTGTGAGGAGTATTCCTCCAGATTCAGTTTATTATATTGTTTTATATTGTGACTGTATTGTGGTTGTGGTACCAATATTTCATAAATTAATTTGGTCGTATGTTAATCTAATTTAGTTAAAATTGACAACTCACTTTTTAAATATTAGGTGGCTAGTAATTGTAAAAATGTTTTTCAACAGTGATGCTATGAACTGAACCAACTTGATATTTTGTATTAAATTGAATAAATGAGTAGCTACCCGATATTTAATTAGTCGGGGTGTCACATAAAAATTCTTGTTAAATTTTATCTTAACATAAAAAATAATATTATAATTCATAATCAAACATATCCTAAATTTTATGATACAGTTTTGAATTTAGTAGCACTTTTTATATTTTACAATTTTTTTTATGTAACTTGTCTAAATGATAATACATTGGCAGCATTTTTGTTAATAAAAACAAGAACATGCAGAAAACTATGAATGGAATTTTACGATGAAAGAGGACAATTTGAAATATATAGTATGCATACAATGATTAATCACTCTCATGCAACTCAAAATTGGGACTCAAAAATCGCAACTCGCTGACATGGCGTATCGCAATTAGTTAGTGCAGTTGGCGCATACTCACATTCATAAGCAATCAACCAATGATCGCACGCCATGTCAGCAGGAGTCTCAACTTTTAATCCCAATCAAGAGTCGCCCTAGACTTTCTCCTCTCATATGATACATATCCCATTTTAGAAAGTCAACAAACTCTTCATTCAGAGAATTATTATCTTCCCTTAACTAATAAAGGCATTTTCACTCCCACAAGCATTGCTTTGACCCAAATCAAAAATGAAAAATAATATTTTAAATTTATTAAAAATTAATTATTAATCACAATAAGACATAATTTGTAGATTTAAAAGTTACAAAAATTAAATATTAACCACAAGTTGGAACGGAGATATTTGCGGATATGGTGTATTATAATCCAATGCACAAATGTACCACCTACAAAATTATAACAAAATAAAATTATAAACATGAATTAACTCATTTCTTATATACAATATTATAACATAAATGAAACCTTAAATTAATGAATTAACATTTCTTATATACAATATTGTACATGTTCACACATTCGTTTAAAGCAATGAGAATTAAAATAAATAGAGTTACCAATAAAGTGCTAACTCATTCTTTTCCCCAACATGACCAAGAAAAGGCCAACATTATCCACATACCTCTCTAGTTTAGGCTAATTGGCCTCCCGCACACATTAGGATTCGTTTGGTTCGGGTTGACATATTTTTCATCGTGTTAAAAGTAAAAGATGAATTATTAGATTGGTAATTTTGTTTTGACCAGTTTGGTTTGGATGGTCGAATTTTCACTAGGTGAAAATTTTAACTTTTTCACCATTTGTTGTTTGGATGGTCAAAGGCATTATGGTGAAAAAATAAAATGACTATATTACCCTCATACTTCAAATGCACACAAAATAATTATATTTAACTATTTGATTTTCATCACACAAGCATCACGACCATAAAAAATAAATTAATATCTCTTTACCTCATAAGCTCAAATTTGACACATACCCCCCCCACTCGCACACATTTACCATATTTGAACATTACATTTCTACAAATTTGTAACACGATAAAATCACATTGAACACATTTATTAGTCACTAATCAAACATAATACTCTCCAAATACAATGAAAGATGAGTAAAGTAATATTTAACTTCTTCACATTATTTTCAACTATTATTTCCTCTACGTTTTTATAACTATTTTCAAAATAATTTTTATAACGTTTTTATGACTACTTTAAGAATTATTTTTAAAACAGTTATAAAAATTTATAACTGTTTTAAAAATGATTTATTATAATTATTGTTTTTAAATTAAATAGCGTTTTTCTAAAAAAGTTTTAAAAATAGTTAGAAAAACGTTTTTCTAAATAATGTTTTCAAAATTATTTTTAAAACAACTACAAAAACATTTTTGTATTAAATATAACGTCTTTATAGTTGTTTTAAAAATGTTTTTTAAATAACGTTTCCATAACGGTTTTGAAAATTATTTTTAAAACAGTTATAAAAACTTTCTTTTCAACAATGATTTTTATAATAGTTATAAAAATGTTATTTACAAAAATGTTTTTAAAACAGTAATAAAAAAATTATTTTTGAAACACTTATAAAAAGGTTATTTTTAATACAAAAAACGTTTTTATAACTTTTTAAAAAATAAAGTTTTAATAACTGTTTTAAAAATAATTTTTAAAAGAATAACATATTTATAACTGTTTTTAAAAAAAATGTTTTTTAGATATAATTTTTCAACAGATATTTTCAATGAAAAAAAATTTAAAACAGTTATAATTTTTTTTAAAAAAAAAAAGCTATAAATCTTTATTTTTAATCTAAAAACGATTTTATAACTTTTCTAATTTTTAAAAAAATAATGTTTTAATTACTGTTTTAAAAATAAAATTTAAACAAATAATATTTTTATAACTGTTTTAACAAAAATAATGTTTTTTAGAAAAAAAAATTTAACTGTTATTTTCGGTTAAAAAAATTGTTGTTAGAAAAGTTATATAAGCATTTTTTCAAACAAAACCATATTTATAACTTTTTTAATTTTTTTTAAAAACTAACGTTTTAATAACTGTTTTTTAAAAAAATATTTTTTTAGAAATAATTTTTCAACAGATTTTTTCAATAGAAAACATTTTTAAAAACATTTAAAAAAATTATTTTTAAAACAACTATAAAAATATTATTTTTAATACAAAAACATTTTTATAACTTTTTTAGATTTTTTTTATGAAGTAACATTTTAATAATTATTTTAAAATTATTTTTAAAAAATAATGTTTTTTTTAGAAATAATGTTTTTAAGAGTTATTTTCAATAAAAGAACAATTTTGAAACAATTATGAAAAAAATATTTTTAAAACAATTATAAAAACGCGTTTTCAATACAAATAGTTTTATAACTTAAAAAAAACATTTTAATAACTGTTTTAAAAATAATTTTTAAACAAATAACATTTTTGTAACTATTTTAAAAAATAAATTTTTATAGAAATAATTTGTTAACAATTATTTTCAGTAAAAAAACATTTTTAAAACGGTTATAAAAAATTATTTTTAAAAGAGTTATGAAAAAATTATTTTTAATAAACAAATATTTTTATAACAGTTTTTATGAAAGTAATATGTAATGATGATGTGATCTGATAGTTGAAAATGAAAATAAAAAATGTTAGTTTGGTAAAAAGATTAATTTCATTATTTTCACCTGTTAAATTATTCACTTTACCTATAGTTTAAAATGGAGGAAAGTTTCACCCCACTTTTCACCATATTCATTTTATTTCAACATGTTAAATATCCAAGGGGTGGCAATTCGGGTTAATCGTGTCATTTTCGGGTCGCGTTGATTTTTATTTTAGTATAAGTTTTGGGGACTCTTAAATCTATACAAGTTAATTGGGTCATGTTCGGATCATGTTCGAGTTATTACCATTAACGGATTATCGGGTCCAAAATTGTCAGCCCTGAATTTTACCTAGGTAAATTATTTTTTAACACGATAAAAAATATTTCACCGCGAACCAAATGGATCCTTAACTACCTTTCATCCCCTATCTCCAAAAGCTACCGACTCCATAAAGATATATAAATGTTTTCTTTCCTTATTGTATCTAGGTAATATGATACAAAATGATATAAAATTGACTCAAAATTGTGGTGTTTGTATTGAATTTTTTTGTTTTCATCATGTTAAATTTATAAATCGTATTATCGTATCTTGTTTTGTTGTACCAATTATATTTTTATTAGAGTTATTATGTTTATATTAATTTAATTAAATATAAAATTTAAAAAATCATATTAATCATATCACATTCTACACGAATTGTGCTGGGGTCAAGCAGAAGTACGAAGTCCAAAAAAATGACCAAAAACCTAATCTGAAAACACATGAATTTATATTTATATATAATAAAACATCCTTTAGTTTTTCTCAGATATTGTTTAGTGAATTGATGCGGATAGCAAGCAATACCTACGGGCACAAGTGGGGCATATAGCTACCAAAATTATATATTGTTTAGCACTCCGATGATGAAGACTAAAATGCGCCTCAAGTGTTGGTTGGCGAGATTGTTTTGTTCCTAATTCTTTGTTTGTCATTCTTCGGTTGGATATCGTGAGTCGTGAGAGAGAATCTCTTGACTGCCCCACAAGCCCACATGGCCACATGCCTCCCTGCACCCTGTTTTTCTTCCCTCATTTCCTTTTCTTTTTGCTTAAACCTAATGTTATATACACTTAAACAATTCCAGGAATACGTGGGCCTTTCGGAACAATTAACCCAATTCTTAGGTTAATGTATAGCTGATTTTGACAAATAAATTATCCAAAAGAAACAGTTAGACTCAAATTTATATTATAAGTTCTTTTATGTCATATTACGTTTTTAGTTAAATCCATTTTATACCAACACATATAGTTTTATACAAGTATTAAATACATCACTCCAATTAATTGATACTTGGATCATTTCACAAATATTTTGACTTAAGTACATATATTTTTTTTTAATCAAATTTAAGTTATTTTTAATCAAACTATTAAATATTGATTATGTCAAAGGCCATCGAAGGCCAACGATGGCAGGGACATGGTTGTATCGTAATTTAAAGGTTATGTCTTTTGAAACTATTTTCCATGAAGAGAGCTAATTGCAGAGAAAAATATGAAAATAAACTTTTTTCATTCAAATTCCCTTGTGAGAGCAAACTCATTGTATATAATTTATTTTGGTTTTGCTAAAATTGATTATGTTATAAGAATCATTTGACTTATTTCCAACAATTGTAGCATGTTTAATTTTAAATTAATATTTACATAGTAAGAAAAATAAAATACAAGACCTTTTAAATATTATTATTCTCGTAGGATTTCTCTCCAAAAATATCGTATGAATGTTTATTATTCTCACTGAAAATTTATTTGAAATTTGGTAAGATTTTAAGAAGTCTTTATCGTAATCAAAATTTATATTCATTAAAAATAAATATTAAGCTAAATTTAAAAAAGGGAAATGCTTTGTGTCCCAAACAACTCCTCCAAATAGCATGAACTGTTATACCTTGTGGTATGGGTTTCTCCAGGGCACAACTCATTAATACTATATGGGGGACTTGTTTGGTACCTATAGCATCACTTTTTTAAAAAAGGGTGGGATTACTCGCACTTAACTTTAATAGTCTAAAATTGTTTTTGAAATTTTATCAAGAATTTTAACTACATTGGAAAGACACACTAACGAAGTATTAAAATGGAGTCGATAGTCACACACCTTTTAAATAACGCGTCATTGACCTAATAATTTTCTAGTTACTTTAACAATTGGACCCGTGTTCTTTTAAATAGCCAAATTTTACATTTATAATTAAAACAAAACTGTAGTTTTTTTGGGTTTAGTTTAATTTTTAAAGTTTTGTTAGGTTCCCTGCGCGAGTTAACTTACATAGAAAAAAGCCAGATTTTGTTTCTTTATGAAATAAAACTAACAGAAAATGAGACGAAGCACGTCCGTTTGAAAATAAAGATGTCCAATTATTTGTGTGGACCGTGTGAACCGGGGGGGGGGGGGGGGGACTGGCGTTCCTCTGGAATGACATTGTGAAAGTCCATGTCCAAAGATATTCTCTTAACTATGTCGATTCCATTATGAGGAACACCTCGGGTCAGGGGGATTGACACCTTATCGATTTCTACAATTTTCCAGAGGTCAAAAATAGGAAAAAGTCTAGAAACAATGAACTTAAGGACCTAAACTACAAAGGCTATGACTTTACCTGGAGCAATGGGACAACGGAGGAATGACTAGATAGATTTCTGGCCAACACCGAGTGGGAAGCATAGTTCCCAAACTTCCAAGTCAACTACTTGGAGCAACACGGATCAGACCATCTCTTGATTTGCATCAAAATTGGGGACCACCCCAGGGGTAGAAGGCATGGGAAGAAAACTAAACCCTTTCGATTTAAAGCCCGGTGGACTCTGGATGAGGAGTGCATACAAATTATCCAAGCAGCATGGGAGGTCGCGGGGGATGTTACGATCAAGGATAAGATGAAATATTGTGAGACACCCTTGACTTCCTAGGCCAAACAGAAGTTTGGCTTATTTAAGAGAGCGATCGATGTCAAGAGATCTTCCATTCCCTAGTGGCATAACTAGCCTTTGCCTGAGCAATGTACGCTGGAAATTAGGGCTTTGGAGAACGATATCAATCACTTGTTAGAAGCAGAGTAGCTTAGATGGAAGCAGAGGGGTATGGTTGATTGGGTGAAAGAGGGATATAAAAATACCAAGTTTTTCCATGCCAAAGCTTCTCAACGAAGAAAAACCAACTCGATTACTGAGTTAACTAATGATAACGTATCTCTATCTTGGAGGAGGAAAACATTGCTACCTGTGTGGAGAATTATTTCAAAGTCTTATTCAAAGCTGATATAACGCACCTTGAGGCTCACGAACACGTTCTTGAATGGATTAGCTGTCGAGTCACAAGTCAAATGAACGACACCCTCTTATGTGAGTTTATGACCCTTGAGGTAACTCTTGCTCTTAAACACATGTCCCTTATGAAATCCCTTGGTGCCGATAGTATGTCAACCCTCTTCTTTTAAAAATACTAGCACATAGTCGGGCCTGGTGTAACTATTCTTATCCTTGATATTCTTAATAACTCAAAACCACTCCACAAGATCAACCACACCCTTTTAGCTTTGATCCCCAAAATAAAATAAATCCAAAAGTTATGTCCCATTTTCGACCTATTAGCTCATGTAACATCATTTACAAAATCATTTCCAAAATCCTGGCTAATAGGCTCATTACTGATAATGTTATTTCAGCTTTCGAAATTAACCACACTTTGCATTAAAAAAAAGGAAGGGAAGTAATGGAGATTTTTCCTTAAAATTAGATATGAGTAAAGCCTATGACATGGTGGATTGGGCCTTCCTTGAGAAAATTATGTTGAGGTTGGGTTTTTGTAGTCGTTGGGTGGAAATGATTATGATTTGTGTTACGTCTATCTCTTTATCTGTTCTTACAAATGGGGGTTTAAGACAAAGGGATCCCTTATCTCATACCTCTTCCTGCTTTGCGCGGAGGGTCTTTCTTTCCTCATGGAGCGAGCAAAAAATAAGGGTAGGATTTTCAACCTCATCGCTAGCCACGGAGGTCCAAACGTGTCACACTTACTCTGTGCGGATGATAGTATTATCTTTGGGGACCCCAATTTGAGAAAGATGATCGAGATAAAGAATATCCTTAAAATTTATGAACTTCTCCCGGGTCAACAAATTAACTTGGACAAATGTGGTATGGTTTTCAGTAAGAACATTCCTAGTGAAACTAAAATTTCTCTTTGTGAGGTGTTAGGGAACTGTGAGGTGGGTGGCCATGATCTCTATTTGGGTTTACCGTCGGTTGTTGGAAAAAAAATAGGCCGTTGTGGGTTTGCGAGAGAGAGTGTGGAAAAAAAATCAAAAGGTGGAAAGAGGTTCTTCTGTCAAAAGTGGGTAAGAGATCCTTATCAATGCGGTGGCACAAGCTTTCCCTTCTTATGCTATGAGTTGCTTTAAAATCCATCACCATGTCTCTGAAGATCTCAAATCATTAATGTGTAACTTTTGGTGGTCCCATGATATGAAAGATAGGGGTGTGTGTTGATCTAGTTGGTAATCCATATGCAAATCCAAAAGCGCGGGGGTGGACTGGGCTTTTATGACCTTAAGGCCTTTAATCTTTGCCTCCTTGCTAAACATGGGTGGAGAAATCTAATAAAACCCAACACACTTGTTAGAAGGATTTTAAAGGCTAAATATTTTCCTAGGTGTAAGGACATATTTTCATAGGTCCGTTATCAATTTATTATGTCATATACCGCTACACCGTCGAAGAGCATTCAAGAGACATCTACATCAAAGACGGATCCGAATTGCTCGAGTTCTTCATCATTCAAGACTCCGCGAAGTTTACTTTGGTAAGGTTATGTTTTAAATACCTTAACTTTTCACTTAGAGCTTTTGGGATATTTTTACAAAATATTTTTTTAAAGATTTTGTTCTCGGACACCTTTCCGTAGAAAAATCATAACTAATTCATAAAAAATCAGAAAGATACGAAACTGGCGGCCACGCATTCGTATAGAAATTTTCTATAGGCTTGCGTGGAATCTCATTTGATAGGTCGTTCGAACGACATGCTTTTGTCATTCAAACGACATAGCATCTCGTTAGATCTCGTTCGAACGACATTTTTCCTTCGTTCGAGCGACATGCCTATCTCGTTTGAACGAGCTTGAATTTCGAGGCGGCACAGATTTTCTATAAAATCTCATTCTCTGGTTTCAATTTCATTAAGAAGTCACAGCGTTTTGACGAACAAAAAAACTGCGAAAGAAGAATTCTTTTAGGCTTCTTCCTTTAGGGTTTTAATCCCTTTTTGTTTTCAATTCACAAAACTCCCATATGCCTTAGCGAATTATTTCGGTTTTCAAGAACATACTTTGCTCTTGTTTATACTTTGTGGGGAGAGCTCTACAACCGACAGTTGCATGTTATTATGGAGGGAGTCCTTATAAAGTTCACTCTTGTGAAGAAGCCATTTTTCTTCTTCATTGCTGCCTTCCTGGAAAGGAAAAATTCCAGCCGTAACTTGTCGAGGAGCCGTCTTCTTCTTCTTCTTCACTGCTGCCCTCTTAGAAAAGAAAATTTCTAACCGAGACATCATAATTGACACCTGCGAGTATTTCGTATGTCACTCTATTTCATTGTAATCCATGTAAGCCGTTTTCTTACAAATTATAGTGAAATAAAAGGTTTTGCCCCTTTGGGGGATTTTTCCTGAAATTATTTATTTTTGTAATACCCCGTAATTTTAAATGACTTTTAAAATGGGTTATATTTTAAATTAATGGATTAATTAGATTTTATTATTAATTAATTCATTCGGTTTTTATCCGGACGGTGGATATTAAAATGGATGATTCTGAATATTACTTAAAGGTATTTAGGTAATATATGAATGTGATGTCATTGATATGACTGTATGATATAAATTTGGTAATTTATATTTTTAGTCAGACGCGGTATGGGACGTGTCGGGACTAGTTTAATAAATTAAAAAGAAAATTTATTTTCTATCAATCTAATAGTCATTTCGACTGCGTCGTTACGTCCGGAAGGTTCGAAATAGTCAGAAAAGTCTATTTGAATGTTAATTTTGAGTCTCGAGTCATTTGGAAATGAATAGACTACCCGAAAGGGCATTTTTGTCATTTTTCTAGGGGGGTGAATAGTGATTACGGATTTGGCACTATTATAAGTATTGTTAGATTAAGTGTATGGGGGTTATTCATCTCATCTTCACAAATTAGAGCAGCCATCATCCTAGAGAGAGTGTAAGGGTGCTTGGGAAGGGAAAAGTCACTTGGGAAGGAGAAGAACAAGAACCAAGGTTCACCACCACCAATCACCACCGGAGTTTGATCGGAGAAGGGACAACCAACTGAAATATACTACACCAAAGGATCAGACCTACAGTAAAGGCAAGTGTTTGATAATGGCAACTTAAGTATGTATATTGTCCGTGTTAGAATAATATGAAAAGAGAAGATTATTATTGTTTGGAAGAAATAATGGAGTATTAAATGGAGTTCTGGAAAACTGAAATGATATAGGAATCTAACTCATGTTTTAGGATGATATTAATCCATGAAATAGTCATGAATATGTTGAAGAAAAATCTGAAATACCATTGTAGTGTTCTTGAAGTTAATATGTTGATTATTTTCTGGCAATAAGGAGAGAAACATGTTTTTAATCCAATCCCTTGAAGATTCTAGGATGTTTAGAGTATTGGAAATCGTTCATATATGTTGATATATCATGTAGAAATAATTATAACTCATTTTTGAGGTTAATATGAAGGTTTAAATGAGTAAAAATGGTGAAACCCGTAGTTGCAGAAAATGCAGAAAACCAGGCTTGGACCTGAGGGATCGATTGATCGACCCCTGCCTTCGATCGATCGACTTCCCCAGAATATGTAAAGTTGTTTCTTTTTAAATGTTGATTCTTATCCCAAACCTTTTGTGGATCTTTGGAGATTATTATTTGGATATTATGGGACTTAGAAAATATCAGTAAACCCTTGGTAAGATTTGAATTAATTTGATTTGGATTCAAGTGATTAAAATGATGAAAATGGAATTTTAGTTGCTAGATTCATTTGTTAAATTCTAAATGGAGATGTATGAGGATTAAAGATAGGACCAGTAGGGGTGATTTAATGTAACACCTGGGTATCCTTAAGTTTACAAGAGGGTTTAATCCTAAGAGAAAGAATATGTGTTTATAAGAGATTTGAAACTATCGATTTTAACCTTAATGAAAAGGAGAATTTAACTCGTAGTAATTCGGGAGAAATGATGTTATGGACCAGTAGGATATTAGTGAATTCTTACTGAATATATGTTGAGGAAAAACCTATTTGAATCTTGTGTATTGAGTGAGGGTAGCCTTAGGGTTACAATTTGAACATCAAGGACTGAGTTTAAACTCATTATTGATTACGCAAGGACTGAGTGTAGTACAAGAGCGTAGTGGTATGACTCTTGGATAGAGATGGGAGTTTAAAACACTTTTGGGTTGAAAGAGGTATGAGGTTATCTCGATCGCATAGTTATAGTTGTCGGACCTCCTCGATCGACAAAGTTAAGTAGTAGTGTATTGGAGGGGTTCCTTGTTTGGATTTCGCTTTGCGAGACACTCCGCGCATGAACCTTAACGATGTCGGGAGTGGAGAGATGTTATAGGATGCGAGGATAATTAAATTATGAAGTAAAGATATAATATGTTAATACGTGGGATTTAAAAGGGATATAATGCTACGTATGGGAAATATCTTTGGGTAGTGATAATTACCTTATTGATATTATATTATAGGTATGATAATACCTATTTGATTGATTATTGATTTATGTGTATGGCATACCTAGCTTACTTGCTATCGGTGGGAGGTTTGCGCGTGAGGGCAGTCATATCCTGAAGAATCCATGGGATCTTTGATTTGTCGCTCGAGAACATAGGTCTATGAAAGACTTATCGGGGAGTTGATAAGTCCGCTGACTGTGGGTACGTAGGTATGTGCGTGACCCATGGATACGAGAACTATGTTCTCCTCCAATTTGTTTGTTGTTGATTGTGGTTCGTGGAATCTTACCGAACCTGTAGTCCCCTATTCGGCGACCTGCGATGATGGGACATGATAGCAGAGTAATGCATTGCACCACAACTGTGACTCGGGGTGCCGTATTATATATGAATATATATATAATGGATTAAATGATTAAA
This sequence comes from Sambucus nigra, assembly GCA_949130495.1. NCBI lineage: Eukaryota > Viridiplantae > Streptophyta > Magnoliopsida > Dipsacales > Adoxaceae > Sambucus > Sambucus nigra. The sequence continues at coordinate 124,473,773 of OX422209.1, forward strand.
TGGATATATTGTGGTTAAATCTATCTACGGTGATAATTGTAGATAACGGTGAATAGAACAAGATAATGGAATTAAGTTAATAAATGTTGATGCTTATATAATTGAAAAGCTTAACTCATGTTAATGAGAAACGGTTCATATTAATGAGTAATGATTCATGTTAATGAGAAACTAATCATATAAAGAAGAGACGTAAATGAATAATAATGTGACGTATGGTATGGGACATACGGGGATTATGATATGGGAATGGAATTTATATATGGAGACTAGAAAAGGGGAACCATTAACTAGGAGGTTAATAGGAAACATTAAGTGTGCACTCTAGTTGAGAGGTGAGAATTGCAAGTGAGAGTTGGATCTAACATGTACATAATAAATGCTTTATTGCACTTGTTAAATACTTGCTGTTTTAAAAATAATCTACACATTCGGGCTCTGACCCGTTTACTTGCATATTTTCTCTTCTATTGTATCTCTATATCAGGTGTCCAGCAACAGGGACGCCAACCATAGTTGATTGTGACGATCTATGGAGCTATGGAAGTTTTTCTTAAACGCTTGTCATCTTTTTGATTCACAGTATTCTTAGTTAGGGCATGTCGCCCAAAGGATTCAGTTATCTTTTCTATCGAGGTCAAATTCTATTGTATTCGGGACTTTTTAATACATTTAACATTGTTGGGATTATTGTAAAGGATTTATATTATTTGGGAATGCTTATTCCAATTGCATTTAAATTCTTTTGTGTTATTTATTGTGTTACCAGTTTTGTAGAATAAAATGTGTAGTGTTATTCTTAAACTAAAAATGGTTTTATTGAAATTTAAAATTTGGAAAGTTTTAACACCAGCTTAATTGGGTATTGGGTGAGTTGTAAATGTTTTCGACAATGATGCTAAGAATGATCCAACTGTATATTCTGTTTTAATTTGGTATGGGACTGGCCACCCGGTATTTAATTAGGCGGGGTGTTACAGGTGGTATCAGAGCATCAGGTTCTAGTGTCCTTTAGGATCTGTACGGCTTACTGTGTCTTCAACTTAGCGTTCTTTGATGTAGAGCCCTATGAGTAGGATTTTTTCTTTTCTATTTACGCCTACAAAGGTACGATGTCTGCGGTTGAACTTGCTGCAATTGTCGCTCTGGCAGTCAATGCTGCTGTAGCTGCTATTCAGCAGGCACCGGCACCGGCACCGGCACCGGTTGTGCCACCTGCGCAAGGGCAAGTGTTTCCCACTGCATGGGAACGAGCGAGGGATGCCTTTCAGAAAGCGAACCCACCTGAGTTTCAGGGAGGATCAGATGTTGTGACTGCTAGCCAATGGAAGAAAGATATCCAACGACACTTGAGAATGATCGAATGCACTGAGGTTCAACGTCAGATACTAGCCACATTCAAGCTTGTAGGGGCAGCTTTGCAATGGTGGGAAGCTACGACCACTATGGAGGAGAGGGACATAATGACTATCCAAGACTTTTGGATACGGTTTGATGGGAAGTATTTTCCTTCCGACATCCATACAGAGATGAGGAGGAAGCTACTTGATTTGAAACAGGAAGAGAAAACTGTGGCGGAATATGAGGAAGAGTTTACGAGATTAACTAATTTGGTGCCAGCTGAAGTACCTACTGAGGAGAGGAGAGTCCTAATGTTCACTGATGGGTGGAACAATAAAATGCGACAAAATTTATTGGGGAATCTTTCATTAAGTACGTATAGCAGATGAGGGCCATTGGACGAATCGCGGAGATCGTACTTAGGAGGTTATGATGTATGTTCGAGTATGATGACCGTAGTCGAGGTCACCCCTATTATGGAAAAATTGAGGAGAGTCATCAGTAGAAGTTCTTGAAATGCGTGAATTGTGTATGTTCCCTAATGAAGGCAATATATTGAAAGGCTTGGGTATATAGTGGAGTGTGATTAACTAGAACTCAAAATTTGGGGTAAATTTTTTCTTGACTCATCGGAGCAAAGTTATAATATCGGGATTCAAAAAAAAAAACCCATCACCTGCACATGAGGGTATGTTTCCTATCTAAGGAAGTATGAGGCGTATTGATTTTTGTAGTGATTAATATTGTGTGGGGAAAAGGGTTGTTAAACTTAGCCTATGGCATCGTTATTTACGTAGACTCACTGAGGGGTGTGGGACACCTTTATATTACATGTTATAACGTGGCTTTGATTTGTATCATGGGATTACTTACCTTGAGCATGTCCGAGTGTGATTTGACTATCGACATGCATTGACTTGTGGTATATGAGAGCATATGTCTGCATCTTGTCTTCTATAAAAGAGTAGATGCGTAGACCCTATTTGAAATCGATAAAAACCAAAATTTTGTTTTAAAATCGATAAACCTGATATTATTTTTTTTAAATCAATTTTTTTTTATATATATTATTGACTAAGGACCTTAGGAGTTTCGATGACCGACTACTTTAGGAAGTAGTGTATCGGGGTGGTTCCTTGTTTGGATTTCGTTTGCGAGACACCCCACGCATGAAACTAATAACCGTTGGGAGTCGAAATAAGTTAGGTCTTTGGGAAACGAGTTTATAACCTTTGCGAAACTTTTAATATTGAAAGAGGTACGAGAGGGTGTATGGGAGCCCTGGATGATTGGATTATAGTATTTTTTTTTATACTTGTGAAAAAGGTAAGTAATTGTGACTTCATGATTTATTTGTTCACTACGAGTGGATCATTTATTTTTCCCAACGTTTGTCACGAGGACGGTATAGGGAAGATTGGGTAAAGTTTAAATTTGATTCAGTTGAAACTATATGGCGAGGCTTGGCGTATAACATCGATAGGGACTTTGTTAATGTATTGTATGGGCGGTACATCTTGGATTTCTTACGATGTGAGATTTATACTCGGAGTTGACCTTACCGGTATGACTTATATTCCTGAATTTCGGGACGAAATTCTGTTATAAGGGGGGAAGTATGTAATACCTCGTAATTTTAAATGACTTTTAAAATGGGTTATATTTTAAATTAATGGATTAATTAGATTTTATTATTAATTAATTCATTCGATTTTTATCATGACGGTGGATATTAAAATGGATAATTCTGAATATTACTTAAAGGTATTTAGGTAATATATGAATGTGATGTCATTGATATGACTGTATGATATAAATTCGGTAATTTATATTTTTAGTCAGACGCGGTATGGGACGTGTCGGGACTAGTTTAATAAATTAAAAAGGAAATTTATTTTATATCAATCTACTAGTCATTTCGATTGCGTCGTTGCGTCCGGAAGGTTTGAAATAGTCAGAAAAGTCTATTTGAATGTTAATTTTGAGTCTCGGGTCATTTGGAAATGAATAGACTACCCGAAAGGGCATTTTGGTCATTTTTCTAGGGGGGATGAATAGTGATTACGGATTTGGCACTATTATAAGTATTGGTAGATTAAGTGTATGGGGGTTATTCATCTCATCTTCACAAATTAGAGCAGCCATCTTCCTAGAGAGAGTGTAAGGGTGCTTGGGAAGGGAAAAGCCACTTGGGAAGGAGAAGAACAAGAACCAAGGTTCACCACCACCAACCACCACCGGAGTTTGACAGGAGAAGGGACAACCAACTGAAATATACTACACCAAAGGATCAGACCTACAGTAAAGGCAAGTGTTTGATAATGGCAACTTAAGTTTGTATATTGTCCGTGTTAGAATAATATGAAAAGAGAAGATTATTATTGTTTGGAAGAAATAATGGAGTATTAAATGGAGTTCTGGAAAACTGAAATGATATAGGAATCTAACTCATGTTTTAGGATGATATTAATCCATGAAATAGTCATGAATATGTTGAAGAAAAATCTGAAATACCATTGTAGTGTTCTTGAAGTTAATATGTTGATTATTTTCTGGCAATAAGGAGAGAAACATGTTTTTAATCCAATCCCTTGAAGATTCTAGGATGTTTAGAGTATTGGAAATCGTTCATATATGTTGATATATCATGTAGAAATAATTATAACTCATTTTTGAGGTTAATATGAAGGTTTAAATGAGTAAAAATGGTGAAACCCGTAGTTGCAGAAAATGCAGAAAACCAGGCTTGGACCTGAGGGATCGATCAATCGACCCCTGCCTTCGATCGATCGACCTCCCCAGAATATGTAAAGTTGTTTCTTTTTAAATGTTGATTCTTATCCCAAACCTTTTGTGGATCTTTGGAGATTATTATTTGGATATTATGGGACTTAGAAAATATCAGTAAACCCTTGGTAAGATTTGAATTAATTTGATTTGGATTCAAGTGATTAAAATGATGAAAATTATATCGAATGGAATTTCGGTTGCTAGATTCATTTGTTAAATTCTAAATGGAGATGTATGAGGATTAAAGATAGGACCAGTAGGGGTGATTTAATGTAACACCTGGGTATCCTTAAGTTTACAAGAGGGTTTAATCCTAAGAGAAAGAATATGTGTTTATAAGAGATTTGAAACTATCGATTTTAACCTTAATGAAAAGGAGAATTTAACTCGTAGTAATTCGGGAGAAATGATGTTATGGACCAGTAGGATATTAGTGAATTCTTACTGAATATATGTTGAGGAAAAACCTATTTGAATCTTGTGTATTGAGTGAGGGTAGCCTTAGGGTTACAATTTGAACATCAAGGACTGAGTTTAAACTCATTATTGATTACGCAAGGACTGAGTATAGTACAAGAGCGTAGTGGTATGACTCCTGGATAGAGATGGGAGTTTAAAACACTTTTGGGTTGAAAGAGGTATGAGGTTATCCCGATCACATAGTTGTAGTTGTCGGACCTCCTCGATCGACAAAGTTAAGTAGTAGTGTATTGGAGGGGTTCCTTGTTTGGATTTCGCTTTGCGAGACGCTCCGCGCATGAACCTTAACGACGTCGGGAGTGGAGAGATGTTATAGGATGCGAGGATAATTAAATTATGAAGTAAAGATATAATATGTTAATACGTGGGATTTAAAAGGGATATAATGCTAAGTATGGGAAATATCTTTGGGTAGTGATAATTACCTTATTGATATTATATTATAGGTATGATAATACCTATTTGATTGATTATTGATTTATGTGTATGACATACCTAGCTTACTTGCTATCGGTGGGAGGTTTGCGCGTGAGGGCAGTCATATCCTGAAGAATCCATGGGATCTTTGATTTGTCGCTCGAGAACATAGGTCTATGAAAGACTTATCGGGGAGTTGATAAGTACGCTGACTGTGGGTACGTAGGTATGTGCGTGACCCATGGATACGAGAACTATGTTCGCCTCCAATTTGTTTGTTGTTGATTGTGGTTCGTGGAATCTTACCGAACCTGTAGTCCCCTATTCGGCGACCTGCGATGATGGGACATGATAGCAGAGTAATGCATTGCACCACAACTGTGACTCGGGGTGCCGTATTATATATGAATATATATATAATGGATTAAATGATTAAATGGATATATTGTGGTTAAATCTATCTACGGTGATAATTGTAGATAACGGTGAATAGAACAAGATAATGGAATTAAGTTAATAAATGTTGATGCTTATAGAATTGAAAAGCTTAACTCATGTTAATGAGAAACGGTTCATATTAATGAGTAATGATTCATGTTAATGAGAAACTAATCATATAAAGAAGAGACGTAAATGAATAATAATGTGACGTATGGTATGGGACATACGGGGATTATGATATGGGAATGGAATTTATATATGGAGACTAGAAAAGAGGAACCATTAACTAGGAGGTTAATAGGAAACATTAAGTGTGCACTCTAGTTGAGAGGTGAGAATTGTAAGTGAGAGTTGGATCTAACATGTACATAATAAATGCTTTATTGCACTTGTTAAATACTTGCTGTTTTAAAAATAATCTACACATTCGGGCTCTGACCCGTTTACTTGCATATTTTCTCTTCTATTGTATCTCTATATCAGGTGTCCAGCAACAGGGACGCCAACCATAGTTGATTGTGACGATCTATGGAGCTATGGAAGTTTTGCTTAGACGCTTGTCATCTTTTTGATTCACAGTATTCTTAGTTAGGGCATGTCGCCCAAAGGATTCAGTTATCTTTTCTATCGAGGTCAAATTCTATTGTATTCGGGACTTTTTAATACATTTAACATTGTTGGGATTATTGTAAAGGATTTATATTATTTGGGAATGTTTATTCCAATTGCATTTAAATTCTTTTGTGTTATTTATTGTGTTACCAGTTTTGTGGAATAAAATGTGTAGTGTTATTCTTAAACTAAAAATGGTTTTGTTGAAATTTAAAATTTGGAAAGTTTTAACACCAGCTTAATTGGGTATTGGGTGAGTTGTAAATGTTTTCGACAGTGATGCTAAGAATGAGCCAAATGTATATTCTGTTTTAATTTGGTATGGGACTGGCCACCCGGTATTTAATTAGGCGGGGTGTTACAGTTTTATCCTGCATGCTTTATTTTATTTGATAAATCATCTAGATGCATGTTTTAGGGTTCAACTAAAATTTGGGATTAATTAAAATTGGATTTTATTTGAGAAGTCGCAATATTTTCGCTGTAGCGTTTCTTCAAATTGGTATTAGAGCTTATTTAAGCGATCACCTCTTTACAAATTGGTATCAGAGCCTGTTGCACTAAGTTATTGTGTTTTGATCATGGCTTTGCACAAAAATGGATTTTGATGATCTTTGATGTCAAATTTTTGAAAAAGTTAATTGAAAAATTCACACGAATTCTTGTTTTAAATATTTTTTTGAAAACGAATCTGAGAGGTGGTTGTGAGGGTGTTGGTCACACGTTAGATGACTGTACCATAAATTTAAAGAAGAGATTGAATAAACCGACTTCTCATGTTTATACCCTTAGTGATTATGATTCGGAAGAAGAAGTCTTTTATGCTTCTAGGCGAGAGTTTCCCATCCATGTGATTAGTGATGAGAGTGAGGGTGAAAAGAGCGAGGAGGAAGAAGAAGAATTGAGTGAGTTGCAAGTTGCCTACAATAATTTGTATTTTGAATCTTTAAAGACAAAAAAGGCAAACTTGAAACTTAAAGATGAATTGAAGAAACGTGCTTTAGATAATGTTAATACTGATGCGTTGATTAAGGATCTTAGGGCACGTGAGGAGATGCTTAAAGAGAAATTAGAATACGTCGAGGGTGAGAGAGATAGTCTTAGAGGGTTGATGGAGACTATGAAAAAGGAGCTTTTAGAGTTTGAGGATTCTAGACGTGTACTTGAATCTAGGATAGGTGAACTTGAGGTGAAATTGAAAGGTTCAAGTAAAGTGAAGTTTGATTTGGAGTCTAGGTCTGAAAAACTTGATAAGATTTTAGGCACCATCGAGATAAAAAAGGATAGGGGTGGGGCTGGTCTTGAAAAATATGTTGCACCCATTCCCACACGTGTGAGAGAGCCTCCTAGGATTATTAATAAAGAGGCACCTAAGTTTGTTAGCAAAGAGCCCCCTAGGAACATCGTGAGAGAACCTCCTAGGACCATTAGGAGAGACCCACCTAGGAAAATTCGGAGAGAGAAACTGAGAAATTTGAGGAGAGGGCCACCTTTAGGTAACACACACCACCCGATTTACACTTGCACACATTGCGGTAGGCAAGGTCATCTTAGGCTCTTTTGTTACAAACTTTTAAATGGACCTAGGAAGGTTAATAGAAGAATAAATTCGATTCCCCACACCCCCACACCTCGTTAAACATCGATTTGGGCCAGAAAATCGGATTTAGAGGCTTATGGTTTACTTGTCCACGATTCTCGTTTGCTTGCACGTGATTCACCCCATGTGAAATATTTTGGTTGATTGTGTTGGATGTTTGTCATACACTAGAGACGCATCATGTTATACTCTTTCTAGTGTTATGACTCACTTTGATGTAGCGCTCATTGGTATATTTGTTGTATTTGTGTGTTTCGCTACTGATTTAGCACTGTTTTGGATCTGTTTGCCCCTTACAGATACTATTTTCACGAAATTTTTGTACTGGGCAAAACTGTATGATTTTTTGGGAATAATGGGAATTTTTTATTTTCTCGTTCGAGCGAGATGTATTGTCGTTTGAGCGACATCTCTATCTTGCGCGAAGTCGCATCTCGCGACATGCCCTTGTCGTTCGAGCGACAGAGCGACATCGTTTGAGCGACCTGTCTGAAAATTCTATTTTTGCTTCCCTTCTGATTCCAGTACCCGGTATTCATATGTTTAGATTTTTGGTACTGATGGGTTTGCTTCTGGTCAGTTTATATGCAGTTAGTCTTGGTATCCATGATTAATTGATAACACTGCATTGCTCATTTATCACATATACTTTCATTGTGGATTCTCTTGTATGATTACTGTTTGCTAGCATAGGATGTTGCACATATCAATATTATATGCCTATTGATGGTTGTATCATTTTGTAGTTATATTTTTTCCTGTTTGAAAATTTTGAAAAAAAAATACAAAAAGATTTTATTTTGATAAAAATTTTGAAATTCCAAAAAGATTTTTGTATTTTGTTTACACCGTTTATGGATAGATACTTAGGATGACCGAGTCACAATTTCATTCCCTTTATCCATATGACTATTTGATAGTGTTTTGAGACAATAAGTCAATTCATCCATGTACTTTATAATGTTTGGAGTCATTAAGATGTAATTAAGTGTCACTTCCTACATGTTTGACTCATAGTTTCCTTTATTGCACACATGCACGGATTTGTTTGATTATTGTTCTTGACTTATCACATGTTGGTTGGGTGTTTTCATCTCAATCATGTCCTTAAAACGAACCAAGTGCAATAATACGAGAGTAATAAAAGTAGTGCATGTAAAAACCATTGCCCGTGAGGAATTTATTTACTTTGAAAAAATGATGAGTGAACACGGGAAAAGGGCTGCGAGTGAATTATAATCACGCTGTGAAAGCTACCGTTTGAAAAGAGCCCACACAAAAAATTAGGGCAATAAAAAAGATGAAATATGCCAAAAATTTGGGCCAATAGGTTTTCTCTAAGTTGAGAATTTATTACCTCTTTAGATATAAATAATTGCATTATTATATATGAGGGGGTTTTGGATGGATATATCAATGGGTTTGCATGTCCTTTGAAAAGTTCTCGAAACGACACTAAATAGTTTTGGACGTTATTGGTGTGGAAATCATTTGACTTTGATTTGTTGATTTGTATAAGACGATGTCATTTAAATTCAACAATTTTTTACACCTAAGGATACTTTTGATGCTCATTCGTTAGGAGTACACGTATGCATCGTGCACATATGATTGATTGCGTTTATTTACCTATCGAATGTGTTCACACCCATTCATTACGTTTCCATGGCTTGGTTGTTTGAGTTTAAATCCATGGTGTGATTTTTTTGTATCCTATTTTTGTATGAAAAATTTGAAAAATCAAAAATAGTTTGTGAATGTTTGCCTTGCATTTTTTCGTAACACTGCATGTTTTGATTTTTTCTTCTTATCTGTCTATTTGGGGACATCATAAAAAGGGGGAGGAAGAATTATCATGTTATGGGGGAGGTTTTTGCATTATGGGGGAGATTTGATTTATTAATGCTTTATTTTTATATCATTTCAAACTCAATGCATCACGAAGGTATTTTTATTTATCTCATGTGTGTAGGAACAAAGACTGAAGATTATGATGTTGCACACCCTGATGAGAAAAGCTTTGAGATTTGATGAAGATTTTTTAAAAACAATTTAAGATCTTGCAAATTTATTCATGGGAGGGTAGATTTGTATAGGCATTTTGGTTTTTGATAATTCAGATTTTTTTATGTATGTACCGGCATAGACATAGGGGGAGATTTGTAAGGAAATATTTTCATAGATCTATTATCAATTTATTATATCATATACCGATACACCGTCGAAGAGCATTCAAGAGACATCTACATCAAAGACGGAACCGAATTACTCAAGTTCTTTATCATTCAAGACTCCGCGAAGTTTACTTTGATAAGGTTATGTTTTAAATACCTTAACTTTTCACTTAGAGCTTTTGGGATATTTTTACAAAATATTTTTTTAAAGATTTTGTTCTCGGACACCTTTCCGTAGAAAAATCATAACTAATTCATAAAAAAATAGAAAGATACGAAACTGGCGGCCACACGTTCGTATCAAAATTTTCTACAGTCTCCCGTTAAATCTCGTTCGATAGGTTGCTCGAACGACCTTCTTTTGTCGTTCAAAAGACATAGTATCTCGTTAGATCTCGTTCGAACGATATTTGTCCTTCGTTCGAGCGAGATGCCTATCTCGTTCGAATGAGATCGAATTTTGAGGCGACATAGATTTTCTATAAAATCTCATTCTCTGGTTTCGTTTTCATTAAGAAGTCACATCGTTTAACGAGCAGAAAAACTGCTTTAGGGTTTTAATCCTTTTTATTTTCAATTCACAAAACTCCCATATGACTTAGTTAATTGTTTTGGTTTTCAATAACGTACTTTGCTCTTGTTTATACTTTGTGGGGAGAGATATACAACCGACAGTTGCATGCTATTGTGGAGGGAGTCCTTATAAAGTTCACTCTTGTGAAGAAGCCATTTTTCTTCTTCATTGTTGCCCTCCTGGAAAGGAAAAATTCCAACCATAACTTGTGGAGGAGCCGTCTTCTTCTTCACTGCTGCCCTCTTAAAAAGGGAAACTTCCAACCGAGACATCAAAATCGACACCTGTAGGTATTTCGTATGTCACCCTATTTCATTGTAATCCGTGTAAATCGTTTTCTTACAAATTATAGTGAAATAAAAGGTTTTGCCCCTTTGGGGGATTTTTCCTGAAATTGTTTGTTTTTTCCTGCATACTTTATTTTATTTGATAAATCATCTAGATGCATGTTTTAGGGTTTACCTAAAATTTGGGATTAATTAAAATTGGATTTTATTTGAGAAGTCGCAATATTTCCGCTGTAGCGATTCTACACTTGGTGTTCCTTTTGGGAGGCCAACCGTGGGTCTAACCCCTCGTACATCTGAGTAGTATCTGGGAGGCTAAAATAGTTTTAGACAAGGGGGTGAGGTAGAGAGGGGGAAATGGGGCTAAGATAAAAATTTGGGAAGATAAATGGATATCAAAACCCCACACTTTCAAATCTTTTTCCAGACCTTTGTATGTTCATAATATTACTCTTATTAAAGATATCATTGTCCCTATATCGAGTCAATGGGACCTTGATCTTATGTCTTCTCTATTTTCTCAACTAGAAATTAATGATATCTATAAGATCCCTCTCAATGGGACCCTTGCGGAGGACAAAGAGATTTGACACTTCGAGAAAAATGGCAAACATTCCACCAAAAATGGCTATAGGGTTGCTTGGGATTTTGGCTCTATTAAAGGAAAACAACGGAATTCCAATTAAGCCTCTCCTTTGAGTCCCCAGAACTGGAATGCAATTTAGGCGGGTATTGTGCCAAATAAGTCAAACAATTTATTTTTCGTCTTTGTTCAAAATCCTTCCCGATGGGAGAGAATTTCCAAAAATGGAATATGAATCATTCTAATCCTTCCTATTGTGTGTGTCTTGAGGGAGAGGAATCCTGCAGTCATATTTTCAAGGTATGCCCCTAGCCATGAATATGCTTTAATAGTGTAAGATAAACATGGATGTTATTAGTGCTCTAAATCACGATATAGGAATTTGGGTTCTCTTCTTGGCAGATAACTTAAATAGTGACCATTTTAACTATATGTGCGTAACATTGTGGGCTTTATGGTCCAATAGAAATAATATCTTTCATGATGGTATGGGGGCTAATGTTTTCGATTTTATGTCCAAATTCTCTTATATTTTCAATGATTTCGGATATGTTTAGTATGGGGACCGTTTCCATAGGGTGAAGGTGTACAATAAATGGGTGACCCCTAAGCCAGGCTCTATCAAAGTTAACTTTGACGCGGCTACCTTTGAAGACTCAAAAATCATGGGATATGTGTTGTTATCATAGATGATTGTGGAGTTATCCTATCAACCCCCTCCCACCTGGTGTGGCAACCACTCGAAGCCAATCATGCAGAATTTATGGTAGTCGAAACTGCCGCCAAGTTCGCCATCAAATGGGGCTTCTTGCACTTTATTTTGGAGTGTGATTATTTCAACGTCATCCACAGGCTGCACTATGAGGACGATGGCTGGTCTGTTAGCAGATATTGTATCAATTGTGTTAAATAATTAGTTAATTGTGGTCATGATATTTCCTTCTCTTTTGTTAAAAGGTTCGAAAATATTCCAATCGATTTACTGGTTCATAAATGCCAAGTTTGTTCGTGATTCTTGTGAATGGGGGGAGGTTGTTCCCCCCTTTCTAAAAAATTCTATTCTTGCAGATGGTTTATACCATCCGGATCTATAAGAAGTTTTCTCCTTTAAAAAAAGGTTAATGTGTAGTTGATTTTGACAAATACATTATTCAAAAGGAGTAGTTAGACTCAATTTTATATTACAAGTTCTTTTATTTCATACTGAATTTTTACTTAAGTCATTTTATACCTCACGTCAACATATAATTATACAATTATTAAATACCTCACTCCAATTAATTGATAATTAGATCATTTCACAAACATTTTGACTTAGTTATTGATATTTTTTTATCAAATTAAAGTTATTTTTAATCAAATTATTAAATATTGATTTTGTCAAGTTCCATCGAAGGCCGCTGATGGTAGGGACATGTTTATAGCGAAATCTAGAGGTTATGTGTTTTGAAACTAATTTTCATAACGAGTGAGTTAATTCGATAGAAAAATAAATAAAAATAGACGTTTTTCATTCAAATTCTCTTGTGAGGAGTAGACTCATTCTATATAATTTATTTTGGCTTTGCTAAAATCAAATTACGTTATAAGAATCATTTGACTTATTTCCTACAATTGTACCAATTTTAATTTTAAATTAATATTTACAGAGTAATAAAAATAAAATACAAGACCTTTTGAATATTATTATACTCATAGGATTTTTTCTCCAAAAATATCGTATGAATGTTTATTATTCACACTAAAAATTTATTTGATTTTTGGTAAGATTTTAAGAAGTCTTTATCGTAATAAAGATTTATATTCACTTAAAATAATATTAAACTAACTTCAAAGGGGGGGGGGGGGGGGGGGGGTACTCGCACTTAACTTTAATAGTCTAAAATTGTTTTTGACATTTTGTCAAGAATTTTAACTACATTGGAAATAAACTTTTGAAGTGACGAAGTATTAAAGTGGAGTGTCGTTAATCACACACCTTTTAAATAATGCTTTATGACCTAACAATTTTCTAGTTACTTTAACAATTGGACCCCAATTCTTTTAAATAGCCAATTTTTGCATTAATAATTAAAATAAATTATAGTTTTTTTAGGTTTGGTTCAATTTTTAAAGTTTTGTTAGGTTACCCTCCTATGTATTAATTAAATTGTATTAAAAGGACATTATTTTGTCCGTTCACAATTGTGTATGTCGTATACCTCTACAACCGTCCAAGAATATTCAAGATCACATATGCAACAAGACTAATCTGAATTTTAAGTTTTCTTCAACATTCAAGCCTCCACAAGTTTAACTTTGGTAAGGTTGTGTTTTAAGTTCTTAATGGTTCACTTAGAGTATTAGGATAACTTTTTTGAATTTTTTTCTAAGTGTTTGATCGGAGTTTTTCGTCAAAAATAATTTTTAAGTGTTGAGGCGGACCTGATTAAAATAAAGTATTTTGCTTCCCTCGTTCGAGCGACATACAAGTGTCGTTCAAACAACATCCCTTGTCGGGTGAAGTGTCGTTCAAACGCCACGTTCTTTGTTCGAGCGAGACACTGATATCGTTCGAGTGAGGTGTCTCCTTAATGTTTTCTATAAATATGTTTTTCCAGTTTCGTTTATGTGGAGAAGACCTGAGATTACTATTTTATGAAAACTACTACAGTAGAAACATTTGTCTTCGCATTTTAAAGGTTTTAATCCTTTTTTTCAATTCACAATTGATCCTAATAGTTTACATGAATTATTTTGGAACCCAAGATACAACTTTGGTGGAGTTATTTCTCTTGTAGAGAGGGTAAATCTACGACTGATGACTGCGTGTCAATTGGGAGTGCTCGAGGGTGTTCCTGGCTGAATCAGACTGTGTGTTCATGTGGGCTGCAACAATTATTCCATTGCTGACTCAAGACTACGTGTCTTTGTGGATTCTTGTGGGAGTTCATTCCAAATTTCATTGTAATCTTTGTAAGTTACGATTTACTATTTTATAGTGAACTAAAGGTTTTGACCGAAAGGGATTTATCCTGAATTCTATGAGTTAGAAATTTTATTTGCGATGGCATGATCCACTACACCTGGATGTTTGTTTAGGGCTAAAATAAAATTGGTCTTAATTAATTTGGTTTTAGTTGACAATTGAGTAAATAAGGGTTTAATTGGAATTTGCGAATTTAGTTAAATCGTATACACGACCTTTACAAATTGGTATCAGAGCAGGTTACTCAAATTTACTGAGTATTCTTATTTTTCGTAAAAAATTGTGTGATATTATTTTTTTAAAAAATCTGTTTTGTGAAAAATCGTAATTTTTTTGATGGAGCTCTTATATAATCGGATGGCCATTTTTACGGGTCTAATTATGCCTACCGAAAAGCACGTATGAATTCACAGTTAAAGGCCATTGATGAGTGCATTTGAGTAGTTTGTGAAAGAGGGAGGACGCCTCCCTCTATCACTGTAGATAACGCAACATCTTTAAAACCTATGACTACCTGGACTGAGGACAAATTTAAATAAAGCACTTTTAATTCACGTGGGCTGAGTGCAATTTCTGGTGCAGTCACTCCTGAGGAGTTTCGACATATTATGATGTGCACCACGTCAAAAGAAGCGTGGAAAATTTTACAACTTACCCACGAAGGCACTAATGCGGTCAAAGAGTCTAAAATTAAAAATTTAACTACTTAATTTGAAATGATTATCATGTTTGAATCTGAGTGTTTTGGTGATTTTTATGCACGTTTCTTTGGCATTGTCAGTCAACACTAATTTTAATCTTGGTGAGCCTTTACCTAATGCACGAGTTGTTAAAAAGATTTAAGATCGTTGTCTAAACGTTTTATTCCAGAAGTGACTGTTTTGAATACATTAGGTAATTTGGGCAGTATAAAGCTAGAAGAGATGGTAGGAGACCTCCAGACATATGAAATTGACATGTTTCCTGACACTGTCAAGCCTAAGGATAAATGGATAGTACTTAGAGCCCAGTCTAGGAAGGGAGAGGAAGTCTCCACGAGAGAGAAGAAAAAGCAAGTGAAAGTTTGTGAGTCCCACTCTAAGGTTGAGGTTGATTTTGATATGGCCATGCTTGCAATTTTTTTTAAAAAGTTTCTCAAGTTTTCAAAACAAAATTCTTCCAATAAAAGTTTTTTGAGAAAAATAAAAATAAGACCAAAGAGAGCGGTGAGAAAGAGGAAGAAGAGAAGTGTTTTGAAAGTAAGGGAAGAGGGAATAAAGCTTTTGAGTGTCTCTCTAGGTTAAGGATAAAGGGAAAGAAAATTGCCATGCCAGCCACTCTTAGCGATAGTGAGGATGAGATGAATGATTCCAGGGATGAGTCTTCACATAAGAAGTGTGTTGCCTTTTTATCTAACTACATGAGCACACCTAGTTTTTCCCACAACGATGAGGATACTTGTGCACGTGAGACCCCCGAGGAGGATGATAGTTTGACTATTTTGAGTGAGGATGATAGTGAGTGTGAAAGTGGAGATGAGAGCGAGCTCCATATTGCGTTTAAAGATTTGTATGCTGAGACCTTAAAGACTAATAAATTGAATAAGGAGTTAGGTCTTAGGGTGAGATATTTGGACAGAGAGTTGGAGGATTTGAGGGTGTTTGAGGCGAAAGCAATTCAACTCGAGAAGGTGAAAGTTTATTTGAGTGAACAGCTGATTGCTTTAGATCATGAAAAGAGTGATTTGACCAACACGGTGTCTAGTCTGACGACACGTGTATCCTAACTAGAGAGAGATCTCAAACGTGCCCGGGAGGTTAAAGTCGCTTTAGATAACGTATCTATAAAGGTTGGAAAGGTGGTTCTTAAACCTGTTTTGGGTGATGTTGAGAGACGAGAAATAGGTCATGACGGTGTGTCCACTTTTCACGTTGCACCCGAGCCAGTTCCAAAGTTAGCGATAGATCCGTATGGCTCTCAACCCAACCCACTTAGGCGTCCCATACCTGATAAGAGAGTGCGCCGTAGGTATTTTAAGAGAGGTGTAACTAGGTCTGTTTATGTTTTCACCCATTGTAAAACAAGAGGACACTTTAGGGAGTTTTATTTTAAGTTAGGTTATGTGTCATGTTTTTTACTACACGTGTTCACACACATGCACCTACACATGTTGCTCCGGATGAATACAAGAAAGAGTTTGCACATCTTAGGGAGCATGTAAAGTTTTTGGTTAAGACTTCACATGATTAAAGGAGGTTTTTCATAGGATGTCACCATATTTGGAAAAATCCACCATACTTGCCGATTAAGGTCTAGACTTGTTTACTATCATAGGTTGATTTGCATGATAATATTTTTGACTATTGCTAGTGTGTACCATTTTTGTAGTTATGTTTTTCCTATTGATATATTTTTGAAAAAATTCAAAAAGATTTTCTTTTTTAGAAAAATTCTGAAAAAGCCAAAAAGATTTTATTTTGATAAAATTTTTGAAAAAAATCAAAAAGAGTTTTGTATTTTGTTTTGCACCATTTATGAATGGACATTTAGGATGACCAACTCACAATTTCATCCCATATCCATGTGACGATTTGATAGTGTTTTGATATGCGTCATCATTTCATTCATATGCTCTACAATGTTTGGAGTCATTGAGATGTGATTAGTTGTTGCTACCTACATGTTTGACTCACGAGTTCCTTTATTGCACACTTGCACGGATTTATTTGGCTATTTGTCTTATTTATCACATATTGGTCGGAATATTTTCATCCCAATTCTATTTTTAAAACGAATCATATGCGATAATACTTGACAATGGAAGTAGTGCGTGTAATAATCGTTTACCGTGAGGATTTAATTGCAACAAAAATAATGAGTGAAACATGAGAAAAGGCTGCGAGAGTTCAAAATTAACTCGTCGTGAAAACCACCGTTTAAAAGATCCCGGAAAAATCAAAGGCAATAAAAAGATCCGATGACTGTCCTCTGGAAAAATAAATGATAATGCTTTGTTTTTCGATCGGGTTATTGGTGGTTTGTTGGATCGACTTTTCAGGATCTCCGGTCGATTTGTTGTTCTCCTCCGGCGACTATTTTTCAGTTTTGGAGATCGGTGTTTTTCCGTGCTCGGTTTCGGTAGTATTTTCGGGTGGTCCCTCTTCCGGTGGTCTTGCTTTTTTTTGGCGGTCGTTTTTTCGGTGTGTCTGGCATATCTTTTCGGGGGGATTCCAATTTGGATCGGGTGTGGCTTCCGGTTTTGGTTCCTTGAGGTAACGTTTTTTCTTTTTTTTTTCTTTTCATATATATATATATATATATATATATATATATATATGTATATATATGTATGTATATATATGTATGTATATATATGTATATATACTGTTTGTTGGTTATAAAATTTGTAGATCAATTTGTTTTTGAAAAATTTAATTTGATTGGGTTTTGACACTTTGAAGAGTTGTCATTTTTTAATCCAAATTGTGTGTACGAGTTTGTTTTTGCTTGTGTTGAGTAAATTGTTGTGGACACCTATTTGGACTAAAATCTTTGGACTAAATTTTCTTTCGAACTAAATATTCTTTTTGGGCTGAAAATTTATTTGGGAAAACTTTGATTGGACTGTTTTTTTTAGACCTTGAATCTTTTTGTTGGGTGTTCATTGTTGAACCTTATTTTACGTCCAACTCATTTATTGTGTGTACATTTGGTTTATTTGATCTTATCTTTTGAAACTTAAATTGGATTTAAGTTTTTTTTGTTTCACACAATTTTTTATTAAAATATCTTTTATTTTAAATCTGATTTAAATTTTATTTATTTGGGTTTAAAGATATTTGGTTTGTGCCTCTAACTAGTTACACCCTCTAAGTTGAACTTCTGCGTGTTCACTTTATTTAGTTGGGTTTAATTAGTGTGTAGACTTTAATCATAATAATATTTATTTATTAAAATTTTATTTTAATTAAACCCATCCTATTTTAGTGAGTCGAGTGCTACACTCTTTTTCTCGTACTCACTTTACTTGGATTGGACCATTTAACTCGTACACTTTTTATTACCTAAGTTGAATACTTTTTGTTTTATTCTTTTATACTTAGGTAGTATTTGTGTGTGTATGAGTTTTTAGTCCAACCCTTGTCATAGTTTGGTTTATACTAAAATTGGAATTTAATACTTATAACTTTCTTTTATTTATTTAAGTCCTAATTTGTATGAGCTTAGTGCTACACATATTTATATTTTTTCTCATTTTACTTGGACTTAATATTTTAACATAAAACCTCAATTAATTGATCCATATTTTATTTGGTGTTAAGTTAATTTTATTTTAGTTGCGCGACACAATTGTTGGAATTTATTTCCTATTTTATTTGTGGTCATTTGCGCCAACTAAATTTGTTTTAGGATTGATCTTCACTCGAGTATTAATTATTAAGGAATATTTATTCAATCCTGGAACTTAATATTTAATCATTCTTTTAGTATCGATTAATTCTATATTGTCTTACCTTTCACTTAGTCACTGATTGGTAATTTGTTTTGTCAATTAAAATAGACTTAACCTTGGTTGTTTGGTATATTTTACTTAACAATATTATTTTGTTGTTTTGATTTAAAACAATATTCATTATTATATATATTTTTCACACCTACACGGGGTCTCGGTTTGAGTGTGTAGTTGTGTGTGTGTCTCACGCTTTCACTACCTCGGTTGTTTAGTTAGATTTAGTATTGTGGGATTGTTTGGTTTGTGCCTGGGTATACTGGTTTTGTAT
Organism: Sambucus nigra; assembly: GCA_949130495.1. Classification (NCBI taxonomy): domain Eukaryota; kingdom Viridiplantae; phylum Streptophyta; class Magnoliopsida; order Dipsacales; family Adoxaceae; genus Sambucus; species Sambucus nigra. Next base: position 124,492,800 of record OX422209.1, read on the forward strand.
TGGCCTAACTATTTCATTTACACTGGATTGCTAAATTATTTATTTAAACTTTGGTATTAGTGTTGCGTGTATTGTGAGTGAGTGATAGTCACTATTACCGGGGTATTATTGGATTGACTGATTTTCAATCAAGTTGGGATATTTTAGACTAAGTTGAGTTGTAGTGTTTGTATTTGTTTAGTTTAATTCATTGTGGACTTGGAGGACTGTAATCTGTAACTCTTAATCAGTAATAGTGGACTTGGGTGTGTGTGTTGTCCTGGGACTAGGGACACGGGGTTTACCACCACAGTGGGTTCCTCGAGAACAAATCTTATGTCACACTCTACTTTTCCTCATCTCATTCTTAAAGGGAATTATTATTTACATCTATCTAGCATCATCACCTTTTACTTACTAGTGTGCGTGAATGTTTTCTCACTTAAAATTTATAATAGATTTTTTATCATAGATTTAAAAGAGTTGGAGAACTTTTAAATAACCTAATATGCATTAGTAAGTACCCTTTGATCCTTACTAGTGACCCTTAGGTCTTTTCAATAGTTTGCCTCATTGTTTCGTGTCATAATTTTCCTCATTGTGTCGTGCGTCTTCCGAGATGGTGGTGTCGACCCTACATCAAGAGGTACAATGTCTCTCTCAATATTAGAATAAAAAAGGCTTTAATAACACAAAGAGTAATAACTAATATTTTTCTAACTGAATGTACTTTATTCTCTCTCTATTTTCTTCTTTTTCTTTCCTCACTTGGAACCACAGATAACTCACAAGATTTATATCCAAATGTATAAGAAAGAGGATGATATCACTTGTCTGTTATACACACAAAGATCATTGTCACAATATCTTGGTTGCACCAACTTAGATTGTATCATAAACACGAGTTTCAAGAGTTTTTGTAAACATCTTATTTTATCAGACAGTTTACTAGTTGTACCCTACAGCGATTTTTTTCTACACCAAAGCAAACCAGATAACACCCTAAGACAGAAAAATTCAACAAGAAAACTTTTGGGATACGGTAATAGTGACAACACCTTTGCCGAAGCGAATAACGGTTTTGTTGAAGAGAATATGGTCATGCGAAGAACCATAAGTATCTATTTTTGCAAAAAAAATGGAAAACCCATAATTTACTTGTTTCAACCTATGAACGAAGAAAATTCTAAATAGAAAAGATGCATTTTAAAACTTTATTTTTATATACGAGTAATATATTGCATCATGTATTTGGCAATTTCAAACCCAAAAAATTAAATGAAAATTATTTGTCACTTTTAGAAAATTTATTTAACCGTGGGGTGAATCTATGTCGTCTAGTCAATGTACTTTATCCTAAGTAGTTAACTCGAGTTTGATGAAGCTTTCTAGCGACCTATTGGACAAGAATTAAAGTTTATTTTGGAAATCAAATTAAGACAATCCAAATGATGTGGGGCACACAAGTATGCATATAATCTTACAATATACCATTTATCTATTTCGTGACAAGACACAAAAATAAATGATTACAAACAAATGAATCAAATTTACTACCTAAGACACAACTTGCTTGGACAAATGTATATAATATAGATAGATTTAATTGGTATGTAAATAAAAATCGAGACACTTATGAACTTCCATAAAGGGCTTTTTGTACCTATTTTCCTGTCACGCACTAGCATGGCTCATCAAAATATCAATGTGTAAAGAGAGACAATGAAAATATGAGAAATAATATGAATCATGTGAAAATAGAAATATATTCATATAAGCATGAAAGTAATAAATTAACTCTCCCTTTATTATGTAATTTCTCTAAAAAAAACTTAATTTAGCATATAAACACTCTCCCTTGACCCAACTTGCTATATAATATGTACTCCCCCTTTTGTCATGTAAGATAAAAAAGGGAAAGAACTAAGCATATAATGGGATAAATAGAACTACGTATTTAACGAGAATAAATATGATAATAACAAAAACAAAATGTGATAGAATCACATAACGAGTGAGAAATTAAGATGAAATCTAGGGAACATGTGATACTTGAGATAAACAGGCCTACGAATAAATATATTAACAATTACCCATTGAGATACGCAATATATCAAACTAAAAATATATAATAAACTTATGATAAAACATAATAATCATTAAACAAACTAGAGCTAGATAATTACACAAGATATGGGTAAATAAAGTTAAATCGTAACTATTAAAACACAAATCCAAAAATAAACAAAAAAGCTACATATCATTCTCATTCTCATTTTTATGCCTGGAAAACCATTGAAGATCCCAAACACTCGACTGTTTATTTGGTAAGGATTACTAATCTTGATGTAGATGAATATTGGTATTCTATCAATAGTAATAAAAAATTTTGTTGAGAAGATGAACCTTCCGCGAAAAGATACGAAGTCAAACCCATAGAAGCATTCATTCATTGAAACTCATTATAAGTAAGGGAAATGCAGGAAGACATAAAGATTGTCATTTTAGAGGACATCTCATCAAACTCTACTTGGGAAAGTGAATGCATTCTAGGTTCAAACGTTGTATGAGAGGAACTCGGAGTACGAGGGAGCATGATATGGCACAAAAAGATGGCTATAGTTATCTAACCGAGATATCAACCGATATTATGACATTTTAGTAATATTACCCTCAAGTTTTTTATCACTTCATCTAGAATAATTGGAACCCTGTAAAATTTTTTTCCATGTTAAGTCAATTTATAGTGCTGTCTTATTTCGTTGGTCAAAACACGTAGTTTGTTAGGGCATCGTATACTCAAGCCTTCAATTGAAGATAAATTAGCAGTCATAATTGCAGAAATCATGTTCTAAACTTACATCATGCTTCTTGCTCATTCTTAAAGGTATATGACCCTTTTGATATTTGTAGAAAATCGTTATGAGGATTTATATGTTTTTTAAATATTTTTTAAAAAACTACTTTAAAAAATTAGATTTTTCCAAGTCTTTCTAATGACATTTGATATGTCATTCAAATGCAGTAATTTATCTAATTCAAATGAGAGAATAATTAAGACTCGTTCGAACAAGATATCAAACGAAGAATTTATTTTTAAAACTTCAACCTCTATGGAATATCGTTAGATATGTCATTCGGAGGTCATTCCAACGAGATTTTTACTCTCGTTCGAACGAACTTCAAAGGAGGTACATCAAACATTTTTTAATCTCGCTTGATACCTCGTTGGATTCATGTTCGAATGAGATGGGGTACGTTGTTTGAATGAGGTACCGTGTCGTTCGAACGACCCAAGGGATTTTTAAGAAAAAAATAATTTCATGAGTTTTTTTCCACTAACCCACATTTTCAGGGAAAAAAAATAATTTTTATAGAATTGCGTGATAACTGTTTTTAACATACCTTTTTCATGAATCTTTAAGCTTAATACAATTTGAAAAAAACTCTATAAGTATCTTTGATCCTTTATGATCAAGTTTTTATAAACCAAACCCCTGTAAACTCTCCCATCAGATGTTCTTGATTGTGCGGTTGATTCTGCACTGTTGGAGATGGTAAAAACAATCAGTGGTGTTGATGCAAAAAACTAGACTAAGCTAATTAATTGATCACAGATAAATATAAGTAGGAGAGGCAAAATATTTTTAAAGTGGTTCGACTTAAGGAAAGATCCTATGTCCACTGTTGTGTATTTCTTTTTGGGAATGCTCGATTACCTCTTATTTCATGTCTCACTTGGATGTAGGGTTTACAATGTATTTATAGCCCCCAAGGGGTGTACAAGTTCTGGAATATCAAAGGATGGAATGTCTTTATATCGTAGACATTTATATCTGTACAATCATTTATGTATACAACTGTTGGCATTTTTCTGTCATTATTGGTCGGTCTTCCTGGTGTTGGTTGGGTTTCAATGGCAAGTTGGTCGACATCCCTCAGTAGGTCGACATTTCGTCCTTAATGACTAGGATTAACCTTATACTATATTATACGTGCCGGTATCTGATTGGTCCATGTAACTGGATAATTTTTGGACTCAACAGAAGCCCCCCCAATGTTTCATGCTTGAAGTTTTTACAAGAGTATGGAACATTTAGCTCAAAAATGTTGCTCGAGCAACAATTTTAGGCTTGGTCGGCTACCGACTTCCCATACTTGTAAAAATAATGACTTATCTATGGACATATAATGCGCATGGCATTTTTATAATTATCCATCACTTTAATGAATCATTTTTGGGAAATTAGTCTTTTTAGCCTTTAGCCAGTTCAATTGATGTTGCCTTTTAATCATTATTTTCTAGTTTTTGAGGAAACCTATAAAGAGCGGGAAAAGCCACGATCTTTTCTTACCTCAAATTTTCTGAGCGTTTTTGGCTACAACATCTTCAAGATTTTTTTTCACTCTTGTGCGATCGTTTTTCGTCCTTCTGTTCTTGCTTAATCCTTAATCTCTGTAAGAAATCTTTCTCTTTTATTCTATTCTTCATCATAGTTTACTCTATTTATTCTCTTGACGAATTCATAAATGAATTTAAGATTCCCTCTTGGGTTATTTTGGAACACGTTACTTTGACTATTGATTTTTTCTCACTTGCTGAGGGTCACTGGTTTCCCTCTACCTTTATAGCTAAGTATGTGTTTACCTTTCCTCCAAACCCATTTTTCCTTGAGTTTTGTCAATATTTTGACATTGTCCCAGCTAGGGTAGCCCCCAATACCTGGAGGGTTGTAAATGGAGTCTATAGGTTGAATTAGATCCATGGAACCCATCTAGGGATTCCAGAAATAATATTTTATTACAAGTGGGTGACTAGTGACACCACTTTTTATTTGAAGACTAGGTCTATAAATAAAGCATTAGTAGTCAGTCTTCCAGACTCGGATAGGGATTATTTAGATCATGGAGTTGTGGTAAAAAATTGGTAATACGCCCCTTTTACTGGAAATGCTGAGTACCAGGTGCCTAGATGCCCTCCTTTTGGTAATGGGATAGGTTATTCCTCATTTAACTGTCTTGCCATATACATACTTTTTTAAATGTAATACTAATTGTTGCTATGTAAATATTGATTGCATTTGATCAGAAGAGAAGGTGCCCAAAGGAGAGTGAAGTGAACCTCACGGAGTTGAAATTTATTTGGGGTCTTCATCAGAGGATTGGCGAGGAACACATTAGGTCTGAATCCTATTTGCTGTAGTACAAGAATACGATTTCATCCTTTGTTGCTCATCCCCCAATAGACATTCCTTCCCCTGTAATTGATCTTGAATATGAACCGCTTTCTACCTCCGTAGCTATTGCATCTGGCGGTGGTGATCTTGCTACCCACTCCTATTCTTCCTTGGATTCAAACTTACCTCTTGTAGCTACTATGGGAAAAAGGAAATTTCCAAACATTTTTGGAGACATAGATGCCAATTCCCCTTTCAAACAAGCTGATGATGTGGTGAAAAACAAAGATGAAACTGAGAAGAAACCCGCAACAAAGAAAACTGAAGAGATCCCCATGAAAAGAATAAGGAAAGGGCTTCCTTCTAAGTTAGCAGAAGGTTCTTCTGCCCTTGCTGACCAGCGAGAGTTGGTCGATATATCTTCTTCTGCCTCTCCTGTGGTCCTTGTCCATGGATTAGGTAGACAACTAATAAAGTCTGGGAATTTACCAGACCAGTGGGGTGTCACACCCCCCTAATTAATCCCGAGTGATCAGTCCTAAATCAAATTAGAAAAGGTTTCTCAATTGGTCCATTCTTAGCATCACTGTCGTCTTTTTAATTACTAACCACCTAAGTGAGAAAAGTAGACTGGTGCCAATTTTTATCTTTCAATTAGTTAAATAAAACTCATGCGGAACATACAATAATACACAATCACAGTTAATTAAAATAACCATCCACAATCAAAACACCTAACCGAATAAATCATCGGTCCAAATGTCCAATACAAGTAAATATCAGAAAAACATCTCAACAAGTCTACTACTGATAAATGAACTGTGAGCGATAAGCTCAGATAACTACTAGAGAGTCTCTACAAGAATGGAAGAAGGAGGCGTCTATCAAAACCCCGCAACATCCACATGTGCTGCAGCAAAGGATACCTGGAATAGAGTCAAGCTTGGCTCCCTTGTGTTTGGACACCTGAAAGGTTTTTAAAATTTTTATAGCAAGGGTTAGTACCCAAAAACATTTGAAAACATTTCACAAATGATTAACTTGCAGTAATAAATAAATATGCATGCTCTTCATATTTTAGTTAGTGCCTCACTCTCTTGAGGACTTCCTCACCCCTCCTCTAATGTGCACTACTAACGCTTCCATTTAATTTACTAGGTCCTACGCTCCTGACCCAATGCTTATTTTAACCCTTGAATTTTACCTACTCTAACCGAGTATGCCTTAATTCATGATTTTTAAGTTATTATAAACGTCGACTTAATTGAATCATTACTCCTTTTAATTTCATATAACATTCACACCTGTTATGCACATAATACATTTTTCACTTTGTATTAATTATCCCCTATATAATTGTTTACCTAATTATATATTTAATCATATTACAGTATTCACAAACATACTGAAATAACATTTAATACAAACTTTCGACCAAGTAAGAATACTCACAAAATATAAATTTTCCCGAGTGCTATCCCACTAGGTGTATTCACGTAACCTAGTTATCCAAGTTAGATTCGCTCACTAACTTAGTTTAACATACGAATTGGAGGCGGTCATATTCCTTCCCTGAAAGTGAGATACCCCTCACCCATACAACGGACGCTATGACCTGGGATTATACTCGCCCTACTCCTCAAGCTAGGGGATTCATCCACTACGCGCAACCTCCCCCTATAGCACTAGAGTACATACTAATAATATTCAATCACTGATTATTAATGCACACACACTATATATATATACTACCACACTCCGTATACATATATATAAAACGTCCTAGCTACACCATGTACAAAACCCGTAACATAAGCCCATTTAATTTATTAAGAATTTATGGCCCAACTCTAATTATTAATTAATTAGCACATTAATTAATTAAGTCACCTTTGGTGTTGCCCCCACCATAAAATTGGACTTACTCTCGTAGTCCGAAATAACCTCACCCGAGTCTAAATTCCCGACTCTCGAATTTTTAATCATTACGTGACACCCAAAAATCCCTCAAATCCTAATTAACTTTACTCATGATTAATTAGGTTTAAACTCATGTATTAATTTCCCCATAATTAATTACATAATGATTTATTATATAAATTCTCTTTATATACATAAGTGGGTAAAATTGCCAAAATCTGCCGACCTTCGATCGATCGACCCCAGACCTACGATCGATCGATCGAGCAGGTCTCCTAGATTAAGATAAATCTCTCCATCACTTAGTTGCCTTATTTCCTGGAACCCCTGTAAAGAATTGCATACATGATTGGTGGTTCCCATATCAACACACCAGGTATCGGTAGTACGAACCATAAAATATAATTCAATCACTAATGGATGGAATTTACTAACATTTTTCTATTTATTATGAAAAACGAATAATTATTCTTCCAGTGTTATATTACTTACAGTAGAAACACTTGCCCTTAGGCTTTTTCACACCTACCTGAGGCCCACGAGATGATTGAGGGACCATAACATGTTTATGATCCTTCTTCTTCTTTTTTTCTTACCTATAGACTTAGAAGTAGAATCTTTGTCAACAATAAAATCACTTACTGTCTTCATGATGAGACCTTCAGCTACTTGTAGTTATTTAAGTAGTTCCGCCAAAGAGTAAGAAAGTTTGTTCATGTTGTAATTAAGGCGAAACTACTTAAAGGACTTAGGCAACGACTGGAGAATAATATTGACTTGGGTTTCCCCATCGATTTTTGCTCCAAGGATTTCAAGCTCATTGAGAAAAGACATCATGCTTAAAACACGTTTCCTCACTGGGGTCCCTTGAGTCATGTTTGTGTTCATGAGTTATTTCATGGTAACTTGCCTTGTAGAACGATTATGATCTCCAAACATATCTTTGAGGTTCAACACCATGCCATAGGCAATGTCCATCGTCTGATGTTGATGTTGCAGAACATTTGATATAGATGAGAAAATGTAACACCGCGATATCTCATCCGCCTTGATCCATTTATGGTAATCTTAACTTTCCTTTTCAGTTTCCCCCTTAGCAGGTTTCTCAGGACAGATCTCATGGAGCACAAACTTGTTGTAATACCCCTTATTTTTAATAATTCAAATAATTATGTGATTAATTATTATTGTGGAAATAATTACGTGATTAATTATTGTTATTGGATTAATTAAATTAAAAATGCAAGAAATTAATTTTTATTAATTCGGATTGAAATAATTATTAACTAGTGTGACAAGGGTTAATACTTATTGTTGAAAATTATTGAATATTACTGTGAAATATGTAATATGGAATTACAAAATTTGATAAATTGCCTAGAGTGAAATATAGGCAGTTTGGTATATTAAGTCGAGACACACGTGTGAGTCGTGTCGGGACTAATTGAATGGAATATAAAAGTAAATTATTTTTAAGAAACTCGTATGGTCATTTCAAGTGCACCGTTGAGTCTGGGAGGGTCAAGATAATCAGAAAACACTATCCGGGTATTTTATTTAGACTCCGGGTATTTTAGGCCAAACCGGCACCTCGTAGGGGAAATTTTGTAATTTTAAAATTTGGAGAAACCAAATGGACAAAAATTGGGGGTGTATTATATCATCCATGTGGGGGATAATTGGTCTAACAATCACAAAACTCAAGAGAGAGTTTTAGAGAGAGAGGGTGAGAGAATCCCAAAGAGACAAACCCTTTCGGTATCGTCTTCCACCACCGAGACCGACATCGTGTAGATCGTACGATGAGGAACACATCCATATCAACATCACCAACAGATCAGACCATCATATTCGAGGCAACTATTTATTACTTGCATGTTTCGATAATAATTGTCTTCATGTTATTGTAGGTGTTAACCCCTCAAATTTATGAGAATTAATTTGATGAAAATTGGATGATTTGATTTATTTTGGGACTGAAATTTTAATAGATTCATTTCACAGATATCATCCACAGATTTATGATAATTTTCCATGAAAAAATCTAGGTTTAATTTGGATTCAAGCTCAAAATTGAAGAACTAGGGTTCTTGTTAAATAAATTGGGGATTTCAAAATTAATTGATGTATGGTGAAGATTTAATGATTCGATGTTGTTAGGAATCATCTAAACATGTTAGAACATAAATTGGATTTCTTGTTGGGCATTTAGGATTGAAAAATAGAGGTTTAGAAGTAAAAATGGTGGAAAAAAATGCAGAACGCTGGGAAGAAGACGAACAGTGACATCTCGGGTGATCTCGCCTAAAGTCGTTCGCGCGAGATAAGGATCTCGCGCAAAGTCGTTTGAACGACACATGGTAGTCGTTCGCACGATATCTCATTCTCGTTTGAGCGAGATCAATTTCTGGTTCGAGCGACATCTTCTTCTAGTTTGAACGACAGACTGATTTTTTGGGAAATTCCATGTTCACCCCCAAATTAAGTTGCGCAATATATTTGGGTGAGAAAACTGTTGTTCTATGGACTTAGTCTAGTGCTGAATTTTTGGGAAGTATTTGGGAAATAATACTTTAAATAATTGGAATGGTATGTTGACCTTGGAGATTATGCAAGCAATAGTAATCAAATTAAATATATTATACGTAGTGATGAGATTAAAATACATATAAGAAGAACATAATTAGGTTGAGTAAATACCTATGAATTTTAATAGGATGTGTGTATACCTATTATATGCTATGATTGATAAGTGTACTAATGGGTGATAACCCGGGGTAGAGGAATATTTTATTAAGTGTACTAACAGGTGATAACTCGGGGGTACAAGATTATAATTGTTAAATGTACTAATGGGTGATAACCCGGGGGTACAAGACTATGATTGATAAGTGTACTAATGGGTGATAACCTGGGGGTACAAGAATTATATGAGTGATAGTAATTGAATTAAAAATACCATACGTAGTTATAACAATAAAATACGTATGAGATGAATATAATTTAGGTTGGGTGAATACCTATGAATTTCTAAAAGGATGTGTGTGTACCTATTATATGATATTATTATTAAGTGCACTAATGGGTGTTAACCCGAGGGTGCAGGATTATTATGGTAAGGGGCGCTAATGGGTCTAAGCCTGGGGGGTGCAGAAACAATATATATATATATATATAGGGATGATGGGACTATATGTATATATAAATAGAGATATGAACTTGAGAATATTCCTACTGAGCGAAACTGGTAGATGTAGTGATAATAATAAAATGTTATGTGCCAAGTGGTGTTAACCTAAGGGTGCAGGATTGATAAGTATATATATAGGGGTGATGTGACTATATATATTTATGAAAATAATTGGGAACATTATACTTAGTGAAATTAGTAGATATTGGATATATGAGAAATAAAATAATCTTAGTGGGTAAAATATTAACCATTCTAATGGTGAATAATGGAACTTTTAGTTACGTGAGATAAACTATTTCTTTAACGTGTTGTATGGGCCATATGGGTATACTACTGGAGAAGCTAGATGATGATATTATGATTTCAAACTAGTTACTCCGGGTAGCTAGTGTGGGTTAGATGTACGTTAGGCGTGCACAATAGATAAGAAGTGAGAATCTCATGTGAGTGCGATATCTAACATGCACATAAAACTTGCTTCATTGCAATTTTAAATACTTTCTAAATATTTTTAAAGCATCGGGATCTGACCCATCTCTTGTATATCTTCTCTCTTTTTCAATATATATATATATATATATATATATATATATATATATATATATATATATATATATATATATATATATATATATATATATATATATATATATATATATATATATATATCAGGTGCTCATCCACATGGATACTAGAATTAGAGAGTTGGATTGTTTTTCGTGCTGCAGCTGTTGTAGAAGTTGCAGGTCTTTGCAGTAGACGCCTCTATCATTTCCATTCAGTTATCTAGACATCTCAGATAGGGCATGTGTATCCCATTCCTAGTTTTATGAGAGTTATTATTCAGTTTACTCTACAATTATTTTAGATGGATGGAATTTTATTATGTGTACATAAATTTGGAGTTTTAAATTGGGAGGTTTTTACCCAGTGTTATTTATTCTAGTGTTTGATCCATATGCGAGAAATTATTTTTTATTAATCCGGATTGAAATAATTATTAACTAGCGTGACAAGGGTTAATACTTATTGTTGAAAATTATTGAATATTACTGTGAAATATGTAATATGGAATTATGAAATTTGATAAATTGCCTAGAGTGAAATATAGGCAGTTTGGTATATTAAGTCGTCGTGTCGGGGACTAATTGGATGGAATATAAAATTAAATCATTTTTAAGTAACTCGTATGGTCATTTCGAGTGCGCCGTTGAGTTTGGGAGGGTCGAGATAGTCATAAAACACTATCTGGGTATTTTATTTAGACTCCGGATGATTTTAGGTCAAACCGGGACCCCATAGGGGCAATTTTGTAATTTTAAAATTTGAAGAAACCAAATGGACGAAAATTGGGGATGTATTATATCAGACATGTGGGGGATAATTGGTCTCACAATCACAAAACTCAAGAGAGAGTTTTAGAGAGAGAGAGGGTGAGAGAATCCTAAAGAGCCAAACCCTTTCGGTATCGTCTTCCACCACCGAGACCGCCATCGCATAGATCATAAGACGAGGAACGCGTCCATACCAACATCACCAACGGATCAGACCATCATATTCGAGGCAAGTGTTTACTACTTGCGTGTTTCGGTAATAATTGTGTTCATGTTAGTGTAGGTGTTAACCCCTTAAATTTATGAGAATTAATTTGATGAAAATTGGATGATTTGATTTATTTTGGGACTGAAATTTTAAGAGATTAATTTCACGGATATCATCCACGGATTTATGATAATTTTCCATGAAAAAATTTGGGTTTAATTTGGATTTAAGCTCAAAATTTAAGAACTAGCGTTCTTGTTAAATAAATTGGGGATTTTGAAACATTTAATGATTATAGGTTGTTAGGAATCATCTAAACATGTTAGAACATCAACTGGATTTCTTGTTGGGCATTTGGGATTGAAAAATAGAGGTTTAGAAGTAAAAATGGTGGAAAAAAATGCAGAAGGCTGGGAAGAATACGAACAGTGACATCTCGCGCGATATCTCCTGAAGTCGTTCGCGCGGGATAAGGATCTCGCGCGAAGTCGTTCGAACGACACGTTGCAGTCGTTCGCGCGACATCTCATTCTCATTCGAGCGAGATTAATTTCTAGTTCGAGCGACATCTTCTTCTGGTTTGAATGAGAGGATGATTTTTTGGGAAATTCTATTTTTACCCCTAAATTATGTTACACAATATATTTCGGTGAGAAGACTGTTGTCCTCTGACTTAGTCTAGTGCAAAATTTTTTGGAAGTATTTGGGAAATAATACTTTAAATAATTGGAACGGTATGTTGGCCTTAGAGAATACGTGAGCGATAGTAATCGAATTAAATATATTATACGTAGTGATTAGATTAAAATACGTATAAGAAGAACATAATTAGGTTGAGTAAATACCTATGAATTTTAATAGGATGTGTGTATGCCTATTATATGCTATGATTGATAAGTTTACTAATGGGTGATAACCCGGGGGTATAAGAATATTTTATTAAGTGTACTAATGGGTACTAACCCGGGGGTACAAGAATATAAGTGTTAAGTGTACGAATGGCTGATAAATCGGGGTACAAGATTATGATTGATAAGTGTACTAATGGGTGATAACCCGAGGGCAAAAGAATTACATGAGTGATAGTAATAAAATTAAAAATACCATATGTAGTGATGAGAATAAAATACGTATGAGATGAATATAATTTAGGCTGGGTGAATACCTATGAATTTCTAATAGGATGTGTGTATACCTATTATATGATATTATTATTAAGTGCACTAATGGGTGTTAACCCGAGGGTGCAGTATTATTATGGTAAGGGGTGCTAATGGGTCTTAGCCCTGGGGTGCAGAAACAATATATATATGTATATGGATGATAGGACTATATGTATATATAAATAGAGATATGAACTTGATAATATTCCTACTAAGTGAAACTACTAGATGTAGTGATAATAAACAAATGCTTTGTGCCAAGTGGTGTTAACCTAAAGGTGCAGGATTGATAAGTATATATATAGGGGTGATGTGACTATATATATTTATGAAAATAATTGGGAACATTCTACTTAGTGAAATTAGTAGATATTGTATAAATGAGAAATAAAATAATCTTAGTGGGTAAAAGATTAACCATTCGAACGGTGAATAATGGAACTTTTAGTTACGTGAGATAAACTATTTCTTTAATGTATTGTATTGGCGATACGAGTATACTACTGGAGAAGGTAGATGATGATATTATGATTTCAAACTAGTTAGGCGGGGTAGCTTAGCTAGTGTGGGTTAGATGTACGTTAGGCGTGCACAATAAATGAGAGGTGAGAGCCTCATGTGAGTGCGATATCCAACATGCACATAATACTTGCTTCATTGCAGTTTTAAATACTTGATAAATATTTTTAAAACATTGGGCTCTGACCCGTCTCTTGCATATCTTCTCTCTTTTTCTATATATATGTATCATACCAGGTGCTCAGCCACAGGGACATCAGAAGTAGAGAGTTAGTTTGTTTTTTGTGTTGCAGTTGTTCTAGAAGCTGTAGGTCTTTACAGTAGATGCCTCCATCATTTCCATTCAGTTATCTAGACATCTCAGATGGGGTATGTGTTGCCCATTCCTAGTTTTTATCAGAGTTATTATTCAGTTTACTCTACAGTTATTTTTTATGGATGGAATTTTACTATGTGTATGTAAATTTGGAGTTTTGAACTGGGATGTTTTTACCTAGTCTTATTTGTTCTAGTGTTTGATCCATGTTTAGTATATTCATATGTCTGATGAATGGCTTGCACTTTTGTAAGTAAATAGAGAAATGGTTTTTATTTGGTCATATGTAAAAAGAAAATTGTTTTTGACACCTGGCTTAATTCTATATTAGGTCATTAATATGTTTTTAAGTTTTTCGACAGTGGTGCTAAGAATGAACCAACTGAACATTATGTTTTAAATTTGGTAAAGGACTGATCACCTTATATTTTATTGGGAGGGTTATCACACTTGTACCCTCCAACAATCGACAAAATATCCAAATTCCTTTTCCAATCAATGTAATTAGGTCCCGTTAATTTATTTTCCTTGAGAATGACAATAAGTGGATTGAAAGAACTTACTATCTTAATACTGGGAATCAAATAATAAAATGAATTATTATATGGCGTAAAGCATTTTGAATTCAAGATTAAAATTAATGCACCGTTTATCAATTTAAAAAGAATTCGTCGTCATCCCAATTACCATTTGAATAGTATTCCTCTTTAGATAACATAATTTTGAAAAAAAATTAGGCAGACTTATTCCTTTTAATTTTGTTATCTAGAAAAAACCTATGTCAAATAAAATAAAATAGCCCAGACTTTGATCCGACAAAATCATAGCATTCCTCTTTGGAGAACATACTATTATTTTATATCTAAGTGTATACCACCAACTAATTTTAGATTATCTCGTATCACATAGACTCCTCCTTTGGGGGCCGCCTATATGAAGAATGAATCCAAAATTATCCTTAAGGAAATTTATATCGACTACTACAATAATTAATATTCTTCATTGGAGGACCCACTGATTATTCAAAGTCTACAAATCGTTGATGGAGACCATGGGATTTTCTCTTGAAAAATTCCCTCTCCCACTTAGTAATTTAATAAACTTTGTAAGGTTATAAAAACAAATGTATTTAATTCTTAATTAATTTGAATGACCAAGGACATTTGATGTATTTCAAAAAAATACCGAGATATCCCTATTTTAATATATCAAGAAAATGTGTGAAAAATACAAATTTTCAAATACCCTTGAGAGTTAAAAAAATGAATACTCAATTTTTTTATTCTCTAACAACAAATATTAATGTCCATAATTCAAAATAATTATGAATAATTCACATTTAGCATCTACATAATTTAAGTAGGCCTGGTATTCCATGTTGTCCATAATTCTTAGGGAATCGTTAAAACATATTAACGACCCAACAATTAAAACGTGAATAATAGAGATATAAATCTATATAAATAAGAAATTGAGATAAATATGGATTACCGACTATTATGGTAAAGATATAACTCTTTCGTAGATTGGAGTTCTCAACAGTCATCCATGAACTCAACGATCATCAATGAACTCAGCGGTCATCCTTGAACTCAGCAGTTATCCTTGAACTCAAAGCTTCAACGCTCCAAGCACCCTTTAACACTGTCCTATGCCTCCATAAAGGAGTTAACATGCTACATCAATATTACATTAATCCGGCAAAAAAAATAACCATGAATAAACCATTGTGGTATCCAATCACACACACACAAAAAACATAAATACATGACCATTATAGTGGGATTAGATCCCTGCAAGACATAAGTTAGCACACATCTATATTCTACCCAACATCCATGCACATATATGATTATTTTAATTGGACAAAATGGATGAGTTCAATCTATACGTGGTATCAACATGCTCTAATACCAATTTTTGGATCGAAAGTCTGAGGGTCTATTAGAAATGCATACAGATCGAACTACAGAAAAAAAACTATATATACGTGAAATCCTACAAGGTAGATTTAGGATTTACCAGCGTGGTCTCTTTGATTTGATCTCGTTTTTTCATGAACATAATATGTGATGTCTCTATTCACATCATGATCTTGAACTTTACTCCTGATATGGGCATCCACGAGTAGAGGGTTGGCTCTTATTTGTGACCACCTTCTTGTCTCCTCTTTCTTCTTCGCTGTCTCTCTTTCTCACAAGTATGAACTCGGGTCCTTTGAGTATCCAAGAGTTATGTCTAGGTTAAGAAAGAATGAGACTTAGGTGCATATATATATATATGCAACAGTAGGGATCCTAAGGACATATAAGTATGTGGATCCTAATAGGCTTGAGAAAACCTAATCCTTACCGGATCCTAATCTCAGCCACTTAATTATAAATAATACCACTAAATAAATATAATCACAACTCCACTCATTAAATCAAAATTATATTTTGATCTCATCATTATTAATTACTTAATTCTCCCCACATTATAGTTACAAATATCCATTGATAAAAAATATTACTGATAATTTATTTGATTAACTTCTTTAAGTCCTCGAACGGTCCAACTTAACTTATTTGCAGTTTCGGATTAATATAATCTACCTACAGGGTTTGACACATACAAAACTTATAAGTATATCAAGTGGCTATCAACAGTCTCTATACGGAGACGTGGATTCCATTCGTAAAACACTTTCACCATACATTAATCGTCATTATCCAATTTATCAAGCTTATTAATCCAATTGCACGTGTCCATTAATCATTGTCAAATTAAGAGCCTTAAGTAAACCTAATAATTACGAGGTGTATATTGTCTTATAAAATCAGTATAAAAAAATGACCTCAAATTGGTCCCGTTTAATACACACAAAGTGTACTAGCACAATAAGTTGAAACTGTACAATTTTCTGTAATCAAGACAGACCTACTAAAATATTGTGCTACAATCATACTGATGATGTGTCTAGTTCCATCTAAGACTGTGAATGATAAAACTGATATTCCACAAGAACTGGTGATCTGATCCTCCGTGTGTAAGTCGTACTCTACGCACCAAAACACATACTGGGACGAATAAAAGACATAGACAATATATAAAATACTGCAAACATTATGTCCATACATGATTCTCATTAAAATTGGAATAAATTATTTTATTATAATAATAAATCCATATCTAAATTTATTACATAAAGCATGGTTTTAGTTTACTTCTCTAACAGAATTGTCCCTCAATTGTCGTTATCGGTTAAAAGTGGATATCAAATCTCCCAAGCTCCACTAACCATTTTGAGAGTCATATGGAGAGGTCAGATTTCTGAAGAACTGCTTTAAGGGGGTAGAAAGTGATTACGGTTATTGAGTGGACTTCAAAGTAGTACTATAACTTCCTCGAGGCAGCCACCAACACATAGTAGAGTTTCTCCCGAGGTAGGTGCCGCTGCTCGGTGTCTAAAAATATTTTACTAGCATAATAAATCCGGTGCTAACCCCATTCCTTCTCATATACTAGGGCGGAGCTTACAATGTGGTCAAATACTGCAAGGTAAGGGCAGCATGGCTCTTCATCATTTGGAATCACCTTCAGGGGTGAGTTACTAAGGTAGGATTTGATCTCTTCTAAAGCTCTCGAACAATCATCATTCCATAAGAGGCCTTTGTCCTACTTCAGGAGCTAAAATAATGGTTGACAATGTTTTGAAGACTTGAAGATGAAGCGATTGAGTGCTGCAAGCATAACGGTGAGCTTTTGAACATTTCGCAACAACTGAGGAGACTGAACTCTAGTAATATGTCGTTATGATCTAGATTGGCCTTAATTCATCTTTTACATACTAGGTAGCCCAAGAACTTTCCCAAGTGGACACCAAATGTACACTTACTTACAATAAGCTTCATTCGATACTTTATGAGTATCTCAAAAGTTCTGGCTAAGTCCGTGAGTTAGTCTCCCTTGTTCTCAGTTTTGACTAGAATATTGTGGATGTAAACCTCCATCGTGTGTCCCATTTGTCTCTTGAACATCCTGGTGACCAGTCTCTAGTAGGTTTTCCCTACGTTCTTGAAACTGAACGACATAACATTGTAATAATATAACCCAATAAGGGTTATAAATGATGTTTTATCCTGATCAAGTGTGATCAAAGGAATATGATTGTAGACAGAGTGGGCATTTAGGAAACTCATCCTTTCGCGCATCACCATAACATCAACCAATTAATCTATTTTGGGAAACGAGAAGCTTCCATTAGGACATGCCATGTTGAGATCTATGAAATCAATAGAAAACCTCCAACTGTCATTGCTCTTGCGCACTACCACTGTGTTGGATAACTATTTGGGGAACTGAACTTTCCTAGTGGATCTTACATCCAGTAGCTTCCCTAATCCATTTTCCACTGCTCTAGCCTTCTTAGGGGCTATTCGGTGAGCCTTTTGAGTGATTGTCTTGAAATTCGTATCGATGTACAGGTGATGGCTAGCTACGTTGGGATCAATCCATGACAAGTCATATGGCTCCCAAGAGAAAACATCTAGATTTCTTCTGAAAAGGGCAACAAGTTATTTCTTCTCCCTATTGGTGAATCTGGCTCTAATTAAAAATTTCCTCTCTCCAAAGTTATCATCGGCACCAACGTCTTACAGTCTTTCAATGACACTATCTATAGAGTGGACCCTAGTCTCCTCCACCCCTGGTCGTCTGTATCGTAGTTACTATTTGGAGGGAATAACCCCCTCTTGGGCTTCCTCCTGAGCATCTTGTATATCCTATTTCTTTTCTTTTTTTGGGTAAATGGTCGCGATGAAGAACTTCCTGGCGGAGGCTTGGTCGCCATGAATTTTGACCGCTTCTCAGTTGGTAACACACTTGAGGTTATAGTGGTAGGTGAATGGTATGGACTTCATGGCATGAAACCAGCCTCAACCTAGGATGGCGTGATATGGGAACTCAATGTCCCCCACTTAAGAACTCAATTAGGTTTGAGATGTTGCCTACCCTGATTGGTAGGGTTATCTTTCCCAGTGACATCATGTTCCTCCCTTAAAAAATGACAACCGAAATTGTGGGTTCTATGAGAACAAAGGTGTTCATCTTCATCTTGTGGAATAAATCTAGGTACATCACTTCTGACGAACTCCCCTGGTCTATGAGCAGCTTGTCAACGTCCCAATTGGCTATTCTGAGTGTAATCACCAGTGCATCATGATGATAGGTTTTCACCCCAACCAAACATTCCATAGTGAAAATAATATGTTTGGTGTAGTCACATCCTATGGTTTTTGGCGCCTACCAACTTGGGTTTTGTTCGGGTTAATTTGAAGCGCCTCCATAATGGCGATAACCTTCGTTAGTTCCATCCAAATAATATTTCCTTATATTCTGCTTAAGATTTGATGTCTCATGGATTATTGCGAACTCATGTCTGGTATCAACATTAAGGAAATCGTCTGGCTCTGGTCTCCATTATCTACGACCTTATCTTTTTTCTTTTCTATGTACTCATTGGGATACCCAACTTGGCCAGCTCCTCTAAGTGTGACTTCAGAGCGTTGTAATTTCTAGTCTTGTGGTCGCCCTCCTTATGAAATGTGCAGCACAATATTTATTTTTATTAGGAGTTGTGATATTTTATATGTGTTCCTTGAAGACTGTGTTAATAACTTGGAACGCCTTGGAGGGGTCAGTCTCGTACCCATTCTTAGAGTCATTCTTGCCTCCATTCTTTTCCACCCTAATTCTTATTTCTTTAATAACTTTTTTATTTTAAATCCTTTTCTCCCCATTCTTTTTTCTAAATTTTTCTAAATAGAAACCCTATCATATTTTGCAGCCCATGCCAACTTTCATCAGCCCCTCACTCATTATTAAACAAATCAATCCCATGTTATTCTTTATTTAAAATAAAATAAAATATGTAAAATACCCCAAAGCCCTTATTCCCCCTATTTAAAGCCCATCACCCACACATAAAAAAAGACATAATAAACCATCACTCTCATCATTTTAGTGTAGTTTCATCTTTAGGAGTAGTGTAATTTAGTTTTTTCCATTTTTTTTGTAATTTCTTTCCCGAATTAATGCAAGGTTCTTCTCTATTTTTCCTCCGTTTCTACACGTATTCTTATGAAATTTTTTACATACTCTCATATTTATTTCTCATGCTTTAAAATCCGTATACTTCTTCTCTTAGTTCAATTATTCTCATACACACAAAGCATGGTTAATTAGTTTTAATTTTTTTTTCCTTAAATAATATAAGTTGTAATTTTGGGACACGTTTCAGACGTGTAGCTTCTTTGCTATGATATGATAGTTTAAGACCGGATCTTGACAGATTAATTAGTACCGAGAACATATCGAGGGAATTTAATGGTGTATATCAATTATACATCGTATTTAATACCAAAAGTGAGTATTAAACCTATTTTATTCGCATTTTATCTATGCAATCATTTATGCTACATGCACCGAAGCGTCGAAGATAATTTCTAACTTTTGTTTTACTTCTTTTAACGTAATTTACATACTTGTCTATATTAATCATAGTATAATTCTTTCAACTCTCCCACATCTTTTACACTTTTTTAGAAATAATAAATTAATTACAGTATTTAATCATCATTCCCTATGGATTCGATACCCAAACTCGCCGCTATACATATAAAATATGTGTAGTTAAAGTTTAGGTTTTTTGCATTGGGTCAAAAATCGTTTACAACGACGGGCGCTTCACACGCGCTCGATTTTTGCTCTAATCAATACCCCTCGGATAATGTGGAGCCATAGATGGCCAAGAAGAAGGTTAAAACATGTTGGTATGTCAATAACCTAGAAATCAGTGATAGAATTGATAGGGTCATCCCTTATTATGAATTTTATAGACCCCATTACCTCTCGACGGGTATTGTCGTCAGCACGCATAGTGGTGAAAGTGGGAGTGAGATCACTGGCTTTTAAACTCAAGAAATTAAAGGTTTTAAGAGGGCAAACGTTGAGGGCAGATCCTTTATCAACAAGAGAGACTGGGATTATCTTTCTCCACACTTTAACGGAGATGTTGAGGGCATAATTATGGTGAGGTCTGATCTTTGGTATCTTTGCTTCGAAAAAGGATAGAAGTGTGTTAGAATCTAAGGGCCCAACCATGTTCACAGCTTCTTCAGTTGTAGTGGAAGGATTGACTGTAATCTTGGCGAGGATCCTTATCAGAGCATTCCAGTGAAACTGGGAGGACATGAAAATCCCCCATTAGGTGATGTTGGCTTGGGTTTTCTTGAGTTGGTAAAGGACTTTACTTTCTTCGATGGTCATCTCTAGCATGGAAAGTTATTCGGTACCTCCTTTTCCTTTATTTGTCTCCGTCACATGAGGAGCCTAATCTCTATAGTGTCTACCCGATCTGGTTAAGTGATTTACTGAGGTGGGGAAGAACAAAAACCTCATGTCTTCATCTATTTGTGGTTAAATGGAAACTTAATTGATTTCCCCCAACAGATCTTCGAAGGATATCATCCTGCACAAATTTTCTACTAGACTTATGTCGTCCTCAAGTAGTCATGTGAGCTGTTAAAGTCGTCTCCCCATCACTATATCCTCTTGCAAAGAGAAGTCAGTTCATTTAACAACCTCGATGACTTCATCGTACAGATCTTCCCACTAAACGAGGAGGTGTAGGAGTGAAGGGACTAACCATTCTTGAAGCTTTAAATTAGTGAGTAGATCATCAATACTGTAAATTTTGCTTGTTTGTTGAAACACAATAGCCATAATCTGCACTACGTCATTTAGATTGACTTTATCAACTTGTACCACGCAATTATCTAGCTTTCGGTCCCATTTTCAAGCTTCCATGAACAAGCCACTTAATTTGTGACAATCAATGGTTATCTCTACAGGTAATTTCAGCCCAAACTCGAAAATTTAGTTCAATATAGTAGGTAACTCGATATCCTTCCTTCAACATTGGGTTAAGATGTTAATACAAGCCCTTATGAGGAGTGACAGTGCTTGGTTGGTGAAGCAGGTAGGGTGTAAGAGAAAATATGAGCAAACTTTTAGAGATTTGGGTGAAATTATAGGTATGATTGGTGCTTTGATGGGCATAATATTAGCAGATGGATTGAATTATGGGTCATTCTCTTGAAAGATGGGATGGAAATGGGTTATAAGTAGTTTTGGGTTTAGGATTAGCTGGCAGGGAAATAATACCCAGTCAATTAAACCTTGGATCATATTTGGTATAAAAGAACTAATTGGTAATCTGACCAGCAGATTGGTGGAAATCACAATGGGCATCGTCTTTGAAGTTTTTAGTGAGTGGGTTTGGTAGTGGATGATAGTCCAAGGGTTTTATAAGATTTTGGTTCAGTGGGGATTCCTAGACTTTTGATAGGGGAGCATGGATCTCAGGGTATTCTTTCTTGGTAAGGTTGCAGCGACTTCTCGATGCCCAAGTGGTGGCAGGTTGGGAAATGTTATTAATAGTTAAGATTGTACCACTAGTGGGCTTCTCATATTTTTTGGGAGTGAACTGTCCGATTACCTCCTTCGGTACAAATACGACTTTAGCGACGTCTTCCTCAATTTTTGCACTAGTTTCTCAAAGGGCTCAGAAGTGTGGGTAGAAATATCCTCCCAAAGATGCTTGGATATGTGGCAAGAAGTTTTTCTTCACAATACTGACTTGTTCCTCCTCGGAGGGTCTTTTGGTCAAGGTACTAGCTTTCTCTCTCCACCTTACTATAAAACTACTAACTATTTCCCCAGGGTTTGACTTAGGAAGCTCTAGATTTTTGCACGTAACCTCTAGATCTTCATTATACTTGTACAGTGATATGAATTACCAGGAGGCATTCTCCCAACAATGAATTTTGGATTCTTTGAGGGACATAAACTAATTAAGGGAACTTTTTTTTAAGGTCTGCTGGAAAATATGGGCCATTATCTTATTAGTGGCACCAAGGAGGGTCATAGCTCGATAATAGCTTTCAAGTTGAGTAATTAGGGGTCTACTTCCCTCACATCTCTCGATGTCTGTCATCTTGAACTTTTCTAGTAGTCTGGCTTTAGGATAGGGTGACATATGGGTATAGTCCATGTAGTTCCGGATATCTTGACTTAGTCAAACTTCTTCGACAATAGATTGAGGTCATCCTTGAACTTTTTATATTGCTCCTCCTTAGGATCTGTGGGTACTTGTAGGTTAGCCCTCGTTGGGAAAGGTTTGGTATAGGGAGTTGAGCTGGCAGTGGCCAATTGACAGGCGGGGCACGCGGAGCATGCTAATACACTTTTGGGACCTATATAGGCTTGGGAGTGTATGTACCCATTGGATGATGAAAGAAAACCCCAGGTTATTAGGGAATCTGGGCCTGGTGATGCTACATCTTATGGGTACCCAATCTATATGGCCCATGAGAGTAGCCAACTATCCTAGATTGCGCAAAGCGTTACCCGACCCAAATTAAAATTTAACTTACTTACATGTATTTGAAACACATTAGAACACACATGGATATATTAAAAGAGGTTACCATCAATCTCGGAGGATATATTCAGGTACACTACAGATTATCCACGTGTTAATTGTGTTCCTTGAACAAACTCAATCTCTTAATTTTATGCACTTATAAATTATAAACCCTGACGTGGGGCAAAAGCATGTAATGAAGAACATTGAGAGACACTATAATAAAATAGTAACCTCTCCATCGACATAGGTAATATGTCAAACCATGTATTTCATTGTTCTTTGTGTGATCTTTACTTTCTGTCTTCGTGATTCATTCCGTGGACTTTTGTATTGTGATATTTCTTATACTCACAATTAGCACCGTCTGAAGGAATCTATTTTTATTCTTGTAAAAAATTCACAAATAGAAAGACCTTGATGTCTCACCATAGAAGAAACATTCCTCAAGTTGGCAATGTAATGGAAGACCAAGTTCCTCCTAGTGCTAGGTTAGAAATCCGCCAGCATACAAACCCCAAGTTTCTCCAAGAAAGGCAATCTTTCAAAGAAACATAGGTAGCACCTAGATCTACGCATATCTCTAGGTTAGTCGACGCTTACGAAACCAAATTTTATGAATAAGAGGAGTCTACATGCCTCCAGGTGGAAGAGAATACTCACCTTCAAAGCGACTTGAAAGAATGGAGAGGGATCTCCAAAGGGACATCAGTAAACGCCGTGATAGAACTCTTATTCCTCAAGTAAGTAATACTTGCAGTCGAGGGGCAGCTCTAAGTGCGACTAGGAAAGAAATGAATGTGGAATATCAGATCATGGTCGATCGGATGTGTCCAACTGGAGAGATTCCACAGATGCAACGATTGTCCTAACTAACGTGTTTCTAGTCTCTTGCATCATAGTAAAAGATTTATGTCATGCTGAATTTTGTAATTTATTCGAAAATAATGTTAAAAAAGATAGAGATCCACTTCCGTGGGATGCACGGTTGCATTTAGCTTATGCAAAAATTCGTTAAAACCCTAGGTTACTCTAGTGGACAAGTTTTGTCTCATGCGAGTTTACAGTGATGATACTAAAAAACATCGGATTCTACTCTAAAAAGTTACCCATTTTACTAAGAAAAATGTTTAAACATAATCTTGATTTTTAACAAGTAAATAGCAATGACTAGCAAATTTCTCCATTAATTTATTTTCTATAACGATTATGTTAAAGTAAATCATTAGATGACTATGTATTGACGAGTGTGTTTGTGCATCACAAAATTTACAAGCGATCTCATTTTTAGCTTATATTTACTCGATGCTTATAATAACGCATACTAATTCAATTCTCGCTGGTGATTACACTCAGCAAATGAAAACACTATGAATATGGGTAAGTCACTTGGAACATGCAGGCGCAAAGAGTAAATGTAATTGAAAACAAAACCTTTTACATGTTAGTGATGAAAGACGTTTATATATAAAACAGTAAAATGTAATCTCATGAAAGGATACTGTTTTCTAAAGAACGTGAAAATGTAATCTTTTCAATGTTTAAAAAAAATATGTTAACCCTGGGATCATTTGAGGACTTTTCAGGATGGAAAATTTGAACATGTTTGAAAATGATCAACACCTCAAAATGATTTTGTATATTTGAAGAAAGGGTGAACTTTTGAAGAGTAAATGATTTCTCTTTTCTTTTCTTTTTTTTTCTTTTTTCTCTATTTTCTTCTCTTTTTTTCTTTTCTCTATTTTCTTCTTTTTCTCTCTCTATTTTCTTCTCCTCTTTTGTTTGTGTTCAGTCCCTACTTCACTTTGCATTTCTTTTTGAATCAATTTTCAAGGCGTTAGTGAAAGGAATGTGATAATGAAATGAATTGCCTTTGATCAAGAGTGAGGTTAAAATATAATTTTTGAATTTTGTTGTTTCGAAAAAAGTTCATATCACCATTCTTTAGTCTACAGTCAAAACAAGAATATTGAGATTACCAATGACTTTAAATCAATTTCAAACTAATAATGAAAAAGTGTTTACATCACTCAGAATACGAAAGAGAACACGGGGCTCACAAGGTGGGTTTACCTATGCATCTTTTATTTTTATCGAGTCAATTTTGCTTTTAACAATTACACAAGTATAATTCGGGATGTGAATAAGGTTGTCAATACATAAATCATATGAATTACTAAAGCATAATAGCAATGGTAAATAAACTAATGAGCTATTTAGATAGTTTAATAATTAGATAAGTTTAATGCTTCAGGTTTTAAAGAATGAGGTAAATTTTAGAGATTAAAACATAATAAAACAGTAAATTTTTTGGCAAAAGGCCTAAAAAGAAAGAAAATATTTTTTGATTTTTTCAAAATTTCATTTTTTTTTATAAATCATTAGAGTTGGTTTCACTGAGAAACCTCCGCCAATAATCACTTAAGCAATTTTTTAATTTTTACGATAAAGGAAAAAAAGAGAACATGATGTGTGCAACACATTATGACACCCCCTAACTAAACTGTTACATTGTCCTCAATGTAAATTAAGAACAATATTAAATTCAAGTGATGGAGAGATGTTATAGGGAAATCCCCGGATATCAAGTTCAATTATCCTCGAGTGATTCGTAGATGAAATTTCCAAAAAGTTATGAGAGGCCGAGCGGTTGATGGTCCTTGAAGCTTCGTTGTACATGACCGATACAAATAGTAAAACATATAAATAAATCAAATTTTAAAACAAAACATTCCCCGACAACGACGCCATTTTGATTATGCAAGTTGTCGGGATCAAAGCACTAAATCAATTCAGATTCAAAGCAAATCATTTCCCAGCAACGACGCCATTTTGATTAAGCGAGTAGTCGGAATCAAAGCACTAAATCAATTAAGATTCAAAGCAAATAATTCCCCGGAAACAACACCATTTTGATTCGAACAAAAATCGAGCGCGTGTGAAGCGCTTGCCGTTGTAAACGATTTTTGACCCAATGCAAAAAGTCTAAACATTAACTACACATGTTTTATATGTATAGTGGCGAGTTTGGGTATTGAATCCATAGAGAATGAGGTTTAAATACTTTAATTAATTTATTATTTCTATGAAAAGTGTGAAAGATGATGGGAGAGTTGAAAGAATTATACTATGATTAATCTAGACAAGTATGTAAAGTACGTTAAAAGAAGTAAAACAAAAGTTATAAATGATTTTCGACGCTTCGGTGCATGTAGAATAAATGATTACATAGATAAAATGTGAATCAAACAGGATTAATACACTTTTTTAAACAATTATTATGTCCGGAATGTCACTTCCCTAATGTCATAAAAGTTTGCTAAGAGTTCAGTGTCAAAGATAGTCCCAGAATCGAACTTTTAGTATAAAATACGATGTATAATTGATATACACCGTTAAACTCCCTCGGTATGTTCTCGGTACTAATTAATCCGTCAAGATCCGGTCTTAAACTATCATATCACAGCAAAACAGCTACACGTATGAAATGCGTCCAAAAATTACAACTTATATTATTTAAGGAAAAATAATTAAAACTAATTAACCGTGCTTTGTGTGTATGATAAGAATTGAACTAAGAAAAGAAGTATATTGATTTTAAAGCATGATAAATGAGAGTACGTAAAAAATTGCATAAGAATACGTGTGGAAACGGAGGAAACATAGAGAATAAACTTGCATTAATTCGGGAAAGAAATTACGAAAAAAAGGAAAAAAACTAAATTACACTACTCCTAAAGATGAAAATACACTAAAATTATGAGAGTGATGTTGTATGAAGGTCTTTTTTTGGTGTGTGGGTTATGGGCTTTAAATAGGGGGAATAAGGGCTTTGGGGTAATTTTGGTATTTTACATATATTTTTAAATAAAGAAAAACTTGGGCTTGATTTTTTTAATAAGGAGTGAGGGGCTGATGAAAGTTGGCATGGGTTGCAAAATATGATAAGGTTTCATTTTAGAAAAAAATAGAAAAAATAATGGGGAGGAAAGGATTTAAAATGAAAAGGTTATTAAAGAAATAAGAATATAGGGTGGAAAGTAAAAAAGGAAAAACTTTAGGGATGGAAAGTGGGAGAAGGGGAAAGTGGCAGGTCTGTGCGGGTCGGGTCGGATCATGGGCGGGTCAAATCTGGGTGGTTACGGGTCTGCGTGGTACTCAGTCAGCCACATGGCGCTCCCAGAAAATTGAGCAAAACCCGCCTTCACCAAATGTCATCAGCCAGTTGAGCCCACATGGGACTCATTAATAGTAAAGAGCAAAAAATAATAAAGAACCTTATGTTTTACTCTTTTCCATAAATTACAAACCAACCCAAAATCTCAATAACTTCTTCATACGACCTCCAAACGACATTACGTAAAAACCAACATGACCTTGAATTCGGGACCAAAAATATTTCAATAGTGTTCGGGTCTCAGGGTTGACTTTGGGTGTTGACTCGAGGCTTTGCCTTTGACCGACCATAACTTCTTCATTTCAACTCCGATTGAAATGCTGTTTGAACCCAGGTGTCCCTTGATTCAAGACCTTCAATTTTACATGTTTGATCCTTGTTCGAAATGAGTCATCTGAATTTACCATTTTTCCCCTGAAGGTGTGTTTGCGTCCGTTCTTCATCTGAAATGCATCCAGTCTTCGTCCTTAGCATGAAAAACCCTGTAAATACTCAAATAAACCTTGCGCAAGTGATTAACGATGAATAATTGAGGTTATATAGTAAATGAGTATAAAGTGTGAGTTTAACGAGCGTCAGACTACTTTATTATGCAAAAAGTAAGGGAATAAAATGCAATATTTAGCACGAATTATGTATTGCCTTCTCTTCATTAGAAACTAAAATTCTTTGCCAATGGCCAGGTTATCACCATCTTCGGGGATGACGATAGTTCAGACACAACCGGTACTTAGTAACTGGATATTAAAGATCCAACATGGGATGAATGATATTCCCCTCATCAGCTTCAGAGTCGACCCACTTTCCCTTATAATAGGAGATAGTTTGAAAGATCGGGTATGTCCAAAACATA
Organism: Sambucus nigra; assembly: GCA_949130495.1. Taxonomy (NCBI): domain Eukaryota; kingdom Viridiplantae; phylum Streptophyta; class Magnoliopsida; order Dipsacales; family Adoxaceae; genus Sambucus; species Sambucus nigra. The sequence goes on from OX422209.1 coordinate 124,521,105, forward strand.
ACCCTCACGACAATGTCAATATGATTCACATGTTTAAGAACATTCCCTTCATGCATGGAATTGGGCTAGGACGTCGCCACTAATGAGTCCTTTAGCCCATATTCCAGAAGAAGGCCTTTCCTTGATGTAGCCTATGCTACTAATCCTCATCAGAAGGACTCAAAGCACTTTGATGGCCAGGACCAAAAATAAACTTGGAAGAAAAAAGGATTGTCTCGAGAGACTCTTTAAATGGAAGGTTAATTAATGAAGGTGAAGATTTCCCTTTCCGCGGCTTCCCAGAACCATGGTATGCCCACGTTGATAAGAAGATGAAAGTTGTAATATAAATCTTCTTTTAAGACAGCAACCCTTGGGTCTTAGATTGCCTGCATGAAGCTCAACCTCTCACTGAGAGAGCATTGATAGTTATCGGGAATTTTAAGGAATTCGATTTCGAGGACTCATTTAACCTGCAAAGACTGGGGCTGAGTCTTAACATGATTCATTCAGATGCCGTGCCGTGGGACTCGTCTACTCAGATAAGAGCGAATGTCATCACTTTCCTCAATTGCAATTCTATACCTATCCAACCTGCCCAGATTAAAGTCGACACTACTGTCTACCCTATCCAAATCTCTTCACCCAATGTTGTTGTTCCTTTTTTTGACATCAATGTAATGAAGACCTCTTTTGACGAGGCTATCAATGTCTTTTTTCTTGAGAATGAAATAAACAAAGATTTTGAGTATCTTTTCGTGCCTTATATTAATTATTTTGAATCTAATCAAACTCTTGATGATGATGATTTTGTAAATAAACAATTCTTAACTGATCTTGATAAGTATAATAACAAATAACATAGACGTGTTGAATTTAATGATGATGAAATTATTGTTATTAATCTCGATTCTAGTAGCTATCAACACAAGATTAGTATAGGGTCCACCCTTAATGATAAAGAGCATGGGCAATTTGAAGAACTACTAAAGTCATTCGTGGACGTCTTCGCATGGTATTATGATGACATGCCTGACATTGACCCATAAATAGCTCAAAATGAGATCCCAATGTTCCTGGAATGCAAACTATTCAAACAGAAGTTACGGAAGATCCGTACCAAATGGTCACTCAAAGTGAAATAAGAAATGATCAAGAAACTGAACGTAAATTTCATTCGCCTAGTCGAATATCCTACATGGCTTGCCAACATCGTCCCTATGATGAAGACAGGAGGGAAAGTTTGTATGTACGTCAACTACCAAGATTTCAATAAGACATCCCCAAAGGAAAATTAACCATTACCCGACATCAACATGATCATGAATAACACGACTAACTATGCCCTCCAATCATTTGTCAATGGATTTATCAAATACAATCAGATCAAGATTCACCTTGAACATGAGGAGAAAATCACCTTCATCACCTCATGGGGAACCTTCTGTTATATTATCATATGATTCAAACTCAAGAATGTCGGGGCTACCTAGTAGAGGTCTACTACAACCATATTTCATGACCTTATTCACAAAGAGGTCAAAATCTATGTGGACGAAATGATCATCAAATCCAATACTCAATAAGGTCAGATTCCTTTCCTTCGAAAGTTTTTCGAGCGACTACGGTAATATCGTATCCGATTAAATCTACATACATGCATTTTTGGCATCATAAAAGGAAAACTCTTGGGATTAATTGTAAGTGAAATAGGAATCGAAGTAGACCCTACCAAGATGAAAGCCATACTTAAGATGCCACACCACAGATGGAAAAGGAAGTTTGATAATTCCTAGGAAAATTGAAGTACATTAGTCAGTTCGTCCACCAACTAACTTCTTTCTGCGAAGCCATTTTTAAGTTTCTAAAAAAAATTCTACCAAATTTTTGAATGAGGCCTGCCAAAAAGCCTTTTACCGAATCAAGCTATACGTTACCTGACCTCCTGTACTAATGCCTCTATAACTAGGTTTCCCCTTGATCCAATACTTAACCGTGATAGATACTGCAACAAGGGTTTTTTATCCCAATACGTTAAGAATCAATAAAAGAAAGAGCCATTTACCATACCAACTAAAAATTAGCAGGGTACGAAGTCAACTACACTGCTTTGGAGAAAGCATGTGTTGCCCTGGTCTGGGTCACGCAGAGGTTATGGCATTACATGCTCTCTTTCCCCCTCAGACTTATTTCCTATAGGATTCCATCAAGTACTTGCTAGAAAATCTCTTTCTTTCCATTCGAATGGCTTGATGGTTGATGTTATTCTCTGAGTTTGACATTGTGTATGTTATATAAAAATCCATGAAAGGGAGAGCCATATCCGACTGCCTTTTTGATTACGCCAGGGCAGAAGTCGATGTTTGGGTCTCTGACATCTCGGATGGAGATATTCTCTACACGTATCAAGAGGGCCTCATATGGCAAATGTTCTTTAAGGGAGCTACCAACATGAAATGATACGACATTGGGATACTATTGATTTCCCCTGGTGACTCTCACACCCCAATTGCCATCTAACTAGATTTTCCTCCCACTAAAAATATGACTGAGTGCAAGGCATGCACGGTAGGCCTCAAGATTTCCCTATAAAAAAGGAATTCAGCATCTCAACATCTACAAAGACTTTGCTCTTATCATCGGCCAAATCCTCAAAAAATAGAAGTCAAAGATTTAAAAACTCTTACCCTTCCATGCCTACCTAGAAGAATTGGCCTCCTAGTTTATGGATGTCACCTTCCACTACTTTCCCCGAGAAAATAATAGCCTACGGATCGACTAACCACATTGGCCTCCATGGTCGACATGCTTGAGGGAATATTAATCGCCCTTTTCCTGGTTCAGAAACAAGCTAAGTCTACACATAACTCCCACATCGAACTCATTATCGAGGAAGATTTTGATATGGCTGGGTTATATTACTATGACATATGATGCCTCCTCAAACATGGTAGGTGTCCCCAAAACGCCGATAAAAAAGGTTACGCAACCCTTCACAAAATATTTAGCCAATATATCATTTGTGATAAATCAGTGTTCAAAAAAAGCTTTGATGGATCCCATTTACATTGCATAGCGGGGGTTAATGTTGAAGACATGATGTAGAATATCCATAGTGGGGAATGCGGGCACCACAAGAACGGTCACATGCTTGACAAAAATATAATCTGTCAGGGATACTATTGGACCTATATGGTTCAAAATTCCACTACAAATGTTCGAAGATGACCCACATGTCAATAGCTCACCAATCTCCAACACTTGCCTTCACATAAGCTGTACAACATGACCTCTCCTTGGCCGTTATCCACCTAAGTCATCAACATCATAGGGAAATATATTGCCAAAGATTTAAACGATCGTGAATTCATACTAGTTACCATTGATTACTTCAACAAATGGGTCAAAGTTGAGTCTTACGCGGTGCTGAATGCTAAGAAAGTGGCCAAGTTTATAAAAAAGAACTTTATTTATCGATACTGAGTTCCCCATGAGTTAGTATCAGATAATGGGCTCCATTTCAAGGTTGAGGTTGTAAAACTAGTTGATGAATACGAGATGTAGATAAAAAAAATCTTCTCCTTTTTGAACCCAAACCAATGGAGCTGTCGAATCCGCCAATAAAAGTCTCAAGACCATAATTAGCAAGATGAATGAAAGTTACAGAGATTGGGCCGACCGGATACCTTATGCCCTTTGGGGCTATAGTACTTCAATATGAACACCTATTGGGGCCTCTCCTTATTATTTAGTATATAGTATGGAAGCAGTCCTATCCGTTGAGTTGAAAATACCATATCTCCGCATCACGATCGAGAGAAACATGGATGAAGAAGAAAGGCCCTAAAGCCTCTTCGATGAATTATATCTCTTGGATTAAAGAAGATTGAGGGATTTAAACCATATTTAACGATATCATCTATGAATAGCGTGATCATTCAAAAATAAAGTCAAGGACCGTGGTGTCGAGGAAGGAGACCATGCCCTCAAATAAATCAAAGAACCTATATGGGACCCCCGAGGGAAATTCAAACCAAATTGGAATGGACCTTACACAATGAAGAAGATTCTCTTAGGAGACGTCGCTATGCTCACTGACCTTAATGGATAAAAAATGTCGCGTTTAGTCTACTTGGACCATCCTAAGAAGTTTTACCCTTAGTCCAAAATCTCAGCGTGCTACGACTCTTCTCACCCCTTCTATTCTAAAAAAATCTTCATTTCCCCTAGTCAGAACTACGTGGGACCTGATCCTCTCAAAAACATTTTTCTTTTTAAAATGAAACTCATAAAAAATTTCAAAAAATCAGAGGTACGTAGGTAGCCCATACACCGTACATGGGTGACGATATGGAAATATTGTGTATTTCATCCTCCAAACCTACGCATTTTAGCCCCCTCGGGTGCCTTAACCTCTATATTTAAGCCTGTTAACCAGACAACCTCGGTTTATATTGCTAACATGCTATATGAGGTATAATTGGGCTTTTGTAGGTGTTTAGGTACTACGTATGGAGTGTGGACGCATTCCGGTGAAGTTCCGTACGCAATCGCACGTTCAAGGGCATTTTAGTCTTTTCACAGCTTGATCACGTGGCTCGACATCTCACGGAAGTTGTATCCCTCCTCGTTAGCTTTGCGTGACCATGAACGGTGCGCGATTCCGATTCATAATGAAGAAGTTACGACGATTTCAACGGAGGAAAAACAAGGAAAGCAAAAGAGGAGAAGGAAAAGAGGAAGAAAGGAATGCAGTGCTGCTACTGCAATCTACCCTGCTTGATCGATCGATCGACACTTCTGGTCGATCGATCAACCATTCTAAATTGTCGAATTTTGGCCTTGATCGATCGATCGACCAAAGGGGTCGATCGATCGATACCCTGTTTGCTACAGATATTTTCATTTCTTTTCTTTCTTCTTTTCTTTTAATCCAACTTACTATAAATACAATTTTTATTGTAATAAGAAGAGATATCAGTAGATACACGATTTTAGGCTAGTTTAGCTTAGGGTTTGGGTGATTTTCTTGGTTCTTCTTCATTTCTTCTTGGTTTGACACCCCATTTGTTGTGTAAGTTGACTATTCATCATCCTCACCAATAATATATCTTGTATTTCATTCATTCTTGCTTTGATAATTAGGTTTACATGTTTTGTTAATTAGTTTACATTCTTTGATTACTTGCTTTCTAGTGTAGATTTACCGCATTTATTTACCGCTTTCCATTTATCGCGTTTTTAACATGCTTTCTAGGTAACTTAAATTAGGTTGTGATTGAATTGAACTCACTCGGGTTGACGCGTTGCTTTGCTTTGGTGATGGTGTTTACGGGTCTATTTCGGGTGCATTATCCTAGTATTACGCGTAGGGGATTTGACGGGCCATATCATGTATGTCCCGTGATTACGACCTTTCGCGCGTAATTTCCGAGATATTTGTCGACGCCAAAATCTTATTAGGATTTTATGATGATTTAGGGCGTAACAACCCTTGATTTAATTAACCGTCGAAACGAGACGCGCTTGTAATAACTCGCCGACCCATGTAACCATTTTATACTAATTAACTCGGGTGAGGGATATTCGACGCAACCTATAGTTTTTACTCGTTTTCATAATCTAGTTTCAATACCATTGCCTAGATTAATCTTTCCCTTTATGCATCTTTTCCTTTTTAGTTTATAATCATCTTTTACACTTTTATTTCGGAGTATTAAATCACTTAAATTCTAACATCTCATCTCTGTGGATTTTTGATACTCGACTTACCATTGTGCTTGCCTCGCAAGTGTATTAGTAATTTAGGTTTTTATATTGAGTTGGAAAAACGAAAACACCAACTGTGCACTTTACACGCGCACACTTTTCGTACCTCTATCAAATGGCGACGTTTCCGGGGATGAGTTTGTTTTAGACTTTATTTGATTTAGTATTTCATAGTATTTTCTTTCTATTTGTATTATTTGCTAATATTTTGCAGGACTTCCACATTTGAGCACTTAGAAACGCTTGAATTTTTCCCGCGCGCACTTATTTTGTGGAATCCTCCATTCGAGCCATTTTTGGGGTAAGCATGTCTTATTCCAATTCTTTCGGTAATCCTTGTTATAATTCCCAAAATTCTCGCAAACCTATGACTTTCGGTGAATACTTAGAATCCCAAAAATTTGCAAATTCAAATATTACTTTAGGCGAGTATAACGAAAGTCAAAACTTAGGTTATTGGAATTTTGATGATGATGATAATGATTTTGGGCCTTTACCTCCTTATAATAGGAATTTTGAAACGAATTGCAATAGTTTTCAAAATTCCTATAATAATGAGTTTTCGTTTATGTCCGATCGCAACTTTCAAAGTTCCCATTTTCATGCATCCGCACCTCGACCCATGACATGCGGTGAAACTCGTTATCGGGAAGAAAATCGTTCGTGGGAACATGAGTTGGATTTATTATTTGAGTTCGACGACGATTTTGCTTCTGAGACTTTCGAAGTCGAGGAATGTTTTGAACCAAATGAGGTACTTGTGCCTACTTTGGAACAAACCATTCTAGACTTTTCCCATCGCGTAATAGATATTGAAAGCGAGGATGAAAATGACGTAATATCTATTTGCAATGAAATGATTTTTTCTTTGGCCCCCAAAGAAGAACATTTCATTGAAAATGATATTATTTCCTTTGAAATTCCAACTTCATGTGATGATGATTCATCTCATGAGTTTGAATTTCTTTCATCCCCATTTTCATTCTCTATTACCCCACCGGAACAAGTACCCGATGATTCGGTTTCAAACTTTAATGTTTTAAACCCTATCGCCGATGAGGAGTACTTGCTCGAGTCGCCTTCCACGATCGCATCTTTGCTTTTGTGTGAGCCGGCTCCCATTCCAACTTCAAAATCCTTGGGAGGATTTTCATCTTTTCTCGGTCCCCACTTGTTTTTGTCACCCGCCTTATCCAAATCCCCCATCCTTCCTCCCAAAATTTTAATTGGGGATGGTTCCTTCCTTCCGCCTTACACATGCCTTCCGTTGTGCAAACGAAATTCATATTTTTCGGAAGGCATGCTTGTATGTGAGGGTACACCGGTTATCCTCCAAAGTCAAATTGTTCTTATGGTGGACCCTCAGCTATTTAGACTTCTAATGTATAGTTAGTGTGAAGTCTAAATAGTAGGTTGTATATAGTTAGCTTTTTATTATTTCTTTCATTTTATTTTAGTCTAGTGTAATTAGTTAACTTTTTGTTATTTGTTTTTACTATGCTCGGTACTAACTTGTTTTGTAGATTCTTTGGACTTGTTCTTGTGGGGATCGCTCCACTTTTGGGTAATATCACTATTTACCTCTCTTTGACTTGGTTCTTAGTTTACATTGAGGATAATGTCAAGTTTTAAGTTAGGGTGTGTGGGATATTCTATCCATTTCTTCATTTAGTCCATGTTTTTTCTCACATGTTAGTTACTTAGTATGCCTTTCTTAGAAAAATTAAAAAATTTTAAAAAGATTTTCTTTATTTTTTCTCCTTTTTTGGGCATTTTGCCTTTGTTTTCGATGATAAATTTCAATAATTGCCCGATCCAATAGACAGCCCAATGATGCATGTTCTCGATTTTAGAAGTTATTAGACTTTAGTCTCGATTATTGATATTATGAATAACTTCATGAATTAAACATTAATCCCGTGAGCACATGAACTTTCCTTGCTTTATTGATTTGGTTTAAGATTTTTATAACTCGGTAATCTTTTGTTGCATTGTATATACTTACACCGAGTAAGCTTTGTACCTTTCATCTGTGAGTGTTATACACTATTCTTTCCTCTTTGAAAACGTTGAATTCGTCGGTAATCTCACTATTCTTTCGTTTGACAGTTTATTAATTGAGTTCATACTTGAAATGTGTTACTTGATCATGATTTTCATATATTATTTTGATTCGAGAATTGCGTAAACTTTGTGAAATGATCATAGGCCCTCTTTGTTATATCACCCATATTAGCCTTGACCTCACCCTTATATGTTTACCCTCGTTAACCCCTTTGAGCCTAAATATAGCCTTTCATTTCATACCCCATTCCCATAACTAACTCTGCATTTGAGTTTTATACCATACATACACTTTCCATACCTTTGTTTGGAACATTACTTGGGATTGAATGATGTTGTTATGATGTCGGTTGCAATTTAGGCATATGAGAGTTTGATAGGTAAAGAAAAGAAAGTAGTGAAAAAAGTGAAGAAAAAGAGAAAGAAAAAAGCTAAAGAAAACAAAAGAAAACATGAAAAAGAAGAAAAGAAAAAGAAAGAGAAGTTTGTATATTGTGTATATAGTTCAATAAGCTTTGATTACTCTCCCCGATGATATATCTAATGCCTTGTTGGAACTTGTTCTCCAATTTTGATATTGCCCGCATTATCCCATTATCCCGAGTTTTCATTCCGAACACTTTGAATCCATACATACATTCCTTTCATTTCACACCCTAGCCATACCTACATCATAACCCTATTAAAGTCCAATGTGATCTTAGGTTGATGTAATTTAAAAGTCATAATAGTTGTGATAATCTGTGAAAATACATTTCGCCTCTTTTACTGTGCGGTATCTTTCATTGAGATTACAATTTTTCAGTTTATATATAGAGTTCTTCTTTTGTGACATGTGTGCGACCTAGTTTCCATTTACATTTACTTTTTAGCCCACATGTTCCGTGTGTTACCTCCCTATTTCGAGTGAATTCTCTTGATGAGTGTAATGCCCGTGAGGATTGAATATACGCTTGCTTTAATGTTTATTCGGTTTATATAAGTTTTTCGCCAAATCACACTTTGCATGTGCTCGCTCCCCTCCCACATTTTAAGGTTTCAATTCTATGAGGTGCACTCTATAATGTTAATGATTTGGACTTCTGTTTGAATTCATTAACTTTGCTAATAATGCGTATGAAATCCTTTTCGCCATTGTTGGTCTTGTCGCATGTTGGGTTGGGAATATTTTGAGGAAACCATGTGATGTTTGTGGGTACCATCTCTGAAAACCCTCACGAGACGACACTCGTCCACTAGGGTGACCTAGGGGTTTAACGACTTATTGCATACGCTAAATGCAATCGAATCGCCCACGAAAGTGCCCTTATGCATTTATACCATATTTTTGTACTTATCCTGCTTTTGGTTTGCTTGTAGTTCTTGTTGCATCCTATTTCATTACTAGGGACTAGCAATATGAAAGTTAGGGGGTGTGATGATACGCAAATATTACATATTTCATCCTCCGAACCTATGCATTTTAGCCCCCTCGGGTTCCTTAATCTCTATATTTAAGCCCGTTAACCAGACAATCTCAGTTTATATTGTTAACATGCTATATGAGGTATAATTGGACTTTTGTAGGTGTTTAGGTACTAAGTATGGAGTTCGGACGCATTTCGGTGAAGTTCCGTACGTAATCGCACGTTCAAGGGCATTTTAGTCTTTTCACAGCTTGAGCACCTGGCCCGACATCTCACGAAAGTTTTAGCCCTCCTCGCTAGTTTCGCGTGGCCGTGAACGGTGCGCGATTCCGATTCATAATGAATAAGTTACAGCGATTTCAACGGAGGAAAAACAAGGAAAGCAAAAGAGCAGAAGGAAAAGAGGAAGAAAGGAATGCAGTGCTGCTACTGCAATCTACCCTGCTTGATTGATCGATCGACACTTCTGGTCGATCGATTGACCATTCTTAATTGTCGAATTTTGGCCTTGATCGATCGATCGACCAAAGGGGTCGATCGATCGATCCCCTATTTTTCTGTAGATATTTTCATTTCTTTTCTTTTTTCTTTTCTTTTAATCCAACTTACTATAAATACAATTTTTGTTGTAATAAGAAGAGATAGCAGTAGATACCCGATTTTAGGTTAGTTTAGCTTAGGGTTTGGGTGATTTCCTTGGTTCTTCTTCATTTCTTCTTGGTTTGACACCCCATTTGTTGTGTAAGTTGATTATTCATCATCCTCACCATTAATATAGCTTGTATTTCATTCATTCTTGCTTTGATAATTAGGTTTACATGCTTTGTTAATTAGTTTACATGCTTTGATTACTTTCTTTCTAGTGTAGATTTACCGCGTTTATTTATCGCTTTCCATTTATCGCGTTTTTAACATGCTTTCTAGGTAACTTAAATTAGGTTGTGTTTGAATTGAACTCACTCGGGTTGACGCGTTGCTTTGCTTTGGTGATGGAGTTTATGGGTCTATTTTGGGTGCGTTATCCTAGTTATTACGCCTAGGGGATTTGACCGGGCATATCATGTATGTCCCGTGCTTACGACCTTTCGCGCGTAATTTCCGGGATATTTGTTGACACCAAAATCTTATTAGGATTTTATGATGATTTAGGGCGTAACAACCCTTGATTTAATTAACTGTCGAAACGAGACGCGCTTGTAATAATTCGCTGACCCATGTAACCATTTTATACTAATTAACTCGGGTGAGGGATATTCGACGCAACCTATAGTTTTTACTCGCTTTCATAATCTTGTTTCAATACCATTGCCTAGATTAATCTTTCCCTTTATGCATCTTTTCCTTTTTAGTTTATAATCATATTTTACACTTTTATTTTGGAGTTTTAAATCACTTAAATTCTAACATCTCGTCTCTGTGGATTTTCGATACCCGACTTACCGATGTGCTTGCCTCGCAAGTGTAGTAGTAATTTAGGTTTTTGTATTGAGTTGGAGAAATGAAAACAACGACTGTGCACTTTACACGCGCACACTTTTCGCACCTCTATCAATGGGTCCGTTCCCCTTCTTTTCACACAATGCTATTCTTTTCTAAACTCCGAGAACGATGGTTTATTTTATCATTTACATCAACAAACGGATTATGTACGCCTTAGCGATTAGTATAGATAATTCAAATGTAAAACGCATCAAGAGTCACAACAAAATATTTTCAAAATCAAATTTTATTTCCAATTAGTTATAATGGTACTCTTACATAAAGTATCAATAGAGGGAGTCAAACCAACCATCCCTCTCCACAAACTAAGATGTTCCTAAAGAAACTTAAACCTAACCAAAATACACAAAATTACATTATAACAAATGAATCACAATTATGAGTAACATGCTAACACATAACTTCAAAACAAACAACTACCAGTAACATGCTAATATAGATCAGGATATCAATATCAACACACAAAAAACTCACAAAACTCCCCCTACATCACAAACATCTCTCCCCCTTTTTGTCTCGAATAGAAAATCCGATGAAAATATGAACAAATCTATCATATGCTAATACCAATATGAATAAATCAACTTGAAGAATAGCGAGATAAACATGAAGCAACCAACTAAAAATGATCAATCAATGTCAAATCAGTAGCGAGAAAATAGTAAAATCACACAAAGAAAATATCAAATCCACATAAGTGTGATTAAACAAATTAATGGAGCAAAATATATCATAGAATAAATTAAACTGCATAAATAGAATGTCCAGAAACAACCCAGTACCAAAATAAAAATCAATATGCAGCAGGGTACTAAAATAGAAAAGGTTGCAAAAACCAGATGTCACTCGAGCGAGCTAGAGACGACACTTGAATGAAACAAGATGTCGCTCGAACAATAAACAATGTCGTTAGAATGACATCTTCTTATGACAACAGATCTCACTCGAACGAGCATTTCAAAAGTTCACAGTTTCCCAAAAATATTAAACCGTGTTGTCCAGTGAAAATTTTTCCTAAAAATTCTAACTAGAAGGGGATCAAAACTGCAAAATAGTAGCTAAACTAAGAAAAGATTAACAACTATGAGTAACATGCTCACATAGTACCGATGTTCCCAAAAATGAACATGGAATGTATGGGCATGAACTACAACAAATGAATCACAATTCCAACACATCGAAACGATCAAGAATCTCTAATTGATAGCAATCAGTCATCAAACTTCTATTTAAGACATATGTGACAATTAAAGTGTGTGCTTAGCGAACTAAACTAATAATGCACATGGATCCAGAATTTTGACGATTCTACAAACAATAGCGTCATGGCCCCAATTTTCAACGTAAGGATTCTTTATGCAAACACGTTTAAATTTTTAATCCATCCAAACTCCCTAAAATATATTTCATTTTTCTTTTGAATGAACGAAACTAATTTGTCCCATTTTGGCATATGATTCTTTTTATTGCCTTACGATTTTCTGAGCTCTTTTAAATGGTGGATTTCATGGCGAGTCAATTTATGCTCTCACAAACCTTTCCTGTGAACACTCATCATTTTTCAATTTAATCCGCACGGTAAACAGTTATTACATGCACACCTTGTAACACCCCACCAAATTAAATACCGGGTGGCCAGTCCCATACCAAATTAAAACAGAATATACAGTTGGCTCATTCTTAGCATCACTGTCGAAAACATTTACAACTCACCCAATACTCAATTAAGCTGGTGTTAAAAAACTTTCCAAATTTTAATTTAACAAAATCCCTTTCCAAATAAGAATAACACAACACATTTTATTCTACAACACAGATCACTAAATAAATAACTCAAAAGAATTTAAGTGCAACTGGAATAAACATTCCCAAATAATATAAATCCTTTACAATAATCCCAACAATGTTAAATGTATTAAAAAGTCCCGAATACAATAGAATTTGACCTCAATAGAAAAGATAACTGAATCCTCTGGGCGACATGCCCTAACTAAGAATACTGTGAATCAAAAGATGATAAGCGTCTAAGCAAAACTTCCATAGCTCCATAGCTCGTCATAATCAACTATGGTTGGCGTCCCTGTTGCTGGACACCTGATATAGAGATACAATAGAAGAGAAAATATGCAAGGAAACGGGTCAGAGCCCGAATGTGTAGAGTATTTTTAAAACAGCAAGTATTTAACAAGTGCAATAAAGCATTTATTATGTACATGTTAGATCCAACTCTCACTTGCAATTCTCACCTCTCAACTAGAGTTCACACTTAATGTTTCCTATTAACCTCCTAGTTAATGGTTCCTCTTTTATAGTCTCCATATTATAATTCCATCCCAAGATCATAATCCCCGTATGTCCCATACCATACGTCACATTATTGTTCATTTACATTTCTCATTTATGATTTAGTTTCTCATTAACGTGAATCATTACTCATTAAACTGAATCATTTCTCATTAATATGAATCATTGCTCATTAATATGAATCGTTGCTCATTAATATGAATCGTTTCTCATTAACATGAGTCAAGCTTTTCAATTCTATAAGCATAACCATTTATTAACTTAATTCCATTATCTTTCTCTATTCACCGTTATCTACAATTATCACCGTATATATATTTAACCACAATATATATCCATTTAATCATTTAATCCATTATATACATATATTCATATATAATACGGCACCCCGAGTCACAGCTGTGGTGCAATGCATTACTCTGCTATCATGTCCCATCATCGCAGGTCGCCGAATAGGGGACTACAGGTTCGGTAAGATTCCACAAACCACAAACAACAAACAAATTGGAGGCGAACATAGTTCTCGTATCCATGGGTCATGCACATACCTACGTACCCACAGTCAGCGGACTTATCAACTCCCCGATAAGTCTTTCATAGACCTATGTTCTCGAGCGACAAATCAAAGATCCCATGGATTCATCAGGATATGACTGCCCTCACGCGTAAACCTCCCACCGATAGAAAGTAAGCTAGGTATGTCATACACATAATCATCAATCAATCAAATAGGTATTATCATACCTATAATATAATATCAATAAGGTAATTATCACTACCCTAAGATATTTCCCATACGTATCATTATATCTCTTTTAAAATATCATATATTTACTTCATAATTTAATTATCCTCGCATCCTATAACATCTCTCCACTACCGACGTCGTTAAGGTTCATGCGCGGAACGTCTCGCAAAGCGAAATCCAAACAAGGAACCCCTCCAATACACTACTACTTAACTTTGTCGATCGAGGAGGTCCGACAACTACAACTATACGATCAGGATAACCTCATACCTCTTTCAACCAAATGTGTTCCAAACTCCCATTTCTATCTAGGAGCCATACCACTATGCTCTTATAATTTAATTATTCATTTATCCTAACACCACTCCACTCCCGACGTCGTTAAGGTTCATGCGCGGAGCGTCTCGCAAAGCAAACTCCAAACAAGGAACCCCTCCATTACACTACTACTTAACTTTGTCGAGCGAGGAGGTTCGTCAACCTTAAATATGTGATTGGGATAACCTCATACCCTAAGGCTACCCTCTCTCAATGTACAAGATTCAAATAAGATTTTCCTCAACATATATTCAGTAAGAAGTCACTCATATCCTACTGGTCCATAACATTATTTCTCCCGAACTACTACGAGTTTAGTTCTCCTTTAATTACGGTTAAAACCGATAGTTTCAAATCTCTTATAAACACATATTCTTACACTTAGGATTAAACCCTCTTGTAAACTTAAGGATACCCAGGTGTTATATAAAATCACCCCTGCTGGTCCTATCTTAAAACCTCATACATCACCATTTAGATTTTAACAAATGAATCTAGCAACCGAAATTCCATTCAATATAATTTCCAACATTTAAATCACTCGAATCCAAATCAAATTTAATTCAACTATTATCAAGGGTTTACTGATATTTTCTAGGTCCCATAATCTCCAAATAATAATCACCAAAGATCCACAAAAAGGTATGAGATAAGAATCATCATTTAAAAAGAAACCACTTTACATAAACTGGGGAGGTTGATCGATCGATCGAAGGCTGGGGTCGATCGATCGATCCCTCAGGTCCAGGCCTGATTTTCTGCATTTTCTGCAACTACGGGTTTAACAACTTTTGATCATTTAAACCTTCATCTAAACATCCCAAATGACTTATAATCTTTACTACATGATATACCAACATATATGAACGATTTCCAATACTCTAAACATCCTAGAATCATCAAAGGATTGGATTAAAAAGCATGTTTATCTCCTTATTTCCAAAAATTTATTATCATAACATCTTCAAGAACACAACAATGGTTTTCAAAATTTCTACAACTGATTCATGACTATTTCGTGGATTATTATCATCCTAACACATGAGTTAAATTCCTATATCATTTCAGTTTTCCAGAACTCTATTTAATGATCCATTCTTTCTTCCAAACATGAATAATCTTCTCTTTTCATTCTATTCTAACATGGACAATATACAAACTTAAATTGCCATTATCAAACACTTGCCTTTAGTGTAGGTATGATCCTTTGGTGTAGTTTATCTCAGTTGGTTGTCCCTTCTCCGGTGGTGGTTGGTGGTGGTGAACCTTGGTTCTTTTTCTTCTCCTTCCCAAATGACTTTTCCCTTCCCAAGCACTATCACACTCTCTCTAGGAAGATGGCTGCTCTTATTTGTGAAGAGGAGATGAATAACTCCCATTCACTTAATCTATCAATACTTATAATAGTTCCAAATCCGAAACACTATTCATCCCCCCTAGAAAAATGACCAAAATGCCCTTTCGGGTTGTCTATTCATTCCCAAATGACCCGAGACTCAAAATTAACATCCAAATAGACTTTTCTGACTATTTCGAACCTTCCGGACGAAACAACGCAGTCGAAATAACTATTAGGTCGATAGAAAATAAATTTCCCTTTTTAATTTAATAAACTAGTCCCGACACGTCCCATACCGCGTCTGACTAAAAATATAAATTATCGAATTTATATCATACGGTCACCTCAATGACATCACATTCATATATTACCTAAATATCTTCAAGTAATATTCAGAATCATCCATATTAATATCCACCGTCTGGATAAAACCCGAATGAATTAATTAATAATAAAACCTAATTAATTCATTAATTTAAAATATAACCCATTTTAAAAGTCATTTAAAATTACGGGGTATTACATACTTCCCCCCTTATAACAGAATTTCGTCCCGAATTTTAGGAATATAAGTCGTACAGGTAAGGTCAACTCCGAGTATAAATCTCACATCGTAACAAACCCAAGATGTACCTCCCATACAGTACGTTAACAAAATCCCTATCGATGTTATACGCCCAAGCCTCACCGTATAGTCTCAACTGAATCAAATTTAGACTTTACTTAATCTTCCCTATACCGTCCACGTGACAAACTTTGGGAAAAAATTTATCCTCTCGAAGGGAACAAATAAATCCTGAAGTCTCAAATTACTTACCTTATACCATTATGAAAATTACTACCATTCAATCATCCAGGGCACCCATACACCCTGTCGTACCACTTTCATTATAATATTTTTCGCAAAGGTTATAAACTCATATACTAAAGTCCTAACTTATTTCGACTCCCAACGATTATTAGTTTCGTTCGTGGGGTGTCTCGCAAGCGAAATCCAAACAATGAACCACCCCGATACACTACTTCCTAAAGTAGTCTGTCATCGAAACTCCTAAGGTCCTTAGTTAATAATGTATAAAAATTTTGTTTATAAAAAAAAATATCAGGTTTATTGATTTTAAAACAAAAATTTGGTTTTTATCGATTTCAAATAGGGTCTACACATCTACTCTTTTATAGAAGACAAGATGCAGACATATGCTCTCATATACCACAAGTCAATGCACGCCGATAGTCAAATCACACTCGGACATGCTCAAGGTAAGTAATCCCATGATACAAATCAAACCCACGTGATAACATGTAATATAAAGGTGTCCCACACCCCTCAGTGAGTCTACGTAAATAACGATGCCATAGGCTAAGTTTAACGACCCTTTTGCCCTCACAATATCAATCACTGCAAAAATCAATACGCCTCATACTTCCTTAGATAGGAAACATACCCTCATTTGCGGGTGATGGTTGTTGAATCCAAATATTATAACTTTTCTCCGATAAGTCAAGAAAATTTTTTTACCCCAAATTTTCAGTTCTAGTTAAATCACACTCCACTATATACCCAAGTCTTTCAATATATTGCCTTAATTAGGGAACATACACGATTCACACATTTCAAGAACTTCTACTGATGACTCTTCATCAATTTTTCCCTAATAGGGGTGAACTCGACTACGGTCATCATACTCGAACATACTTCATAACCTCCTAAGTACGATCTCTACTATCCATCCAATGGCCCTCATCTGCCATACTTCTTTGTTCGATCACTCCCGAACGAAAATAAGATTCACTGATATATACGGAATCTTACCAAAGAGATCAACAATCCTAAACATAGGGCTCTACATCAAAGAACGCTAAGCTGAAAACACAGTAAGCCGTACAGATCCTAAAGGACACTAGAAACTGATGCTCTGATACCACCTGTAACACCACGCCAAATTAAATACCGGGTGGGCAGTCCCATACCAAATTAAAATAGAATATACAGTTGGCTCATTCTTAGCATCACTGTCGAAAACATTTACAACTCACCCAATACTCAATTAAGCTGGTGTTAAAAAAACTTTCCAAATTTTAATTTAACAAAATCCCTTTCCTATATAAGAATAACATAACACATTTTATTCTACAACACAGATCACTAAATAAATAACTCAAAAGAATTTAAGTGCAACTGGAATAAACATTCCCAAATAATATAAATCCTTTACAATAATCCCAACAATGTTAAATGTATTAAAAAGTCCCGAATACAATAGAATATGACCTCAATAGAAAAGATAACTGAATCCTTTGGGTGACATGCCCTAACTAAGAATACTGTGAATCAAAAGATGATAAGCGTCTAAGCAAAACTTCCATAGCTCCATAGCTCATCATAATCAACTATGGTTGGCATCCCTGTTGCTAGACACCTGATATAGAGATACAATAGAAGAGAAAATATGCAAGCAAACTGGTCAGAGCCCAAATGTGTAGAGTATTTTTAAAACAGCAAGTATTTAACAAGTGCAATAAAGCATTTATTATGTACATGTTAGATCCAACTCTCACTTGTAATTCTCACCTCTCAACTAGAGTGCACACTTAACGTTTCCTATTAACCTCCTAGTTAATGGTTCCTCTTTTCTAGCCTCCATATTATAATTCCATCCCAAGATCATAATCCCCGTATGTCCCATACCATACGTCACATTATTGTTCATTTACATTTCTCATTTATGATTTAGTTTCTCATTAACATGAATCATTACTCATTAAACTGAATCATTTCTCACTAATATGAATCGTTGCTCATTAATATGAATCGTTTCTCATTAACATGAGTTAAGCTTTTCAATTCTATAAGCATAACCATTTATTAACTTAATTCCATTATCTTTCTCTATTCACCGTTATCTACAATTATCACCGTAGATAGATTTAACCACAATATATATCCATTTAATCATTTAATCCATTATATATATATATATATATATATATATATATATATATATATATATATATTCATATATAATACGGCACCCCGAGTCATAGCTGTGGTGCAATGCATTACTCTGCTATCATGTCCCATCATCGCAGGTCGCCGAATAGGGGACTACAGGTTCGGTAAGATTCCACGAACCACAAACAACAAACAAATTGGAGGCGAACATAGTTCTCGTATCCATGGGTCATGCACATACCTACGTACCCACAGTCAGCGAACTTATCAACTCCCCGATAAGTCTTTCATAGGCCTATGTTCTCGAGCGACAAATCAAAGATCCCATGGATTCATCAGGATATGACTTCCCTCACGCGTAAACCTCCCACCGATAGCAAGTAAACTAGGTATGTCATACACATAATCATCAATCAATCAAATAGGTATTATCATACCTATAATATAATATCAATAAGGTAATTATCACTACCCTAAGATATTTCCCATACGTAGCATCATATCTCTTTTAAAATATCATATCTTTACTTCATAATTTAATTATCCTCGCATCCTATAACATCTCTCCACTACCGACGTCGTTAAGGTTCATGCGCGGAACGTCTCGCAAAGCGAAATCCAAACAAGGAACCCCTCCAATACACTACTACTTAACTTTGTCGATCGAGGAGGTCCGACAACTACAACTATGCGATCGGGATAACCTCATACCTCTTTCAACCAAATGTGTTCCAAACTCCCATTTCTATCTAGGAGCCATACCACTATGCTCTTATAATTTAATTATTCATTTATCCTAACACCACTCCACTCCCGACGTCGTTAAGGTTCATGCGTGGAGCGTCTCGCAAAGCGAAATCCAAACAAGGAACCCCTCCATTACACTACTACTTAACTTTATCGAGCGAGGAGGTTCGTCAACCTTAAATACGTGATTGGGATAACCTCATACCCTAAGGCTACCCTCTCTCAATGTACAAGATTCAAATAAGATTTTCCTCAACATATATTCAGTAAGAAGTTCCTCATATCCTACTGGTCCATAACATTATTTCTCCCGAACTACTACGAGTTTAGTTCTCCTTTAATTACGGTTAAAACCGATAGTTTCAAATCTCTTATAAACACGTATTCTTACACTTAGGATTAAACCCTCTTCTAAACTTAAGGTTACCCAGGTGTTATATAAAATCACCCCTACTGGTCCTATCTTAAAACCTCATACATCACCATTTAGGTTTTAACAAATGAATCTAGCAACCGAAATTCCATTCAATATAATTTCCAACATTTAAACCACTCGAATCCAAATCAAATTTAATTAAACTATTATCAAGGGTTTACTGATATTTTCTAGGTCCCATAATCTCCAAATAATAATCACCAAAGATCCACAAAAAGGTTTGGGATAAGAATCATCATTTAAAAAGAAACCACTTTACATAAACTGGGCTGGTCGATCGATCGAAGGCTGGGGTCGATCGATCGATCCCTCAGGTCCAGGCCTGATTTTCTGCATTTTATGCAACTACGGGTTTAACAACTTTTGATCATTTAAACCTTCATCTAAACATCCCAAATGACTTATAATCTTTACTACATGATATACCAACATATATGAACGATTTCCAATACTCTAAACATCCTAAAATCATCAAAGGATTGGATTAAAAAGCATGTTTATCTCCTTATTTCCAGAAATTTATTATCATAACATCTTCAAGAACACAACAATGGTTTTCAAAATTTCTACAACTGATTCATGACTATTTCGTGGATTATTATCATCCTAACACATGAGTTAAATTCCTATATCATTTCAGTTTTCCAGAACTCTATTTAATGATCCATTATTTCTTCCAAACACGAATAATCTTCTCTTTTCATTCTATTCTAACATGGACAATATACAAACTTAAATTGCCATTATCAAACACTTGCCTTTAGTGTAGGTCTAATCCTTTGGTGTAGTTTATCTCAGTTGGTTGTCCCTTCTCCGGTGGTGGTTGGTGGTGGTGAACCTTGGTTCTTGTTCTTCTCCTTCCCAAGTGACTTTTCCCTTCCCAAGTACTCTCACACTCTCTCTAGGAAGATGGCTGCTCTTATTTGTGAAGAGGAGATGAATAACTCCCATTCACTTAATCTATCAATACTTATAATAGTTCCAAATCCGAAACACTATTCATCCCCCCTAGAAAAATGACCAAAATGCCCTTTCGGGTTGTCTCTTCATTCCCAAATGACCCGAGACTCAAAATTAACATCCAAATAGACTTTTCTGACTATTTCGAACCTTCCGGACGCAACGACGCAGTCGAAATAACTATTAGGTCGATAGAAAATAAATTTCTCTTTTTAATTTAATAAACTAGTCCCGACACGTCCCATATCGCGTCTGACTAAAAATATAAATTATCTAATTTATATCATACGGTCACCTCAATGACATCACATTCATATATTACCTAAATATCTTTAAGTAATATTCAGAATCATCCATATTAATATCCACCGTCTGGATAAAACCCGAATGAATTAATTAATAATAAAATCTAATTAATTCATTAATTTAAAATATAACCCATTTTAAAAGTCATTTAAAATTACGGGGTATTACACACCTCTTCTTTAAGTCTACTTACGCATAGATGATAAAATTGAGATAAGAACATCTCACCAAACTCAAATATGCAAGAGTAGTCAAACATCCATATAAACTCGTGCATATGTCAATCATGGCATATACACAAAGTTGAATCAAAATGCATATCAACTTCGAAACAACCCCATAATACAATGGTTAAGATCATTCTAAGCATCGATAATAATGACCAAATGTCCTAGACACATGAATAATGGAAGGAAGGTGGTCCAAGCACGCCAATATGCCACATCAAACATGTTAACTCATGACAAAAAAATAAAATCGAAAATATTTTTGGCTTTTTCAAAATATTTTGACTCAAATAAAAGCAAAATATTTTTGTGTTTTTCTCAAAATTTTTGAAAACCAAAAATATTTTTGTATTTTTCAAAAAAATTTATCAAAAACAAAATCTATTTGTATTTTTCAAATAATATGCAATAAAGAAAAATATAATACAAAATGATAAACATGTCATAATACTAGAAAAATATAGATCATGAATGAAAAGATTAGCATATGACAAACGTTAACATGCAAGCAACTATCCATAAGAAATAGCAAGTGATGAATCATGTGCATTCATTTGAGAATCAACCAATGAAGTATTTAGCATCTTCAATACGGACTTCCTAACACAAACCTGTGTACACCTAACAAAATAGCTTTTGGGAACCGATGATGTACTACGTTTAAACTTCCTAGGGTCTTTTCTAAGATCAAAACAAAAACTCCTAAGGTGACCTTTCCTACCACAATACGAACATGTGAAAACATGACAAGGAATGGGACCTTTATGTTGACCTTTTCTAACACCCTCAGATGTGGTTGAGGATCTAAAACACACCATGGTTTTGGCTTTTACATTCAAACCACTAGAATAAGATAAGCCGTTACCAACACTACTCGAGTCAGTTAAATCATTTTTCAACTTCAAAACTTTGGACTCAAGCAAACGATTAGATTCCTCAAACTTTAGGTACTTATTCTTTAGATTTTCAATTACCCCTAGAAGGTTATCTCTCTCCCCATTGATATGAGAAAAATTATCCCTAAAAGTCTTCTCACGTGCCTTAAATTAATTAATGAAACTATTTTCATCAATGGCACAAACACTTGAATTTTTCATATTCTCTAACTCTTTCTATAAAACAAGATTTTTATCATCACTCTCCTTTTTGGAAACTTTCAAAGATACAAAATTATTATATCAATCTCCAAACTTATCACGAATCATATCTCTTTGAATTTGAAAAGTTTGCACATATTATATCATATTTGTAAAATGAGAATGTTCTTCATCCAAAATTTTAATTCGTTTCGCAAACTTTAAATTCAGTAGATTTAATTCATTAAAACTTTGAGAATCCAACGAGAGAAAAATAAAAACACCAAGAGAGATTAACAAGTAATCACCCAAAAAGAAAAAAGGGGTCTAACACAATAAAAATATGTTTTCTTCTCTGATACCAATTTCTAGCTCCCTGTATTTATCTTTCGAGAGAAAACTTTTTCTTGAGAGGAATTACATTAAGGATGAATACCAACCAATTTGATCTTTTGAAAAAATCTTTTCAATTTTACCAAACCACACCAAATTGTGACACAAATTAGCTTAAACAATTTTATCTTATTTAACCCTAAGCATGCAAGTAGTGATTAAAGCAAGTAAAATAAAGTAAAGTAATACTCACAACACCGATGTACGAGGAAAAATACAATCGGGAAAAACCTCGGACATCCCATGCCAGATAATCACTATGACAATGGTTTTACAAAGTCAGACGATAGTCTTATACAATGACTCGATCCAACCATGAGACTTGACTCTCCTCTGATCTTCTACTAAATTTTACGGTGCCCACACAAAAAGTAACCTACTTCCACGATGCTCGTCCACAACAAACGCCTCCACGAAGGCCTCGGTATCCACCGATATGGACTTGTGTCCTCTACGATGTTGAACATGAAAGTAAACTACTTCATTTGTCCATTGTAAAACCAACAATGTTCAAGTGTTGAACAAACCTAACTTGGATGATAACTCAGATCTTTGTAAACTCTAAGGATATTTTATCTTGAAAACACTTAGAAAACTTTGTGCAGAAAACTCTTTGGATTGTAAACTATTTTTTATACTGCACATACTTCGAGATAACTAGAACACACCTTATTTATAAATATTTTAAGCCGAAGGTATCTCGTTCGAGTGAGATACTACGTCATTCTAATGACAGTAGCTCTCGTTCGTATGACATCGTATGTCATTTGAACGACACTGCCCAGATTAGAGTCCCAACAAACTTAAACTGTAATCCATCCTTATTAGATCTAAACGAAGTGTAAACGAGTAAAACACAATGAAAACATTTCTTTTTATAAAATGACATCCTCATTTATATAAAAATAAAATTTCAAGTTTCATTAACATTATGCATTCATACCTGAGTGATCTCGGATTGCAATTAAACTTTGATGATGAGAAAGTTGCACCAATTAAACTTCGGCATAATTAATTCCTTGAAGCTTTTCGACAACGTCTTCAAATAATATTCGACATGTCATAGTCTGTTAGTGGATCGTAAGAATAAAAATTTACCTATGACTCAAACGTGTTTTGTTCTGAGAATAAGTCAAAACTATACATGAACTCAATTGGAAATCCTTACATGGATTTTATTATATTTGTGTATGTAGAAAAATATGTTTTAGCTTTGAAAAAGCATGATGGATAATACCATTTAGAATTTATGAGTGTAACCCTCTTTTCATTTTTTTATGGAAAATTAAGTATGTGCAATATACTAATAAAAATGTAGATATTAATGTGTATGAACTAAAGTAAGAACTAGATTATGAATCTAACGTAATTTATGCAAAATAAGGAATTTAAAGAGAGATGGAAGGAATTAGACCTTCTTTGAAGCTTGATATTTGATCTTGGATGAACTACTTTGAATGTTAGATGGATGAAGGATGAGAGAGAATGAGATTTTACTAAATTGGGTATGAAAAGGATGGAAATGGAAGCTTAAATGGAACTTCACATGGAGGAATTTTGCTAATTTCAAGAGAATGTTGCTGAGATCACCAATGCTGATGGATATCTAGTGTTGGTGTCCCTAGTAGTGAGATCATTTCCTCCTTTTATAGGGTTAGGGTGTTTTCAATCAGCACAACCCTAGTCCTACCTATCGGCAGGTGGCCCTAGACACAGTGCCGAAAGGCAGGGAACTGGATATGCCAATTTACAGTTTCGTGTAGATTTTCCTGGAAAAATGGTCGTAGAATGTAATCCGTTGATCCGAATCATGCATGGGTCATAACATTAGAAAGGTAATTTAGAGATCTTCAAGAGTCTTTTAGACCTCTCCCGATTCCAAGTGTTGATTTTGGGTTAAATATGGCTAAAAAGCGCACGTCGGTCCTTTAGACGGGAGATCATTGAACGCAAATGGATCATTCGTCCACTTGGTAAGTTAGAATTGTGCATGGGGTGGACCATAGTAAAGGTTTGGAGATATAATTAGACATTACAAAGAATTTCTCTTGGTTCAGAAAGTTGACCTTGGTCAACCAGGGCCTGATAGCACCTAGTGACCTCTTAAAGTAAAACGAATCGTTTGTCCGCACCATAAGTCAAAATCGTGCATGGGTTGGACCGTTGGAAAGTTTATTTAGTTAAATTAGAAGATTCATTCAGTCTCTTTCGATCTGAAGAGTTGAGTTTGGTCAAAGGGATCCCAAGAGTGCTCGGTGGCCTCCAGATCAATTTTTAGGGGATAACTGATCGTTCATCCGAATGGTTATGCTGTTTCATGCATAGGGTGGACCGTTAGAAAGGGTTTTAATTTCCCTTTGAAGATTCAAAGATATTTTTTTATAACAATACAGTTGATCGGGGTCAAACGGGGCCCGAGAGCACATAATAGCCTCCGAATTGATTTTCGGTAGTAACATGGTCCATTTGTCTGAACCGTTATGACAATTTACAGATGGGGTAGACTGTTGGAAAGGTTATTTAGAGCCCTTAGAGGATTCAAAGAGATTTTAATCTAATGATAGAGTTAATCGGAGTCAAACGGGGCGAGGCTCGGGAGCGACAAATGGCCTCTAGATCGGTACTCGGAGTGGGACCTAGGGTTTGTAGTGAATTGGGGTGGGGGGGGTGGGGGGGGAGGTTCTAGGGACCTAAGGAGAAACTTAGAGAGGTCCTATAATGTGGTGTATATAGAGCCCCTCACCAGGTGATCTTGGAACAAGTCAAAGAGGTCGAATAGACACCACATGATGTTTTTAGAAAATGGTTGATTTTGCGGACTTAAGGGACGTGAATGACTGGTTTAGAGGGTCGAGGTCGATTCTGAGGACCTAAGGGGATGCCGGGGATGTCCAATTCTGAGGAACCAAAGGGGGGTGATGAATGAGGTCAAGGTAGGGAGCGACCAATTCTGTGAGTTGAGGTCAATTCTAAGGACCTAAGTTATTATGACCAATTCTGCGGGTCAAATCCGATTCTGAGGTCTTAAGTTAGGGGTGACCAATTCTGCGAGTTGAAGCCAATTCTGAGGGCTTGAGATAAGGATGACCAATTCTATGGGTGAAATCCAAATTTTCAGGCTTAAGTAGAGTGACCAGTTCTGTGTGTTGAAGCCAATTCTGAAGTTTTAAGTAGAGGAGACCAATTTTGTGGGTCGAAGCCAATTCTGTGGGCTTAAGTTACAGGTGACCAATTTTGAGGGTCAAAGCCAATTCTAAGGGCTTAAGTTAAGGGTAACAAATTTCGAGGGCCGAAGCCAATTCTACGGGCTTAAGTAGAAACGACCAATTCTGAGGGTCGAAGCCAATTCTGGTGGTTTAAGCTAGAGATGACCACTTCTACAGGTCAAATCCAATTCTGAGGGCTTAAGTAAAAACAACCGATTCTACGGGTCAAAGCCAATTATGTGGGATTAAGTTGGGGTGACCAATTCTGAGGATCGAATCCAATTCTGAGGACTTAAGTTATAGGTGAACAATTCTGAGGGTCAAAGCCAATTCTGAGGTCTTAAGTTAGAGGTGACCACGAAAATTCTGAGGGCTTAAGTAGGGGTGACCAATTCTGAGGGTTGAAGCCAATTCTGAGGGCTTACGTAGAAGTGACCAATTCTGAGGGTCGAAGCCAATACTGCGGGCTTAAGATAGTGATGACCAATTCTGAGGGTCACAGCCAATTCTGAGGGTTAAAGTTAGAGGAGACCAATTCTGCTGGTCAAAGCCAAATCTTTGGGCTAAAGTTAAAGGCAACCAATTCTTCTAGTCGAAGCCAATTTTACGGGCTTAAGATAGAGATTTAACAATTCTGCGGGTCAAAGCCAATTATGAGGGCTTAAGTAAAAATGACAAGTTCTGCAGGTCGAAGATAATTTTGAGGTCTTAAGTTTTCTTGGGGAAATTTAGAGACTCAGCGGGGATATGTCTCCTATAATTCTGTTGGGGATTTGGGGGAATGTTTTATTTTAGATTCCGCTAAGGAAGAGGGAATTATCCGAGGATTGTATTTTTCTTAGCTTGGGAAATTCTTGTTTTTTTTATCCTTTGGAGAAATTATTGGGGAGACATGAAATTGATTTCGGGAATTCCACTGGGGAGATAAGAGTTCTACTAGAGAAATGAATGTGGTAAAAAAATTATTCGTGAATATTTATTTGGTAATTTTGGTACTTGTTCGGGAATTTTTTGGTTTTTTTTGGCATTTTTTGGGACTTGTTGTACAAAGTTTTAAAGAAGGTGCCGATTGGCATGTATGGGAGGGTGCCAAATGACAGTGGCATGATATTTCGAGGTACCTCGAGTAGGTAGAGGGACAGTAAGGATCATTGGGTGGCAAGGAGATGCCGACGGGCATGCCCCTTAGCCTCCTATTAAAAGGGGGCGGTTTCTCTTATTTTTTCATAGCTTCTTGACTTTCTTTCTTCTGTAATTACCTTATGTAAATCATTATAGCATTCCCAAGTAAAAATATGGATGAGTTTTAAAGTAGCGCAACACATATGGCGTGGCTCGATGCTGACGATTGGGTAGGCTTGGATGGAGGGCTAGGGTGCCCTTTGCTTTGGGCAGCGAAAACTTTTTTGAGTCGATCGATCCAGTGGCAGATGATCGAACTCTATTGTGTGAGCCTTAGTGTCATCGCTATTCTAGGGTGATGAACCCTGGTGGTTTTGTAAGTATTGATGGCTTTTGGTATTCTCTACCTTTTTTTCTTGGCGATATTTCCTTATTTCTTGAATTTTCACAATGGTTTTTACTTTTGACAATCGAATGTTTCTATGTTGGCTATGTGTGCCTGAGGGACGATGGGTCTTAGGGATGTTTGGGATCACCTTTCCTTTATGGTGGGTTGGATGGTGCCATCAACCGATTTTTGGAGAATGGCATCTTCTTTGGATGAGACTCCTCGTTCTACGGCTGTTCAATGTTCTTTGGGGAGAGGTGGTGGAACACCACCCACACCTTTCATTTTGGCTATGGGGATATGAAGGTGACTCTCATAGATGTGCAATAGCTGCTGGGGATATATTAAGGTTGATAGGACTTTGAGGGTGATATCATAGGCAGTGACGATGACATTGGGTGATGTGGAAAAGATTGTCTCTGGGGACTCTCTTCGCTTGTCTCTTTTGAGGGATTTATTACCTAGGAGGAGGATTGATGAGAGTGAAGGGAAGTAGGTACGGTAGATGGCTCGTCTATTTATTTTTCTTGTGGTGGGGGGTTTCTTTGTGGCATCGAGTGGCGATGTCGTCCACTTGTGATTTTTGCCATTCTTGACGGTGTTTTCAAACATTCGTCTTTATGACTGAGGGAACCTGACCTTGGTGACCCTTTATTAATATCTTGATGCGTTCAGTCAGTGCTGATGGCACACTTCTGCTAGGTCCACATATCTTCTTGAGGTATTCTTTATTTTTTGAATTTTCCTTTATGCATTCGCATTTTCCTTCATCCTTTTTATTCTTGATTTCTTAATTGCTGACCTTTGTCCTTTACATGCGTGTTTTTATGAGGTTGTTGGGTTTAACACTCAATTGATGACTTTGAAGGATTAATCTATTGGGGACTTAGACCAGATGTACCGGTGGGGGAAGTCCAGTCTACAGTCGAAGAAGCCCCTTTCTCTGGAGGCAGTGCGCCAGGTCTTGAATGACCTGACGAGTGAGCTGGTAATTACTTTTTATTTTTCTTAAGACTGTCTTTCCTTTGATAGTCATTTCATGATATTGATCTTTTATTCTTACAGGGGAATTTCCAGGTGACCTTCTATCCCTAGGGGATGGCTATCTCGCATATAGGGTTGATTAGGGGACATGCGCAGATACGGTGTCTACTCGCAAATGAGTTTGACCGATCTTGGTAACTCAAGGAGAGATTAGTTCAATAGATTGTGGAGAATGAGGTTATGGTGCTGCCGATGAGGCCTCCGGAGTATATGAGGCGAGTGCGGGAGAGGTCGAACGATGCGCGGGTAATGTCTATGATGGGTGAGCCTTACTTGTTATATACCGACATGGCGGTGATGTATGACTGTATAGACTTCGCATCGAGAGTGTTAACCAACATATATGATGTGATGACTCTTCCCTATGTCGGTCGAGTCGATCGGTGGGGTCTTCCCTCAGTGTAGGCGCTGCATCGACATCAGCGACAGCGATAACTTTGGAGGTTTTTTTTGTTCTGCTGATCGCTCCCACTTACAATATTCGACAAGCTGGTGGAGGGTCGGTACGCATACTATACCTTCCTAATGATATGGATCCGGAGGAGTTGGGATTTGATAGAGGAGGTCCTTTAACCCGAGGTGCACTTTTCATCTCTTTGTCTTTTTTGATTTCCATATTTCTTCCTTTGCCTCAGATTGACTGATTTGCTTTTTATGTTTTCTCTTGCAATACATATGGGTCTCCGTCACCTGGCTGAGGGATATTAGGAATTGGATATCTTTGGAGATCGACCATATTTGGTATGCAACTTCGGTTCCTTCTTTTTTTGTGTCTTCTGCCTCATCCGAGGAAGGGTCTAGCTCGGGGAGTGGTGTCACATCATCTTATCGCAGAGCGCCGTTGGGAAGGAGGCTCCTAAAGAGAGGGAGAGTGATTGTAGGTGAAGTGAGAGAGAATATATGAGTGGGTAAGAGAGAGAGAAAGACAATTGGGTTCGGGTTGAGTCCCGTTGTATTTCCTTATTTTTCCTGCAAAACTAATGTAACACAACAAATATCTATGTGAATAAAATGAAATTTTTGTTAATTTTTGTTTTTAGTGACTAATGCACGTGTTCTTTTTACTTTGCTGTTGAGATTGTAAATATAATTAAAAATGATTGGAGAAAGATTTTATTTTAAAATGGGATAAGTATAAACATAAGTGTAAGGAAATTCAAAATTCTCTTAAAATAAAAATTATTTTTATTGTGTTTTTTTGGTTTTCACAAAAAATGAAACAGGGAATTGTCCCCAAAATAGTGTGTTGCCGATCGGCATGACCTTTGTTCTACCTATCGTCATATAGGTCGAGTCCAATCAATCCAAGGCTTTGATTTCTCTTTGTTTAATTATTTGGTACTTGGTGGGGTAAGTTTTCCTCCGATTTCAGCAGGGTTCCTTGTCTTTGCTTGAGAGTTTTCAAGTATAAATAGGGGTGTGGATGAAGTTTTT
This sequence comes from Sambucus nigra, assembly GCA_949130495.1. Classification (NCBI taxonomy): domain Eukaryota; kingdom Viridiplantae; phylum Streptophyta; class Magnoliopsida; order Dipsacales; family Adoxaceae; genus Sambucus; species Sambucus nigra. The sequence continues at coordinate 124,550,824 of OX422209.1, forward strand.
TCTTCACACTTTCACATCCCTTCTACTTTACATTCTTCTTTGCTCAATTTCTTCTTCTTTTGTGATATGTCTCTCCGTGGTAGTGTTGAGTTTACAAACTACCTTAAAACCTTGGAAGTGATGTTCTCCTAAAACATTGACTACAATGCTTTTAAGATGCGACGAGTCACTTTGTGGAGCAACCGAGAAATAGAGTGGAATATGCCAATGGTGGTTGTTGAGTTCGGGTACCCTGAAGACCATGTCTTTCTCTTCGGGTTGGACGAAATCTTTCCGACCTATGAGTATTTTTCTGCCATGTTGAGGGTAAATCTAAGCATTGCAGCGTCTATGCCTGAGTTTTCTTGATCCCTTAGGGAGATGTTTGCGGGACTTCTCCACATTTCACCTTCAATGTCCAGTTCGTTGGTCATGAGATGAATGACTTCTTTTTCTTCGGTGCTCCATTATGTGCATCTAGAGGATGTCGGTGATGCTGGCTATGCTAGGGCCGTCATTCTGGGCCTGGTTTCAAAACTTATTTTGGTAATTGGGGAAATGCTAGTGGACCCCCAACTTGCAGCTATTGTTTCCTGGATGTGATATCGTCATAATCCTGCGACGATGATACTGGGGGAGAATTTGAATGGTCTGGATGCCTGTCGGGAAGGTCGTTCTGAATTTTTGAGGGGTAGCCTTGTAATGATGTTCATATGGATATAAGAGAGGTTTCATGTGGTGGTCCTACCTGAGTATCCTTTATCGAAGGTGCCAAACTTCTTCTCACACTATTTCGTCAGTGTAGGCCTAGACATCGGGAGCTGGGAAAATTGGTTCGTGGAGCATGGGCCCCGAGGCTTGCATTGGTCAGTGACTTAATGGTGGAGTTATTTCCTATCTTGGAACTCAGGGAGTACCAGTATGTTCGGTTGGTAGGCCTTTGATAGACTGCTTTCTACTTTCCCTGGCGACTGCTATGCCAATTTGATTTGGCACAAATTATGCCACTACGAACACTGAACTTCTTTCCCGTGGAGGATCTAAAAGATCGAATGGGCATGCAGCGTGGCTCTTTGTGGGATAATGGAATACCATTGAACCGTCCATACCAGTCTGTTGGGATCATCTTGCATATCTCAAAAGAGTGCATGCAGTGGTTATGGAGAAGAATAGTTGGCAAAATGTTGGCTATGGAGACTGAGCAAAGGTGGTTTATTATATCTGACACCATGGAGGGAGGTGTTGTGGTTTTTCCCAGACTAGTTCGGGACTATCGTTCTATGGAGCATCTGCAGCACTCTCTGCAGGTAGGGGAAGTTTGGGGACCCCAAAATGTGGGTGATGATGGGGCTGTTTCCTCTAGCAATTGAGGGTGGGGTTTATAAAGCTTTTGCAATGGGTGTGGTTCTGTGTTTTGGAATAATTTGTGAGTTATTCTAGTTATATTTGAGGGTTATTTTAGGTGTAGTGGGACTTGTTTTTATTTTATTTTAGAATGGTAGGAGTAAGATGACAAGGGAAGTCATTTGACTCCCAATGCCGATGTAATCATTCCGAAATCGCGAAAAATGAAATAGAGGAGTATTTGATCATCTAGTTGTGCCACTTGATGAGTTTTGCATTTGACTTATCTATACCAATCTCTAAGGCATACATAATCCTTTTATTTATGTATATGTTAAAATGAACCGTCGTTCACAGGGATAAGAAGAAAATAGCATTTTTTGAAAAAGAAGGGAGCCATGGTCATGTAAAGGGTATGAGCTGCCTACGTGATTACGCATAAATTCCTTCAATTTATCCCCTTTATTTAGCGACTTTTATCACCTCGTAACATGTAAAATCCATTGATTTATCTTATATCCTTGTTACTGGCATTTCCTATATAGTGCATAGAGTTTCCTGTATTCTTTATGCTTTTTACAGGTATTTTATACAAGTGAAGAGAAGAGGAAACTCAAAATCAAGAAAGAAATGAAGAGATAAAGGAAGAAAATTCAAAGGGCAAAAGAGTAACTTTACATCTGGAATTCAGATGAGGAACCAAAATGAAAGTTGAAGACCTCATGTCTACAATCACGTAGGAAGAAAAGACATCCAAATCAGAGTCCCGTATCACAAGTTATGAAGCCTAAAAAATGAGAGAAAATCATAACAATAATAGAAGGAAAAATATTTTCGGACCAATCCAGTGTGAACCAAAAGCAAACTGGTCCGGTGAATAAAAAGTTCCTCTAAAGGGTGAACCGATCCGATATCATTATAAAATGAACCAATCCGATTTGATTTCAAGACCGATATCATTATAGCCCCCAAGACCGATTCGATTTCAAGTAAACACGAATCACTTTGATATACCCCAAACCGAGCTAATAGTCCAGGCCAGACCGATTCGTGTGACTAATTTATGATTTTTCTTTTTTAAATTTAGAGTTATATCTAGCTCAAACTCTTATAATTTCCTAGGGTATTTATTCCAGATAATTACCAGACTTTAGGGAGTTCTCTTTTTGATAGTTTTAGAGGATTTTTGCATTTAAGAACCCTATGTTTAATTTCTACAACAATTATTCAAGTTTCGAAGCTTTAATTTCAAAATTTTATTCATTCCAAATATTGTTTATTTTCTGAGTTCAATTGCTTTTACATTTGTGTCTGAGAATTCATAGATATTAGGATGCAATTTTTCCTAACAAGTTTCTTCCAAATTTTTCACGTAGTTATGGATTCATACAAAATAGATTTTGTGTTCTTGCTTTAGTTTAATTATGTCCAACTAAATTTCCAAGGGGTGGGGTGCATATACCCCACCCAATGTAGTTTACATGAATAGAAAATAGGTTTTGAATTAAATTTGGATCGAATCGTGTTGTGTAGTGATCACAGCCATTGTAGGCCTTTTAACCTCATTTGCCCTAGGTAACTAGGGTGTTCAAGGATGCGATGTGTGTGTTAGGTATTATAACACCGCTTTATTCTTGCCTTTGATTACGTATGATGCGGGATACTACCTTCATATGTGTAATGCTTTGGATTAATAAAGACTGGGCTTGATCAACTCTCTAATTCAATTCTGAGTCAATTGGGGTGAGAGAAATATCGGATATTGTTAGTTTCAGTACGGGTGAGGGAAATATAGCATATCGTCCCATGAAATAACTCTTATTTCTCGAGCAAACTGTCACCCCTGGATGCATTCTACTTCCGTACAACGCAGGACAATTCGAATTTTATAATGGGATGATACAGATTCTTCCAACATTTCATGGCATATATTCAGATAAACCATACATCCATATCAACGAGTTCGAAGAGGCATACGAAACTTTTAGGTATCAAGCTTGCACGCAAGATGTCGTTCGCCTAAAGCTTTTTCCTTTTTCTTAAAGGATAAAGCTAAGACCTAGCTTTGGTCTTTACCACCAAACTCTATTATATCATGGAAGGATATGCAATCCAAGTTTCTCTTGAAGTTTTTTGCACCACATAAAACTAACTCGATCAAGGCTTAAATTCATGCCTTTATACAATGAGATAATGAGACATTTGACCGGTGTTGGGAACGCTTTCAAGAGCTTGTTAACACTTGCCCACATCATTGATTTGATAAGCCTCACCTTATCTCGTTCTTCCATTAAGGGCTTAATATAACGTCTAAACAACTTGTTCAAATAATGTGTGAAATGCCATTTTGGGAATTAGATGCGACTGATGCTAAGGCTCATCTTAAGTATGTTTCCCAGCCTACTCAAGAATGGGACATGTCCGATCCTAGTGCCCAAAATTGACCTCGATAAGTGTCCACCACTCCTTTTGCATCCAATCTATACCAATTGGATAAAGATACCTTGTTAAACCGTCGGTTTGTTCAATTTGAGAAAATATGAGAGACGTACTTGAGGTACGACTAAGAGAAACTACCGAATCAACTCGAGCCGTGAAAGAGAGGGTGTGTGACATTTATGAGGTAGGACATTTAACCAAGGAATATTCGACGATACCCGCCTACAAAGGAATGCTTAGCAAGAAAGTTAAAGAAACAGTAGGATTTAAGGGGAATTTCAATGCCCCACATAGGAACTCATACAACACTTTGTGGATGAACCATCCTGAATTTAGATATGAGCAACAACAACCTACGTTGAATCCAAATTGACATGTGCCCTACCTCCACCCCCTCATAATTTTCAACAAGTACCACCTACGCATCCACACATGCAAGCAACACCTCCAGGCCCATAGATTACCCCACCACAAAGGTCTCTTAAAGACAATTTGAACTAGTTCATTCCATCTTAAAATGCAATCAATGCTAAGTTTGAGCGCATGTTCACTGAGATGAATACGAGCATATCTAGGTTGCAATCCTCATTAAGTGTTTAAGAAAAGGGCATGTTTCCGGCTCAAGGCCAAATACCTCCTCAAGGTCAAGCCAATATTAGCTCTACACCTTTTGATCAGCAAGATCAATGACCAACCATCACCACTCTACGTAGTGGGAGAGTAATTGATTTATCACCTCCCCCACACGAGGAGCCAAAAGACAAGGAGGTTTCACCTGGCACGAAAGGGGCCTAAGATGCCCCCTTGAATGAGAGTGATAAAGACGATGCTAATGAGCCCTAAGTTGTTGTGAAATCGACCACCGCCTCTCCATTCCCTCGACGGTTGGCCCCATTTCAAAAGGGAGCTTCTCGTGCAGACGTGTTAGATGTTTTTAAGCAAGTTAATATGAAATTACAATTCCTGGAGGATGCCATCCAGTAAATTCCTGCCTATGCCATGGTCATTAAAGATCTTTTAATGGTAAAAATATGGCTAGAAATGAAGAAGAATGTCTTCCTAGCATAGAATGTGAGCTCCGTTATACTTAACGACCTCCCACCCAAGTTTAAAGATCCGGGAACACCCACGATTTCATCTGTTATTAGAGAGTGTCGAATTGTGAAAGCCTTGCTGGACTTAGGCGCGAGTGTTATATACTTCCCTATTCGATTTATAGACAGCTTGAGTTGGGTGACCTTAAGCCCACACGAATCATTCTCGAATTAGCGGATCACACAATAATGGCACCTCGAGGGATTGTTAAGGACATGATAGCCCAAGTGGGCACTTTTCACTTCCTGGTAGACTTTGTCATTTGGGACACGGATCCCTACATCCATTCTAGCAGCCATGTTCCCATCATTTTAGGCCGCCCATTCTTAACTTCAACTAATGCTTTAATCAGCACACGAAATGGGAAAATGCAACTCACTTTTTGGAGTTTACACAGAAGAGAGAGAAGAGAGAGAAACCAGAGAGAGAATAGAAACCCTAATTCGTTCAAACACCTTTTTAAACGCTAAACCTTTTTCCAAAAACCAATTTACACCAAACATCATCGAGTTTTTGAGTGTTGGTTTGAAAGTTGTTTCGTGGTTTAACCTCTTCGTTTTAAGATCTTGTGTCCAACTTAAACATTAGGTTAGATATGAATTTACGTTTCATAGAAATTATAGATCTGGTCATTTTATGTTATATTACACTTAGATCTGCATTCTTAGTTTCTCGTCTTGAGAAATCGTTTGTTGATTATTTTCTATAAATGTTTTCATCTTCAAAATCAACAAAATCATTTTCTATTTCTAGTTCTTTGTAAAGAAGACCTTTGACCTTGTTGGAATTACACATGGCTGTTTTCAATTTCAAAAATATTTTCAAAACCCTTAAATTGATTAAGATCTTAAATCGTCTTTCGAGCAAGATATCCGTGGATTTCGGGATCATTTTAAAGGTCAGATAAGGTTTTACTTTCCTAAGAAGAGAGAAATTGAAAATCACAGCATATAGATATGATTTGTAATTTGCTAGGACTGTTTGTATAAATAAGCGTGAGTGTGTGCATGCATGTGTTAGAGCACCATCACAAACACTTACACACTACAACACTGCAAGTGTTGGTAATAAGATCTTGAAACAAGAGTCGACGTAAAGACTAGAACAAAGTGGAAGTTCGCAAACTGGGAGAACCACACCAGCAATCAGAACTGCATAGAAGTTAGAAGGAAACCAGTGGGTACATTCGTAAACTAGTATAGGACTGATTTGTGTGCATGTGTGTTATATAGTTTGTAACTGTTATATTCAGTTTTAGTAGATTTTTGGTTTGTGACTTAGAAGTCACCGTGGATGTTTCCTCAGTTGGGTGAGGTTTTACCACGTTAAAAAATCTCTTATCATTAATATTTCTACATCTCCTCGTCTCATTCTTACTAGTGTGCGAATTTAAAATGTCTCAGTTTTGTTTTTCAAAACTTGTTAACTAATCTTGAACTGATCTCGTGCATGTTTTATTAAACACATCTTGTGATTAACCTGAGTTTATTAAAAGAAAATAGTTTCCTCAAAAAAAAAGTTCGGAGTTACTTATATAGTTTAATACTGTATTAAATGGCTTTAGTAACAGTTTTTTCATGCCAATGGAAGAGTGTTTTGGTTTACTTCTACATCCCACAAAGAAGAAGTTGGTTTGCTTTGACATACTGTAACAACCCGCGTAATTTTGGGCTATTTTAATTAATTTCTGGAAAAAGGAGGAAAATAAAGTTTTCGATAAAATTATGTTTATTGCTAAAATATGTTGGTTATTATTTTTAAGGCGAGAATTTCAAACGGTTTCAAAATCGGAGTTAAAACGGATTTTTAAATGTTTTTAACTCTTGCAGTTGTTTTGACTTCCAACTCTTCATTTATTTGCCTTATTTAAAGGAGTCTTTTGGATTCCAACTCTTCATTTATTTTCATTATAAAAGGAAGTCTTGGGCAACCCTTTTAACCCACTTTTGGCACAACTTTTTGGCACCAAATATATTTTATATTCCTCTTCTTTTTATATATACTTTGGCCCTTGAGATTTGTGAGTTCCAACCTTAGATTAGAGGTGTTCTTGGGGCTATTTTGTTGAAGGTTCTTGGAGGAGCTTTTGTAGATCTTTTAAGTTGATCTTGAGGATGTGATCGTTGGTTTCTCATCATGGTTTGAGGTATGAGATTTTACACAATATGCTCCTTTATATCTCTCGAGAGTTTATTCCGTTGATTTATTGTTTAATTGAACTCATATTTGAATTGATAAATTCATTAAAATATGGAAAATAATTGTTGAAATTATTTTGATTCATGTGGTATCATTATATTTTTATTGTGCACGTTGTCATGAGATTTTAATATGACACGGATGTTGAGTACCCGCCAAAATTCCTATTTCCCGGGCTATGGCTTGATAAAGCATAAACAGATGTGGTGAGGCCTGGTGACCCGGTTAAAGTGTTGTTGAGAAATTATAATGATGAAATGCTATTGAGATTTGCATTTTGATTTGAATATTCGTACTCTTGTTGTTACGTTTTATTCATCGCTAACATATATTTGTTGAGCGTTTTTCTTGTCGTATTGTGTACTTGCCCATATTTTCTTTTAGTGGCAGGTTAGCGTGGATTTTGGGGCACTATGGAGATTTATTTTAGCGAGGATTGTTTGGGAAAGATTTGTATTATATTGTTGTATAGAGCTTTGGAGATTTCTATTTTTATTTGAGTTAGATAGTTGTAATTTTAATTCGAGAGACTTGTTGTAATTGAAGAGATTGAGATTCGTGGATTTATATTATTGTTGGTTTATTTAGATATTCTATACCTTGTTACTTGAGGATTTGGATTTATTTTATCCCATTATCCCTCCATTCTCTCTCCCCGGGCGGGCGGGGTACTACAAATGGTATAAGAGCTTAGGTATACGGCAACCCTCGGGGCTTGGGTTTTGGGTTCATTGCGTGGTTAGAAATTTTTGGAGAAAGAAAATTTTAGGTGAAATTCGTGATAGGTTTCGAGATTAGAGGTGACGACTTATTTTTGGAGACGAAATTATTTTGGGAGATTGTTATCCTGATTTTCGAAAGTTAGGCATTCGGCGAATTTCGAGGGCGAAATTCCATTGTTAGTGGGGAAGTGTAACAAGCCGTGTAATTTTGGGCAATTTTAATTAATTTCTAGAAAATGGAGGAAAATAAAGTTTTTGATAAAATTATTTTTATTGCTCAAATATGTTGGTTATTATTTTTAAGGAGTGAATTTCAAACGGTTTCGAAATTGGAGTTAAAATGGATTTTAAAATGATTTTAACTCTTGCAGCTGTTTTGACTTCCAACTCTTCATTTATTTGCCTTATTTAAAGGAGTCTTTTGGATTCCAACTCTTCATTTCTTTGCATTATAAAAGGAAGTCGTTGGCAACCCTTTTAACTTACTTTTGGCACAAGTTTTTGGCACCAAATATATTTTATATTCCTCTTCTTTTCATATATACTTTGGCCCTTGAGATTTGTGAGTTCCAACCTTAGATTAGAGGTGTTCTTGGGGCTATTTTGTTGGAGGTTTTTGGATGAACTTTTGAAGATCTTTTGAGTTGATCTTGAGGATGTGATAGTTGGCTTCTCATCATGGTTTGAGGTATGGGATTTTACACAGAATGCTCTTTTAAATCTCTCGAGAGTTTATTCCGTTGATTTCTTGTTTAATTGATCTCATATTTGAATTGATAAATTCATTAAAATTTGGAAAATAATTGTTGAAATTATTTTAATTCATTTGGTATCATTATATTGTTATTGTGCACGTTGTCATGAGATTTTAATATGACACGTATGTTGAGTACCCGATAAAATTCCTATTTCCCGGGCTATGGCTTGATAAAGCATATACGGATGTGGTGAGGCCTGGTGACCCGGTTAAAGTGTTGTTGAGAAATTATAATGATGAAATGTTATTGAGATTTTTATTTTGATTTGAACATTCGTACTCATGTTGTTACATTTTATTTATCGCTAACATATATTTTTTGAGCATCTTTCTTGTCGTATTGTGTACTTCCCCATATTTTCTTTTAGTGTCAGGTTAGAGCAGATTTTGGAGCACTATGGAGATTGATTTTAGCAAGGATTGTTTGGGAAAGATTTGTATTATATTGATGTATATAGCTTTGGAGATTTTTATTTTTATTCGAGTTAGATAGTTGTAATTTTAATTCGAGAGACTTGTTGTAATTGAAGAGATTGAGATTCGTGGATTTATATTATTGTGGGTTTATTTAGATGCTCTATACCTTGTTACTTGAGGATTTGGATTTATTTTATCGCATTAGCGCTCCATTCGCTCTCCCCGGGCGGGCGTGGTGTTACAAATGGTATCAGAGCTTAGGTATAGGCAACCCTCGGGGCTTGGGTTTTGGGTTCATTGCGTGGTTAGCAATTTTTGGAGATAGAAAATTTTAGGTGAAATTCGTGATAGGTTTCGAGATTAGAAGTGAGGAATTATTTTTGGAGACGAAATTATTTTTGGAGATTGTTATCCTGATTTTTTAAAGTTAGGCATCCGGCGAATTTCGAGGTCCAAATTCCATTGTTAGTGGGGAAGTGTAACAACCCGCGTAATTTTGGGCTATTTAATTAATTTCTAGAAAATGAAGGAAAATAAAGTTTTTGATAAAATTATTTTTATTGCTCAAATATGTTGGTTATTATTTTTAAGGCGAGAATGTCAAACGGTTTCAAAATCGGAGTTAAAATGGATTTTTAAATGTTTTTAACTCTTACAGTTGTTTTGACTTCCAACTCTTCATTTATTTGCCTTATTTAAAGGAGTCTTTTGGATTCCAACACTTCATTTCTTTTAATTATAAAAGGAAGTCGTGGGCAACCCTTTTAACCTACTTTTGGCACAACTTTTTGGCACCAAATATATTTTATATTCCTCTTCTTTTTATATATACTCTGGCCCTTGAGGTTGAGAGTTCCAACCTTAGATTAGAGGTGTTCGTGGGGCTATTTTGTTGGAGGTTCTTGGAGGATCTTTTGTAGATCTTTTGAGTTGATCTTGAGGATGTGATCGTTAGTTTCTCTTGAGGTATTGGATTTTACACAATATGCTCCTTTAAATCTCTCGAGAGTATATTCCGTTTATTTCTTGTTTAATTGAACTCATATTTGAATTGATAAATTCATTAAAATCTGGAAAATAATTGTTGAAATTATTTCGATTCATGTGGTATTATTATATTGTTATTGTGCACGTTGTCATGAGATTTTAATATGACACGTATGTTGAGTACCCGCCAAAATTCCTATTTCCTGGGCTATGGCTTGATAAAGCATATACGGATGTGGTGAGGCCTGGTGACCCGGTTAAAGTGTTGTTGAGAAATTATAATGATGAAATGCTATTGAGATTTTTATCATGATTTGAACATTCGTACTCATGTTGTTACGTTTTATTTATCGCTAACATATATTTGTGGAGCATCTTTCTTGTCGTATTGTGTACTTCCCCATATTTTCTTTTTACGGCAGGTTAGAGTGGATTTTGTCGCACTATGGAGATTGATTTTAGCGAGGATTATTTGGGAAAGATTTGTATTATATTGATGCTTATAGCTTTGCATATTTGTATTTTAATTCGAGTTAGATAGTTGTAATTTTAATTCGAGGGACTTGTTGTAATTGAAGAGATTGAGATTCGTGGATTTATATTATTGTGGGTTTGTTTAGATGCTCTATACCTTGTTACTTGAGGATTTGGATTTATTTTATCGCATTATCGCTCCATTCGCTCTCCCCGGGAGGGCGTGGTGTTACAAATGGTATTAGAGCTTAGGTATAGGCAACCCCCGGGGCTTGGGTTTTGGGTTCATTGTGTGGTTAGCAATTTTTGGAGATAGAAAATTTTAGGTGAAATTCGTGATAGGTTTCGAGATTAGAGGTGAGGAATTATTTTTGGAGACGAAATTATTTTTGGAGATTGTTATCCTGATTTTCGAAAGTTAGGCATCCGGCGAATTTCGAGGTCGAAATTCCATTGTTAGTGGGGAAGTGTAACAACTCGCGTAATTTTGGCCTATTTTAATTAATTTCTAGAAAATGGAGGAAAATAAAGTTTTTGATAAAATTATTTTTATTGCTCAAATATATTGGTTATTATTTTTAAGGAGTGAATTTCAAACGGTTTCGAAATTGGAGTTAAAACGGATTTTAAAATGATTTTAACTCTTGCAGCTGTTTTGACTTCCAACTCTTCATTTATTTGCCTTATTTAAAGGAGTCTTTTGGATTCCAACTCTTCATTTCTTTGCATTATAAAAGGAAGTCGTTGGCAACCCTTTTAACTTACTTTTGGCACAACTTTTTGGCACCAAATATATTTTATATTCCTCTTCTTTTCATATATACTTTGGCCCTTGAGATTTGTGAGTTCCAACCTTAGATTAGAGGTGTTCTTGGGGCTATTTTGTTGGAGGTTTTTGGATGAGATTTTGAAGATCTTTTGAGTTGAACTTGAGGATGTGATCGTTGGCTTCTCATCATGGTTTAAGGTATGGGATTTTACACAGAATGCTCCTTTAAATCTCTCGAGAGTTTATTCCGTTGATTTCTTGTTTAATTGATCGCATATTTGAATTCATAAATTCATTAAAATTTGGAAAATAATTGTTGAAATTATTTCGATTCATGTGGTATCATTATATTGTTATTGTGCACGTTGTCATGAGATTCTAATATGACACGGATGTTGAGCACCCGCCAAAATTCCTATTACCCGGGCTATGGCTTGATAAAGCATATACGGATGTGGTGAGTCCTGGTGACTCGGTTAAAGTGTTGTTGAGAAATTATAATGATGAAATCCTATTGATATTTGCATTTTGATTTGAACATTCGTACTCATGTTGTTACGTTTTATTCATCGCTAACATATATTTGTTGAGCATCTTTCTTGTCGTATTGTGTACTTCCCCATATTTTCTTTTACTGGCAGGTTAGCGCGGATTTTGGGGCACTATGGAGATTTATTTTAGCGAGGATTGTTTGGGAAAGATTTTTATTATATTGATGAATAGAGCTTTGGAGATTTGTATTTTTATTCGAGTTAGATAGTTGTAATTTTAATTCGAGAGACTTGTTGTAATTGAAGAGATTGAGATTTGTGGATTTGTATTATTGTGGGTTTATTTTGATGCTCTATACCTTGTTACTTGTGGATTTGAATTTATTTTATCGCATTAGCGCTCCATTCGCTCTCCCCGGGCAGGCATGGTGTTACAAATGGTATTAGAGCTTAGGTATACAGCAGCCCTCAGGGCTTAAGTTTTGGGTTCATTGCGTGGTTAGCAATTTTTGGAGATAGAAAATTTTAGGTGAAATTCGTGATAGGTTTCGAGATTAGAGGTGACGAATTATTTTTGGAGACGAAATTATTTTTGGAGATTGTTATCCTGCTTTTTGAAAGTTAGGCATTTGGCAAATTTCGAGGGCGGAATTCCATTGTTAGTGGGGAAGTGTAACAACCCACGTAATTTTGGGCTATTTTAATTGATTTATGGAAAATGGAGGAAAATAAAGTTTTTGATAAAATTATTTTTATTTCTCAAATATGTTGGTTATTATTTTTAAGGTGAGAATTTCAAACGGTTTCGAAATCGGAGTTAAAACGGATTTTTAAATGTTTTTAACTCTTGCCGTTGTTTTGACTTCCAACTCTTCATTTATTTGCCTTATTTAAAGGAGTCTTTTGGATTCCAACTCTTCATTTCTTTTAATTATAAAAGGAAGTCGTGAGCAACTCTTTTAACCTACTTTTGTCATAACTTTTTGGCACCAAATATATTTTATATTCCTCTTCTTTTTATATATACTTTGGCCCTTAAGATTTGTGAGTTCCAACCTTAGATTAGAGGTGTTCTTGGGGCTATTTTGTTGGAGGTTCTTGGAGGAGATTTTGTAGATCTTTTGAGTGGATCTTGAGGATGTGATTGTTGGTTTCTCATCATGGTTTGAGGTATGGGATTTTATATAGAATGCTCCTTTAAATCTCTCGAGAGTTTATTCCGTTGATTTCTTGGTAAATTGAACTCATATTTGAATTGATAAATTCATTGAAATCTAGAAAATAATCGTTGAAATTATTTTGATTAATGTGGTATCATTATATTGTAATTGAGCACGTTGTCATAAGATTTTAATATGACACGGATGTTGAGTACCCGCCAAAATTCCTATTTCCCGGGCTATGGCTTGATAAAGAATATACGCATATGGTGAGGCCTAGTGACCCGGTTAAAGTGTTGTTGAGAAATTATAATGATGAAATTCTATTGAGATTCTTATTTTGATTTGAATATTTGTACTCGTGTTGTTACGTTATATTCATCGCTAACATATATTTGTTGAGCATCTTTCATGTCGTATTGTGTACTTCCCCATATTTTCTTTTAGTGGCAGGTTAGCGCGGATTTTGGGGCACTATGGAGATTGATTTTAGTGAGAATTGTTTGAGAAAGATTTGTGTTACTTTTATGTATAGAGCTTTGCAGATTTGTATTTTTATTCGAGTTAGATAGTTGTAATTTTAATTCGAGAGACTTGTTTTAATTGAAGAGATTGAGATTCGTGGATTTATATTATTGTGGGTTTATTTCGATGCTCTATACCTTGTTACTTGTGGTTTTGGATTTATTTTATCGCATTAGCGCTCCGTTCGCTCTCCCCGGGCGGGCTTTGTGTTACAAATGGTATCAGATCTTTGGTATATGGCAACCCTCGGGGCTTGGGTTTTGGGTTCATTGCGTGGTTAGCAATTTTTGGAGATAGAAAATTTTAGGTGAAATTCGTGATAGGTTTCGAGATTAGAGGTGAGGAATTATTTTTGGAGACGAAATTATTTTTGGAGATTGTTATCCTGATTTTTGAAAGTTAGGCATTCGGCCAATTTCGAGGGCGAAATTCCATTGTTAGTGGGGAAGTGTAACAACCCGCGTAATTTTGGGCTATTTTAATTAATTTTTAGAAAATGGAGGAAAATAAAGTTTTTGATAAAATTATTTTTATTGCTCAAATATGTTGGTTATTATTTTTAAGGCGAGAATTCCAAACGATTTCGAAAGCGGAGTTCAAACGGATTTTTAAATGTTTTTAACTCTTGCTGTTGTTTTGACTTCCAACTCTTCATTTATTGGCCTTATTTAAAGGAGTTTTTTGGATTCCAACTCTTCATTTCTTTGCATTATAAAAGGAAGTCGTGGAAAACCCTTTTAACCTACTTATGGCACAACTTTTTGGCACCAAATATATTTTATATTCCTCTTCTTTTTATATATACTTTGGCCCTTGAGATTTGTGAGTTCCAACCTTAGATTAGTGGTGTTCTTGGCGCTATTTTATTGGAGGTTCTTGGAGGAGATTTTGTAGATCTTTTGAGTTGATCTTGAGGATGTGATTGTTGGTTTCTCATCATGGTTTGAGGTATGGGATTTTACACAATATGCTCCTTTAAATCTCTCGAGAGTTTATTCCGTTGATTTCTTGTTTAATTGAACTCATATTTGAATTGATAAATTCATTAAAATCTGGAAAATAATTGTTGAAATTATTTCGATTCATGTGGTATCATTATATTGTTATTGTGAACGTTGTCATGAGATTTTAATATCACACGGAAGTTGAGTACCCGCTAAAATTCCTATTTCCCGGGCTATGGGTTGATAAAGCATATACGGATGTGGTGAGGCCTGGTGACCCGGTTAAAGTGTTGTTGAGAAATTATAATGATGAAATGCTATTGAGATTTGCATTTTGATTTGAATATTCGTACTCTTGTTGTTACGTTTTATTCATCGCTAACATATATTTGTTGAGCATCTTTCTTATCGTATTGTGTACTTCCCTATATTTTATTTTAGTGGCAGGTTAGCGCGGATTTTGGGGCACTATGGAGATTGATTTTAGCGAGGATTGCTTGGGAAAGATTTTTATTATATTGATGTATATAGCTTTGGAGATTTGTATTTTTAATCGAGTTAGATAGTTGTAATTTTAATTCGAGAGACTTGTTCTAATTGAAGAGATTGAGATTCGTGAATTTATATTAGTGTGGGTTTATTTAGATGCTCTATACCTTGTTACTTGTGGATTTGGATTTATTTTATCGCATTAGCGCTCCATTCGCTCTCCCCGGGCGGGCGGGGTGTTACAAATGGTATCAGAGCTTAGGTATAGGCAACCCTCGGGGCTTTGGTTTGGGGTTCATTGCGTGGTTAGCAATTTTTGGAAATAGAAAATTTTAGGTAAAATTCGTGATAGGTTTCGAGATTAGAGGTGAGGAATTATTTTTGGAGACGAAATTATTTTTTGAGATTGTTATCTTGATTTTTGAAAGCTAGGCATTCGGAGAATTTCGAGGGTGAAATTCCATTGTTAGTGGGGAAGTGTAACAACTCGCGTAATTATGGGATATTTTAATTAATTTCTAGAAAATGGAAGAAAATAAAGTTTTTGATAAAATTATTTTTATTGCTCAAATATGTTGGTTATTATTTTTAAGGCGAGAATTTCAAACGGTTTCGAAATCGGAGTTAAAACGGATTTTTAAATGTTTTAACTCTTGCAGTTGTTTTGACTTCCAACTCTTCATTTATTTGCCTTATTTAAAGGAGTCTTTTGGATTCCAACTCTTCATTTCTTTTAATTATAAAAGGAAGTCGTGAGCGACCCTTTTAACCTACTTTTGTCACAACTTTTTGGCACCAAATATATTTTATATTCCTCTTCTTTTTATATATACTTTGGCCCTTGAGATTTGTGAGTTCCAACCTTAGATTAGAGGTGTTCTTGGGGCTATTTTGTTGGAGGTTCTTGGAGGAACTTTTGTAGATCTTTTGAGTTGATCTTGAGGATGTGATCGTTGGTTTCTCATCATGGTTTAAGGTATGGGATTTTACATAATATGCTCCTTTAAATATCTCGAGAGTTTATTCCGTTGATTTCTTGTTTACTTGAACTCATATTTGAATTGATAAATTCATTGAAATCTGGAAAATAATTGTTGAAATTATTTTGATTCATGTGGTATCATTATATTGTTATTGAGCACGTTGTCTTGAGATTTTAATATGACACGGATGTTGAGTACCCGCCAAAATTCCTATTTCTCGGGCTATGGCTTGATAAAGCATATACAGATGTGGTGTGGCCTGGTGACCCGGTTAAAATGTTATTGAGAAATTATAATGATGAAATGCTTTTGATATTTACATTTCGATTTGAATATTCGTACTCGTGTTGTTACGTTTTATTCATCGCTAACATATATTTGTTGAGCATGTTTCTTGTCGTATTGTGTACTTCCCCATATTTTCTTTTAGTGACAGGTTAGCACGGATTTTGGGGCACTATGGAGATTGATTTTAGCGAGGATTGTTTGGGAAAGATTTGTATTATATTAATGTATAGAGATTTGAAGATTTGTATTTTTATTCGACTTAGATAGTTGTAATTTTAATTCGAGAGACTTGTTGTAATTGAAGAGATTGAGATTCGTGGATTTGTATTATTGTTGGTTTATTTTGATGCTCTATACCTTGTTACTTGTGGATTTGGATTTATTTTATCGCATTAGCTCTCCATTCTCTCTCACCGGGTAGGCGGGGTGTTACAAATGGTATCAGAGCTTAGGTATACAGCAACCCTCGGGGCTTGGGTTTTGGGTTCATTGCGTGGTTAGAAATTTTTGGAGATA
Organism: Sambucus nigra; assembly: GCA_949130495.1. Taxonomy (NCBI): domain Eukaryota; kingdom Viridiplantae; phylum Streptophyta; class Magnoliopsida; order Dipsacales; family Adoxaceae; genus Sambucus; species Sambucus nigra. The sequence goes on from OX422209.1 coordinate 124,567,402, forward strand.
GAAAATTTTAGGTGAAATTCGTGATAGGTTTCGAGATTAGAGGTGAGGAATTATTTTTGGAGACGAAATTATTTTTGGATATTGTTATCCTGATTTTTGAAAGTTAGGCATTCGGCCAATTTCGAGGGAGAAATTCCATTGTTAGTGGGGAAGTGTAACAACCCGCGTAATTTTGGGCTATTTTAATTAATTTCTTGAAAATGGAGGAAAATAATTTTTTTGATAAAATTGTTTTTATTGCTCAAATATGTTGGTTATTATTTTTAAGGCGAGAATTTCAAACGGTTTCGAAATCGGAGTTAAAACGGATTTTTAAATGTTTTTAACTCTTGCAGTTGTTTTGATTTCCAACTCTTCATTTATTTGCCTTATGTAAAGGAGTCTTTTGGATTCCAACTCTTCATTTCTTTGCATTATAAAAGGAAGTCGTGGGCAACCGTTTTAACCTACTTTTGTCACAAATTTTGGCACCAAATATATTTTATATTCCTATTCTTTTTATATATACTTTGGCCCTTGAGATTTGTGAGTTCCAACCCTAGATTAGAGGTGTTCTTGGGGCTATTTTGTTGGAGGTTCTTAGAGGAGCTTTTGTAAATCTTTTGAGTTGATCTTGAGGATGTGATCGTAGGTTTCTCATCTTGGTTTGAGGTATGGGATTTTACATAATATGCTCCTTTAAATCTCTCGAGAGTTTATTCCATTGATTTCTTGTTTAATTGAACTCATATTTGAATTGATAAATTCATTGAAATCTGGAAAATAATTGTTGAAATTATTTCGATTCATGTGGTATCATTATATTGTTATTGTGCACGTTGTCATGAGATTTTAATATGACACGGATGTTGAGTACCTGCCAAAATTCCCGTTTCCCGGGCTATGGCTTGATAAAGCATATACGGATGTGGTGAGGCCTGGTGACCCGGTTAAAGTGTTGTTGAGAAATTATAATGATGAAATTCTACTGAGATTTGCATTTTGATTTGAATATTCGTACTCGTGTTGTTACGTTTTATTCATCGGTAACATATATTTGTTGAGCATCTTTCTTGTCGTATTGTGTACTTCACCATATTTTCTTTTAGTGGCAGGTAAGCGCGGATTTTGGGGCACCATGGAGATTGATTTTAGCGAGGATTGTTTGGGAAAGATTTGTATTATATTGATGTATAGATCTTTGGAGATTTGTTTTTTTATTCGAGTTAGATAGTTGTAATTTTAATTCGAGAGACTTGTTGTAATTGAAGAGATTGATATTCGTGGATTTATATTATTGTGGGTTTATTTAGATGCTCTATACCTTGTTACTTGTGGATTTGGATTTATTTTATTGCATTAGCGCTCCATTCGCTCTCTCCGGCGGGAGGGGTGTTACAAATGGTATCCGAGCTTAGGTATACGACAACCCTCGGGGCTTGGGTTTTGGGTTCATTGCGTGGTTAGCAATTTTTGGAGATAGAAAATTTTAGGTGAAATTCATGATAGGTTTCTAGTTTAGAGGTGAGGAATTATTTTTGGAGATGAAATTATTTTTTGAGATTGTTATCCTGATTTTTGAAAGTTAGGCATTCGCCGAATTTCGAGGGCGAAATTCCATTGTTAGTGGGGAAGTGTAACAACCCGCGTAATTTTGAGCTATTTTAATTAATTTCTAAAAAATGGAGGAAAATAAAGTTTTTGATAAAATTATTTTTATTGCTCAAATATGTTGGCTATTATTTTTAAGGTGAGAAATTTCAAACGGTTTCGAAATCGGAGTTAAAACGGATTTTTAAATGTTTTTAACTCTTGCAGTTGTTTTGACTTCGAACTCTTCATTTATTTGCCTTATTTAATGGAGTCCTTTGGATTCCAACTCTTCATTTCTTTGCATTATAAAAGGAAGTCGTGGGCAACCCTTTTAACCCACCTTTGTCACAACTTTTTGGCACCAAATATATTTTATATTCCTCTTCTTTTTATGTATACTTTGGCCCTTGAGATTTGTTCGTTCCAACCTTAGATTAGAGGTGTTCTTGGGGCTATTTTTTTGGAGGTTCTTGGAGGAGCTTTTGTAGATCTTTTGAGTTGATCTTGAGGATGTGATCGTTGGTTTCTCATCATGGTTTGAGGTATAGGATTTTACACAATATGCTCCTTTAAATCTCTCGAGAGTTTATTCCGTTGATTTCTTGTTTAATTGAACTCATATTTGAATTGATAATTTCATTGAAATCTGAAAAATAATTTTTGAAATTATTTTGATTCATGTGGTATCATTATATTGTTATTGAGCACGTTGTCATGAGATTTTAATATGACACGGATGTTGAGTACCCGCCAAAATTCCTGTTTCCCGGGCTATGACTTGATAAAGCATATACGGATGTGGTGAGGCCTAGTGACCCGGTTAAAGTATTGTTGAGAAATTATAATGATGAAATGCTATTGAGATTTGCATTTTGATTTGAATATTCGTACTCGTGTGGTTACGTTTTATTCATCGCTAACATATATTTGTTGAGCATCTTTCTTGTCGTATTGTGCACTTCCGCATATTTTCTTTTAGTGGCAGGTTAGCGCGGATTTTGGGGCACTATGGAGATTGATTTTAGCGAGGCTTGTTTGGGAAAGATTTGTATTATTTTTTTGTATAAAGATTTGGAGATTTGTATTTTTATTCGAGTTAGATAGCTGTAATTTTAATTCGAGAGACTTGTTGTAATTGAAGAGATTGAGATTCGTGGATTTATATTATTGTGGGTTTATTTAGATGTTTCATACCTTGTTACTTGTGGATTTGGATTTATTTTATCTCATTATCACTCCGTTCGCTCTCCCCGGGCGAGCGGGGTGTTACACATACCCACTTGGAGAAAGTCTCCTTGTTCGGGTAGCGGTGACCGAGAAAAGTCCGATCGGTGGATTCCAAGACCGCAGTGGACCTCCATGGTTATTCTCTAGGCAGAGGTGTGTACAAGAAGGAGCGTCTGGGCTTGGTCGGAGTCAAGTCGAGTGTTGTAACTCTTACCATCTTGTATTTGTAAAACTGTACTTAGTGGATTTGAGGCTAGGGCCTTCCGAGATTTTTTCCCGTTGTGGGTTTTTCCTCGTACATCCCGACGTAGTGATTATTTGTTTATTTTATCTTTTGCAAAATTCACACTAGATGCATGCTTAGGTAAAAAGATAAAATTGGTTTAAATCACTACTCTTGCTTAAAATTTGGTGCAACTTTAATTTGGGTAAATATTAATTTAATTCAAGTCATTAACTTTATTGGATAAAATTTGGATTGGCCTAAATTGCAAAAATGAAAATTTATTGTTAGGAAAATTTCTAGGACTTGGGTTAAATTGGTTTAAGTAAATATTTTGTGTTGTCTAATTCAATTTCACTTTGAACTTTGTTTTTATTTTAATTTGAAAGAAATTAAAATTTGGTTTTTGAACTTGTGTTGAGCCATACTTATTCCGCATCATTAAAAGGAAATTACTTTTTGATAAAATTTCAAAATTGGGGGTCATCATTCCCAACATTTATTTTTAATAGTTCTTTGTTACAAACAATATACTGGGCAACCAGTTTATAGAGGGTTGTTCGTCCTTTCTTCTCAGAACCACGGGGATACTTGACATGCTTGAGAAGGTGCCAAATATCATAGTACTAGTAATCGGCTATCTCGGGGTTTTATTCTATGCTAAGTTCAATGTGGTAGCAGTGGGTTGGTTTATCTTGCTTTTGGACAAGAAAAGGGGACATGGTAATTCCTACAGGCGTGTTAATTGTAGAGGCTAAGGTAGCAAGGGCATCGTCTAGGTTGTTCTTTGCTCGGGGAAGATAGTAGAAGCTGATTTCTTAGAATTTGGAAGCTAGCTCTTCTAAGTGCGCATGGAAGGGTAAGGATTTCTTGTCCTTGACTTCCAATTTTCTGAGTACTTGACCGATGATAAGGGTTGAATCCCCATAAACATCGAGGTATCAAATTCCTTTCTTGAGGGAAACTTTGAGGCTTACCGTGCATGCCTCATATTTAGTCACATTGTTGGTGCAATGAAAATCCAATTTGATGGCAATGGGAGTGTGAGAGTCATCATGGGCAATTAGGAGTGAAGTTGCAAGGTTATATGTTCTTAGTTTAATTCGTGGAATACACACACGCAATCCAATTTTAATATTAGCTATAAAGTGATATTCTTCAATTCCAATTTAAAAGCATATTCACAAGTTCACAAGAACAAATTTCAATTAATGCAATGGGATTGATAACTTGACTAATTAAAATAAAATTATTCCAATTTTATTCATTTTATCCTAAGCATACATCTAGGTGATTTAATAAAGTAAAATGCAAAAATCCCAACCACAACACGCCGATGTACGAGAAAAACCCAAATGGGAAAAACCTCGGACGACTGGGCCTAGACAAAATCCACTGCAAAATAGGTTTTACAAGAGACTCAAAAGTCTTACAGACATTGACTCACTTAAGACTTGCTTATGCCGTCCTCGACCTCCGAATTTGTAGTAAACGAAGCTCCAACGCGTTGCTCGACACTCCTCGTGTCGCGATATCCACCGAAGCCCGAAACCACCGTCTCCATAAAGCTTGAATGCAGAGATCCACCGCAAACTTGCTTGTCGAATGTCAGGTTGATTGAAGGGGTTTCGTTTCAAAAGATGATAAAAGTGTTGGAGATGATTTTTACTAAAAAGAGGGAAGTTATAAAAAATGCTCTCTAGAGAATAATGACCTTCCTTGACCTTTGAAACTGATTTTCTTCCATATAATATAACTGAAAAAGTAGTGGACCAAAACAGTTGTGGAAAAAAAACTTCGTAAAAAATAAGTTCAAAAATTCAGATCTGGCAGAACTCGTTCGAACGAGGTCATTCGAACGACTTATCGTTCGAGCGAGTTATCTAACGAAGTTTCAGTTTCAAATTAGATAGGTCGTTAGAAACCTTGTTCGAACGAGATCGTTCGAACGACCTTTCTAACGAAGTTCCAGTATAGCCTGGGGAATGTCGTTAGATCCAGGTCGTTTGAACGACCTGGAAAAACTTCGAACGAGATTTCGTATTTTTTAAAAAACTTGTTCAAATTTATTTCAAAGACAGTTCTTTATGAAAATTACTTAATTACGAATATTTCTCTATATGAAAATTTCTTGATTAAATAAAATACTCCAACACATGAAATTTATTTTGGTCATGTACCTTTTTAGGATAGCGAGCATGGCGTGCATATTGATGACGTGTGAACTTTGGATGCGATGCTTGAATCTTTACATTGAATGATGCTTGATGCAGAATGACCCAAAATTGTTTTGTCCAACGGAATGTAGCCAATATAATAAATGACTCGATTGGAAATTTGACCTTACAAATCTCCCCCTTTGGCTATTCCGGGACAAAACATAATTAAAAATAAAAAATAAAAAGACAGAATTTGCTAAGCCAGCCGTCAAGCCGATTCTAAGGCCCGTCCCAAAAACCCAAAAAAGACAGACAGACTCAAAGACAAGACTGACGAGCTGCAAAGGAGTAGGAGATGTATCCTACACACATGATATAACAAATTCATAAACGCATGGGGAAGTAGAGAATGAATTATATATAAAACTATATGTTAGCATATGTTGTGAATAGTAAATGAAAGTCCCCCCTAAATATGCATATGTTTAATATTAAGAATTTAACTCCCCCTAAATTATGCATATGATCAATATTAAATCCAATTAATTTATTCAACTCCCCCTAAATATGAATTCTTCCCTTAAATGTGAATTCCCATTAATTTATGTTTCTCCCCCTTTTTGTCCGGAAAAGACAAAGGGATAAATGGCCTGCATGTTAAAGAATAAGCGAGAGAACAATAGGCAATTAACCAATAAAAATGAAGAAATGAAAGTGACAAGGGAAATAATGAGGATTCATTAAGAAAAGGGAAATAGGAAATAGTTAAGGGTCATACATGACATTAGGAAAATATCCAAACCAAATGAGGCAATACATGAAATAAAAAAACCACTCATCCTCACAAGTACAAGTAAACAGGAAATGAAAAACAAATCACATCAAGAGCGAGGAGAATCAGGTGGAGTATCATCGGGAAGAGAGCCGGTTCCGAAAGAGCCTGCCCCGCGGAGCATCTCCATATGGCGAATGGCATCAAGATGCTCTAAAAGGAGAGAGTCCCGATGAACCTGGGCTTCATCTCGACGCGCTTGTGCCTCCTCCTGCGAGCGTGTGCCTCGCGGTCCTGCTGCATAGAAACTAAAAGCTCCTGCATAAGCGCCCTGTCCTGACATCGATCCTCCTGAAGCTGTTCAACCTTAGAACGGACAAACAAAAAATTCTCCGACTCGATGGGGGCGGGAACATAGGAAGAGGTGGGTCTATGGATAGAGAGAGAGGGGGTAGGACGACTGGGGGCAAGGTGAGTGGAAGTGGCGGAGTGAGAGGAGGTGGAAGTGGTGAGGTGAGGGGTATCCGGGGGCAAATGACCACGAGATCGGCTGACCGAGGACATGTCAATGGTTTGATATTTGGTGGAGGCGATATCGGTGGAGACGCGGGGGCAGCCAACGGCAAGACCAAAACAGGTAATAATGTCCACAAAAGGGAGGGCTTGGCGAGCGGGACTGGAGGGGAGGATCCGAACCGTCCGAATAACACTAAAAAGGTAGGCGAGGAGGTCGATGTGAGCCCGAATGCTAATGGAAAACATAAGGTCCACGTGCTATTTGGTTATTTGAGTTGTGTTCGCATGTGGAAGAAGATAGGCACATACGATCCAATTAAGGACCATGTAAATGTTTGTGGAAAATTGTGACAGTGCCGGGAGGGAGGAACCTAAAAACGGTGTTTAGAACAAGGGATGGATAGGGACGGGTATGGGATGTCCAAGGAAAGGAGGGATTAGAGACCCTAGGTAGGGGGTGAGTTGAGCTATCGAGTCGGGAGAATCAATAATCTCCCTACCGCGCACCTTAGAATAAATGTGATTATCCTTATCATGCATCCTAAAATAAAATTCCCGAACAAGGTCGGGAAAAACAGTATCCGTGAGAGAGAAGAAAGGGTCCCACCCTAAATCAGAAATCCACAAATGCACAGTGGTGCCGTGGAGAGAGTGTAGATTAATAATTTGCTCTAGAACGATAGAACGTGTAGCGAAACCTTGTGTGTGATAAAGAGTGTGTGTGGAGAGGGTCTTTCAATGCAGCCTAAGGTCAGGTATAGCTGCATTGGCATGGGTCTCCTCATCAGAGGACGAGGAGCGTTCCTCAGGGGAATTGCTTATACGGCGTTGGCGACGGTTACGGGCCATGGTAAACAAGAAGGAAACTAGAACCTACCCAAACAAAATTCCAACCAAACCACCAATCACACCAACAAACCAACAACCAATCAGAATAATCCCATCCTCCGTTAGGAATAAGTGAAAGTAAAAGAAAATTAATACAAATTGATTAAGATAAATTCCATGAAAGCAACTGAAATTTAATTTGAGAAAAATAATATTATCATGGAATATATTTTAATCAGGGGCAACACAAACAAAATCAGAAAACAAGATAGACCCAAAAAAATTGTAGAGATATACACATATTTATATATATAAATGTTGGGAAAAAGATGAAATCGATTGGAATTTTATTATAAGACCCAACAACATATATATAGATAGGTAGGTAGAGATATATAAGTATATATATATATATATCGAAAGAGAGCAATCTAAAGAAAATATATGTTGAAGAGAATAGGGAAGCAACTAACACTATCGGCAGAATAAATGTGGGAGGAAATGAGGTTTATGGAGGTTGAAATCGTGGGAATAGGGAGAGAGGAAAAATGGATAGGGAAGAGAGAGTTGGAAAATGGAAGATGTGGGAGAAAAAAAAATCTGGGAAAGTGGGTGTGTGGGAAAACGTGGCATGGTGGTGATAGAGAAAGAAGGAGAGGCAACAGTTTTTTGGAAAGAGTAACTGTAGGTTTTAAAGGCATGTCGTTCGAACGAGATATTTCGTTCGAACGAGGTATTTTGAACGAAGTACCAGTATCGGATTGGGAAATTTCGTTAGAAGTTCGTTCGAACGAAATTTTCGTTCGAACGACATTACGAACGAAGTACCAGTAAGGGTGCTTGAAATATCATTAGAAATCTCGTTCGAACGAGAATTTCTGACGAAAATCAATAAATTTTAAATAAAAATAAAATAAAATAGGGTTAAAAATAGCATAATATCAGGAATTGGGAAGGCCAGAACGATGCCGAAATGTAGATTTAATAATCCTAGCTTGTGGCAACATATCCAAATAGTGGGAGCGATAATGTAGGGGTGTGAACAATACGAGTGAGAGTTTTTAGCCACAACAATGTACAAGTGCGTAATGCCAAACAATATATACGCGCAATATTCACTCATATTAGCCTTTTGTCAAAACGGAAATATTACTTAACACTTAAACACGAATGTAACAAGCGTACAAAATAGATGATTCTCTCGCCAATAACGTCACAGTGAGAAAGCAATAAATCGATTAAATGTGCATGCCCATTGATCTTCAACTTATATCTCCCATGAGCAACAATAGATTGAGACTATTCTTTTTGAAGAATAAATCAAGCCTATTATTTTGGCCTTGGCATTATATATCATTTCCAATGCTTCTATTTTAGCCACATAACTGAGAATGAAAATGGTGGATTTTCACGCAAAAACTTTTATGTTTTTCGCAGCCCGAGTCCATTGCTTGAAATGGAAACCAACCGGAAGAATATAATCATTTTGTTTCAATCTGGGCAACGGATGATCATGCACAATTTCGATTGCTTATAATGGATGTGATAGGATTTAGAAGACAACACCAAATCTCACTTTGCAAGAACAATGTGGACAAGATATTCGCAATATTTCGTGTACGGTGTGTGCAAAAGGCAAAGTTGTGAGGAAATCACAAAATTATATATCATAAAAGAGCATTATTTTGCACAAGATAAACAAGGTGTGGATTAACTACTCATCTAAAGCCACTTGGATATGGAAAAAGATAGTGATCCGAATACATCGACCACAAAGCCATATGGACAAAAATTTGAAAGCTTTTCTAACCATTCCCGTTTTCCTTGAAAATAAAAGAAAAATATTTTTGAGATTTTGAATAAAATATATACAAAAGAAATATAGTTCATAGGTATAGAAATATACAAGATAAGAAACCTAAACTAGATAAACGGCTTTGATCTCAATCAATGGAGAAAACCCCAATTGATTTCCTAAGGTTTTCAAACCTAAGGGCATCTAGAGGTTTAGTAAAGATATCAGCCAATTGTTGATTGGTAGAAATGAAGCTTAGAGAAATAATTTTCTCTTCAACCAAGTCACGAATGAAATGTTCACGGATCTTAATATGCTTGGTTCTAGAATTTTGAACAGGATTACGGGAAATGTGAATTGCACTAGTATTGTCGCAATAGATAGTCATAGTGCCTTGGGAAATACCGTAATCTTCCAACATTTGTTTCATCCAAATGAGTTGAGTGCAAAAACTTTCGGCGACAATGTATTCGGCTTCTGTCGTGGACAAAGAAATAGAATTTTGTTTCTTGCTCATCCATGAGACAAGTGCACTTCCAAAGTAGAAACAACCGCCAGAGGTACTTTTGCATCCATCAACATCTCCTGCCCAATCGGCGTCTGAATATGCCGATAGACAATCATTGGTGGCAAAAGAGTAACAAATTCCAAAAGATAGGGTCCCACTAACATATTTGATGATACGTTTGTTAGCAAGTAAATGAGACTCTTTTGGAGCGTCTTGATAACGAGCACAAACTCCTACACTAAAGTAAATATTCGGACGGCTAGTAGTTAGGTGGAGTAAACTACCTATCATACTTCTAAAAAGAGTATGCTCTACATCCTTTCCGTCGGTATCCTTACTAAGTTTGATAGATGAACTCATACAAGTACGAGCATATTTAGCGAATTCGAGTTTAAATTTCTTAACGAGGTCTTTAGCATACTTAGTTTGGGATAAAAATATCCCACTTTTGAGTTGACGAACTTGAAGACCTAGAAAGAAAGTAAGTTCACCTACCATACTCATCTCAAAGTCATAGTGCATTTCTTTTGAAAACATTTGAGAATGTTTATCACACGTAGACCCAAACACTATGTCGTCGACATATACTTGAGCAATTAGGACGGCGAACGAAAAGTGTCATATCAACTCCCCCTCTCAAAAAGCCACAAGAAAGGAGATAAGAGGTGAGTCTTTCATACCAATAACGGGGTGCTTGTTTCAAGCCATATAGAGCTTTCTTTAGGAAGAAGACATGAGTAGGATGTTTTGGGTCCTCAAACCCTCTTGGTTGTTCAACATAGACTTCCTCTCGAATAATATTATTTAAAAAAGAACTTTTTACATCCATTTGATATAATTTAAATTGAAGGTGACATGCTATGGCGAGTAAAAGGCGAACCGATTCTAACCTAGCAACAGGAGCAAAAGTTTCTTCAAAGTCAACACCTTCTATTTGGGTGTATCCTTGAGCAACTAATCTAGCTTTATTTCAAACAATGACACCATTTTCATCCATTTTATTTTTGAAAATACATTTAGTGCCAATGACATTGGTATTAGAAGGCCTAGCGACTAATTCCCAAACGTTATTTTTCTTAAATTGAAACAGTTCTTCTTGCATAGCATTAATCCAATGTTCATCTTTTAATGCTTCTTAAACGTTTTTAGGTTAAATTTTAGACGCATAGAATAGATAGGTAACTTCATTTTCTAATTGCGTCCTAGTCTTGACACCTACCTCGGGATCTCCTATAATTTTTGAAGTGTCATGACTTTTACGCACCCAAGGAGTAGATCCTTTTTCTCGGTAGTTGGAACAACCAAATCATTTTGAGATTCAATACTTTCAACATTTGACACAACATCACACTCACATGACAAATCTTCCTCATTATCAATAGATGTGGCCGGAGCATCATCTTTTATGACAACATTAATGGATTCCATGACTTTAGAGTTACTTAAGTTGAATACTCTAAAGGCTCTACTATTTTGAGAATATCCTAGTAAAATACCTTCATCACTCCTTGAGTCAAATTTGCCTAGAAGTTCTCTATCTCGAAGAATATAGCATGGACTACCAAACACTCTAAAATAGGACAAATTAGGTTTCATACCCATCCACAATTCATAATGAGTTTTTTTAGTGTTAGGACGCAAATAAACTCTATTTACTGTGTGACAAGCGGTGTTAACCGCTTTGGCCCAAAACCTACGGGGCACATTTCTTCTTAGGAGCATAGATCTTGCCATTTCTTGGATCGTTCGATTTTTTCTTTCAACTATACCATTTTGTTATGGTGTTCGAACGGCTGAGAATTCATGTTTAATTCCTATTTCATCACAAAAGGCATTCACACCGAATTCCTTGAATTCGGTTCCATTATCACTCCTAAAGCGATTTATGGTAACACCGTGTAGATTTTGAAGAATTCTACATTTAACAGTAATAAAATTAACTGTCTCATATTTTTCTCTTAGAAAGCCTACAATAGAGTACCTAGAGAAATCATCCACCATAACTAAGATGTATCTTTTTCCTCCTATGCTCTCGGTACGAGTGGGACCCATAAGGTCTATGTGTATCAATTCAAAGACACGAGATGTTGTTATATAGTTTAACTTCTTATGAGGACTGTTAATTTGTTTTCCTAATTGACACGGCCCACAAATGGTGGAGGTTGTCTTTCCTAGTGGTGGTAAGCCTCGAACTAGCTCTTTTCTCACTAATCTATCAAGATCTCTAAAGTTTACATGACCTAATCTTTGATGCCAAAGATCGAAAGATGAGGCTTTTGCATTATTGCAAACTAAATATGATTTAGGAATAATTCCATAACAATTGTCACTAGTTCTAACACCTTGAAAAATAGATTCACCTGACTGATCATAAACGGTGCACTCCGATTGACTAAATTTCATATCAAGATTTTCATCACATAGTTGGCTAATACTTATCAAATTAGCCTTAAGACCATCAATAAAGAACATTTTCATGTTTAGGAAACCCAGAGATTTCAATAGATCATTGACCCATGATTTAAGACTTGCTACCATCACCAAAAGTGACTTTACCATCTTTATAGTTTTTGAGAGTGGTAAATAGAGATTTATCACCAGTCATATGTCTTGAACAACCACTATCAAAGTACCATTGAGAGGTATTTTGAGCCTTTAGTGCAACATGAGCAACAAAAGCTTTCTTGGTATGATTTTTCTTAACCCAAGCTTGAGTTGTTTTCTTTCCTTTGTTGACTCTAGTGTTATAATTAGAATTATTTCCTTGGACTTTAGAAAACCTAAGAAACTCTTCCATTAGACTTTTAGAAGTATTGACTAGATACTCGACTTGACTCTTAAGACTAACTAAGGATCTATAGGGTTGTTTATAATTTCTGGATTGAGAGTTCTTTCCAAGTTTGTAGCAAAAATCTTTAAGATGACCCCGTTTGTGACAATATGTGCACACATAGGGTTATTTTGGGCCAGCTTTTACAGGTTTCTTAGTAGGATTTGGTTTAGAAACATTAGATTTGGTAACGAACTTAGCTACTGGTTCAGGTTTGACTTTCGATGAATCTCCTTCTTCATATCCTATACCCTTTCTCTCTTGATAACCTTTCTCCTTATATCCTAAAACATGACCTAGAAATAATTTTCCCATTCTTCCTGAATTATCCTCGAGTGTCACTTTAACTTCACGAGAGGACTCGAGATCTTTTTCAAGTTGGGAAATTTTAGTTTCTAGAGATTGTTTAATTTCTAAAGACTCATTAAGATCTTTGTTAACACCTTCCAAGGAGATAATTAAGTCACATTTTTCTGTACCAATCACGATAAGCTTTTCAGAAAGAGATATCTTAATTGCCTCGAGTTGACTAACTAAAGCCTCCTTCTCCTTCAGGCCTTTCAACTCTTTTTCTAAAGTTAAGACTTTAAAGGTTAATCTTTTGTTAACTTTTTGAATGCAAGAGATTCATTGTAGAGTTCAGAATAAGTAGATTGTAGTTCACTCTCATCTATATCACTATCACTCTCTTTTTCATTACTACTAGTAGAATGAGTATAAACAACCTCAATATTTTGCCCGAAATTGTCAGCATTAAGGTATGACACACTCGAATTACTAGCATGGCTTGCCATAAAAGCAGTGAAGTTATTTCTAGATGGGTTAGAGTCATCAGAGTTTTCAGACTCATTATCACTGTCACTTAGAGTAGCATTGTAAACAGCTTTTTCTTTGCCTTATCTTTTAAGTTTTGTAGGGCACTCGAAAGCTCTATGACCACGTTCCTCACACTTAAAGCATCTCTCCGAATCATCATTTTTAAATTTATCTTTGTTGAAGTTCTTTGGATCTTGATTATTGAATTTTTTTATTTCCTCCTTTGTTTTTGTTCTCAAATTTAGGTTTTTCAAATTTAGAGTTTTTTTTTTAAACTTGAGAATTTTTTTAAATTTTTTAGCAAATAAGGTTATATCATCAGGATCAAAGTCAGACTCATCAGAATCAGACACACTGACTTTCTTAACTTTTAAAGCAACACCTTTATCTTTGCCTTTGTTATCTTTAGAAAACATATCTAGTTCATAAGTTTGCAGATCACCAACAAGTTCTTCAAGTTTTAAAGTATTTAGGTTTCCTAAAGAATTAAGAACAGTGACTTTAGGAATGAATCGCTTAGGAAGACATCTAAGTATTTTCTTAACAACACGATTTTCAGGTATTTTTTCACCTAAGTTAAAATAAGAGTTAACTATGTCTGATAAACGAGCATAAAACTCATCAAATGTTTCAGTTTCTTTCATGGTGATCGTTTCAAATTGTGCAGTTAAATTTTAAAGTTTTGACGCTTTAACAACACTAGTTCCCTTATGAGTAACTTGGAGAATGTTCCAAGCTTCCTTTAATGTTTCTCACGTCATTATACGAAGAAATTCATCAGGAGACACGGCACCAAATAAAGCATTTAATCCTTTAGAGTTAAAGTTACACTATTTTAGTTCTTCCTCACACCACTGTTCAACAGGAGTCAAAATAATTTCATCATTAACAACCATAGTAGGAGGGGACCATCCTCTTTCAACAGTAACCCAAACACGTTCATCAATTGATTTGAGAGCAGATTTCATACGTGCTTTCCAATAGGTGTAATTAGTTCCATCAAACAAAGGTAGTCTATTCGACGAAAAACAATCCATATAACCTCCAGGATTCATCTAAATAACTTTTAAAGACTAGCTCTGATACCAATTTGAAGTTTCAAGGTTATATGTTCTTATTTTAATTCGTGGAATACACACACACAATCCAATTTTAATATTAGCTATAAAGTGATATTCTCCAATTTCAATTTAAAAGCAGATTCACAAGTTCGCAAGAACAAATTTCAATTAATGCAATGGGATTGATAACTTGACTAATTAAAATTAAATTATTCCAATTCTATTCATTTTATCCTAAGCATACATCTAGGTGATTTAATAAAGTAAAATGCGAAAATCCCAACCACAACACGCCGATGTACAAGGAAAACCCAAATGGGAAAAACCTCGGATGGCAGGGCCTAGACAAAATCCACTACAAAATAGGTTTTACAAGAGACTCAATAGACTTACAGACATTGACTCACTCAAGACTTGCTTATGCCGTCCTCGACCTCCAAATTTGTAGTACGCAAAGCTCCAACGTCTTACTCGACACTCCTCGTGTGGCCGTATCCACCAAAGCCCAAAACCACCATCTCCACAAAGCCTGAATGCAGAGATCCACCGCAAACTTGCTTGATGAATGTCAAGTTGATTGATGGGGTTTTGTTTCAAAAGATGATAAAAGTGTTGGAGATGATTTTTACCAAAAAGAGGGAAGTTATGAAAAATGCTCTCTAGAGAATAATGAACTTCCTTGACCTTTGAAACTGATTTTCGTCCATATAATATAACTGAAAAAGTAGTGGACCAAAACAGTTGTGGAAGAAAAAACTGCTTAAAAAATAAGTTCAAAAATTCAGATCTGGCATAACTCGTTGGAACGAGGTCGTTCGAACAACTTATCTAACGAAGTTCCAGTTTTGAATTAGATAGGTCATTAGAAACCTCGTTCGAATGAGATCATTCGAACGACCTGGAAAAACTTCGAACGAGATTTCGTATTTTGCAAAAAACTTGTTCAAATTTATTTCAAAGACAGTTCTTTATGAAAATTACTTAATTACGAATATTTCTTTATATGAAAATTTCTTTATTAAATAAAATACTCCAACACATGAAATTTATTTTGGTCATATACCTTTTTAGGATAGCGAGCATGGCGTGCATATTGATGATGCATCAACTTTGGATGTGATGCTTGAATATTTACATTGAATGATGCTTGATGCAGAATGACCCAAAATTGTTTTGTCCAAAGGAATGTAGCCTATATAACAAATGACTCGATTGGAAATTTGACCGTACAAGGATTATCTAAATTACATACTCATTCTTATTGGAAAGTTAAAGAACATTTGCCATCGACGGTCTTCTTAAGAGGTACAGAGGATATTCTCATTTGAGAGCTCAGAAATCCACACATTATCTTCTTTCATTTGATAGTCAGTAAGGTAATCAGAGATGACTTTTCCTTTCATGGCTTTCTGAGTGACATATACAGTATCAAATTCATCTAGAAGAATCAACCAACGGGACATTCGGCTGGACATGGTGGGCTTCTTGAGTAGGTATTTGACGAGATCTATTCGAGATACGAATTTGATGGGAAAGGCAAGCATACAGTGTCAAAAATTCTGGGTGACCCAGATAAGGGTGACACATTCTTTCTCCAAGGTTGTGTAGTTAAACTCATACCCGGAGAACTTACGACTGGCATAGTAGATTTATCTCTCTTTGCTGGTTTCTTTAAGATATTGGGCTAGCAAAACCCTAACTATTGTATCTGTCACGGTTAGGCATAGGAGTACGGGAAGACCAAGTTGCATTAGCATGAGTACCGGAGGTCGGGTTAGGTATTACTTTATTCTATCAAAGGCTTCTTGGAAATCTTTATTCAAAACCTTGGCCAAATCCTTTTGGAGGAGTCTTAAGATGGGCTCACAGATGGAAGTCAACTGGTTGATGAACCGGCTGATATATTTCAATTTCCTAAGGAATCCCCTCACTTCCTACTCCATTTGGGGTGGTGGAATTTCGAGTATGGTTTTCATCTTGGCAAGATCTACTTTTATCCCTTTATTACTAACCATAAATCCAAAGAGTTTTACTTTGGTAACACCGAAGACATATTTTTGTGGGTTAAGTCGCGTCTGATATTGTCGTAATCATTCAAAGAACTTTTAAAGAAGGTGAACATGACCTTACCTAGTCTTAGAATTGATAATCATATTATCCATATAGACCTTGAATTCCCTGTGTATCTGATCGTGTAAGATGGTGTAGGCAGCCCCTTAGAAGGTAGCCCCCGCATTTTTGAGACCAAATGGCATGACAGTGTAGCAAAAGATTCCCCAAGGGGTAATGAATATGATTTTCACTTAATGATATATGTGCATCTCAATCTGATTATAACCTTTAAACCCATCAATGAATGACTTAAGAGTGTGACTAGTCGTGTTATCCATAATCACGTCGATATTGGGTAGCAAGTAATCGTCCTTTGGAGAGGCCTTGTTCAAGTATCGATAGTTGATGCACATGTGAACCTTCCTTCCTAATTTCGGCACGGGTATGATATTAGCTATCCATGTGGGATATTCGATCACAAGAATGAAACCCATGTTCAACTGTTTAACCACTACTTCTTTAATTTTGAGGGACCATTCAGTGAGGAGTTTTCACAGTTTCTGTTTGAATGGTTTACATTCTGGGATAGTGTAAATATCAAGCTGAGCTATCTCAGGGTAAATTTCGGGCATGTCATCATAGGACCATGTGATGAAATCCATAAATTCCTTTAGTAATTCCTCGAGTTGTGCGTGCTCATGCTCGTTAAGGGTAGACCCTATCCTAATCTCGTGCAGTTAGCTAGTAGAACTAAGATTAATAACAATAATTTCATCTTCATTAATTTGAACATGATTATGTTGTTTGTTATTAACCTTATTTATATCAATTAAGAATTATTCATTTGCAAAATTAGCATCATCAAGAGTTTGATTAGAATCAAGACAATTAAAGTAAGGCACAACAAGATACTCAAAATCTTCGTTTATTTCATTAATAGCAAAAAACAATGAGAACCTCATCAAAGGAGGTTTCGATTACATTAGAGTAAGGAGGAAAAATTAAAGAAGAATAAAGGGGATAAACATCAGGGTTATGTTGAATGTCAACAGGCAAAACTGG